>JAQHUG010000011.1:11654537-11676176 GCA_028555095.1 Dicrostonyx torquatus
TGTGTGTGTGTGTGTGTGCATGCACGTGCACACATATGCGCTCACATGCCCTTAAGTGTGCACACACATCCCCTCCTTGCTATAGGACATGTATGATCAGAGTACAACCTCTGGTACCAGCCCTCACTTCTGCTTTGTTTGAGACAGGATCTATCCTGTGTTCCTGTGTTCATGCAGGTTACACAGGTTAACTGGCTCTTATGATTCTTCTGTTTCTACTTCCCATCTCCTCATAGGATTACAGATTCATGCACTATTGTGTTCATCTTTAATTTAGTATGAGTATTGCGGATCCAAATTCAGGTAGTCAGACTTGTGTAGCAAGGGCTCTGCCCACTGAGAAATCTCCTTCAATCCCAAGCTACTCTTTCTAATCCTTTCTGTTAACAGGACTATAATTATCATGCAAATCCAGACACACAGTATTAGAGTTAAACAAATTTATGTGGAATTTCTTAGAACAAAGACATTTAACTTTAATACATTAATATATATTTTGGTTCTATATAAAAATGAATCTTAAGATATCTCTGAAAGGCACTATAATTTTGTGTGACATCTACTTAGCTGGATGTTCTATAAAAACAAACACCATATTAAATTATTTAAAATGACATATATGCATACTATATATACAGAATCACATTCATTTAATAAATTTAAAATCCTATATATTTTAAGTCAACAAAAATTGCTCAAAATATGTAGAAAAATACTACTTCAGAAGTAAATTCATCAAACATCCCCCAAAGCACTTTGCTCGCAGAGCAACGTCTCTCCTAATGAATACACACAAGACCATTTCCCAGTTCGTCCTTGGTGCAATGTGGGCGAACAAATCCATAAATATTTGCAGTGCTAACAATATGTGTTATAATATACAGTGAAATACTGTTTGACGATATAGACTCCAAACCAAACATAAATGCACCTCACTGAAATAAAATTATTAGTACTAATTATGGGGAAAGGAAACAAGATAATTAGAGGGGTGTTGGAGGCAAGTTGTGGGAAAGGCAAATAAAAGTTTTATTCATTACTCAGAGAAATTCTGAGTGTGAGAACTCAGCAAGGAGAAAGGGTTTGGCCGGAGGAGCAAAGTAAATATGGTGACTTTGGTTTCCCGGGTTTCTACCAGGAGCGCTCACCTTCAAAGAAATAGGGAGTGCAGGAACATTAGAGCCAGGTCAGTGGACTTCCTGTTACATGAGTCTTGAGACTACAGCAACCAATGCAATTTTCAAAGACCACATAGCTGACACAAGCCAGGCGCTTGTTTTAAATGAAACTGTGACACAGATGCTTGGTGAACAAGTTAAATTAATCTGAAAATAAACAGATAATGTTCCTTAAAGGGTCAAATCAGGGTAATCTTATCCAATTCATTTCAATATCCCAAGGTCCATTGGAAGAGCAGAAGGAGGGAGAAGATGAGCAAGGAAGTCAGGACCATGAGGGACTGGCCACCAACAGAGACAGTGTGCTCGATCTATTGGGAGCTCATCAAATCCAGCTGGACCAAGACTGAATGAGCATATGACCTAACTGGACCCTATGAATGTGACTGCCAGTGGGGACTGACTGAGAAACCAATGATAATGGCACCGGGACCTAGCTCTTCTGCATGTATTGGCTTTTTGGGAACTTATTCTATATGGATGCACATCTTCCTAGACCGAGATGGAGGGGGGAGGGCCTTGGGCTTCCCATAGGGCAGGGTATCCTGCCCCATCTTAAAGAAGCAGGGGGAGGGTGGTGGGGTAGTGGGGGAGCGGGAGGGCCGGGAACAAGGGGAGTAAATGTAAATTTTTCTTTTAACAATAATAAAAAAATTAAAAAAAGAAAATAAAGTCAGTCAAGATGAATATATATTTTGTAATATTTCACTAATTCTAGAATCCATGTAGTAGGAATCTTTCACAATATCATTTTAAATACAAAAATGAGAGGACTGTCTAGACCTAATTCTAGCCTCCTTAGGAACCTGAAATTCCTTCCCAGTAATTTTTAAAGGTTTTGAGGCTATAATATAACCGGATAATTTCTACCTTTCCTTTCTTCCTGTCAAACTATAGCCCTCCCCTTGTGCTCCCCTCTTTCAAACTCATGGCCTCTTTCATTTCAGTTGCTGTTACACATACACACATAGATAAATACATACATGCATCATATCCTGCTAATTCTGTATAATGTTACTTTATGTATAGTAACTTAAAATAGATTACATTTGTTGTTAAAAAGGGGGGTTAATCCCAATTGTTGCAAATATGAAACATTGTAAATATAGTAATTACTACAGATTAAATTTAAACTTAAAGGTAATTTTAATTTTTTTCAACAGGCCTGAAGAGATGGCTGAGTGGTTTTGAGCAGTGGCCTCTCTTCCAGAAGACCTGGGTTCAATTCCCAGCATCTACATGAGAGCTTTCAATTATCTGTTGTTTCCATTCCAGGCAATATAACACCCTCTCACAGAGGCATGCAGGCAGGGAAAACATAAATGCACACAAAATAAAAATAAATATTTTAAAAGTTGTCACTTTAAAAACATTTTTTTAGGAATAGCCCTCTATCTACTTCTCTAAATTTTAAATAAGATAGCCCTGGAAGCGTCACATTCAAAGGCTGAGAAGCCTGTATGACAGCCAACACCACGGGGTGAGGCAAAAATGCTGAAATAAGCCATTAAAGCTTTGATTTAACCCACTTTGATATTATAAATCATACCATACAATCTTCAGAGCAAATATGCTGGTTATATTGACATTAGAATGCCTTCACATAGTGATTCTCAGCCTTCCTAATGCTGTGACCCTTTAACACAGGTCTCCATGTTGTGGTGACACCCAACTATAAAGTTATTTTTGTTGCTACTTCATAACTGGTTTTTTGTTATTCATATGAATCCCAATGTAAAGGTCTGATCTGCAGGATATCTGTTAGGTGACCCTGTTAAAGGGTCATTCCATCCTCAAAGGGGTCATGACCCTCTGGTTGAGAACAGTTGCTAGTAGATTTTTACAAGCCCCCTTTGACTCTCTTGGAAGAATGGCTTTGTTTATTTAGTAGACAGAGAGAAAGATAAAAACCTTCAGTTAATGAACATCAAATAGATGCTCAACTCTTTACTTCATAGTCACATCATAGATAATGGGTATGTTATGGAGGATAGATAAAAATTAATACCTAATTTCTATTCTCTTGGCTTCTTTCCTGACATACATTCCCAGAGATAAAATGTTTTCCTTTGGAAATCATTTTAGTTTTCTTTGTGGTCATTTCAGTATCTCGAGAAAAGAGAGACTATCTGAAAAGGTTTAAGATATTTACTGTGTGAGTCACTCGCTGGATAGTAACTTCCTTCTTGCTCAACATGAGGGAGAGGTTACATAGAGGTGAACCTGGAAAGGCAGTTTTCCTGGAGAATAAATTGCCTCCCTGGAGGCCTATTCAGTTGTAAGGTCATGAGCAAGAGGAACTGAGCTCATCTGGAAGCTAAATTGCTAGGCAAAGAAGTTTGAAGATACCCCAATATAAGTACAGCTTGTGTCGACAAAATATGTCATCACATAGGGAAAAAGGAGAAGCTTTTGAGAAAGACAACACCTGTGTTCTTTCAACAATTAATTTATCAGACTTTTGTAGTAAGTCACAATAAAATAGGTGACTTACAGCCAGGAAGGGACAGTTTTCCCATCTTCGGGTTCTAGCATTTCAAAACCTGTACATCCTCAAGGTTTGGATATTGCCACAGATTTAGGAGAAAGATATTTTTCTTAACATCTGGTGTTGCCTTCATTCTTTGGTATCTTTGACTATCAGTACTCCAGACTATGCCTCCATCACAACACAGCTCCATATTGGAAGGACGTCATCATGTCTGCGTTCCTTTCAGGAGAATGCCACCTATGTTGGTCAGATCTGTGCTGCTGTGACAAACATTTAAGAAAAACTCTTCATAAGGAAATATATATATATGGTTCCCAGTTTCATCCTTAGCTTTGGTGGATACAACTGTTTAGCCCAAAGTGACACAAAGACTTCAAGGTGGCAGCAATGAGTGTTCCATAGTCTTCTCCCCTCTTGGTAGCCTGGAACCAAAGAGAAATAATAATACTAGATTATTTTCTTCTTACTTTCACTTTTGGTTCTGTTTGGCCACTCATCTATTTAGTGGAAGCCACAACGATTGAAGGAAGTGTGCTTTCCCTGTTGTTTATTCCTTTCTGCAAACATCCAGCAGTCACACAAGAGTATGCTTTTATGGTTCCTAGGATTTTCTCAACCCAATCAAGTTCATAATCCAGATGAAGCATCCTGAGAGTCCTAATAAATGGAGGCCCATTCTACTTTGTAAAATTCCCGTAACTTATTTCTATTTGTAAAGACGTCATTTCCTACTAAAGTCACATTTATGGACACCAACTAAGGGTTAGAGCATCTACATATCTGTTTCATATGCATGAGTGTGTGTGGGTGTGTGTATGAGTAGGCGCAAACACAATTTCATATTATGCTTTTTGTAAAAATTGATTTTATCTCAAGTTTATTCATGATATAACCTTGCTTTATAGATTAAATTAACATTGTTTAATGTTTACTGCTCCCTTGGCTTCATCTAATTCAACAGACTTTGTTTCACTGGTTGTCATAGCACCCATATCCTACTCGTTTGCTTTTGTGATAAAATTCCATGACAGTAAGCATCTTATGGAACATGAGTTTATGTTGGTGCACAGGTCCAGGTTACAATCAATCACTTCTGGAAACTCAGTTTCAGGAGCTTGAGACAGGTGGCCAAATCACATCTATAATCAAGAGCACTAAGAAATAAATGCATGCTTGCTAAGTCATCAGCTGACTTCCTTTAGTCTTATACAGTCCAGGTCTCCCAAACCAAGGAGAGAGATTGCTCACTTTCAGGCTGGATCTTCCCACATTAATTAAGGTAACTTAAACAATGTACCACAGACATTACCACAAATAAGATGACCTGGGCAATCTCTAATGGAGCTTTCCTTCTCAAGTAGTTCTAGATTTTGTCAAGTTGACAATTAAAACTAAGAGTCAAGGATGACCTTGAGCTCCACCTGTAGAAAGCTAGGATGTCCAACAGAATACAGGGAACAGGGCATGCTAGACAGTCACTCTATAGAGACATGCTGCCTTCTTAATGCTGTTTCTCTTTTAAACTATTTGTCTATTCAGAAAAAATTAAAAAATCATGTCTTCAAAATAACTCATGAGAGCATATTTGCAATCATACCAGCACATAAAAGACCCAAAGACATTGCTAGAGTTATTTGACTATTGATTTACTGAATAAAAGCAAACACATCTCTATATATTATACTTGCAATCAGGTTACAATGTGGACTATATTTGTGTAAATATTATTTTTCTACATCAAAAAATCATCTAAAAGAAACTTATTTTGTAAAATTTTATGACTTAAATTATCAAAGTTTATTATAGAAGAATAGAACATGTTTTCTTTCCCTGATCAAATATTTATTTAGTGCTCCTTAACTACATGAAGAAAATGGGGCAGATTCTTTCACAGGGTGTGGGTAGTAATTGTCCATTTACAAATGAGACTATTGCCAGTAGCATAGCTTTACTATGTGTGTTTGCAAAAAATTACTTATAGATTCATTATATACGAAGCTTTTTATGTCCCTACATTCTGTTTCATTTTATTACTTTGGGTTCTACATGATTCATTAAACAAACCAATTTATTAATGAAAATACAATGAGTCATACTGAATGCACTAGAGGAAATATGCTTGCTTTCTATATCTGTCTATTTTATCTTTCTATTTTTTTGGAATTACTTTTTAACTCTATGATCATAAATTGTATTTATGTCTGAAGTCTGTCAAGCGTGTGATGTCATTTTATAAATTTGTGGTAAGTGAGATCAAAATAAATATAGCTACTTCATAAACATTCAGGTGAGAACTCAAAATTCAGAGTAGGAGTAAAGAATGGCAAAGTAAATTGAATGAGTATCCAGCCGAAGTTCACACAGCTTAAAACCTTGGAAAAAGGGTATTTTGAAGAACTTTGATTCTGTATTTAAAGATAAAAACTTAAAGATATTTGCATAAAATATGAAGTTCAACAGCACGGATAGGAACAGTAGTAATAATAATTTTCTTGCGTCTTCATAGGTATGCAAATATGCATATGTGCGCATTTGTGTGAAGAGCAGGGACACTGTTATGTTGAAATGTACAGCTCCTCTTTCTTCCCAGGTTTCTTTTGACTGACCTGGAAACTCGCCAAATAGGTGAATTTGCCTGGCCATCAAGCCCTTTTTTCCACCTGACTCCACTTCATCAATTCATTTAACTCCATTCAGCTTTGGAAGTTTTTCTCTTGGGAATGAAAGTCAGAACCTGAGTGTGGAAGGGAAGCATTTTATTAATGGAGGCACTTCCCTAGGTTAGTAATTGCAAATTTTAATGGAATTCATGACTGATATTTGTTTTGGAGAGAAATAAAGGAGATGGTAGAAGAGAGATGAGGCAAATTTAGAAAGACAATTAAATGGGATAGATGAGATTGCCTATGAGATCCAACACTCTAAAAGAAGGGAAAGGATGAAAATGAGAAGAATCCGCTTGATGGTGTTTTAAACACCCAAAGAACAAAACATCCTGCAATATTGTATTTCTACATTTTTTTCTCTATGATCTAGCTAAAGACTTTTATATGACCTGCTGTAGAAAAAACAACATATATTCACAGATTTTATTTCAGGACCAAAGGAATAACTATTATATTATACTATAATCTCATGTCTTCTAAGAGGTACAGAAGTGGATTTTCATAAACACATAGCCCAATTTCTAGGTTTCCCTACCTGAAGACGCTATCTGACCCCACAGAAGGACTAGAAACTGGAAAAAAACTAACACAAATGCATTCTTTTCTGCTAAGACAGATTGAAGGAAATGGATATTACAGGAACTATCTTCTTAGAATCAATTTTCCATTGTAGCAGGCAGACTAATTTATATGCGTAGAATTTTATCTTAGTCTAATACAGTAGACTGCTTTAGAGAATAACATCTATCACGTGCAAATCATAGTGTTGACCAGTTTTAGAATATGATTGGTGGATGAAAATCATTAGAAGAAAGTGGCCATTTGTAATTGTGGACTCCAGGTACAGTTGGTAAAATCCTCTTTTCAAAATGCATCTGTGAAGGTCCAACAGGACAAATCTTTCATTTACAATTTCAAAAAATATATATTAAGCTGTGCATTCTAGGTGTTTCAGCTGCCATCAGTGCTTTGGGATTGTGTTACATAATAATGTCTTGTGTAATGTGATTTAATAATCAAAATACCATGGTCTTTGTATTGCAATTCTTATAAATCATACAAATACAGACACACACAAATACGCATACATACATCCACATGTACACTCCTATGTTTCAGGCTAATTAAACTGAGCAGGTCTATTTGTGCAAAAACAGTTATGAATATGATGGCACCTGGAATCATCAAAGGTATAGAGAGTTCCGCATGGGAACTTGGAAGAGATACTTGCAGATGTACAAAGCACATACAGAGATAGCTTGCTTGACTTCAGGCACACATGTACCTTTCTTGGACTAAATTTGATCAGTTGATGATTAATCTTTGGCCAAAGCCTGACTGTTTTGACTCACCAACATATTTTAGACACACACTTCATATTTAAGTTTTTAGTGCCATTGTATACTAAGGAAGGTCAAATTTTGCTGGAACTCAGGGCATGCCAGCTTCCTCAGGTCTAATTTAATTTAACGGCCTTGAAGAAAGATATTATGTAAATTGGAACATAAAAATAAAACTTATTTCTCAAGGAAATAGCTGAACAACAGAAATATGCAAAAGCAATGTAATTCTATTAGGGATCTTAAGGAAGACAGAATGATTTCAACTTGCCTAGATTGGGTGTTATGGAAAAGATTTTAAATTAGCTACTAAGAAGAATTGAATAGAAACCAGACTATATTATGTTCCTCTTGGAGCCACACAATACAGTTTCTTCCAAACATCTTATTGGAATACAATAGTCATTATTTTAAATGACAGTTCTTATAAAAAGCACTATAGCAAATTAAAATATCAGAACCCCAAGACTAAATGATATTCTGTCATGTTCATTATTAATCATGGGTATTTGATAAATAATAATTAGTACAGCAATTTTATTTTTTCTGATGTGAAAGGTAAAAGGGCGTTGGGTAAGTATTAAGGGACATCATGATTGTCAAGATTATGTGACAACCATAAGTGCTGTCAGTGAGAAAGGACTTGCACACAGCAGACAAGTTGGGCTTGATATGTAAGCAATCCAGTTTTATTCACTGGAGAGAGCTGAAAATAGTACACCTGAACATCATGTTGAAAATTTGAAAAATATTATCAGTACAATATTGATTTTAAAGAAGTGAAATTATTTCTCTGATGAAAGCTCTTCTTTCTGTCATATTGATTTTAGATATGCTTCTCAGGACCCAGTTATTTAATTTCTGATAAAAAAACAAAGTCTAAAACTACTTTTAGAAATTTTAAAATAAGAAGTCTTCGAGATTCAATAGATTCTCAGAGATAATAGCTCTTTCTTTCATGTTCTGCTGTTCTGCCATGTTCCCACTCCTCATCTGTCTTGTCACCAGGTCATGCATATGTGTACATGTATGGGTTTGTGTGTGTGTGTTGCAGTTTATGCATATGCTTTCTTATTGCCAAGTAATATAACAGCTATTGTTTGAATGCTTGGGCTCCCCTTATAATTTGTATATTGGAATTTAATTCCCACTTGCAGTGGTCTATGGTGGTGGGGACTTTTAAGAAAATTCACAACTGGATTTAATGATCCATAAAAAATATATATTAGTTCTTTATGTCATGAGAAGATAAAGCTAAAGTCATCATTGGGAATCAGGCCTTGCCAGACAGAAAGCCTACTGGGTATTGATCTTAAAGTTCACTGACTCTAAACTGTGAGTACCAAATTTGTGTATTATGAATGAACCATTTTGTGGCATTCCTTTTCAGTATCATGAACAACAAGTTAGTTTATTATATCTTGCTATAACACAACATCACAGCACGGGCCATTTCTTGAGAATAAAATTGCACTCTCACAGTCCTAAAGGATGGGAATTCCAATAGAAATAATCAAGACGAGTTCAGAGCCTTGCAATAGCTGACATGAGGCTAAGAAAGATCACACCCCTAAAAGCTTCATTACTTGTGAGTGGGAGCCCTTATCACACATTGTTACACATTCCAACATGAGATTTGGAGACACTAAATACACAACCCACGACAGAAACTAGCAGAGCATAAAGAGGGGATATTTATTTCACAGGGAGACACACATTCTTTCCATCTGGTTCCTCTTACATCAGCAGCCATCAAATGGTCTTTTGGTGGCTTGAGGAGACACACGTCCTTCCACACTGGCTATTATTTTATGGGCATTATTCATATGGTCTTTTGGTTGTTTGAGGAAAAACACAATCTTTCATTCTTGCTACTTCTGTATCAACATCATTCATGTGGTCTTTTGGTGGTTTTACTATAGTCTATTGATGAGAACTACACATGTAATATATTACTTCAAATGTTACTTGCTTACATTATAACATTCTCATTTGAGATTTAAAAAACATTGATTAAGGAATGTCATTTATCAGATAAGAAATTTATCAGAATTCTAAAATACTGGGGTTAAGATGAACTTGCTTTTTCCTTTAGAAACATAAAAATTCACTTCTGTTAAAAATAAAAGGAGTTTTTAATTATGAACCAAAAAATAATTTAGTTGAAAGAAATACATAGATAATCCTACCAAGCAGTATTTAAATATTTCCTAAATTGTCAAATTAATAATAATCAGGTATTGATTAGTGATAGTAATCAAAATACTTTGTTTGAATTCGTTGCCATTCCTGAAAGAAAAAATGGAAATCAAATAATTTTCTAGACTGACACTCTTTTATTTTCATATTAGTGATGATTTTGTTAGCTATGAATAGAATTTATTTACTGCACTATGGTCCCACTTGGTTTTCCAGGCTTGCCTGGAGTTTGTTGAGGATTAAAGGCAGGCCTCTAGAAAAATAACATTTTTCTAATGTTATAAATGCTATAAAAATAACACACTCTAAGATAAGATTTTAATTGCAGAGTTGAAATGTTTAAGGATAATAATTTTTACATGCATCAATAGATATATGGTTCCTAGCCTCTTTAATACACAAAGATGACAAATAAAAGGTGAAATTCTATATGTAATATGAAAAATATAATAATATAAATAATAATTATGGTCTCCAATATATGTGATTAGTGTCCTCCCTCCCTTCTCTCTGTATGTGTATGTTTTATGTATGTGTGTGTGTGTGTTTGTGTAGGACTTGTTCATATAATGGCATATGTGTGAAGATTAGAGGACATCTCTGATGTTGGTTTACTCTTGGCATTTTTTAGCTAGTTTTTATACTTCCTAAAGTATCAGTGTGTAAATAAATTTCTGATAATGATCCTAAGTACTCAGGTAGTTGAGCTATTTAATTTGCTTCCCATTTGAGCTATCTTTCTGCTTGTCCTGTGTTTCTCATATGGAAATCTAGCCCCCAGTTCCTCTTTAGACCCTTAACTGTATTAATTCACTCCCCCATCTGTGGTCAGAGAGCATCTTGCCTCTGGCTCTGGAATCTTCTTTGATTCTTAATTTTTATTTTCACTGTCTGTTCCATATTTCCTGTCTGACGTTCTTCTCTAAACTGGAAATCTCATCATTATCTCCTCATAGCCCCTCCTTCGGTCAAAACCTGATTTTGCTTTCTTCTTAACTTAAACATAAGTTTTTAATTTGGTGTCAGAGATTGGTCAGTAGTACTATGCCTTGCTGTTAAACTTTGGAGGTATGAAGTAGGCGGACTTGATTTGCATTCTGAGCTTCTAATTTCTGCTTGAGGATTTTTTTTTTAGTAGTAAAAATATTGACAGATGTACAAACAGAACTAAGTGTTTTTGTAGTTCTACTCCTTGTAGTATAATATAGAGCACAAACCCTTAGCACAATTTCCAAATTGTGGATTTGGAAATATTTGGCATCACAAATTAACTCCAAAACATGAGTGAGTAATGTGCATTTTAGCAATGATCACATTGGATCAAAGGAAAAAGCAACAAAAGAGGTTTATTTCACACACTTCACAGTCAATGCCTAAGAGGTTCTGTCTCCCATCTGCCGATAAAGATTCTGTCCTCTGATTGCACGAGTCCTGTACTCTCTTGACAACATTTTTCTCTTTTCTAAACGCAGATGTAATCCTTTGTGTAATAATTCAGATGTTTCCTGTTACTGTACCCAAATATCCTCTCCAATTCTTTGAAGTAATAATCAACAAAACCTTCCTATAAGATAACTCTGCACAAAAGTTCGTCAATAACAATAAAAAGTTTTTTGTGGTAGAGAATAGTTATTTGCGATGTTAGTGTTAATAAGTTTATTCTACCAAATTGCCACTATTAGCTTGTAAGAAAAGGTAAAAAAAAAAAAAAAGTGAAAGTCGTCAGAACAAAATCTACACACAATAATCTTCATTGGTATGCAGGCATGAAACACTGCCTCAAAGACTAGCAAGATGCCTGATTTTTTTGTAACTGTGTCAGAAGTTATCTCTATGAAATGCTCACTTGGCCTGGTTTCAAATAAGTCACTTGAAATTATGCCAGGACTTGGAGGCAGAAAGATCTGGAGATCAAGAGCGTTACTACAGAGTGAGTTTGCAGCCACCTTGAGTCTTACAGGACCCAGTCTCAAAGACAGCATGAAATGATGAAGAAACAAATAAGGAGAAAAGTTGATAAGACTGTAACATGTGCATATACAAAAGCTCTGTATGGAAACAAACACAAAATTTAAAAATATACAAAATGAGCTTTAGTACCCATTGTAATGTTCCAACACCTCATTTCTTCCAATTTAAACTCACACTAATATCATATTAAAAATACAGAAATTAAAATTAGAAATTAAAACTTATTATAAAAAGTGATAATTTTTAGGAAATAGATATCTCAGTCTCATTCATGCAAAAGAATGGCAAATAAGACATGAGATTCAATGTCTTGTCTTCCAAAAGGATAGATATGAAAGTTGGGGATAATAGATAGGAGTGCTGCCATTTGTAATTGATGCAGATGTAAAGAGACACATATTCCATATGTGTCAAAATGTAAAATGGATTTGTTCTGTTTCAGCAGTTCCCTCCTATCTTGTGATCTTGGATTGACTCACAAGAACATATTGAAACATGTAATTCAAGAATATTCATTTTACTATTAAACTTTAAATAAGCTAGAAAGAAATTTAGTAATGAAAATGATAACTTAAATGATTAAGTTAATTGATATATCAAATATAATATATCAATATCTCAAAATAACATGTTCACTGTTTATGTGGACAATGAGATACATATGTGTTACTAACATGGAACCATCTCAGGTGATAGTCTCCCATGTCCAATAAATATATTCATATACATGTAAATAGAAATTTGACTCATGTAAATTAAAAGAAAAATGATCAATTTATTATTACATACAACAAAGGAAGAGAAACAATATTGTAGGAGATATGAGCATGCTAATAGATGAATAGATGACCTGAATTCCATAAAAATGGCTTTTTAGAATTTCTGATTATGGAGTACAGAATGTTAACAATCATTTCAATGTTAGCATAGCATATACAGAACTGTGTGAAAAATATGGATGGTCTCTTGCTTATGGTGTTTTGACTTACGTTCAACTTCATGATGGTTCAAAAGTGACACACCTTTCATAAATATCACACTTTGAATAGCTAATGAGGGCAAAAAGAAGCAGTATATTCTTATACAGGGCAGCAGTGAATCCCAGTCCCAGACAGGCAATAACTCCAGATAGTAAGCAATTTTGTATTGTGTTGACAGCTATGATGTACAATAAATTATGTATAGTAAAGGCATTTACACTTAATATTTCCAAATCTCAATGAGATTATTTAGACATTAGTGACACTGTAGCTGAACATCAGCAATAGGAAATTAGGTTACAATTATTTAGAACAAGATAAACAGAAATAAAATGAATTGATGACAAAATCGAAGCCAATGCTTTTAATAATTGATGAAGAAATAAGCACATGATAAAATAGAACTTACTGATCATAGTATATTCTGCTAATAAACCAAACTGAAGATTCAACTATGGTCAATTTGGATACAAATTTAAAAATAATAGAACTGATATTTTTCCTTTTGTTGAAAATTCCTATATTTAATTTTCCACGAATCACATCAACTCCATCATTGCTTTAGTCCAGTTTCTTCTGTATAAAAGCTCACACCTATACATTTCATGCTTTCCTATGTATTTCCTGAAAATGTGGGCATTTTTGAACACAATTAGTAAGATCTAAACACAATAATGAATCAAAGTAATTACAATATCATATTTGTAGTTAGAATTTTCATATTAATTTTTAATTCTACTTATTTTTCTTTCTAATGGAATTGAAGTATCTTTTTCCCCCTCCTCCCCTTCCCACTCCCAACTCTTTTCATTTTAAAAAGATTGAACTAACGTTCTCCATTCGGCTGAATAAATATTTTCCACAGTAAGTGCTATTTTTACCAATATAAATATACTTTGTAGTCAGACAAGAAAACAAAGGAGAGGAACACCCCACTGCCAGTTTTCCTAGCAGCAGGAACTTCCAACCAAGTTCAATTGGCTACATGGCTACCCTGGAATAAAAGTTCCCATGCAATGTCCCTGTAAACTCTCCGTGCATTAACCCTACCACAGTGCATTAAAACGCCACCAGCAGATTCAGTGTGTGAAAATAGGAAGACAAAGTGAGGAATGTTTACGAGGGTCATAAAGAAAATCCAGTTGGGGTTCTCATGCTGAAGTTTTACATGTCTAGTCCATTTCAACAGTGTTTGTGAGTCCTAGCAGGGGCAGACACTCTTTAATCTGCAGGGCTGCTCACAGCCCACAGAAGAATGTTTTTCTTAACAGAAAAATATATTTAAAGCTCAATAAATAAGAACTATAATTTGGTCGGGCCTGGGAGCTCACAATGAGATTTTAAGACTGTACAGGCTTTAGTCTGAAGGATTAAGGCAAGTGTGAGGCTAGACTATCTAGTGAGTTCTTAGGTTGGGGAATGGAACGCTGATTCAGAAAGAGTGAATATCATCACCACCACCACCAGTAACAACAACAGTCCTCTATTTGGGGATACAGTCTTGGCAATTAAGGACTAAGTTGTGTGGATTTTGCCAGTTATTTAAGCTAAATCATAAGCATTTTATTTGTAAACTAAAGCATGGTCAACAATGTATATTTCAAAACTACAATAACGAACATTAAGTTTTGACTTCTGTTAAATAACCCAATTCTTCAATGCACATAAAACACTTTGACAGTCATGAAATATAATTTTATGACAATTTTTTCAGTTATTAAGTCAAAAAAGTGTAATAGAGATGAAAAAATCAAAAGAAAAGCAATATTGTGGGTAAGTAAAGGGAGTAGCAATCAGAGTGGAAACATTTTTGTGTCCTAAGTCAAGTTTGTCTTACCTTAAAAACGTTTTAAAATGAAGCCGGGCAGTGGTGGCGCATGTCTTTAATTTAAGCACTCGGGAGGCAGAGACAGGCAGATCTCTGAGTATGAGGTCAACCTGGTCTACAAGAACTAGTTCCAGGACAGACTCCAAAGCTACAGAGAAACCCTGTTTCAAAAAACAAAACAAAATAAAATAAAAAAGAGGTTTAAAAATAATTGTTTAAAAAGCTTTTCACCTTTAAAGAAATGTTTATTTCAGTCTTTATATAACATATTAGGACTATAATTGTTTTTAAAAAACACCTATGAGTGAGTACACATGATAATTGTCTTTCTGTGTCTGGGTTACCTCACTCAAAGTAATGTTTTCTAGCTCCATCCATTATCCTACAAAATTTAAGATGTTGTTATTTTTTTCTGCTGTATAGTACTTCATTGTGTAAATGGACAAATCTTTCAAGAGACTACCAACAATGTTTTTTCTCAAAGCTTCCCCCCCACAAAAAAAGTTTCTCAAGGTTTAACCACATGTTCATGAAACATTATGTACCCATTTCTGGGTCTGCCATGTCTGAAAGATGGTTAAAAGGCAGAAGTTGACTGTTTGCTGCAGGTAATGATATCTCAAGATGGGAAATACTTCCTATTCTTATATTAGCTATGTCACATTTCTATTAATCTTAAACTTTGAAAAAGTGTATACCATAAATATGACTTTTGGCCATCGAAGCCAGTTGAGCACAGTTGAAAAGGGTTGCGGATGTCCTCAAGCCTTCAGAACTAAGGATGAAGAGGCAGCCACTTTTAATTCAAGTGGGACATGAGTGGTAGTGACCAGCAGAACTAACATGAAGGAAGAGCTCTTGTAAAACTTCTATGTAAGTCAAGGTTTAGAGATGTATGTAGACAGTAGAAGGTTTCATGTAAAGGAGAGGCCATGCCCCAGATGGTAGCTAACTGGCTTCTGAAATTAATCTCTTTTTTATAGGAAGGAGTCAAGGAGAAATGATTTCCAAGGAAAGTCTTGTTGGGCAAGGTGATTTGGACTGGGTGAGCGATAGCCTCAGGTATCTGCACCCTGGGTTCCCACAGTGCCTCTCCTGAATCAGTGAGCAAGTTTAAATTGGATAGAAACCCAA
Source organism: Dicrostonyx torquatus (assembly GCA_028555095.1). Classification (NCBI taxonomy): domain Eukaryota; kingdom Metazoa; phylum Chordata; class Mammalia; order Rodentia; family Cricetidae; genus Dicrostonyx; species Dicrostonyx torquatus. The sequence continues at coordinate 11,670,325 of JAQHUG010000011.1, forward strand.
ATAAAAAGATCTAGTCCCCCGTGTCTAGGCAATCCTATTTGTTTAAAAGCTCTTTAAATTTCATTCACATTATAAAACAGCAAAGGCAAACTCACTTAGTTCATTTTTAACTTGAAAAGCATCTGGGTGGGGGATACTTTAAGCTCCTTCATCTCAATAAGGAGTTGTAAATCCATCTACTACTTAAAACATGAAAAGAGATTATTTCATTACAGAAGGACTCTTAATTTTGTAATTCTGTGCATGAAAGGCCTGCAGAGAAACTGGAGAGAGTTATGTTAGATGGTCATATATCATCTAACATAATAATATGTAAATTTAATTCTTTCATATGGTTTTAAAATGCATCCATAAAATTGGGTAGTTTCTTCACTACATTGTAAGTAACAGAGTTGCCCTAGTGCGTAATTTAAACATTTTCCTTAAGAAGTCTTCAGGATACTTAGAAGTACTAAAAGAACAGGTTTTTTCCAGTGGCAAAAATATCTTAATAGGCAAGAATAAAAATTATAATAAACATGATGGACTACATTATAGCAAAGGACATTTAGCAAGATGTAACAGGGTAGAATTGTTGTTGTGGTAATTATTGTAGTACTATAGTCAATTTCCTTGAATAATTTATGGCCTTAATCATTTGGAAGCCAATTTAATAATGAGGCAATGCCCTTGATAGTTAGACTTAGTAACATTGGCCATGCTCAGTAGATGAAAACTTCACACATAGCCTCATACACCACAGATGAAGTTTTCCTATACTTTTTAATTTGTTTTTTCTTTCTTCTTCATGAAAGGATGGAGGTTTGGCTTTTGGAAATAGACTTCCCTTTGAAAAGGTGTCATAAGGAGGTGTAAACAGAACAGAGCCTGCTTTCTCATCCACAAAGCAGTGGGTTGACTTGTTTTTCTTTTGATCTGAACAATACATATGAAGAAATAGACCCCAGGATCAAGAGGAGAGACTGAACTGGATTGTTGATCAGCATTCTGAGCCATGCATAGAAATGTTCTGAGTATATAGTGCTGAGCTCAAGGATGGACACACAAAGTAGAGATGTGAATGAGTTGATGAATGCAGATATGCATGCCAGTCTCACATCAGTGGGCTAGGACCGGAGTGATAAAATGCTTAACTCAAAACACAGTGTTCTTTATAATATGCAATGAAGAGAGTTGCACAAAATGCTACGCAAATCCTTGCACATATAAGGATAATGTTATAACACCATGACTGTTTTAATACAAATACCCCTCATGGATATGTTTTCAGCACTTGTATATCTTGTGCAACTTCAATAACAGTGTTTACCATGTAGCATTATTTATTTCTGTCATTAGTTGGTGAATGTTTTCAAGAAAAATACTATATTATCTATTTTCGTGTTTCAATATTTTCCCAGTATCATCTGTGCAAAATGAATTATTTGATCAAAAGGGCCTTAGCATTAGTAGCATACAAATTAGATTTCAGAATAAATGATTTGATTATTGAATCTCAAGAGACATAAAGGTATGTTAGGTCATTTGCCATTAAGGTAACATTTTATAAGATTTTTTTTCAAAATATACCTCAGTTTCTCCATTCAGAAGCATTACAACTCAGGACTAGGATTAAAATACATCAAGAAAAGTACTGGATCAAACATTGGTATGAGAGGTATTGGAAAGAACTGGGAAAACATGGAAACAAACTTTAGAAGATAGCTTAGTAAGAAACATGCTCATCACAACACAGGAAATCAGGCTGGCCAGGTTGTGGGACTCAAGTAAAGAGCATGAATTACACTAATGTAATTAAATACAACATTTTTAATGTTATTCTTGTTGTTCTATGAAAAGTGGAAATGTGCCAAGCAATTAAATGCTTAATAAGTAAACCAAACATGACAGAAAGTGAATAGCAACTGAAAGAGGGGATCAAATGGCTACACTTGTGTCCTAGTGGATACTTGCAGCTAATGTGGGTGATTTCCATAGCAAAATTTTTTGAAAAATGACAGAAAGGCGATTCAATGCAATTAATTCATACATCAAATTCTATCAACAGTCTGGTCAAATGTTCATTGTACAACAGCAGTGTTTTCCTTCAAGGCATTTACTTACTGAAGGAGAAAAAGAAAACTATTGAGATGCATTTGGAAATAATTCAATAAACTAGTAAACTGATGTCAAATGAAGTGAAACATCATTCCCCTGCCCTAGATAATCATTGCAATTATCTTAATCCTCTCCTTAATTTAGGACAAAATAATGTATTATGTTAATCACTTCGTATAACACTATTATGCCATTTACAAAAGAAGTATTTAATCAAATGAGAGAATTTAAACTAAAAAGAACACCTGAGTGGAAATGAGGGACATCAAGAGGTTGATTGTGAATAACAAACATGATGTTCTACACCAAGAAGCAACAGAAACCCTCAATCTAATTACAAAGGTTTCCAAATCACTATGAGATCTTCTTTAGCGAGACACCAAAAGGCCTTGTGACTATATTGGCATGAACATTTCAAGCTCTATGGCCAGATTATTATAATACGCTTCACCCAGCTGTTTTTTTTTTTTACATCTTATCCACTGCAGAGGATTCATTCTGTAATCTTACCTCTTTGTTACACACTATCCATCCAACTTTATCTCACTTGCAACTGGACGACCTCTCATTCTCTTTCCTGTACATCTCATATGAGTCTTCTGGATATCTAGTATATTGTTTTCCCACATAGCTAAGCTAGATATGGTGGTGTTTGCTTACACTACCATAAATTTAGAGAATAAAGGAAGATTACGCATTTGATGCCATCCTAACATATTTAATTCAGGAATAGCAAAATCCATATGGCAAGATCTTGTTTGTAATAAACAAAGACTGAGGGTTTTTCACAGTGGTGCCATAGGTTTTGAGCCCACTCAAGATCCTTGGTTTGACCATAACCCATAAAAGTAGACTGATTAAGACAATAAACAGGTTATAGATTGATATAAAGATAGATAGATAAATAGATGATAGATAGATAGATAGATAGATAGATAGATAGATAGACAGACAAATGTGTAGGTATATGGATAGATGATTGATATATAGATAGATAATATATGTATAGGTGATAGACTATATCCATATAACAAGAAGCTTATTTTCCTCAATAAGGTTCCATACAATTTTTATATCCTTTTTTCCAAGGAAAAGTGATCATAATTCTTTATTTCCAAACATTTATCTAATACTTTCTGTTTTTATAACATTTCAGTTTATTTTATTTGTACTATGTATATGTGTGCATGTGTTAGAAAGAGAGAGAGAGTAAATATACTCTCTAATAGGCTCATACTAAAGAGGATGAGATAGGATGATTAGGAGTTGGGAGATAGCCTTGTCTATTCCTGGAATATTAAGGATTGGTTCAGACAGTGAATACTTGCTTTGCAAATAGAAAGAAATTAATTTGATCCCTACAGCCAATTTAGGAACTGACAAATGCAGTATTTTGTGCACTCTGGAGGTAGAGAATGGAAGAACTCAAGGGCTGTCTGGGCATTAAGTCTAGCCTAATAGCAAAACACAAGGTCAACAAACAACCTTGTATCGAAGGCAGCAGGTACTTTTCTTGAGCATGACACCCAAGTTTGGCCTCCAGCCTCTATTTTTGTGTAGATGCACACACTCTCCAATAAGCAAACACACATTTTGAAATTAGAATATAAATATAATTTTTTAGGACCAGTGGTAGTGGTGCTTGCATTTAATCCTAGCATTTGGGAGGCAGAGGCAAGAGGGTCTCTGGGAGTTCGAGTTCTGCCTGGTCTACAGAGGGAGATCCACAACAATCTCCAAAGCTACACAGAAAAACCCTGTCTCAAAACAACAACAACAAATAAAATATTAAATAGGAGAGTATTATTCCCTGTATCTGAGTGGCATATGAGTCTAAGTGGATATGCCAACACTCTCACCATCTCAAGCAAGTAAAATTATGCTGAGATGTGATAAGGACATATGACACATTGTCAAAAGTACCCTAAAACTCCTCCCACTCTTGTTCCATTTGACATTAAAGCAAAAATTTTAAGAATTCACCAAATCAACAACAAAACAGTGAATCCAGGTCCAAGCAATTGAAAGGCGATATTACAAGTTTTTCTGTTTTAACTATGGCAGTAATTTCAAGGTTTATTCAGAATTGGGCTTGATTTTTAAATCAAGACATGTGCCCTTAGTAGTCAGAGAACAAGAAAGGATCATTTGGCTTTAACTTACACTAAGCTCAGAAAAATGGTTGAATTCTGAAGTCCCATGGCTCCTTCCTAAATGGAATGACTATGATATGCAGCTGGAGTCTGAACCAATATGTAAGAAATGAAAAGTTTGGACTATAAAAACATAATCACTCTGATAAAAAAACCACATTTTTATAAATTGAGATTGGTTCCTGAGAAAGTTGGAAAATATGAAATGAGAAGATCTTATTCTCAAAATAGATTCTCTATCTGCAAAAGTTGCCCAAGGTATGCATCTAAGCTTTGCTGATCCTTGGTGATTCTAGGACTTTAACATTCTATAGATTAGGTTGTCTTACATCTTAGTAAGAACAGGAAATAACATAAAAGTCAGAGACTGGTTCAAATCAAAATACTCAGTCAGCAAAGATTACATTCATTTCTTCCAAGAGGGAAATGTAAATTCAAGATAAACTAATCTTAACACTTTTGAAAACATAATTGCCATATATATTTACAAATAAAAAATATTTAGTTTTCTTTCCCTTTAATTAGTGAAATGCAACTTTTGGTACATGTCAATTGTATGAGTGATGACTTTATCATGTTTTAGAAAAGCATCTGTACAGTGTGAAGGGAGACATGGGAATGAGCCCTATAGGAGGCAGGATAAGAGATTTTGTCACACAGCTAATGAGTAATGATTGGTTGAATCATTTAATGCAAATATCTGTACATCAAGAAAATGAAATTGGGAAATCTTGCCAACCACAATGATTTTACACTCCTACTCTCCAGATATATAGAGTTTCTAATCTCTAGTGAATGTTTGCCTAAAGGCAGCAGGTGCACTTCTTATCATTTGGCTTATACCTACACATTTCTTGAAAGCAATGAGACTTGCCACTTTTGTGTACAATTTTAATAAAGATGTTTTGTGGAGATTAAATTCGACTGGAACATGTATTTTTAAATTTAAATTGATCAAACCTTTTAATGACTACTACAGTGTACAATTATAACACAACAAAAATAAATCTCCATTCTACTGAAAATAACTGTCTTGTCACTAGACTTTATCAAGCACAATTTGATATAACACATTTTATGAAATGTGTTAGTTTCTGTGTGTGTTAAAAGAAGTGCCTAAGGATTCAGACAGGTAAGTTCCTTCCAGCCCGGCCAGTCAGGGACCTGGGGAGTGCTCTGGTGGCAACCCGATCCCTGAGGCCTCCTGGCCCCATGGAAGGCTCTTCCACTCAACTGGCCCTTTTCCTCATTTAACTTAACTTCCCCAAAGCAACCCCTTCCTTCAGCGGACTGGGTTCTAGGAAAGAAGCAGGTAGAGAGTCCTAGGGTGCAAGAGTGCCTTTGTTCTGCTGAGCGGGCTTCCTCTTCCAAGCCCGCCCTTTTGGCTCAGCCACTTAAACAGTGCCTGCTGAGACAGACAGACTGATTTAGCAAACGCCCGCAGAGCCATCTGGACTGCCTTCAAGAAGATTCAGCCAGTGCATGCTGAGCCATAAAGACCATGCATGTTGATCCATCTCTACCACCTGCAAGCTGACTTATCCAGCACCTGCTGATTCATCTAGATGGCAGACAGCCCCAAGACAGTGCCTGCAGAGCCAT
>JAQHUG010000011.1:11682632-11698417 GCA_028555095.1 Dicrostonyx torquatus
AAAAAAAATAAATACATAAAAAGAAAGAAAAAAGTTTGTGATAAGATTTATTCATTTCTTTCAAATATTCATTCAAATTACTTGATGAAACCACACTACCATCATAAGTACTGAGTATCAGTACATTTTAAGAACAGCTATTGCTGATGACAGCAGATTCTTCTTGTTTATATTTTTGATTGTATAGACTGAATTTAGAGTAATCTCAAGTTATTTTGTTTCACCTTTTTTTCTTAAATTAAATCAAAATATTAAAATAAAATTAAATGTTTGATTTCTAAGAAAGTTTCCTAATGTTACCCAGCCATAGCTGCAAACAGAAAGAAGGATTCATCAGTATCCTAGCAAATAAAACTGGACTGCTATTTTCAGTTCCCCAATTGAACAAACAAAAAGCACATAGCACAGTAAGAGTAATTGAGTTAAACCTGGAAAATCCATATGTATAAAAAAGACATGGTTACCTGAGGAAATGCAGAAGTTGAGCATTGCAGTCATTTGCATCATGACCAGAGCATTTGTATCCATGTGAAAGGTGGAGTTTCCTCTAGAATGTGAAATCCAAGCTAAGTCTAATGGATAGAAGATGAAATCTCTCTTCAAGGAGTTAAACTTCATTGAAGATGGAACCTGGATAGCATCCAGAATTTTCTATGAAGTTGCGCTTTAAGGCAGAAGCTCTGAAGACATTCTGGTGAATCTTTTGAGATTACCACATGGCTTCTGCCCAGTGAGAGGTTACTCTGCATTTTTAAAAAAATATTTTGAAATAAAGAACACTAATACATCACCTACATTTATGAATAAGTTTAATATAGGGAGGTACATACTGAACATTTTCATAGTTTAGAGAACACATAGGAAGAAAAACAAGTAAGATCAGGAATGGTTGACAAGAAAAGCATTCTAGAAGATGCCTGTTTTAGAACCTGGGTTTAATATGGAAGATAGAATTAGATGAAATAAGTGAAAACACATGCTTCACACACATAATAAGAAGCAAATAAAAAAAGATTCATTACAATGTAGATGGAAAGTGGGTTTGTTAAAATATGACTTGGAATAAGACAATGAATAGTGGGACTATTTTCTATGATAACTCATCTGTGTTTGATGGAGAAAACTATTGTCTTAGATAAATAAAAAATAGCAATTCTTCCAGAAAGAGAATAACAAATCTTAAAACAACATAAGGAGGTCATAAACTCTGGGGTGGAACACACAATCATTCTCTGGCTAAATAGTCATGATATCAAATTGCCTTCTAAACATTTAGGTTTAAACCATGGACCTCGGTTACAGTCAACCTTGTTCAGAGAATTTTCTTTTTGAAATGGGCAGCAGCAAATACAGAGACTCATAACTGTTTAGAATATTGAGAATACATGACTGTGAGTGATCAGCCTAAAAGGAGACACCTTTATCATGTCACTGGCCAAGGATCACGGAATATCACAAAAGAAGAGGGTAAATAATCCTATTTAGCTGTATATTCCATATATACTCACATGAATTTCTTAAAGATTATTAATATTTCTTAACAATATTCATATAAAATTTTTAAATAATAATTTTAATCAACTGCATTAGTTACTCCCCACTAATTAATTAATAAATTAATTGGCACATACATACACAAATAGATCATCAAGAACTAGTTAATTTCAGTTTTTGGAGTGGTCCAACACTTTTAAAACTGATCTTAAAACTTTTCAGAAGTAACAAAAGAAAACAACACCATCAGACAGCAGATACACATAAGAAAAATAGGCTGTTAGGAAAACATTGAAATCAAAAGAAAGTATGATCCGACATCAAGAAAGTGGTGTTGTTCCCATGAGAAAAAAATTGTACAGTGAGCTCTCATGGTTTTCTCTTGATGTGTAGAGTTAGTTATGTAAATATTCCTCAAAGCTAACTGTGCCATCTTCCAAAAAAATCTTATCAGAGCTAAGGCAGAGTCTGCCAAAATCTATAAAAAGCAAAAGCTGCTTCCCTCTTTTGCTGATTCATGAGAAAATGAGTGATTACTCAGGAAGGAAGCTGAGTTAAGGTCTGAAGGATCAGGAGCAGAGAAACTGGGTTGTTCAGGTGCAGTTGTCATATCTTGACATGATTGAAAATGCGTTGGAGACAAAGGAGCATTCAGAATTGGATCTCTGCAGGTGGTGCCAAAATATGTGTTTTCTGGGATGTAGTTTCAGAACCTACAGAATCATGGGCGCCTAAGAATAAGAAAAAACTATCACAAAATTAATGTTTTTTAAGTATAAACATTCAGGTTTTTGATAGTTTCTGAACTGATAGACACGTTTTCCACTTTCAGATTATTTTTCTGTAGTAATTTTCAATATTTTAATTAGCTCATGAAAGTAGCAGATTTTATGGATTTGTACACAGTTTTGGTTTGCCTACTGCTCTCTTTAAGAATCAAAATATACTTTTATATCTGAAAATATCATTAAAAACAATGGAAAGTGTTGGAAGTCTATGGTTTCAATTGTATACGATATTGTAAGTGATTCTAATTAATGGAATGAAATGCATGCTATATATTAACTTCCTACACTTAGATTCTGAAATTAATTTGAAAATTATAGGGTGATGGAAAACAAGCTCAGCTGCATTTTATGTTGAAAAAAATACTGGGTGGTTAAAGTTGGACTTACAATTCCATACATGCCAACTTTGTGATGTGACTGCCAAAAAAAGTACCTAATGAAGACTCAAATTGCATGGGCAAAATTATAGTGGCCAAGGAAAGAAGGTAATAATGCCCTGGCACTTTTCCCTCTCCAGACCACAATCTGGATTCAGGTGCTAATTCCTGGCCTCATTTGACTGTTAATTATCATATCCCCTCAGGAATATAATCTTTTCCAAATACTGTAAAAGCTATTCAGAGCATCCTAAGAGACACTAGAAATAGTTGTGAAACATTGTGCTCAAACTAAAAGTTAAAACAATACATCATAGTTATATTAATGTCTTTGCATGGCAGATGGCAAAGAATTTCTCTCTGCTTTTAAGTTTGAGAATAAGTAGTAGGTTGAGTAAAGGGGAATATTTTGTGCAACTGAACTCTTTATCAGTGGATACTTCATAGAACAGCAAGTTTTGAAAGATATCCAAGACAGATTTGTGGATACCTGAAACATATGCCTGACTCAGTGTATATGCCTTATAAAATATGAGGGCTATAAAATTGAAAATATTGAGAGTTGGATAGATGGCTTTGAAATTAGCACCCTCTGTCTTAGAATTTATTTTTCATTTTGAGAGACATTTCACTAACATCCCTGGGGATTTTCATAGTGGTGAGGGCATCTTGTCCTTCTATATCAAGAACCTGAGAGGTATGTAACTGAATACAAAATGGATTTGTAAACAAAGGCCTAAGAAGATAACACGTGTCTTGTTAGTGGCAATGGGAAGTAGATTAGAGGTGTCATGGCAAGGACAACATAAGAGGAAGAATGAGAAAAGCATTTTCCAGTTTTTACAAAAGGGAAACAGTGCTAAGGATAAACGTCTAAACATTTTTAATTAATTGTGGTATCTGTTATTGCTAAGAGAAAGAAAATCACAAGAACAGAGATTGCTGGATCTTTGTTAGCGGGCAAGTAAAAATCAAATTCTGAGCAGCAATATGGGCTAACAGGAGTTGTATCATCTTTCCATTTTGCTTTTAAGAACTGTATAGACCGCGTGGAATCATGACTTATATAAACATAACACTCTATTCTTTGATGTAGAGGTGGGCTAATGATTCTTAATTTAATCATAAACATAAATTATGTTAATTTCTTGGGTATTTAAGATTCTCTTCAGATGGGTGTCCTTTTTGATATTTATTTAATTAACCCCTAAGTTGAATGTTTCAGCTAAAGTAACCTCACTAGAATATTCAAGAAGAGCAAAGCTCTAGCAATCATTTTATGAAATTTTAACCATCCAACATTTCAAAGTGTAATGGCTCTGAAATTTAAAATACTTCAAAATATCTCTAATTGCTATGGGAATCTCAATGGGCTTTCATATATATTTCATCTCAGAGAGAAGAATAATAAAGCATTTCCTTTTGGAAAAGCTCTTTGAAGCTATTCCCACTTCATTGACTCAAAAAATAAACAAGACTCCATATTTACATCCCCTTTGATGCCTGGATCACTGTGTGTGTGATCTTAATATGGTAAAGATCACATTATGGTTTGCATGTCATTTTACATTAAATAAAGATTTCCTGTTTAGCAGCTATTTAAGAGCAAAGCCCATGTGTCATTCATCCTTGTACAAACATGTATATGCATATAACTTTTGGACAAATAAACAGAGCACATAATAAATATTTTTGAATATTTAAACTAATTTAATGACAATTTTCCACTAAATATTACTAGCAACATATCGCTTCTTTGTAGATTTGATCATCAATAAAAAAATAGTCCATTTCTTTATTGATCTTCAAATAGTATGAGTGAGATAGTACTTTCCTATAGTCTTTGTTAAACATATTGACAAATATTTTAAGTTAGTTTAGATATGAGTTATAGAATGGAGTTTGGAAAAAAACATACATATAGTTATTACACAAAAATAAACTAATATGCAAATAACTTCCATATACGTATCTAATCCACAGACTCAGAGAGGCTGAGTTACAAGAAGGGCTCAAGGGGTGATTCATGGATTTCCCTAGAAAAGGAAAATAGAACAAATTATGCAGGAGGACAGGAGATGCACGGGATGGTGAATGGGTATCAGGCAAGAGAGTAGGGGAAACAGAGGGAGAGAGTACTGAGAGATATGACTGGAATTGGGGGACATTTGAGGGATGGTGTAGAAACCCAGTGCAGTGGAAACTCACTAGCATCCATGAGAGTGACCCTAGTGAATCTAGTGGAGTCTCCTAGTAATGTGGGAAACAGAGCCCAAACTTGCCATCTTTTATAACTAGGCAAGGGTCTAAGTTGTTTGAACAAATCACACACACACACACACACACACACCACACACACACATGCATATGTGGCATAGATGTGCCAAAGAAGCTCCAGGGCACCCAAAATAATACAAGCTATTACCATTGGTTACTCGCTGTAACTAGTCAGTAAAACCCTACTAAAGCTGCCACAGCCTTTGGTTTAGAGCACAGAAATATTAGTCCTGAACCAGGAAATTCTCTCTGCTGATTAACTTTCACAGTGCTGGAAAAGTGATGTGTAGGCTTCCCAGGAAAACATAAGCATCAATAGTCATATCTCGTTCAGGATCCTATGTGCTACAGTACCTACCTTCAGACAGGATTTGTGGTAGTTGTACAAATGTTTATTGGAGTAAGCAATCAGTCTCTTCATGGATTCTGGAAACTGTTCCACAGGCAGAATTTCATGCGTGATATTGTAAATATGGTTAAAGCCGTGACTCAGTAAGTCATGCCCTAGAGCATGCTGTTTCCAAAAAAAATGGTCATGATGGAAAACTCACTACTTAGTTGTTTTGTGCCAACAAATTTGTGTTGCTCTCAACACTGTTCAAAGAAGTTTCTTATTTCACAGGGTAGTGATTAGTGGAAAGATGCATTGCTCTTAACAGTATTGAAAGTAAATATGAATGCTTGGGTATTCATGGGATGCCTACCTACATCAATACTGTCACTAGACAGAAGTTTCAAAAGACAACTTGAGAGAAGGGATGGTGAGAATGTGAAGGTCAGAGGAAGAGAAGGAATGAACTTAAATTCTGCCCTCTACATACGATATGGTTGCTGCACAAATGAATTCATATGATTCATGGTTACCAATGCAAGACCTTTACAAGATAAAAACATTAAAAAAATTCCAGAATGGAAAGGGAAAGATTTCTTAGGTCCTACTCTTGGCTAAGGAACTACTGGCATTGATGGTTGTTGGGAGGAGGGGAATCACTTTCCTTTAAAAATGTGGCTCCTGGTAGATTTCTTTGATGCTTCAGTAGATGGCCTCACACACATGTGCAGCACCAAGTGGACTCGGTTAAAAATTAGATGGCTAACTAAAAATTAGAAGAAGATATGACGTTTGGAGAGAGATGAGAGGAGAGGTCCTGGGGAGAGTTGGAGGGAAAAGGAAGCGGCAGATATGATGAAGATATGCTTTACACATGCATTAAATTTTCAAAGACTAATTTAAAAATTAAAAGATATGATTGGGAGTTTGATAATAGTAAGTTCAGTCTGTGTAGTTATTACTTTGATGGAACCAAATGTCAGGGCCAGTATTTCTCTTACTTAGTGAGAACCTTGTCTCTACTCATTGAGAGTGTGAAGTGGTATCAATGGCACTTTCAGTAAGATGATTCATATTTAGTCCTGTTTCCCATCCTTTTCCCATAAACACTTTACTAGGTCTGTTGTCTCAGATGCTAGCTTGTCCTAGTTCTGTTTGATTTTTTTGCACAGAATGAGTCCCCCATGTCTCGCAGCAACAGTATGAATGGTCATTGTTAGTGTGGAAATGAAAGGCCTGGAATTGCATAACAGCTGATACTCTCTGAAGACTTGTGATTTGATATCTATCATTCGTCGATGACTTTTCGATCTGTCATCAATTGGGTTTCAAAGTTTCCTATGCAGATTTGGACAGGATGTCAGGAGACAAGGTTTCCTGACAAAGGGAGTTTGCAGAGATTCATCCTTAGCATCACTGAATGAAGGAGAATATTTATTTACCTTATTTACCACCTCACATTTATTTACCTTATTCTGCACAAGTTTTAAAAATACCTTTAATTTCTATGTGTTTGAGCAAAGAACATATGCTATATTATTAAATAGCCCAGCTAAGATCATGAATCTAAGTATTCTCACTTAAAAAAATAAAAACAAATGCCAGGCAGTAGTGGCGCGTATCTTTAATCCCAGAACTCTGCAGGCAGAGGCAAGTGGATCTCTGGGAGTTTGAGGCCAGCCTGGTCTACAAGAGCTAGTTTCAGGAAAGGCTCCAAAGCTACAAAGACACCCGGTCTTGAAAAATCTAAAATAAAATAAAAGCAATCAATTCTATTTTTGAGCTCTTTTCACTACATTGAAAGTTTAATATCTGCAAAGATATTTCTACCATGCCTATAACTACTGTAAGGTATGTCTTAAGAAATGTTATACTTTAAGAAATTCAGGAGTTTCCATTCTTTTTAGTTATGACAAATAACAATAAGGCAATAATTCTTACTTTTGCTATTACTATAGGTGTAAATAGCTCTCCTTGGTGCAGGGCTAATCTAGGTATTTTAGTCTCAGTCTGGAGTTGTAAAGTTGAAGCCATTTATTCCTTGAAGCTCTTGTCAGACAGATGCTGGTATCATGTCTCCCATCGAAGAAAGGAAAGCCACACACACACAGAGGTGGAGATGTTTCCCTAGCTGGTCAGCAAAGTGGCAAATCGAGACTCTGAGTCTAAGCCGTTTGGCTCCAGTGTCTGCATCACTTAAGTCACAGATAAACTTCACTCATTTGTAACATAGCAACGGCAATCACATGTACTAAGGATTTTTTATGAGGGCTGTGTGAGAAACTGCATTTTAGGAAACCAGTAATAGCAGCAACATATAACCAGTGAGTTTAATTATTATCTTCAAGTATTAAATTTGAATTCTTAAAATCCACATATATTGTTCACTTGAACTCTCAAAAGAATTGCTCTTAGAATCATCAGTTTCACTGCAAAGTTTACAAAAATATTTTCCCACTCTAAGTAATTGAAAATAAGTGAATAGCAGACAAATTTCTTTACATGGAGTCTTGTTATTTTGAATCCAGTAGTATGATGAATCTTTTATTCTGTCATCTCTTACCTATGCAGAATCATTCAAAGAACTTTCATCATGTATTTATGAACTCAAATTAATGTCTGAATTTACACATTTATCACAGTGTTCAAACCTCATTACAAATAAAAATAATGATTATTCTCAGAACATGGTTTGAGTGTGGTTGAAATTGCATGTATAATAGTCACTCAGGTCCTCCAATAACTTATGGCATTAACTTTCTTATTCTGTTTGACAACAGAGACTCCAAAATGTGGAAAGATTTGAATATATACCAGTCCAATATTTGAACTAGCAATTGATGCCCTGAAGGTCACAATGAATGATGTCTCATTATTAGAGTTTGATTTGAAGCCATTTGTCATCTTTACACGACTCCCGTGAATATGGAGTTCTAAATATTTAGCAAATAAAAATATTGAGAAATGTTATAACATGTGAAAGTAGAATTTAAGAAAAATACATAATTATAAATTGTTTTAGATTCATTTCTGTTACTGTAATAAAACATCCCACCCAAAAGCAACTCAGGGGAGTAAAGAGTTTATTTGGCTTACAATTCCTAATTGCAGTTCTTCACTGCAATCAAGCAGTTTGTCCCATAACACAGCCATGCTTATGAACTGAAGGAAACAAATGCATGCTACTGGTTTTTTGTCTGCTACCTGCTTCCATCTAGCTTTCTTCTGTGTGATAGATATCAAGACCCCCAGACAAGAGAATGCTGCTGCCCAAAATAATACAAAGGGTTGTATCTTCCTACAAGACGATAGTACCCACAAGCCAATCTATAGAGGTTCTCATTTCTTGTTCCCAGCTGTGGCAAACTGACATTTAAAACTAAATAGCCCATGTAGACACATTCTATATGCAATCCTTAATACCTTCCAGGCATTCTGTACCCATAACATCACTTATTTCCACATTATCATTCAATGTTTGAGAAGTATGCTTACACTGGTAGAACAAAATTGCTAATTTACTTAGTAACTGTTTAAATTCTTTATATATGTGTGTGTGTATCTCTCCTCACTCCTTTGCCTTACTCTGAATTAATTTGCGATGATTAGTTTTAAATGTCACCTTGACTTTACCAGAGGGTACTTAGATATTTAGTCAAATATTTCCCCGAGTTTTCTCTTAGAATCTTCTTATTTGGAGAATAACACATACATCATAAATTAAGTAGAAAAGACACTCTTGATCACATAGTTGCTTTATCTGAAAAGTTTGATGAGCACTGAGAATTAATCTCAGCTGACTGCTTTGGATGTGGATAAAGGTTTATCCTGTCATTAGACTCAAGCTGAAACATTTTTTTTTCCTCTGGGTTTTGAGGATGCTGGACATGGAAGTAAAAATTCACCACTAACTCTCCTCTGTTTCCAGCTTAATAAATTATTCTGCAGATATTGGAACTTGGCAGCCTCTGTATCCATGAACCAAATGCTTACAATGTGTCTCCTCCAACCCTTTGAAATATTCCAGAACAACTTAGTTTCAGTCAACATTTAGGCTTTGCCTTATGATTATTACATGATTGACCCCTGTAAAGACAGGCTACCATATTTGAACTGTCTCACAGAAGCACAGATTATTCTGCTGTATATATTTGTTCTTCCTCCTATTTTTAATTCTCTTTGTAGAATTATATACCTTCAATACTATGCAGTTCTTAAATGAACACCGGACCCAGATGAAAGAAAAATTATGAATTCCCTCCTAATCTTGTTCTTCCCCAAATGGAATTCACTCAGTATTGAACAGACAATAATTATGCCTTTATTCTGCATCAAACTTGGTGGTAGTGTATGGAACCTACAAAGATTCCTTTAAAATGCTGAACACAATGTCTAGTTAGGAAGCAGCATTGGGTAGGCCACATCACTCAGAAAGATGCTTGATTGTTCTCAGGGCCTATGGCATAAGAGCTTCAAGGGGGCATACATTTTTAAAGGCTATATAGTACCAAATAATGAAAAACCTTAAATTAGTAATTATCTCTAAAGTCCATACGTAATTATTGCAGTTTAATGACAACCTGTCCTACTAATTCTTAAATGTCAACTGTTTTTAAAAATATGAGGGTCATGAGCATTGTTATGCTAATTATTCACTTCATTTTAAAAAAAAAAAACCTTTTCCTTTCAAGACTATTCATTTAGAGCAGAAGAACAATGCTAATGAAATGTCAAAAGAAGAAGAAAAAACTAAGTTTCAAAAGTAAAGAACTAGTTATTCAAACAATAGTGTCCAAAATTCACATTAAAAACTGAGCCATTTAACTCAGATAATCAAAGAAAACCACTAACTTGTATTCAAGTAAATATATTTCATTATTTTCCATAAAACATTTTTTTATTGAGCTCTACATTTTTCTCTGCTCCCCTCCCTGCCTTTCCCCTCCCAAGGTCCCAATGCTCCCAATTTGTCTTTTATGTCTGCTTTCTATAAACTACTGTAATGCACTCTTTGCAGGAATAATTGGTTTCATGAACTCTGTATACAATCCCTTAACAAGGGGGTCTTCAGCCCTTACTTCAGGTTCACAGTAACCTCCCGAAACAGTACCAGTGGAGGGACCAAGGTAGATGCAGAAGAACAGAGTATTAAATAGATGCTAATGACTGGCAAGTAGACTGTCTTCCTGAAGCATTGTGTGATCGTGTGTGTGTGTGTGTGTGTGTGTGTGTGTGTGTGTGTGTGGTGTGGGGGTGGATTTTAAGACACACAACACATTAATCGCAAGCACACACTTAATTATCTCAAAGCAATCGAGAGCTGGTTGTTTGGATACCTACTGAAAAGCCAATGAAATGTGATAACTTACAGATACTTAAAGAGATAGAATTACCAGGCTAGAGGTCAATGGGGATGTACACTAGTAAAAAGAATTGAGAAGCTGAGCTTACTTAGAGCTCGGCTGTGGTGAAAGCAGGGAGGCTCAGCGATAGGCTAATGTCAGAACAAACACAGGAAGCCATGTAGAGAAGAGGTAAGGGTGTGGACCCTGGAGGCAGACAGCCTGGGACTAAAGCCAGCTTCCTCTAGCCACTCATTACTTGGCCGGAGGACAATTCTTTTCATTTATCTGTGTCTCCATTTCTGCACATCTAAGGCGGGAGTAATGTTGAGTGTGCTCACCATAGTACGTAGGAAACAAGACTGTAAAACCCTTAAGAGCCATGCTTGGCATGTGGCAAACACCACATGTCAGCTATTTATCATTTATTAATTTTAAAAGCCATCTGCTAGAAGAGGGGAGAATGTGAATTATTAAAGTTAAGGGAATCTGAAGAAACTGCTCCGCACTGTTACGTGTACACAGTAAATCAGATTAAGCTGTCAGGAAGAAAACACAGGGTACCCAACAAGGGCTTGCTCTTGCTGTGCTACCGTTTTATTCAATACATCTTTACAGGAAAACTGTGAGGCAGGTGCTCTTATTATCCCCTCTCACAATTGAGAGAACATAAAAATTAAACAAAATCAGAATACAAATCGTAGGAGATATTTACTCTGAACCTTCTTGAAGCATAACAGATTCTGCACCCTCAGCTACCTACTAAAACAAGTCTTGGGTTTTAGTTATATATCAGGACTCTGCCACAGGCAAAGGAAGACATTATTACTTGTGGGTTACAGAGTGTTCTGATTATTAACAACCTGTTTACTTGATACTGATTCATGACCGACAAGGAGCCAAACTCATCAGGAGACAAGAGAAGAAAGTTAGGCTGATTGTGGCCTATATTGTTTGTGCCAAAGGGAGCCATCTTCCAAAGGCAGCGATAATGTATTCCCAGTTGTGAATCTGCGACAATGACTCTCTGGGCTTCGTTAAGAACTGCACGCCCACAATGCACTGTCCTGAAGGTGTACGCATTATGCAGCAACAAAATTATCGAATGCATTTACTCTGTCCTCAGGGAAGAGTAACCGGTCCCCACCTTCTGCCGCGTTAACCTTTACTTTTTGGTATCGAGGTTTTTACCTCCTGTTCACTCTCCCGTTCCGTATTGCTTATAAACATTCAAATCGCTATAGCTTTTGCTGAAATGTGCAAATTTTCCCGGGGCTGTGATCCCAGTTGATGTATCACTTGCTTCTTCCCCCGTCTCTATGGTATGCAAGCAACCATCTGCTGTTTGAAACAGCGTTGTCGCCAGCACAAACTGTCAGAGGTGAGTTAGGAAGACTCAAATCTGTTACCACCCCGCATAGGAGAAAAACCTGCTTTAAATTCCCCGAAAGGTTACCTATATCCTAAGTCTGACTTACTTCCATATGAGGAAGTTAAAATGAGAAGGGCTAGAATTTAAACTTGTCGATAATGTCACTCTAGCCAATCCACTTCGCGATAAATGTCACAAGAGAAACTGGATCTTTTGGTACAGTGTTCAAATGTCATCTGGTAACAGCGGTCCTGGAATTTTTTTGAGATTGTACTGAGCCAATGAGATGGGAAATAAGTTATAATTATAGCCAGTGCAGTTCGTGTTTCGTGTGGAACTTTGCTGGATTTTACCTGTTAGGTTCATTACTGGTGCTCTAGAGCAGGTTCCACTCACAGTATTCCTAAATAGCTAGGGACAGCCAGTAGGCCTGATTAAATGGTTTGGTTTCAAATTTTAAAAATGGATACTGTTCTTCATAGTGTTTTGAGATGTCTGGATGGGAAGGCTATTTTTAAAAAATTTATTCTTCCTCGTGTATTTCATCCCAACCACAGTTTTCCCTCCTCTCCTTCAAGTCCCCACTCCACCCTAGATGCACTCCCCCGTGTTTTCAACAGCAGGCCTCCCAGGGATAGCAATCAACCATGGCATATAAAGTGGCTACTATAGACTAGGCATTTCTCCTTGTATTGAAGCTGGATGAGGCAACCCAGTAGGAGGAAAAGGGCCCCACAAGCAGGTAACAGAGTCAGAGACAACTCCTGTTCCCACTGTTAAGGGTTCCACAAGAAAACCAAGATATACAACCAGAATATATATGCAGAGGGCCTAGCCTTGAACAGACCCATAAAGGCTTCCTGACTGTTGGTTCAGTTTTCTTTGCCTCTATGAACCCAGGTTAGTTGATTCTGTGGGTTTTCTTGTGGTGTCCTTGCCCTCTCTAGCTTGGGGAGGGTGTTCTTTTCACAGTGGTAACAACTGGAGTGCCATCAATGAGATGGACACTTTTAGAAGACAAGAATATATCTGATCACAACCTCATGCTAGCATACATTGTAGGTTCTTATGTAGAAAAATGAACAAAAGAACATCTTAAAAACAGGATCAAAAAAAAAAAGAAAAGAAAAGAAAAAAAAGAATCAAGATCAAATATGTATTTCCAAAGGTTAGATAAGCTATTTTTTATGGTGCTTAATACATATGAGAAGTCATTCTTCAGAAGTTAAAGAGAATAAGACCCTTCTGTCTTCCCTCTTTCGTACATATTCTTCCATAAATTCAACATTTGATGAGAAAAATAAGTGTCTTCCTGAAGCAATACCCAGTGATCAAAGTCAATTTCTGGATCATTCCCTTTCTGGAGATTTAACACTGAAACGTTTCAGAAAATATGCTGTTACTGGCTACCTCAGTCACACTCAGGAAAACCCTTTGCCAGGTGTAGTTAAACAACACAAAGTGGACTCGTTCTCCTTTTCCCTCTCCCTCCCTCTTCCTTGCCCTCACCCTCCTCTCTTTTCATACATCTTACTTTGCTTTGCTATTTTTATTTTCAGTTTTGTATTTTTGGGGAAAAAAAGAGAGAGAGAGAAAGAGAGAGAGAAAAGAGAGAATATTAATTTGAGTAGTGATCTGGGGAGGATCTTGGTAGATTTGTGAAGGGAAAAAATATGATCAAATACATTGTTTGAAAAAAATAAATAAATATGTCATAGGAGATGATCCTAAAAGTAAAGAAAACTTAAATTGTCCTTTAATCTTTAATCCATGGAATCAATCAGTTTAAATTGGAAAAACAGATTTTCTGTAGCATAAAGCATTAATGTCCAGAAGTTATTTAATATTAGATATCTGTCTTGATAATAGATCAATTATCCAATCTTGAAATGATTTTTTACTAATCCTTGTTTATAGCCATACTTGTATTTTGTTGTAGTTTTACAAGACAGGATTTCACTGTAGCTTTGGCTCTCGTGAAACTAGCTCTTGTAGACCAGGCTGTCCTCAAACTCAATGAGATCTGCCTGTCTCTGCTTCCCAAGTGCTGGGATTAAAGGTGTGCACCACCAGCACCTGGCCAGCCATGCTTTCTTTTAAGGCAACTTAGAAAAGCCTTCCAGTCGGATGCATGATGAGATTGTCCTGTGAACATCTCTGACAATCTGGGCTTTGGAAAAACTTGACGTGTGTCAGTCAGAAAAAGGATAGGCTGCCATGATTTACACATCAAATGAACCCGTTCTCTTCAGTTCCATTTCAGGGAGTGACTGGATGCTGTTGCACACTGTGTCATTGCCCATCAGTACTAACCTTGCACACTTCCAGGAATGGTTCTAGACTAATGAGTGACTTTTCACTGTTAATATTCACAAACAAGTCAAAAGCTAAGAGTTTGTTTATTTATTCATTAATTAACATTTGCAGACAACAATGGAAATGACAGAGAACTAGGGCACTTGTCAACAAAAGGGAATCATAATCAGAAATGTCACAGAAATTTCAAATGGTGTTACAAATAGTTACAAATTTAAATTAATTATCAGATAAAATAATGTCCAGATTTCCTGTGAAGGAGACTGACACTAAAACAGTGACAGTGGAGACTATGCACACACTAAATAGGCAAGTAGGCAGACATGTCAGAAGAGGAAACTCCTCACAGAAATACATTACTTGATCAGATTAATAAAGTGTTATGCTGGGAAAATATGAGGGTAAGCATGTAGAATGCATTCCAGTTCAGTGACTTGGATATGTATAATGGAGCATGATTTATGACACATGTCGACTAAGGCCTTTCAACTTGACATATGATTATTGATGATAACCTAGCTATCTAATTCCAAAGTAAACATGCCAGGTATTATGCAAAGTTCAAAAGTAGCTATTTTATGATGTGGATGATGATCCTTTAAGACTATTTTCTGAGAAATTTTATTTACAGCGAGACAGGGGCAACAGATGCAGGGCTCCGAAGATGATTGTTATGTGGGCTAATGGCTAAAGAGTCACATGATGAAACTATAATATGACAGCTGGCAGAAGAATGACTTTTAAAGAGGTAAATTACAAATGAGTTTTGGTGTCGGTCAATAATGATTACAGTCTTGTGTGAGAGGTCCTTCTGTCTATGTGCTGCTATTATTGGTTAATGAATAAAGAAACGGTCTTGGGCTGATAGAGTAGAGTAGAGCTAGTTGGGGAAAACTAAACTGAATGCTGGGAGAAAGAGGGCAGAGTCAGTAAGACATCATGTAGCCCCACTGAAGGCAGACACTGGATCTTCACCCAGTAAGCCACAGCCTCATGACAATACACAGATTAATGGAGATGGGTTAATCCAAGATATGAGTTAGCCAGAAATACACTAAAAATATTGGTCAAGCAGTATTGCAAATAACATGGTTTTATGTGATTATTTTTGAGTACTGTGTATAACAACAATACTTTCAAAAACCAAGAAATCGGGACACATATAGCACATACCAAAGGACTGTCACATAAGGTGACAAAAGGTGACAATCTGTGCAGGAAATAGAGAGACCTTTGGATAAACTGAATCTGAGGGCCTCAACTTTGAACTTTGGGGAACTTTAAAAAAAGTATGTTCTCATTTAAACCACTCAATGTGAAGTGGATTATTTCAGCCTTAGAAAACTAATAATTCCCACAGTGGGTTTTTTTTTCAATGATCCTTGTGTTGCTACACAGGGTTTTAGGGGGAAAAAGTGTGGAAACAAAAAAAAGAAAAATATTTCAGTATCATGTTCAACTAAATTCCTTGAAGCGAAATAATAGTAA
>JAQHUG010000011.1:11754967-11801133 GCA_028555095.1 Dicrostonyx torquatus
AAATGGTTATTGGGGAAGGGAATAAGATATCTACATTAACGGGAGTCTTTTTAAGAAGCTTCTTTATTAGTCAACGGTGATAAAACCTATTCACAGCATACGAAGGGGTATCCCACATCACAGCTCCTTTAGACACATCTAAATCAAAGATTTGTAGGCAATGTTTTCTTTCCTGCCAAACAGTTCACAAATAACATCACAGAGACTTAATATTAAATATAAATTCTCAACCAGTAACTTGGGTTTGTTACTAGCTAACTCTTACATTTTAAATTAACACATATTTCTTATATATGTCACATGAATTGGTACCTTGTCTCACTATGCAAGTTCATCTCCTGTTTCCTCTGCATCTCCTCAGGACTCCTGACTCCTCTTCTACTTCTCATGCTCTCTTTCTATCTGCCAGTCCTGCCTAATCTCTACCCGTCCAGCTGTCGGCCAGTCGGCTTCTTTACTAAACCAACCACAGTGACATGTGACATACTGTAAAATAGTATTGCACACAGCATCTTCATCTGCGGATCAGGGAACACTGGGAAAGACAGGGTAGAAAAATGTGTAAAACCCAGACCACCAGGAAGTCTGCTATGAAGCTGTTTCTCCTAGAACTGGCTGTGTTGCATGAACAAGCCCAGAACAATATCAATGGATGTATTAGCATAGAAGGGGGATGTTTAACGAGGTTCCACACTAAGACAAACAATTACAGGTAACCAATTATTGCTGGGAGAGGAAGAATTAGCCTGTCCCAGGATAAGCCCCCTAATTAGTTGTTCAATAGAACGGTCAGTCCTGAAACCACATATAGCACACATTTTAATAGGTCTTAATAATAAAAGCCCAGAGTCAGACATGGGGGGGGGAAGCTGTGCGATCAGAAAAATGAAGAAAACAAACCATGACCACTTTACCTCTCAACTTCCCAGCAGAAAAGAGACTGAGTTCCTGTTTCTTCCTGTATCACTTCCTCTCTCACCCAGTCATATCACTTCCAGCCTGTCTGTACAGACCTTCAGACATCTATGGTTAGCTGGTGTCTAGCTCTACCCTCTGACCTTCAGGCAAGTTTTATTTGTACAAACAAGCTATTACCATAACCACATACATACAAGCCATGAAAATGGACTAAAAAATTTACTTTCATAGTCGTTAGTGCATATACATACTAACATCCATGCATGCATACACACATAAATACATACATGTTTGTAACAAAGAGAACCCAAGAAAAAGGTTGATCTGCTCTAGAGGGTATGGAAGACATTCAAAGGACAACATTTGGTTGAGGCTAAAATGGAGAAAGGGAACAGGGAATGTGAAGTTGCTCTTTTGCGAAATTCAAAAAATATGGTTTATTTCAAACAACATCACTAGGCCATGTTAATTTATGCATGAAAAACAAAGAAATTATTAATCCATGTAATCATTTGTGATTTTGGTTGAATGTTTGGGCTCCTCCCACAAATGCAGTTCACTTTATAGACAAATGTAATATATTTCAATAATAATTGATACCTTTTATTTCATATAACTTTTTGTCTTAAGTTACCTGAAGAGGAGACATTTCTTTCTTATTCATTGTTCAACACCAGCTTGGAGCAGGTTTGTCTGGTGCAAACTGAGCACACAACAATGTAGAGTCAATTAATTAAATGAGATATAATTATATTAGAGTTTACAGGGTTTTTTTGTATTTTTCAAATACAGTATCATTTTTAAACTAGTTACTGAAAATGCATTTCTAAACTAAAGTATTTTTAACTGAGCCTAAAGCAATTTGAGCATCTCTGTATTTGATAGAAATTAGAATTTTGTGTTGTTTTAAAATACAGATATTTTAAAATGTAGTTATGCTATTAAGTAAGAAAAATCTGTAAAATAGCTACACTTTTTTAATTGCTCATAAACTTCTTTCATTGTTTTAAGTAGTTAAACAGTATTTTATTATAACTATAGCATCAGTTTTGTATGCCTGAAAATAGAACTCTAGCAATTAAAAATAAGCACATGCATAAAGGATTCTAAAATGTATGTGTTTCTAAAATGATTTGCATTCCAGCATTGATATCAAGGTGATATTAAAATATTTTGTTTGAGCATGCATGTTATTTAAAGAGTAAAATTAAAATGTTCCTGTCTAAATATCTACTGTTACTTAACAGGGAAAAGCCAAAGGAGAGTGTTCTCTTATTCAAAGATATACAGAATGTTGGCAGGGAAAGGGAACATGATCACTCCCTTCATTGTGTAGACATAATCCATTTTTCAGGGATCTTGTCAGATGTGTTCAGATGTCTGTGTAGACTGTGCCGTACTTCCTCAGCAAACCAGAACAAAAGAGAAGAAAAAAAAGTTTTAGCTATCATGCTGCAGATACTTGGAGTGAAATATTGCATGAGAAATTGTTTTTGGCAAAGCAGTTTCCTCCCCAGAATTGAATATCAAAATGTGGTTTCCATTTTTCCATGACTGTGTAACAAGTTCCATTCTCTGTGACGTCTGAGGTCCTGGATCAGGATGTGGACTAGGAATGACCAGGTCATAGTGATAGTGCTCAACATTTAATTAATTAATGTGTTGGTCACCTTTCTAATGAGAAATTTATGTAAGATGAATACTTGCCACCAATTCTTTACTCTTATGTAATCATTAAGATATTCTGGTTCAATTATCCAATTTATTGATTAATCCAGTAATCCAATTCATATAATACAATTTGATTGAGTCAAGAAAATAAATTATACTTTAAACTTTGTTATAATTTTAGGGGGAAACAGAGGAGAGAAGAGAAAGAAGCATGTGAGGTCAGATGGTATCATGTCTTAGGAAACGCTCAACTTTCAAAATTCAGTAATCCTAATTTGAAATAAGACTCCAAAGACATTCTGATACACAAAAGCCTTTAGAACTTCCTCTAGTCAGGGTTGTATTCTGAGATCTGGCTGTTCCATCCAACTAATTACATCTAGGCTTACTAATAGTTTTTTAATCTATTTATCTTAAAGCATTCATTAGTTTTAAGTCATTAGTAGATTCTGCAAAGATTGCTTTAACTGGGATAATATATGAAAGTACAAAGAAAAGGCATTAATCACGCTAACACCCCTAGGTATTCAAGTTGATATATCTTAGAATAACATTGGATTTAAGGTGGTTAATAAAACACCCATACAGGGCTGAATTGGAAATTGCTATTGTCAAAATGCCCTAGGCTTTGATTCTTCTAGCAGTCAAAGACAGAGATAAGTCTGTCTTTGGGACAACTTTTCCATTGTCTATGTGTACACTGCTTTAGGAAACCATCGTGGTACATGGTGAGGTTCTTAATCTTACTGCCCCTTGATATGCTATGTTTTGTTGATTCTCATGGGAGACCTGCCCTTTCCTAAACAGAAACCAAGGAGAGGTGGATTGGGATTGGGGACAGGGTTAGGGGTAAAGTGGGTGGAACAGGGAGAAAAGGAGGAAGGGAAACCTACAGCCAGAATGTTAAATAAATAAATAAATTTATTTAAAA
Source organism: Dicrostonyx torquatus (assembly GCA_028555095.1). Taxonomy (NCBI): domain Eukaryota; kingdom Metazoa; phylum Chordata; class Mammalia; order Rodentia; family Cricetidae; genus Dicrostonyx; species Dicrostonyx torquatus. The sequence goes on from JAQHUG010000011.1 coordinate 11,758,488, forward strand.
AGTTATGCTTCTTAGTTAAGATATAAGCTAACAATATTTTCCCAGGCATGATATAAAAACATGCTGAAAGTTACATTTGGTGCTAGCTAATCTGTAAGATAATAAATATAATAAATATTATTAAAATATTAAAAAAGAAAATCATTGTGGTAGGTATCACTGAGTTTACTTAGGTTTTTGTTTTTTTGATGTATTTTCCTTACTCCCTGTATGCTTGGCTGCTTTTTATCATTGACTACGCTCAAAATAAACCTATTAGTGTTGGTGTATTTCTTTAAGGCCAGCACTTGGGTAGCAAAATACAGGTGGAACTCTGTGAGTTCAAAGTCAACCTGGTCTACAGAGAGAAAGTTCCAGGATAGGCTCCAAAGCTACACAGAAAGAAACTTAATTAATTAAAGCTATGTGATGGGAATTTAATGCTAGGATGATTTGCTTTCCCTAGAGAGTGTTTAGATATGCTTGTTCAGCAAATAAGAATGGTCTTACTACAACTGGGGTTCTAACTTGGACACTGAAAGTGTCCTTCACCTGTACTTGAAAGTATTTGTTGATTCTTTGCAGTGTTTCCTGGTGAAACTTAGTACATACTTGATGATACATAATTTTATTTTTATTTGTTTAAAGCTTTGACAGTGTAGTAGTGTGAACATAACTGACCCCTGTAAGCGCATAAAAAGTGGGACTATTGGAGATGTGGCCTTGTAGACGTAGGTGCAACTTTGTTGAAGAGGGGCAGGCTTTGAAGCCTCTTCTAGTTAAGATTCATTTCCTCTTGTCTGAAAGATGGAGGGCTCTTGAGTTCTCCTCTAGTACCTGCATGCCATGCTGTCATGATTCCCGCCATGAAAATGGACTGAACCTCTGAACTGTAAGCGAGCCCCAATTAAATGTTTATAAGAGTTCCAGTGGTCATGGTGTCTCTTCACAGCAATAGAAACCCTAAGTAAGACGATCTCTTTTCAACATACTGATCTTGCAATCATTTCTTCCAGAGTTGATTCGTACCCTAAGAGAATAGGACCTGAAATTTGGTTCCTGTTTCATGGTTTTCATTTATTTGCTTGTCCTTTGATCCATTTAATTTAACTCAGTAATGAGAAGAAACCGAATTGCTGTTACAGCTATGCAAACCAGGACTTTAGAGCAAGTATATAATATATAATTTGTGAAAAAACATGTTGTCAATGATAGTTTAATTAGGCAATGGGGTTTCCTGAGGACCCTGAGAAACTGCACAAGAAGACTGCCTGCTTTCCTTTAGTACCTGTGCTGTAGTCAAAATGAATGTCACCTTTTTTGTATTGCTCATGTTACTGTTAGACTGTCTGTTGCTTTCTGTCTCTCCCCCTCCCAGGCATGTGTGTAATCACCTACTCTGGTATACTTGATTATTGAAGACAGTCCTCGATCGATTAAGTAAACTCACTTTAGTAATACATAGGAAACTCAAACACAACAGCAGGCATTGCCACGATGGCAAATAACAATAAGGGGACATTATTATTGGCTATGCTGTTGCAGTAATAGAATGACCACAACTAGTCATACCTTACAGCAAGATACAAGGGAGCCCAGCTGTGCTTCAATGACCTCCTTAGGATCTAATCGAGGTTTGGTGCCATCTAGTGGCAGATTTCTCTTTGTCAAAAATACTAATCAAGAAAATTCTAGGCCCTTGAATTAAGGGCTGATACTACCTTCTGTTTCCCATGTAGCCTGGAGTGTTTCTCCCAGCATCTTTGAGGTACTGCAGCTAGGAACTCGATTTGCACTCCAGCAGGCTGTCCTAGCTTGCTGTTGGAGCACAGCCTGTAATGAGGTCAGGGTATTTTTCAGGTGTCTTAGTTCAGCCTGAGTTTCAGGGAAATGTTGTGTACTTGAAAGTCAAGGAAAATTCTTAGCATTCCTTACACGTTCCCACCACCTGCCTCTTTCGTGAGCAGCCTTGTAAAGAGAGTTGGGTCTTGGCCAAGAATGAATTTTTAGTTCATTACCAACAGCTTTGCTTTGTAGTACATCAAAAGGCAAAACCGTGGCTAAAGCCATCTTGCCAGAGCTGCAGCACTGGAAGAGATTGTTAGGTGTGAAGAAGAGTTCTGTGGCCGGCTTCCAGTCCCATTTCCATGCCTGAACACTGAGGGGTTTCCTTGAGAACCATCTCCCTGTTACAGGTCTCTACAGCCAACCTGTGCTGAAAAATGCTGGTGAGGAAGGAGGGGTGAGGTCCCTTGTAAACAGAATTCTAGAATTCTCAGTTGTTGCAGAACCTACACTTACCTTCCAAAATTCACTAAGATTTCAGGATCTTCCTTTTTATATATATCTATATCTACTGTTTCTTCCTTTTGCATCCTGTTAAAGGAAAAAATGGTTTGTCTCTCCACTTTTTGTGGAGAGGGCTTTCCTCCATTTGGAGGTAGTCCCTGACAACCGTGCCTTTCAGAAGTAATCACCAAGTATTGTGGTGTGAAGGCTCTTCATTTCTTTTCTGTCAATTAAAGTTGGAATATCAGATTCCAGAGGGTTCGTACATCATGAAGAGTAGGATGCATACTATCGTATTGAACTATAATTTTGTGTACAATAGCTTTGCATTGACAAGTCTCTTGTTAACAGGACATTTTACATTCTACTATAGGTGACACTTTTATACTCTTATGATGAGTGGCTCACCTGTCTCTCACTAGCAGCGCCATGAGCCCATCTGAGGCAGTGACCAAATCTTACATGCCTTTACAATAGCACAAGAACTGGTGTCTATTGGAAAGCTTCACCCAGCCCCACTCCTCCCACTCCAGACCCTGCCCCTGAGAAAACCCACCATCAGCAGCCCCTCCCCTGAGATGCTCAAGATCACCTGTCACCAACTACAAGCTGTTTAAGACCCAGCCCAAAAACCTGCCACGTGCTCTCCTACTCTCCCTTCCGACTTCCTGGGATTCACCAGGGAGTGTTCTGCTTTGCTCTGTTCTATTTATTAAATCTGGATTGATTAATTTTGTTTGATTTGGCTTATTACTTCAGAGGAGGAACCCAATAACTTAGGATCCAATCCTTAACAATATCTAATGAATAGTCACTATGAAGCAGACTCTTGTGTATGTACTAGGGGTTTGCAACTAACTGCATGTGGCGTTACTATCAGATCTGTAAAATTGGCTTCACAAGTGGGCAGCCTTTGTAGTGAAACATACAACTGTACTCAGTTAGGTTTTGCATTTAAAGGTCTTATGTAACCACCTTGAAATTCTTAATATTTCTGGGCTTGAGCTTCAAGCCAAACCTGAAAGTTAATGCAGTATATGACTGAGTAGTGTACGGCAGATTCAGGGCCGTGGGGCTGACAGATGAGTTAAACTACCGGAAATGAGGCAAAGGCTATAATTTTATGTGACAGGAAAAACATGGGCACTCTGTTTCATTTCAATGACCAGCATGATCTGAAGCCACATTAGCAACTATGATTAAAAAAGAGATATATGGTTGCAGTTGTGTTCCTGGCTTCAGGAGAAGGATGATTCTACTTCTGAGCAGTTCTGTTCACAATGAGAATATGGGTAGACCTTCCATCGCTGGTACACAAAAAATAACTGTTCCCCTTCAGAGAGCTGCAAGATCTGCCAATGCCAGTGCATATATAGTGCCAGGATTTTTTTTTTTTAGAAAAGGAAAGGGTATACACAGTACAATAAAGCCCATCAGGAAGCTGCCTGAATTTTTTGAAGTGTGAAAGATGACTTTGAAAAAGTGCAGTGATGTTGCAAAGCAAATATCTACTTCCTCAAAAACAGAAATTAAACACAAAACACAATATCCGTAGGAAACATCAATTAATTGAGAAAACAACTTTCAATTTATTTTTGTTTTTAAATCTAAGATACAGAGGTAAGATGCATTAACAGACATTTTAAATTATAGACACATCATGAATCCAATTTGGGCTTCTTAAATTGATTCCTCAAATTACAGGATATGTCAGAGCAATATTAAAATACCATTGTCTAGCTTTTAATTTCAAATTAAATATAGGATTACATGAAACGAATTTGTATTAGTCAAGAATATTCTTAGCAGTCCTTGTAGTGGCATCATTAGGAAGATTCTTCTCAGCTTCAGAAATTACTAAGTATTCAGCTTCAGAAATTACTATGTATTACTTGTCAAGTTGTTTGATATCACTTTTAAATTAATTATGAGAATGTGAAGCTGTAACATAAATTTTGATATCCTAACAAATTAATTTGCAAAAATGTGTGCCAGAACTGTCTTTAGTCAATAGAGGTAAGAAGTTAGTAGATACTACTTTTATTATATTACATAAAATTATTTTTTTTTAATTTATTCATTTATTTTTGTTAAAAGCAAAGTTTACATTTACTCCCCTTGTTCCCGGCCCTCCCGCTCCCCCACTACCCCCCTGCCCTCCCCCTGCTTCCTTAAGACCATGTTTTACTGTTTTAAGTTATTCTACTATACATCTTGTTTTACATTTATGCTATAACTTACTCTATATTCTAAAGTATTATAATAAGATAATATTCTAAAATTGTTTTGAATAGTTTGGAAATTTAAGCATCATTTTCTTTTTTTTTTAACTAGGTGCCCCACATTAACAATCTCAGATATTTAAAAAGTTTGTAACTGAGTTCACAAACAGATAAATTGAATAAAAACACTCAGCTAAAAATAATGTGAACCCAAGAAATCTACCACAGAATCCAAGGTCTCACCTGCTAGGTTATGTACTATTTCTGCATTATGGAGGCAAAACTGGAGATTAATTATGGGCAACGGTCAAGTAATAATCATAAAAGTGAAACATATCTGTGTCTCCTTGAACAATACAGAACTTGTTACTTGGTTTTTCTCTACTGAAGAAACTTGTTAATTATTAACAACCAGGACAGCTTACTAATAAGCTTCAAACAGATGTCTTTCTACTTAAAGGTGCCCTGTTACAGTTACTCATCCTTAATTGAAAACGGTCCACTCCACAATGCATCCAGTATCTTTCCCTTGTAACTTAGTACACTAGAACCTGTTGTTTGTCCTCCTGATTGTATAACTTGCCTCTGAGATCTCTTGGTCACTGTTTTCCTCTAGCTTCCGGAGGGAATAGTATATAGGATATAGCTAAAACAGGAAATATTCAAGAAACTGAGGGTGATACCAGACTCTGCATCACACCTCTAATCCTACTATTCAGGAGGCTGAGGTAGAGCATTGAGAGTTTTGAAGCAAGTGTGGGGTGCCAAGTCAGTACAGGGCTAACCAGGATTACATAAGCAAGGGCCTGCCTTGGAAATATGGTGGTGGGGGAAGAGGCAGAGGGTGTGTAGATACACAGGTGCTACTAAATATCACTTTTGCAGTGCTGATACTGGAAAAATCCTGAGTCAAAAGCTGCTAAATTCAGGACCATTTGGACACAGTTTACTAGAATCTCAGTATACTTCTGGAAGGGTGAAAGATCACTAAAAAATTTGTTTCATAGTTACAAAACCTTGTGAGATCCAAGTGTTGGCTGAATCCCTGCTTCTGCAGGCTGGGAATTAAAACAGTTCCAGAGCTTTCTCCATGGTTTGTAGATGGCTGTTTACCCCTTAGATCCCTTTATGCGTCATCTCTTACCCACACTGAATGTTGTTTGTTTTAAAACAAACAAGCAAAACTTCTTTTAAAATATAAATCATTATTGGATTTGGGGCTTAATTGGTACGTGATAATCTCATTAAAGATGTCATCTCCCCCCACAAAGAAAGGAGTCTGAACTTAACAATTGTAATATGTTTACTTAAATTAGCAGTTGAGCTAAGTTCTGAATTTAGGGGCCCTGCTTTCAACCCATTACACTTTTATGCGTTTAAAAGTATTTTCATAACATGTCAATAAGGACTAAATAAAATGAAGAAAATACAAATGAAATATGGTATTTTATAACTTTTATAAGAGACATTGAAATGTTCATTTTCATAGAACTATGGTTCAGGTCCATTTCATTGTCCCTAAATACTAAGACTTTTTTTTCAATATTAAGTGTAATGCTTTTGGAGTAGAGGTCGAAACCTTGTGGTAGATCCCCAAACAAAGGAGACTAGTTCCCAGCCATGTGGTGGCGGCGGGCAGGTGAGAGAGAGAGACAGATACACCATGAAAAGTTGAACATTTATTAGGTGGGTTGAGGGGAAGGAAAAAGAGGAGGGGGAGAGAGAGACACACACACACACACACACACACAGAGAGAGAGAGAGAGAGAGAGAGAGAGAGAGAGAGAGAGAGAGAGAGAGAGAGAGAGGCTGAGGCTGGAAGGGAGTGGAAGGAGTGGGCATGGCTTGTCTTTTAAAGAGACACAACATTACACTAAGTATCTGTTAATTTTAAGTATTTTTTTTAACATTTTCAAACCATTTTCTATTGTAGATATCAATATAATTCAATCAAATTTTAGCAGGCATATGTAACAGAAAAAATTCAATTTAACTCCATTGAAAAGTTGGTTGTGGTTGAACGATCCTCACAAGTGGGAAGGAAATTCATTTTCAGAATATATTTTTCCAACATTTTAAGAAAATAGTTGAATAGACAAAGAATAGGATTCAATAAAGAATGGTAACAACTGAGATTTTGAGTAAAAAGCATGACTGAATTTTATCAATAATGATGCATTTCATACAAGTGGTTCATAATAGAAATCAAAAACAGGTCTAGAATACTTTATAAGAGGGGAAATCTGAAAAACAGCATGTTCCATGTAAAAGATTTTTGTTTGTTTTTGTCTTCTACTATGAAAATCAACTGGAAGGAAGAGACACAGTTTAATTCAGAATACTATTTAATCATCCTACTTTTAACCCGAAAATTTGTTTTGAGATAGTGCAAATTGTTAAGTTTTACAAAACAGGATACAGAAAAAGAAGTTCATCAAGCTGAATATCTTCGTACAGGCTCCCCTAAGTCTTTGCCACCACATCTTAGATTCTTTCTATTCTACTTATAGTATTAGTTGATTTTCAAGGGCTTTCAGAGCAATTTCCTAACTGCAAGGAAGTGTGCCTCTATGCACGAAAACAAAATGCAGCTAGGCCACATTCTCAAACCATACACTCAAGTGTGAAGCATAAATCTGTGGAAGAAAATCCTCTAAATCTAAGGATTTGTGCAGAAGTATAAAATGTTCCCACTGTCTCCAAGGATGGCTACGTGGATGCAACAGGTTTTGATGTGTTCTGTATATCTTGGATTAGAGACTCAGTACAGGCATCCTGTGAAAATAAAACAGCTTTCACAGAATTCTCTGAGTGCATTCAAGTTTAAAAGCTTAATTATTTTAGTTTCCAAACTTTATAAAGGTAGGAACAAAATATGTTATTTTAAAATCTATGTTACTGTTTACGCAAGCAAGTGCAAAACTATTTTACTGTCAAATAAAATAGATTTTCTTTTAGCATTTCTGAGCTTACTTTTGGAGTATGTGTCAAACAAAAGTTCAGTGTGAATCTGGAGCACTGTTTAGTTCACATAAAACGTAAATACAATCCCCTCAATTAGGCAGTTTAAATCAATGACTTATCTTATGGAAGTAGATCATTCAAACTAAGTGTTATATTTTAATTAAAAGTTGTTTGTAGTTGAATGCTAACTCTTCTATATTCCCACACAATAGCGGATCAGCAGGGAATACGGCATTAGGCAGAATTCCAAGATGAATCTCATGACCCCTGTTCCTTACATCCATAGTTTTATATATAATCTCTTCTCCTTGAATGCAGAGAAAATTTTATCTTGCTTTTGAAGAGATGGAATATAGTATAAAGGAAAGATATTATGCAGATCTAAAATTCCTCATCCGAAAGAAGATTAACTTGGGTCCCTCTGACATAACCAGATAATCCTCTTTAAAGAGTATCATTAGAGCATTCGCCTCAGGGTGAAGCAAGATCAGCAGATGATCTCCTGCAGCTCTGAAGAATCTCAGCTATGTATAAACTACTACTTCTGAGTTCAGGCTCCAGAAACTACGAGCAAAATTCCTACCTATAGGATGAACCGAATTCTGACAGCAACAGGATAACTGAGAAGATGACTGACTCCAAGTTCTATCTCCTGCTGACACCTTCACTCAAACCTGTGCCAGTCAAGATTATCTAACACCTCAGCTAGCCCCAAACCCTCCAGGCAAACCATAAGTTTACAAACATACATCGTCATAAAACACTATTTGAAGTCATTTATTATATACCTACTAAAAATTAATACAGCAGTCATGAGATTCACAGAGACAAAAAAATATGACAACATCATTGTTTAAACATTATCATCCACTTTTTATATAAGGCTTAGCATATTGAAATATTTATCTCATTGCTTATGTTTATAGAAGTTTCTCCAAACACTCTTATCTCTTCAGACAGTGATTTGTTTAAGAAGCTTTGAAGTAAAAAATCATTGCATGCAAATATGTGTTGTTAGGTTATAAAGTCAGCAATATTTGGACACAAGTCAAATTTGCCCCAGAACTTCTAAGCATCAGAACTTGTAAACATTTGCTCATTTCAAAAGCCTGACTCTATCAGTGTATTCCCCATTCCCTGTTAGGTCATATGGCATGCTTTCAAGATGAGAGGGACTGGTGTAATTCTATGTAAATATAAGGTGAACTGTTGATGGATGGTTTTGAAGTTTGGATGGATTAAAACTGTAAAATCAAGAATGATTTTCAGTAACTTATGCCAATACACAGCAATTCATTGAGGCAGAGAGCCGTGATTATTTATGGGATAAAAATCATCAAATACAGTTTTATATTGGGTTTCAAGTAAATAATAAAATTTGAAACAAAGCTTAAGGTAAGGTAAGAAAAATTATTAGTCTTATGATCAAAGTAGCAGAAAATATCCATGTGGTTTGCTCTCTCCCTCATGAGGCGATGAGAACTGATCTACAATATGATAATTTAAAAAAAAATAAAACGTGTAAAGTGTTTTGCAATCAATGTTTTACCACCAGGATTATGTACATATATACACTTTTTACATTAAGGTCAGATAATGGCTAAATGTGATCTGTTTCATGCAATAATGATTTCAAAACTACAAATTTCAGGTTAGTGAATGTGCCTCCTTGTTAGCTCAGAAAAAGTGATATTTCCATCTTATTTTCTGCAAATCTAGGAGTCTTAAACTTTTATATTTTCAATTGAAGTCTGTCATTCATTTTGAATTTTTTTTATGAAGGATCCAGGTACATAATTATATACAATTGTATTTTATATGTTTTCCATATTGATGTCCAGTTGGTCTAATATCTTCTATTGAAAATGGTTTCTTTGTTCTGTTGTGTTATAATGATTATAAAATGTTGTAATTATTAAAGTCCGGTTGACTCTATTTTGTTAGGTTGTTTCTAGGTTCTTTATTCATGAAGAACATAGTCACACATACATTTTGTGAGGATTTTCTTTTGCTGTCTCATCTCCTTTATTCTCATAATCAATGATTTATTTGTGCAAGTGTATATATATATATATATATATATATATATATATATATCTTGGCTTGCTTTTAATTGTAACGCTTTATTTACTTTTTTTCTTGTAAGTGGGGCCAATTTGGCCCATGACACCTGCATCATTCTCAAAGTCCTTTCCTTAATTTTCCTTCTTTTTGGACTTTTATTTCCTCTACCTTATGCTAGACTCAGCCACTTCTCGTATGTGTCATGGTATTTTCATTTACAAAATGATGCATGTTATCTTTTAGACACTGGCAATCTATCTTCTGAGGGAATTCAAATCAAACAGCCCTTCCCCCAAGCAGTTCTCTCGCTAAACTCTCTCCCTTCGACACTGCTCTAAGACCTCCTCCATCTATCCCATCACAGGCATTCCACACCCTTGCAAATGAGGAAAATCTAAATCTACATATTTCTTTAGATTGCAAGTTAATGATCCAACAGGCAAACACAAGATTTCTTTGTTATAACTATTGCTGAGACTGTACTCTTGATTGCCTCAAGACTTGGTTTATTCCATTCTGTCTTCCCCATAGAACCAAAGAAGGGCAAAAAACTAGTATCAAATGATTGATGAAATCTTAATTCACTGATTTTAATTAACTTACAACTATCACCAGGCATGGCTTCTCAACTCCCTCCCAGCAAATCAGCAACACTAAATTCAAAATCTGTCAGGGCTCCTCATAATCTCACGTTATCTTGTTTGTGTTGCTTTCTTGTTGAAACATTTTGATTGCCTCACCTCACATCTTCAGATCTCTTTCACTTTCACGTTTTACCATAACCGTATATTATAGCAGGAAGCTGGGGGACAAAAAGCAGTTTGTGCAAAATTTGAAATGTTGGTTTTTATTTTCCAGTAATGAGATAACTTCTATTTAATAGCAAATATACATGTTAAGGTTGCTTGTTTTAAAACGTATACATAACTTTTAATTATATATAAACTTTTAAATATATTTCCATAATATTTTATTATTAATGCTCTTCATAAAATAGAAGAAAATTAACAAATTTTCTTCTCATAAATAGTAATAACAAAGCCCTATTTGTTATAAAGATAGATTAGTAACTAAACATATATATTGCCATTAGTAATAATAGTGATGATCACTTCCAGGCAATAAATAAAACCTAAGTATTATTAATAAATAATATATATAATTGCATAAAATTGGGCATCTTTCATGTTATGCTGTGAAAGTTAGAGTAAGAACTTTCTATTTTCTTTAAAAAATTGATGGAGGACATTGTTTAGTAGGCACAGGATAATAATGACAATGATTATGGTAAAATTTCATTTTAATTGGATTTTAGAGTAAACATGGATGTGAGTATTTCAGTTTCACAGTTAAACTTAGCTTATTGTAGGCACTGGCATTAAAGCAGTAACTCAGTTTAACATAGCAAACAAAGATTTGCCTACCTTTTAATTTCATCTGCTTTCTCTAACATCCAAGTTAATTTCTAATGTCATAAAATTCAAATATTCAAAATTACTGGAACCAGAAAAATGTGTGAGCCTTACTAGCACGGGAGTAAAGATGAGCAGCTGTGTTGACTAATCTTGGTTCAGTTTACCCTGACTGCATTCACACCTGTCCGGGAATTTCTTGTTCAATTATTTGAAGCAAGAAGCCCACGCTAAACTTGGTTCCCCCCTTGTGATAGCAGCCCTCATCAAAGACATGTACGGAGAAAACTTGTCTTTTTTTTTTTTTTCCTGCTTTCCTTCACCCTCGTTGGTAAAGTAACATAATCCTGTTTCTGTGAATGGGTTTAGATCTGTTTCCCCACCACCACCATGCCCCAGGATTCCAAAGTAATGGAGATGACATTTCTCCAGGACTACCACTCCAAATTTGAACTGTTGAGGCATTCAGTCTCTGGGACTGAATACTAACTGGTTCTTGCTCTTTCTGTGGGAGACACTTGTTGGTCTACTCGGACATCATCTTGTAAGTTTACTATCTCCAGATTCTATCTGATCTGTTCCTTTGGAGAACCCTGACTAATACAACAGACCAACACAAAACATGTCCCTGAGAGTACAGGTTCGAGGCATACTACTCTAAGTATGTGATTACGTATGTGTGTGTGCTTGAATGCTGTCACTAAAATAGTAATTAAATAAGAGTAAATTAAATGGCTACTAGCTCAATAGCATGTCAATAAATAACTTGTGTGTATGACACTTTATCAGCAGGATATTGATAAGCAATAGTTTAGGATTAGTACCAAGTTAATCTCAAATGCATGTATTATGCATCAACTCAGTTTTAGGTATATACAAATGTATAATATAATATAATATAATTATATTTTATATAATATATAATATAATATAATTATAATAAAGTATATTATATTTTCTCAAGCAAATTAAAATACTATTGAATGGATGAGAATATAAAGTGAGAGTGACAACAGGTAATACAGAAAAGGAAATGTGATGATGAAAAGCTGTAGAAACTGATGGAAGCAAATCTCTCAAATGTTGCTCGAAAGGATAATTGCTGTGAGACATTGATGCTTTAGAGACTACCAATAAAATTTGCTTTGGATCATAGAGAGCAGCTAGCTACAATTTGACCTAAATTAGTCATAGAGATTCTGGAGGACCAAAGACATATAGAGAGACACAGGAAACAGTAGTGTGGGGCTGAGAATGATCCTCAGCCCATTTGCATCAAGGAAGGAGGGAGAGAGGAGGTCACCAGTCATTTTTTTCACTGCTTCTCTCTTTTCAGATTCTTACCCAGTATCTGACTCTAGAAATTTTGTGAATGAAGAATAGATAGATAAATGGTTCAGATATTTATGAAGGTCATCCATCTACATGTATGGAAGAATAGAGAAGATACCATCCCAGAGCATATGTCACATGTAAATAAAAGCACATGAAAAGTCATAGAAAAAGAGTGGAGATTAAACATGACAGACCTACAAAATCCTGAAATGTTTCTAAAATGTTTTTGTTTATTAAACAGTTTGCTAAGAGCAAAGAGTAGTTATTCTAACCAAAATTGGCAAACTTATTTCTATGAATCTAAATCTTAATCACTTCGCATACTTATCTGGCGTTGTGGTTTCCATCTCTCTTAATTACTAACTATAAGAGTCAATTTAATATAACCAAGACGACCATGTTCCCATACAAAAATTGCAACGACATTTTCCCCACTGATCTTCCAAGGTAGCTTCTCTTGATTCTATCAGACTGCTTATGATAAATATGTGCCATCATTATAATTTCACTGCCTGAAATTTAAAAAATATTACCCATTAACCCTGATTTGACTTTTTGCATGTACATTTTCAATCTTTTAAATATGGCAATACAATGATTAGAAATTAGAAAGATAAAAACTAAAACATTTCATGAAAGTACAAATGGAACTTCCACTCGCTGGTTTTCTCTTCCCTTTGTCAAGAAATGCTGTCAGTTTCAACAGTCTACAAAAGTGTCCTGCAAGTGACCTTTAATGATGCAGATTAAGTCATATTCAGATAAAAACTCCTTAGTTGGTCTAAAAACATCATAGAACTGTTTAAGCTGGGTGAAATCATGCTTAAAATTAACTTGAGTTTAATAAATAATTCAAAAACAATTATCTTCTAGTATCACAGTTGAGTTCATGGAAATGCAGATTTCCACTTGAGAATTTAAAATTTTGGTAACAACTTTAGTTTAACTTCATTCAGTCTACTGGAGATAAGATGATCTCACATCAACAACTGTTTCTCTTTCATCTCAAGGAAAAACTTGTCTAGAATTTGTCATTTGTTTTACTTGGTAAGTAGCTTTTAAACAACCTGGTTTTCTACCCTACAAAATCAAAATTGTCAGGCCAGGCGGTGGTGGCTCATGCCTTTAATCCCAGCACTCGGGAGGCAGAGGCAGGCGGATCTTTGTGAGTTCGAGACCAGCCTGGTCTACAAGGGCTAGTTCCAGCGCAGGCTCCAAAGCCACAGAGAAACCCTGTCTCGAAAAACCAAAAAAAAAAAAAAAACCAAAATCAAAATTGTCCTTCATGTTAACTAATTCTCTTATCAGTAAATTTTGTTGCCATTTACTCCCATGATTCTAAATGTTCACCAATATTGAGTAAATTTTCCTCAGACCAGAAAGATCTGTTTGCTACAAAAGTGGTTTACTCTCTCACATTCCCCTTAAATTTTCTCAGATGTGATCTCAGGCCTGTCTCCTGAGTGAAGCACGTTGGCCAACTTCCAGTCACCCTTTCTCTCCTTTGCGTGCTGATTCTTTCAAGCATTTGTTCTTTTTAATTTCGTATTGTTCATTCGTTTCTTTATTTGCATTGTTTCGGGAATTTCATCCATGAGATCTGTCTTTATAACATTAGCACTCTGTGGAAAATGGAGGAACCCCTGAATGAGTGAAATCCTTAGTGTGTTATAGACCTGGGGACAGCCGTGTCAAGGACACCAAAGCCTCAGACTCATTGAAGATGGCAAAGGCTTCGTTCCGTTCCCCACACTAGGCTCAGAGAAATGACAATACCTTTCTTCAGCATTTAAAGTGTCTAAAGGAGTGTGTTGGCAGTGTGGAGAAGATGCCCTCAAGAGACTGTTCCTACCAACGTTAGTGAAGCTTGTCCCCTCAATCCAAAGATATAAATATAAAATAATGCTGCCTGCCTCCTTGTTTATCTGTATGTAGTAACATCATCTTCCTGTTCAGCTGTATGCAATAACCCTGCCTTTCTGTTTGACTATGTAACAAACATTCAGAAATCTGAGATGCTGTGATGCTGTGGTTTTCTATATCAGAGAGCGTGGTCCACCAAAACCGCTTATCTATATATCTTCTTTTCATTCCCTCAACAGAGCTTTGCTGAATAGGGCAGCACCCAAGGCTCCCCACTCTTCAACTTTTCCCATACCTCACCACTCCCTCTCATATACATCTAATCTTAGTCTGTTTAATGTTGTTCATAAATGTGTTTGTGTGTGTGCATGTGTGTGTGTATAGTGTGATAGCTCTATCTGACCTCTTGGATATCTATCAAGAATCTCATCTGTAAGAAAAACTTATTTTCTCTCAGCAGCCACCATTTTGCCTCTACCTTTTCCTTTAGGTTTAGAGCATTGTGAGGTTTCCTCTATTCACAGGGGGATGCCCACTGGTGTTGTCACTGTACAGGTTTTATGTAGTAAAGCATGCTGTTACGATTCTGTGGGATCATCTCTCTGCCATATATGGACAACACTATTTTATAAAAGATGTCATCATCCTCTGGCTCTTATAATTATTCTATGTCCTTTCCACAATGTTCTGTGAAACTTAGTTATAGGGGTGTGAAGTAGATGTATCAAATATGCCTAGAGATCCCACAGTCAGTTGTCTCTGTATTTTGATCAGCGGTAGATTTCTATCATGATCTCCAACAGCCACATAAAGGAAATATCTTTGGTGAGGGGTGAGAGTTACACTTACCTGCGAATATAAGGTCAGGAATTTAGAATACAGTTGGGAATTGGGAGTGGTAGGCTCACCTCTAGGTCCATGACCTCACCATAAATAATTGGCTAGGTTTACATTAATAAGCGTGAATTCCTTGTTATTCAATAGCCCTTAAATCCAACCAGATGGATAATGGTTTCCTCAGATATAAGAGCTGCTTTTGCACCCTAGAATATATCTTGAAATTCTGGTCATGTTTGTGACTCATAGACTTTACCTTACCAACATCTAATCAAGTCAAATTTTATTAAGAAATAAAAAAGGACAATTTTTCTAAATCAAGGGTAAAAATCAAATTTCAATTGTCAGAATTCTTAGTATCTCAAAGTACTCTGATATAGACAAAATTAATTCTTCTTACCTTTAAATTATTTATCATAATATTCTATAGAAGTCCTCATGATGTTATTAGATATTGGTGTTAACAATTATGGTAAAACTATGGAAATTAATTCAATATGAGCACAGTGTTAGTCAATGTTCTATTCCCATGACAAGACATCATGATCATGACAACTCTTGTAAAAGAAAACATTTAACTAAGGCTAACCATACTTCAGGGTAGTCCCCATGCCCAACAGAAGATAGCCAACACAACACAAACTTAATGATTGTCTCAGTTAGGGTTTCTATTGCTGTGAAGAGACACCATAACCATGACAACTCTTATAAAGGAAGACATTTCACTGGGGCTGGCTTACAGGTTCAGAGGTTTAGTACATTATCATCATGATGAAAAGCATGGTGGCATGAAGACAGACATGGTGCTGGAGAAGTAGCTGAGAGTTCTAGAACTGAATTCACAGGCAGCAGGAAGAGAGAGCAACTAGGTCTGGCTTGTGCTTTGGAAAATTCAAAGCTCAGCCCCAGTGACACACTTTCTCCATCAAAGCCACACCTATGGTAACAAGGCCACACCTTCTAATCCTTCCAAATAGTGCCACTCCCTAAACATTCAAATATATGAACCTATGAGGATGATTCTTATTCAAACTACCGGAAGCACTCTTATGATTTAGGACCCTTTATACTAAGTGTTTATTCTCAGACAATTTGACAACTTAGGACATATTTTGCAATTTCTGGAGTCTGGTAAGGGCTGTGAAACTGAGACAGTTTCCCACATATATTCATTATGTATACATTCATTATGCTGCTAAGTCTCCTATGCTGGAGAGCATAATCCTCCACAATGAAGTATTATCTAAACTGTAATGCTGATAGCAGAAGGGTAAACCAATATAGAAGGAACTAACTTGAGATTCTTATGATTTGACAATTGCTTTATTGTTTTCTTGGTTGAGAAGTCACTTTTTTGATTTTTTTTCTATCCCAAAAGCTAGCTGTCTTATACACTGGTTTAATTTGAGATGTTCTGTTCTTCACTTAGTCATATCACTGCCTCTGTAAAATGCTCCGAAGAGAAGAGCTTCCTATTACCTAATAACAAAGAGTGCTCTAAATTGTTCACACAAGGAAGAAGTGAGGACCATTTTGGTGCCTATATCTCACAAAAATCATGGCTATTACTACGCTGTAAATTATGTGAGTAGGATGAAAGTGTTATTGAGTGTTGTCTGCAAAATTTACATATCAATGTAATACTTAACATCCAATATATCCTGTTTGAATTTTAATGGCAAAAGTAAAAATGACTTTTCCTTTTCAATATGTTTAAACATTTTCTTTGTGTTCTTAATGAAATCTATTCTATGATTCTGTGTCCTAATAGCCCCACAGAACATAATCTTTTTAGATATTTAATGTCCATTGTGTCATATGATTGTTGTTCCTGTTTTTTATTGATTAAAATTCCTCACTTATATATATTTATACATATTCAAAATTACCATTGTTAACTATGCTTTAAGAGATGCTATTAAGTATGCTAGACAATTAGGGCAAATCTATAAATAATGTAGTGAAGTGTTCACGAGTAAAGTAAAATTTGATAGATAAACCGTTCAATTTTATGCTGATTTTTATATTTTTAAATTCACATGTGCTAATTTCTTGAAATGTACACAAAAAATATCTAAAATCCACCTGCAACTCTAACTAGGCATATTTTTATTTTTTTTTTTGTTTCTTTGGTTAATGACATGAACTGTGAACTCTTTTCTTCGCCATATATTCAAGAAAGAAACCTTCTGTAATAATTAATTTCCTTTAGAAGAAGAGCTAGTCACTTAAGATAATCACTTAATAACCAGGTACTAGTCTATTAAATTACTAAACCACATTTACATCTACTAAAATGTAGCACCTAATGAGTTTTTACTATTGATAATACAAGAGACATAATGACATTACATGTCCATATAGAATCTACAATAAAGCAATCTAAATTGTTTTATAAAATATAGCTCAACAGCAAATTTTGAACTGGCGATTAGAAAAAGGAAATCTTTTAGCTCTGGAGAACGTAGTAGACTCTGTCCGATTAGGGACGTCTCACAGGCTGGCCAGCTCAGAGGACGGCCACTCACTGTCAGTGTGGTGTGGGCTTTATTTGCTTAAATACCTTTATTTGCATAGTACGTCTCATTTGAAATTTCTATGTATACATTTTGTAAAATATTTAAGATGTTTTGTAAAATAAAACTAACTCAACCTATGTTTTGGAAGTGGAACGTTTTAGCAGTTAAAGGTAAGAAGCAAGCTTTCCTACTCTTAACAATTTCATAATATTGACCATAGAAATCAATGAGTAACTGTGGATCGCTTTAGATGACATCTTAACTAGCCAGATGTTTTATTGCAATCTTTTATGTATGTTAGGATATATTCCAGGCCATGACATAGAAATTAGTCTTTATCTATTTGGCATTTATGTTGACTTTTCTAGCAATATAGTTTTATTAACATCTGACAACAAAGGAGTTACACTACAATCCTGTTCCATTTTTAGATTTTATTTATAGAAACATAATATAATTCACAGCTGAATTGGAAATATTGTGTATTTACAAAAATACATTGGATATTGTTTATGTTTTCATTGACTTGAGTATTGTTTCAGTTTTACTCAACAGTTCTGTTCTATGTGAGAGTGATATCTTATTCTGAGGAAAGACATTATAAATGTGAAATTAAAATAATCTCATTATAGTCCTTTGACTCTGACTAGTTAGAATCTGTATGGTTTCTTGGGATTTGTTAGGTCTCTATGCCTTGATCTCTTTCTTTTCTTTTTTAATTATTATTATTATTATTATTATTATTATTATTGGTTCCTTGAGACAGGGTTTCTTTGTAGCTTTGGAGTCTGTCCTATAACTAGCTCTTGTAGACCAGGCCTCAGACTCACAGAGATTCATCTGCCGCTGTCTCCCAAGTGCTGGGATTAAAGACGTGTGCTACCACCACTCGGCTACATGACTCTGATAGTCACATAGGAACTCCCAAAGCCAGAGTGAAATACACTGTTATGACGCTCTTTGAATTCTTTCCAGAATGCCTAAGTGAAGACAGAGGTGCAGATGTGGTCTAATGAAACTTTTTTAGGAATTTTCTCAATTGTAGTCTAAATGCCTTCAAAACAGAACATGCCGTTTAAATTGTGCCCTTGTAAAACTCATTTAATTACCTCTTCTTATGGCTTTTTATCTTAAGGGACCAAAATTAAATTAAAAGAAATATACAGTGTCCCAGACTTTGCTAAATTAAATAAGTTTCTTTACCATTATTGACATATGAAGCCTTTCTTTCCGCCTGAAGATCTCACAGTTAAAACATTGGGTATGAATTTCTGTTTTGTGAAATATACAGGTGCTGTCTGCTGTAGCACATTAGTAAACCCCTTCAGATACTGTAAGATTAGCTCTTCCTGCTGTTCCAAGGATAACTGGGACAACTGTTAAGTCAAACGTTTTTTTCTTTTCATTTTATTTCAAAGCATGTTTTATTTTGAGGCTTACTGAAGTTATTCTCCTATGTGATTCATCATGAAATTATGATTCCTTCCTAAATATTAAGTTAGGAAATTTAATCAGGTATGAATGTAAATGATATTTTTCAACAAACTTTTCATTTGATTCACAAAACAAGGCAGCTGATTTGGTAGCAT
The DNA here is from genome assembly GCA_028555095.1 of Dicrostonyx torquatus. NCBI lineage: Eukaryota > Metazoa > Chordata > Mammalia > Rodentia > Cricetidae > Dicrostonyx > Dicrostonyx torquatus. The sequence continues at coordinate 11,777,561 of JAQHUG010000011.1, forward strand.
AGTTTAGTCGTGATAGCAATGAATTTCTCTAATTTAAAAAAAAAGACAGGGCTTTGGTCTAAGCAACTCTGCTACTTAAGTTCTGAAATTATGCAATTTTTAAATGTTTATAATTCTGTATAAAAAGGAAAATAGAAACATCTATTGTTCCTTAAATCCTTATTTTCTTTTTGATGTATTTGGGGAATTTTGAATACCAATGTATTTTTCACTGATACTTTGTAACACAAATTGGACTCGACAGGAAAAGAAAAAACTTTGTTGATGGGGGCAGCAGTGGATTTCTGATCTTTTTTTTTTTTAATCATGAGTGTACATGACTATGAAGAGGTAAATACTGAGTGTTTAAAAGCATATTTATTTTGTTACCTTTAAATAAACTTCTGTAATCTAAAGTTGCTAATTCTCCCTCCTTAGACCCAGGGTAGTCAGATAAAGACCTCTGCCACTTTTATCAGGTAAGCAAACACAATTTCAATCGATTGGGTGTAATTATTAATAATAGTCAATGAATTTTATCTTTATGTAGACTATTGACAAAACCCTTTCTTGATAGTTAAGTTCAAGTGGAGTGCTAATTAGAAGGATAATAAAAATAACTAGATATCCAGTCTTGAAATGAAATATCATTAGCAAATTCTCAACTATTCTTATTCCCTGGCACTCTTCTCACTTCAATTCAAATCATTTTAAAAGATATGTTTAACTTCTTATTTTATTATTATTATTAAAACATAATTGCATTGTGTGCAGTTCCACAGGAAGATGGGAACATGTCTTCTTCAACTTTCAGGTATATTACTCTTGGGTACATACTGAAAGAACTCTGAATCCTACTATAGAGCTTTTGGCTGAAACATGTTCATTGTTGCTCTATTCATAATAGCCAGAAATAGTAAACAGCCTAGGTATCCATAAACTGATGACTGTAGAATAAAAATGTGGTGTATTTGCACAATTAAATATTTTAATGTCTTTAGAAAATGAAATTATGAAGTTTATAAGTAAATGGTAGAACTTTAAAAAGTCATCCTGATTGATTTAACACAGACTCTAAAGCACAGACATGGTATTGATTCTCTTATATGTGGATGCTATCTTTCAGGCATTTGGTAGACATACTACAATCTGTATACCATATAAGATAGTTATCGAGTTAAGAACTGAAAAGGAGGATCTCCCATGGAAAAAGAACTATAATATATAGTTATGGAGGAATCACAGTGGTTAGACTGGAATGGGAAAGTTAAATGGGGAGGGGGATGGAAGAGAGTGGTAAGGAAGGGGATACAGGGAGAGACAACTAACACTAAAGACTTTTTGACTGAGCATGGGGACACCTAACACTGTAGGTGCTTGTTAAAACAAAAACATATATGAGACAAACCTAAGTCAAGTCAACAAGTAATGGGAGAGATGGTATCCTAACTAGCCATCTTTTTCCACCATGTGAAGCTCCAGTGCTAGAAATGGTTAAATGTAGTTGAACTGTGGGCCAAAGGGGTCCCATTCACACCCTAAAATAACTCAAGGCTATTGGTTGTTCTCCACAAATTGGTGGTAAGGTCCTGTTGCTGAAGAAACACTTGGATATCTCACTGAGCACAAAGAACTTAGGCTGGTGCCTACGTAGAACCTTCACCCCTACTGAATAGTAGAGTTCAAGGTGCTGGAAGGTACTCGGCACACTCCTGGAAGCAAAAGGTAACCAGTAGCACAGCTACAAACTCTTTGATCTACATTGGAGATCTGCCTAAATCTGGTGCAATGATGGCACAAATGTTGTAGGAATAACCAAGTAGTCTCTGATTGGAGCCAAGGCCCACTCCATGAGACAGAACCCATTCTTGGTACAGTGTGTGTTGCCAAGAATATGAGACTGGATAGAGCACAGGCCTGGGGGAAAACCAAATACTACTGTTCCACTAAATATACATAGCAGTAAATGACATTTAGCTATATCCTTAGGTGAGTGCCTCTGTCAGCCGTCATCAGAGAATCTTCCTGCTATAGATGGAAACTAATAGACTCCATACAAAATAGAACTGACCACATATGAACTCACAGAAGACTGTGGTAACACACACAAGGGCTATACTGGTTCAAGCCAGATAGTGTCCATGCTCTTAGAGAGGAAAGTTGACAAAGGGCTCCAAACCCTAATCAAGAAGTTATCTGCAATTGATACCACTTGCAAAGGATAAATTAGTTTTCTTCAAAGGAGTCTCACTGAGTATACTAATCATACTTTAGGGTAAGGCCTATGACCTACAGTAGATAATCAATACAACACAAACTTAATGGTCATCTTAGTTAGGGTTTCTATTGCTGTGAGGAGAGACCATGACCATGACAACTCTTATAAAGGAATAAAAAAGACATTTAATTGGGACTGACTTACAGGTTCAGGTTTAATCTGTTATAGTCATGGCAAGAACCATCGTGCCATGGAGGCAGACATGGTGCTAGAAAGTTCTACATCTTGATTGAGAGACAACATCAAGAGAGAGAGAATTGGCTTTGCTTGAGCTTCTAAAACTTCAAAATCTACCCCAGTGACACGTGTCCTCCAAGAAGGTCACACTTACTCTAACGCAGCCTTACCTCTGATGATGCTGTTCTCTATGAATCTATGGAGGCCATTTTCATTCAAACCATCACAATGGTAATTTTGTAGATTTTTGTCTAATGTTGCTTTTTTGGTAACTTTTTTCATTTTGCTCATATATTATGGGTTCCAATTTTGTATATTTGAGGGGTTTTGTTATTTAAAGTATATGTGTAAGTTACTAAATTAATTTTCATTAGTTTTGTCTGCTTGCCTGTCTTCTCCTTTAAAGAGAGTGAACAAGAAAGGTAGATTTAGGAAGGTTGGAAGAATCTGAGAAGAGTTGAATTGGAGGGGGAATGTGGTCAGAAAATATATTGTGTGAAAAAGATATTTTCAGTAAAACAGAGAAAAAGAGGGCCTATACCAAAGAAGGGAAAAAGAATCATAATTGAAATTATGAAATTCTCAATATAGAATTAGATAATTGTTGTATTTTTGTGAAGGAGACAATTGTCTGTGCATCTGATACCAGATTAAGAAAAAAGTAACTACTGGTGCAATGTGAGTTCCTATGCATTTTTATCTTGTGCCATTCCTCAGTGACAATAGTGTTTATTTTTCCCATTATTGTGCATATGTCACTTTATGCATATTTATACATTCATATCACACACATATGCAGTTGTAGGAGACTACTTTACTCTTTACTTTGTGAGAAGAGATTTGTATAACCTTTGCAGCCCAGGGAAAATGCCAAATTCATGGCCTTTCTTGGTTTCTGGGCCTTGAAGTTAAATTATAACAGCTCACCCTATTTTCCTGCCTTATTGCCCTTGGAGAGATATGATCCTCATCAACTTTCATGGGAAACTGAGGGTCAGGAGATCTCATCTTCAGTAACTGATTCCAGATGGTGAAGGTATGTAGTCCTTACCTTTTGAAGACCATGCAACTTTCACCTTAGTTGATCCACAAGAGATGGAGACTTCTCAGTTTTGTTTTGATACTGCTCTGAAACCCACTGGAAATACAGTCGGAGTTTGACAGCTTCTGACATTCTTAAGATCCGTTCACAGTGTGAGTTCCCATATTTCTAGGACGAACTGAGATAGAATTACAGCTCTTTTGGCTATTTCTCAGGCTCATAGGATTTGTTTCCAAAGTGAGATAAGCAGTGCCACTGTTTTTCTTTTTCTTCTTCTTTTTTTTTCTGGCATTGTAATAATGGCCTTCAAAATTTCTATGATGTCATTTGTTTCCAAAATCAACAATGTCCCTTCAGGTCCCAGCATCAAATCTCTGTACACATTCTTCCAAGAAAGTTCCAGCAAAGCCTACTGTTCCTTTCTGAAGTTCATAGCCACTTCATCTCAGGCCACCGCCACCATGGCCTAGCTCCTCTGAATTCTCCTTGTAGCAGTGCACACAGCAGAAATCTTGGACCCACGAGGTACCTCCATCACCCATGGAGCAGAATCCACAGCATCACAACACTGAACAAAAACCACAAATATGAACTTTTATTAAATATTTTGCTTTTGAGCTTTATTCATATTAATCTCTTATTCTTAATTCTTACTGAAAAATATTGCCATAATCCTAAACATAGGTGCCTTCCTATACATATGGAGGTGAGAGGGTAAGAGCAGAGTCAATTCTCTTCTCCCATATCTGCATCCTTCCAGAAATCCAACTCAAGCTAGTATGGTGAGAGCTTCTATTTTTCTGAGCCAGTTCTCAGGCCCAGTATATGTGATTTATTCACTTAAATCATATAAAGAGTGTGATGACAGATACATAGATAGATGTTAGATAGATATATAGACAGATAACTAACATTATCCTCCATACAATGAATTATTTCGACTGTATCTCTTTGTGCACAGTCATGTGATATCATCTGAGAATTATGTCAGAATTAAAATTGCTACTATGAAAAGATGAGGACATCCATGGTTTCAATTAATACCTAAATATGACATCTTCCCAAAGAGTCATGTCAATGTACATTTTTACTAGCTCTGTGTGTAAGTTTCCATTTTCCCAAAGTCTCTGCAGAATATAGAGATTGGAACTTTTGAATGTTTTAAAAATTGGTCATAAGATATAATTCATTTTTTTCTTTTCATCTCACATTTTGAAACTCATTACTGATATGAGCCTTGTAGAGTCAAAACAGGCATTATTGCAGACTATTACCCTGTGCCAGGTTAACCTTCCCTCATGATCTGGAAATTTAAAACCTTACTTAACTGACCTTAAACTGCTTATGTGTTTTTATTTTCTACTCTAGTCACATTCAATACATATTCCAGAAGAGCAGTACTTGAATCACCTGGGAACTCCTTAGCATTGCAAATTATAGAGTCCCTACACTGGCCAACTATTTTTGAAACTCCATTGTGGCGAGATGTGTCCCACCAGTATTGGTTGTAAAATTAAATCAGAGAACCAATAGTGTTTGCCACACAAGTGTCATCTCTTTTTTTCTTTTTTTTTAAACTGATTTTTATTGAGCTGTACATTTTTTTCTCTGAGTGTCTTCTCTTCTCTCATTGTGTCTAGTCTCTACTCCTTATGATGTCTTCCTACATGTTCAACTGATGCTGTCTTATGGCATGATGCAATTTCTGTTGTTATGGTTTGATTCTCAAGTGTCCCATTTGTTCCTATGTTAAATGCTAGTTCCTCAGAATTAGCTATATTTTGGGAGTTCATGTTGCCATTAGGAGGCAGGACCTAACTAACAGAAGCAAGGAATTAATTATGGGTAGGCATTTTTTTTTTTTGGTTTTTTGAGACAGGGTTTCTCTGTAGCTTTGGAGCCTGTCCTGGAACTAGCTCTTGTAGACCAGGCTGGTCTCGAACTCACAGAGATCCGTCTGCCTCTGCCTTCCGAGTGCTGGGATTAAAGGCGTGCGCCACCACCGCCCGGCATGGGTAGGCATTTAAAGGAGGGATCAACCTTCTGGCTTTGAGCACTCCTTGCTTCCCAGTGTGCTGCAATGTGAGAATGTTCTGACACTTATTCTCATGGACTCAGAAGGAGTTACCACTATTCCATGTCTTTCCCACCATGACTGTAGCCTCTATTCCTATAAATCATGAACCAAAATGAAGTTTTATTTCCTTAAGTTACTTTTTATAAGGTGTTTTGTTTATAGAAATATATTTGTAACTATAACACTGTCCATGCCTCATGCATTTGAAATCTTGGTCATGCAGAACAGCATGCCAGTTATCTCCTTTACAACATCACTATTCCCTACATATACCATGATTCTGACAGCACTTACAAGGGTCAGGCACAATTGCATATTTACACAAGACAGAAACAGCACAAATACTATGTTTTTGGTGTGGGAGGTCCTTCTGTCTATGTGTTGCTTTTATTGGTTAATGAATAAAGAAACTGCCTTGACTGTTGATTGGGCAGAACTTGGGTAGGCAGGGAAAACTGGACTGAATGCTAGGAGAAGGAAGGCAGAGAAAGACTCCGTGGAGATGCTGTTGATAGATGTGCTGAAACTTTAGCCAGTAAGCCACAGACTAATGAAGATACACAGATTACTAGAAATGGTTAAGCTAAGATGTAAGAGTTAGCCAAAAAGAAGTTAGAGCTAATGGGCCAAGCAGTGATTTAATTAATACAGTTTCTGTGTGGTTATTTCAGGTTATGCTAGTCAGGTGGTTAGGAACCAACAAGCGGCTCTCCCTCCAACATGTTTGCATGTCTTTTTCCCATCTGGATTACAATGTAATTGTTTTGGTATCTTGAAATCTACTTCATAAGAACTGATTGGAATTAGCATGTGTTAACTAAATGACTATGTTCCATTTAACAAATATTATAAAACTGATTATTTGGGAGCACCAGAGGTGAACAAAGGATACTGAAACAATTTAGTTGTGTTCATGAATTTGTCACAGTGTGTGGAGTAGCGTTGGGTGGGTAGGTGTATCATGTTTATACGTATATTTATCTCCTCATGCAAGTATGGAGGCTAGGAGTAGAAACTGTTTATTTTTCTCAGTAGGTCTCCATCATAATTTTGAGGCAGTATCTCACACTTGATCTCATGTTCCCTGTGTAGGCTATGCTGGCTGGCCAGTAACTTTTGGGATCAACTTGTCTTTTCCTCTTAAATTTGCTGTTAGGTACACACCATCCATCACCATATTTGCTTTTTTTTTTTTTTACATAGATGATGGGGATCTATGTATATGTCCTTGTGCTTGAATCACAAGCACTTTTACCTACAAATACATCTGTCTAATGCCCAAGGTTTATAATTATAGTAGTTTTCCTTGAAATTTATCTTACACGTATCATATTCCATCATGCAACCACATTGGGATTTATAGTCTTATAACATTTGTATACTATTTCTAACACATAGCAAAGTATGACAAAGTATGCTAGTTATTTCATATACTGTGCCTATGCGTTTCAATTCACTTGTAAAATATCTAAAATAAAATTTCCATATTCACTTAAATTACTTAATTTACAGTGCCTACTTCAAGGTTAGACCTATGTGGTTTTTAATAATTTGGTCTTGGTTTTTATGATCTACAACTTTATTGAAAAAAGAAAAGTTAAAACTACTTTAAACTTGCATTAAAAGCAAGTTTAAAGTAGATTGAAATCATTATGATTTCCACTGATTTGTTAAATTTATACACCATGTTACTTGAAACACAACAATGATAGAAACCTATCAATTATAAACAGTAGCAACTCACATTGACTAGCATTTAAACAAGAAAAAATAATATTTTTTTCTGATTAGATTTTATTTTCTCAAATATCTTATAAAACAGAAATAGGTTTTAAAATATCTTATTTTTAGGACCTATACTACTACATAATTGCTATAAGAATAGAGTACTATTCTTAATCATTGGCTGGTTTTGGCCTTCTACCTTGTATAACAACTGTAAAATCTGATAAAATGGACTTCACTTGGTTAATGTAACAAATTTCCAAACACTTTGCATTCTTTACTTCTATAGCCTAATTTTGATCTATAAATTGGTCTTTGACAAGTGTTGACTGATAGGTCAACTTGCTAGGCAAATGCCATTATCTTAATCATGTCTTATACTGAGCCTTTTTTGTTTTTACAGAATAAGAAATGATTATGGTGCATTTGGGGATTGATGTGTGTTTAGAGCTCAACATGAATAATAGATAAGAATGCTAACGAAGTGGCTTAGTGGTTAAGAGTGCTCACTCTGTACCAGAAAACCAAATTTAATTTTAAGCACTTCATGTCTGGAAGCTCACAACTCTCTGTAACTTCAGCTTCAGGAGACCTGATGTTCTCTTCTGGATTCACAACTTTGAACATGCATGACATGCATTTATATATGGTGTAGATATTCATGCCTTCAAAAATATTTTTAAAAAAGAATCACAGACAAACATTAGTTACTAAGCCCTTGTCTTCCATAGCTATCAGCTGATACTGTGACGTCCATTTGTCTAAGTGTCCTCAGGTCATCTTAGGGTTGAGAAGTTGCAGACAACCTACTGTATGACTAAGTCCGTGTATCAGAAAAGCTCACATATCAGAAAAGGGAACAATTATCTCAAGCATCAGGAGGATGAGGAATACTGTGGTGGGACTCTACCAGGCCAGCGAAAGAATTTTTTATGCCATGGGAAAAAAGAAGGCAGCAATATTTTCAAAGAATATAAACACCATATGTGGAAAACCAAACAACATAGCACCATGGGGGTGATTCTAAGAGGAGCTTGGAGAAGAAACTGGAGGGCTGAAAATGATGAAACTACATTGTATGAAATTTTCAAAGAATTATTAAAAATACTGTATTATTTGAAAAAGATATATTGTGCTAACTTAGAACACTAGCACTTTTTTGTCTTTCCGCTATATCCATGCCCACTTCTGCAAGTTTAATTTTAAACTGATCACTTTTGTTAGTTTTTATGACGTCTTTGTAAGACGTTTCTCCCAAAGATGAGCAAATTGGCTTTGAGAGGTCAGGTTTATTAGACCAGAACCCAGAAAGCAGCTGACATACTGGCTTTTGTGATTCCAAGACTCCTCCTCACACAACTAGCCAACTGTCTCTTCCGTGTTAAGCTTAGAGAGGAGATGGAAAAGCCACAAAACCTGCTTAAAATATATAGTGAAATGAGGTTTTATGCCTTATTTGTGGAGGCATAAATTAATTTAGCCATCATAAAAATCTGTATAAAGGCTTCTCAGAACCGTTAAAAGTTGAACTTCCACATGATCCAACTAAAATACTATTAGAAATATACTTGAAAGAAGGAAAATAAGTAAATAATAGATACAATAACCAAGTTCACAATAACCAAGTAATAAAAATTAGCTTAGTTTCTCATCAACAACAAAAAAACAAGGAAAGAGCTTAAATGCACACATATGTGTAAATATACACATGCATATATATGTGTGTGTATGTGAATATGTATAGATACATGTATATGTGTGTAAATATTAGCTAGTTTAATGTGTGTACACACATACATACACACACATATATACACATATATTATCAGAATAATATGCATATATAAATAACTATTTATATATAGATATATAAAACTATTCTTGATTGTCAACCTGACTACATCTGGAACTTGGGGCCAAAAATGGAGGTCATACCTATGACCTATGAAGGACTTGCTTAATCTGAAGTATGAAGATCTATTTGACCTTTGAAGTAGGAATTTATGCCTTCTTTTCAGATCTTGGGGTAAGAAGATAGACCGTTAATGTGGGTCACCTCTTCTGCTAGAAGCCTAAGTAAGAACATGGAAGAAGGAAGCTTTTGCTCTTGGCCTGCTAGCCCTAGTCTTGCTGGCAAGTCCATTCTTTCACTGGCATTGGAGTCTACTTCTTCAGGATTTCATCTTATACGGTAGTCCAGCTGAGAAATCCAGTCTTGTAGACAGAGCAACTTCTGGTTTCCATTTGTAGTCATCCATCCATGTTATATTAGCTGGATGCAGGCTATAAGTCATTCTAATAAACCCCTATATAGAGAAAGATTCTGTAAGTTCTGTTACTCTAGAGAACCCTAGAATACAGATTGAATTGGAGAACATCAAACATAAATTATATTCATCAATAGAAATCTAATATGTTGCCTTTCTGATAAGCATGTTCCCTAGGAGGGGACCTCACTTTGTAGTTTAGGTAAGTTAACATTGGCACCAAACTGCAGTGTGAGCTCTATGCTTATAACCATTGACAAAACCGATGATTCCCTGTTAGTCAGAGAAGTTTTCTTTGCCGGGAATGGCAGTGAATGCAAAAATTTAAACCTGCTCAAGATGTTTAGAATAAACAATGGTCACAGCTCACTACCAGGACATGTATACTGCACCTCCAAGCCTCAAGGGCATCACAAAATGGACAGAGAGAATGAAGAACTAGGATAGGGAGAGGATGTAAAGGACTATCAATCACAGTGCAGCACAGGCATAGCAAACAATCTCACAGGAGCTGGGGTTGCCTGCACTGGGCCCACACAAAATTGGATCAGTCAACAACCAATCATGGATCAGGGAGAACCTCATGGGACCCAATTATTCCATGCTGGAATATTATTAATTGATGGATTCTGGAGTAAGGACAGGCATTGTCTCAGGTGTTTATCAAAAAACGGTGAACCAATCAGGAGCCAGAGAACACTTCAACACCCACACCTATACCCACACAGGCAGTCATGGTCAAATCAGTGGGTCACAAAACAGAACAAAATACATAAATGTGAGAAAAGGAACTGTGAAAAGGATGACAGGAGTGGGAGCTAGATTAAAAAAAAAACAGCATAGCAGGATAAGAACAAATACAATATAATTGTGTGTGTGTGTGTGTGTGTGTGTGTGTGAGAGAGAGAGAGAGAGAGAGAGAGAGAGAGAGAGAGAGAGAGAGAGAGAGAGAGAGAGAGAGAGAGAGAGAGATACTATGACCTGTACAGGAATGAGTTGAATCTTTCTGTTCATGTTGAGAGATGTCAGTAGATCTACAATCGGGATTGTCATTGTACATCTTTTAAAATCTGTCTCTGCCACTGACTTGCAGCAAGCAAATGTGGGTAGGAGAACAGGACAGCAGAGAGTTAAACAGTCAGCTCTGCAGCATCTAGGAGAAGCAATACTGCTCATTTCTACAAGTGGCCAGGTTGTTACAGCTACCAGCTTCAAGCAGTTTGTAGAAAATGCGACACCCTGTTATCCAGCTTGGAGCTGCAAGATTGAATTTTCTCCATCACACAAGTGAATCCCTGCTTCTCTGAAAACATTAAAAGCTTCACTTTTCCTCTGCAATGGTGTGAAGCGCATTCCATGAGCTACTGCAATGAGGTGACTTTTCAAACGTCTTGACCTGCAGTGGAGGAGTGTGTTTCAAATGGTGCGAGTAGAAATGATTTCATAGCATCGAGCTTATTGACGAACTTGCAGAGTGAATGCAGTCTAGCATATTTCAGCAGCAGTGAAGTCAGCACGGTCCACGCTTCCCAAAGAACTTCATGTGCTTTCAAGGTGATGAAGCAACCTTTCAGTCAACGTATTTCTGAGCAAAGGTAGCAAGGAAAAGTGAGTTCAGCAGAGGAACAAAAGCTTGAGGTTTGGTGGCTTCTCTAAGAAGCATTCAAAGTTTCTACAGGTCAGAGTGGCAAACACTGTAATCCAGCATTGGATAGCCAAAACAAGAGGATCTTGACAAGTTCAAGACCGACCTGGTTTACACAGTGAAACCCTATGTCAGTAAAACAAAACAACCAGACAAATGTCTTAGAGTGCCCTAATTAAGCTGCTAAGAGAGAGAAGCTCTAGACCCTTGTTTTAAATCATGTAGAAAGAAGCAAAAGTCCTTTTTGAGAAGCCTCACACCTTATTCTTATCTCATGCCAGACACTCCTAACATAGTAATTTATTCTAAAATATACCACAGGAAAATATTATAACCATGACTACCAGATCAATTTTTATTTTTTAAAATATTTAAATTATATTTAAATGAGGATTATAGCAAACCAATTGATGATGCAGGGGAGAATGTAGTTTACTGTGAGGTGTTTTATTTATATAAGTATTTTTCACATTCTTCAACCATTAGTTGCAATAGACATTTTAAGGGTGCAAGCCATTTGTTCATTGCATTGTCTTGTTCTCAGTTCTCTGTGCTAGACTTGGGAGGCACCTCTAGACATTAGGTCATCGTCAGTTTGACTCTAGGTAGAACAGATTTCCATTACACCACAGACAGCAAGGCATCTATCAAAAGGGTCCAGGAAAGGAGATTTCCAAGTCTCCCTTGGAAACCAGCTCCAAGGCCAATTCCTGATTCAACATCAATGTGTTCAAACATTTATTACCGTCCCATTTTCCAGCAATGTTCTGTTGATAGCAATAGCGTTGATCATGAGCATCCTAAATCCCGTCAGCTAAAGCTTAATCCCATATGTACATGACTTCCTGCGTAACAATATCCCTTGTGTAATGATCCTCTACACACTTAAGACTTTTAATTGACCTTGGCACAGGATAGCATATAGCATAATAAAAAAAAGATGCTGATTGCCTAAGAGCAGTGTAGCCAGTGCTAGAGCTGGCTTTCCTCTAAGGGTGTGACTCCATCCATTTATAATCTCTCTACCAGAGTATACAGTCCAAAGATGAGGAAACAAAGTCATTCTCTAGAAATTGCTCTACTTTGATTAACACTGAGGCCACTTGAGATACCTAAGTTAAAGGAATATGTAGCTTTTGTGACACAGTGGCTTAGTATTTCATTTGCATATGCTTTTCAGCAATTCAGACAGACACTAGGGCAACAGTTTTGGAAAAGTCTGAGAGTCCCTCAGTTTCTGCTCCTGACCAGCTTGCAACATTATTATTTGCAACAAGTAAAATAACAATAAGCTGTCCGGATGTGTTGTCTATAAAGAGCAGGGGGATTTGCCTATAGATGCTGTTGTACACACAAAAACCTCAAATCTATTAGGAAGAAGTCAGCAGCCATCTCCATGCCTTTCTTCTATTCATAGCAAAGCCTTGCATTTTGGAAGTTGACGAAGTGACAAGAGTTTGTTGTGGTTTTGTTTGTTTGTTTGTTTTGAGAATGAATCTAAATTTTGGAAATAAGGCATGTGTAATATATTACAGAATGAATATGATAAATGATATGAGAAGATATTACAATTTCTGTGTATGTGGCTGTGCAAAATGTGTGCATAAAGTGTGTGTGTGTGTGTGTGTGTGTGTGTGTGTGGCGTACGCACAAGTGTAGGTTCTGCACTCACAGCAGCCAGAGGAAGGTATTTGGTGCCCTTCTCTATCACTCTGTTCATCCTTTGAGGCAGAGGTCCTTGCTGACACGGGAGCACTTTAACGTTTTCGTTTTCCTCGTTATGGTGGCATCCAGCAAGAGAAACTAGTTTATGTTCTGAGGTTGTAGTTATTCATGGATTCTTCTCCTTTTGCATATGTACTGGGATCAGAACTCTGATCCCCATACTTGTGCAGTCAGCACTCTAAACCACTGGTCTGGCTCTTCAACCCCTAAGATTATGATTTCAGTTGTCATCTCAGATTTCTGTAAAGGATGTGTGTTTTCCTTTCTTTGTATCATTGGGGCTGGAAAAGGATGAAGAATATTTTAAAGCTGCAGCTTTAGAAAAGGGTCCTTTTCCTTCTTGAACTACAGGATGAGAATAGCGTCTGTCACTGTATAACAGCCAGGAAGAGTATTCAATTGAGAATTCTCCCTCACACTTACGACTCAACTAACTGTAATGTCTTATGCACCCATTTAACTGAATGCTCATTTTTCTCTTTTGGCTAACCTAACCAATCTCACCTGAGCTGATGAATCCAACACTGCAATGTTGAGGCCATAATCCAACGGAAAATGGTACTATAATTCTGTGACATACGAGTCCCATATACCTTATAATAATTCTCATTCCATAGGATACACAATCATGTTTTGTGCATTGGAGCATGGTGAAAGAATTCAGTATGTTTTATTATATTTTCTGTCCACTGTCTGTTTATTCAAATAATATTAGGTCTAAAGGAAATAGAGCTTATAAATAAGTAATGACAGGAAAATACTTAAGCAGAATTAAAAAAAAACAAACCTCTACTGCATATTTAACAAGTATTAAGAAAAGAGATCAGGGGCTGGAGAGATGGCTTAGTGGTTAAGAGCACTGGTTCCTCTTCCAGAGGTCCTGAGTTCAATTCCCAGCAACCATATGGTGGCTCACAACCATCTGTAATGAGATCTGGAGCCCTCCTCTGGTGTGCAGGCATACATGGAGGCAGAATGTTGTATACATAATAAATAAATCTTTAAAAAGAAAACAAGAAATGGTATAGATGAGTCTTTATCTCACATGTTTTCTGGAAGATTACATATATATTTTGTTAAGTATGCTATTATCTTTTATTAAACCAGGGAATAGGAGAAAAGTATAAGAGATGGGAAAGTTAATACATTCTTATTACTGTAATGTTCTACTACATTCATTAGTGAAAGATTCCATTTACTATACAGTTATGCACATACCTAGCTCAATTAGGAATATTTTAGATATGTATATATAAGAATACATCAAATATGAAATTAAGAAGAGAAGAATATATTTTTAGTAATATATGAAAAATATGCCTCCATAAAGGCATTGATTTTTCATAATATCTAATACTTCTTTGTTCAAAATTATTGCATAAGACTGAACATTGTGTAGGACCAGCTCTGATAACCTGAGCATCAGTTGCTGTATCTTAGGTTCACATGGCACCCCAGTTACCTGTAGTACTGTTTCACTACCTGAGAACGTGAAAAGAACAGGTGTAACAAGTGTCATGCATATGGCACCAGTCAAAGGCCTACTAACAGGCTGCTGCAAAGTTCAGTGACTTTAAAACAGAGTTATTATAAAACAAGAGACATCTAAGGGATAATAATACAATACAGTAAGATAAAACAAACTTAAGCAAATCAAAATAAGACAAATCAAGGAAGCAAGAAAAGCAGAGGTAAAAAGAAAGCACACGAAACTAATGTAGATACAGAGGCACACACATTCATACATGCAGGAATCCCATAAAACCCAAAACAAGAAGCCATATTTGTATGCAAATGCCCTGATTTACCATTAGGAGATGTAGATCATCCAAAGATTTGTTGGTTTCCTTCTGTGTCCATCACCTACCTCTGGATATATGCTTAAGAATTGTTTGTTTCCCCAGTTAGACTTCCTTGGAGAAAATTAAGTTTTCATTTGCAGGTGGATATCCATTGGACATAGCTTCTGGGTTAGGAATGAGCCCATGTCTTCCTATCTCATTTCAGCTCTAGGACTCCATCTGGCACAGACCTGTGATGGCCCAGTGTATGATTCCACAGTCTGTAGGAGTTAATTTGTGTGCCAACCACGTTGTGTCAGGAAACCCATGATTCCTTGATGTCCTCTATCACCTCTGACTCTTATATTCTTTTTCCCTCTTCCACAGAGTTCCCTGAGATCTGAGGGGATAGATTTGATGGAGACATCACCTTTCATGCTGGTGTTTGTTTTCTAAAGAAAGAAAGAGAGTGTGGAAGAGATAGGAGGGGAGGTGGGGAGGATATGGGAGGAGTAGGGGCATGGAAACTATAATCAGAATACACTGTATGAAAAAACTCTACTTTTAATAAAAGGAGACAGAGACAGGTATAGAGAGAGAAAGAAGGACAGATACAATGAAACACATAGGTACAATGAAACACATAGCTTGCCCATTAGTGGCCCTGTTCTGAACTTGTTTATTTTAGAGAAATTTCCATAAATACTAACACTTTCTTTAAAAATTAATTTTTAAAATTAAAAATAAAATCAGAGTAATGTTCTCGATATGCACAGTTGTAGTTGAGAAGTTCTGCTTTGGGTTTCAGGCCTTTGAGTTGGCTGGACGAGCATTGCTCCATGTTTATTTTTATTTATTATTTTATATTTGGTGGAAGAAAATTTCAAGCTGGGGCTTTAACAAAAACATAAGAGAGAAAATCTAAATATGCATGTTACTTAATGCAATATGTGCTGACTTTGACCAAAGTGAAACTATGACCAAGTTTAAACTCAAAATCCTATCAATCACAGCATTTATTTATGAATTAAATAAATTGTACACTATGTTTGATGGTCTCTCTACTGAGAGACATTGCTCATTCTAAATCTGTTCTGATTTTTCAAATTTAAGAAATATATTATATTAATATAGGCTTTTTCTTACTCACTGATCAATTACAAGATGGCTCTGGCCAAGAGTTACTAACAAAAGACTGAATGGCATGGGAATTAAAGTTTAGATTGCTTTTCCTGACTGAATATCATCTTTGTGTCAGGAGCATCCGCCCTTGTTTTTGACTCTCAGCAACTGGCAGATTTGTTGTTTTAGATGTCTCTGGAGTTGAACAAAGGTTGCATTGTTGCTGGTCCTCGGTCTTATCATATTGTGTATGTGGTCCTCAGTCTAACATCCTGCAACACTAGTACATATAGTATCCTTCCTGAAGTCTTTCCATTTCTACAAAAGAAATTTAATAACATTTTCTCTCAGTACTTACATGCACACACACGCACACAAACTACTTTATATGCCAGCGATGAGTCATTATTTGCAAAGTTCAATTCAACATTATTTGGTGATTTATTTAAAATAAAAAATTAACCATTGTAGTGGTCTGAATAAGAATGACCCCTACAGGCTCATATGTTTAAATGCTTAGGCCTCGATTAGTGGAACTGTTTGGGAAAGATTACAAAGTTTATCTTGTTGGAGTATGTGTGTGACCTTGTTGGAGAAAATATGTTTGGGGGGTTGAAATTTGAGGTTCGAGAAGCCCAGGTCAGGCCCAATCTCACTAATTTTTTTCTTCTGCCTCCTACCTGTATATAAGGATATAAGCTCTCAACTATAATTCCAGGGTCATACCTGTCTGCCTGCAACCATGCTTACTGCCATGATTACCATGGACTAACTTCTGAAACTGAAAGCTATGATCAATTAAGTATTTTAACTTACCTTGGTTAGCATGTCTTCTCCCAGCAACAGAACAGTAACTGAAACAAACATATTCAACATTTGTATGATGAAATACTCTAACCTCTTTTGTAATTATTAGGATATAGTGGTTTAAATCTTGGCTCCAGTGAAGATTCTCAGACTTCACCTTAAACTGATACTTCATTCAAATGTGTGGTATAATTCTTTAAAATAAGAATCTTTTATGTAGACTTGGAAAGGCAAGGTGGTCTTCCCCAGGGGAGGGTACACCTAGTAGTTGTCCAATACCAATAGTCATCCCTGAAAACATCAATACAAGAAATGTTATATGGACTCCACATGTTGCATTTAGGAATATATATATATATATTTATATATATATATATATTTATATTTATATATATATTTGTATGAACAATTGATGGAAAAAAAGGCCATGAATTTGAAGGAGAGAAGAAACGAGTATATGGAAGGATTTAGAGGGAGGGAAGGGAAAGCATTGTTATTAAGTTAAACTCTCAGCAGAACTATTTTACAGAATATTCAAGTCTGTTTTCTATCCCCCATATGGGGCATCTCCCAACTGCCTCTAAGTTCAGCTCTGAGAGATTTGAAGTCTTTTCTGGAAACCAGTGGTACCTTTACTCCCATGTACACAAGCTCACACAAGGCACATATAGATACACATGAGTAAAAAAAAAAATCTTATAAAGGATAAAATTATACAATTAAGAGTATTGTTTTACTTGCCTTGTTCTTTTAACTAAAATTGAGTTTTTGACAATTTTCTTTTTTATTTTTATAAATGGGTTTTAGAAAAAGAAAAGAAATTGATTCAATTAAAAGAAGTCTGAAACTGTATTCCCAGTGGGGTTTGTGAATGAGACATATTCCTCAGAAGGTGTGCACATTTAAATATTTAGTCTTCAGGGCTGGAGGAAGGCTCAGCAGTTAAGAGCAAAGGTCCTGAGTTCAATTCCCAGCAACTACATGGTGGGCTCACAACCATGTGTAATAAGATCTAGTGACCTCTTATGGAAGAAACCTGGCTAGTCATCCTCATCAATTTAGGCCATGAAATGTAGTGGGATTTCATTTGTATTTTAATAAATAAAGTTTGCCTGATGATCAGAGAGTAAAACAGCCCCACTGGTCAGCCTGAGAGACTAGGCAGTGCTAATACACACCATTAATCACAGTAACCACACTAGTTTGCATAACATTAATCCCAATGGTGCATGCTTTTAATCCTAGCCCTAGAAGAGGTTTATAGCAGAAGGAAACAGCTCTCAGTCTCATTCTGAGATTCCTGGAGGCAGGATCGCAACTTTGGACTGAGGTTGAGGTTTTTGAATCTTCATGTTGAACCTCAATTTCTCTCTCTGAGTTTTTATTTTCGTGCTACAATGAAATCCATTATGGACAAGTTCAACAGAACTGCCATATACAGATGTCCAAGCATGCTTCAGCATTGCCAGGGCATAAATTTCATTCATTCAATTTCAGTTAATAAGCTGTGGAGGCTTCGGACATGTGACTTACTGAACAAAGTACTTCACTGGGGTAGGCTTTAGAGTTTCAAAATCTGTGCTCCTGTTTGAACAAGTCTGTTCTGTTTTGTATTTGAGGTTCAAGATGTGAGTAGTCAGCCACTCCTATAGTTCTGCAATCTCTTATCTCCACTCTGGCATCAAGAAATCTTATCCTTCCAGAACAGTAAGTCAAATCAACCCTTTCTTATATTAAAAAATAATAAGAAGTTAGAGTCTCAAAAATAAATAAAATAAAAATGTGTATTATAAAAATTAATAAGGTATAGGACAATAAAGGAAATCACCCCACATCAGCCTCTGGTGTGAGCCTACAAACAAACAGGAAAGTACACTTATACACACTTGCCCACAAACACACACACACACACGCACACACACACACACAAACACAAGGAGAAAAAAGAAGAAAGTTATAGTTTATTCCAACTGATCTTTAAAATATGTTCTTCCAAGCACAGCTTCTGATTCTTTCACTGTTCATCCAATTCAATAAATTTGTCTATTTCCATCCATTTGCATGTAGATATAAAGATGTCATTGTTCATGATGGGGACACTCACTGAATGAGTTTACCTGAGCTAATGGAAGTTCACCAACTCCAGCCAGACAGGAAGGAACCAGCATAGGTCCAAACTAGACCCTCTGAATATGGGTGACAGTTGTATGGCTGGGGCAGACTGCAGGGGCACTGAGAGTGGCACCAGGATTTATCCTTACTGCTTGTATTGGCTTTCAGGGAACCTATTCTCTTTTTATGTATACCTTGCTCAGCCTAGATATAGTAGGAACGGCACTGAACTTTCCCCAAACTGTGCTCCACCTTCTCTGAGGAATGGATAGGGATGAGGGCATGGAAGGAGGGAAGGGAACTGGGACTGGTATGCTAAATGTATTCAGAAAAGAACACACACTAACAATGCAGAAGAATATGGGAAGCAGAATTGTTTGCTTTTCCTGCGCTGTTGAATTAAAAAAAAAGATTATTTTCAAAGTTTATTTCTGTTCAATAAGGGTGTAAATTTAATTTTTACTGTGCTAAATTGCCCTGAACAGAGATTCAAGAGGCTTTAATAGTACACTTTGCAGGTGTCTGGTCATAGGAGTGATCAGGAATTCTGGTGTTGTGTGGTTCAGGCTTAAAATTACTTACTAATCACGTTTTCACTTCCAGTATTGCACTATGCCTATCATCAAGTTTTATGTTGAATTCTGTAATTTCTAACTTCTTTAGGTCAGTTTTGTCAGGGAGCCAAAGAAAATACTATTGGCTTGTTTGAAGATGAAGATAATTCCAGAAGAATGTTCCTAAGCCATTTTATTTCGACTCTGAAAAAGCCAAGAGGATATTGTGTTTGATATAAATACTCTGTGTCTCACTTGCAGAGAAATCTTCCTTTTATTATTCCTACTGAATCACAGATATCATGAGAAAAAAGGAAGTAGGAGTATCCGGAAGAAGATACACAAGAATGCTCCGAGTATCATTGCTAGTCCTGGGGGATATCTGTATACAATCTGATAAAGACAAGCAGCATTGAGAGTTATATTGACTCCTCACTGTTGCTGTAATACTTCATCCCAAAATGAGTGCCTCTTTTTTAAAAAAATAGATTTATTTATTATGTATAGAGTGTTCTATCTGCATGCATGCCTGCAGACCAGAAAAGGTCACCAGATCTCATTGCAGATGATAATGAGCCACCATATGGTTGCCGGGAACTGAACTCAGGACCTCTGGAAGCGCAGTCTGTGCTCTTAATCTCTAAGCCATCTCTCCACCCCCCCCCAAAAATGAGTGCCTTAAAGCTATATACATTTATTATCTATGTTGTTGTGGTAAAGTCGACTATGGTAGCTTCTGTAACTCTGAAAGAGAATATATTCAATCCTTTTTCTTCCAGGTTCAAGTGGCTGCTCACATTCTTGTTCCATGAATTGCTTCTAACAGCATCATTCTAACTTTGGTTCCAATATGGCTCCTTTCTCATTTCTATCCGTCATCATTAGTATCAAGGGTATCATTAACATGTCTGCCACATAATAGAATTATCTTGACATTCACTACTACTTGAGAACTTATTATATTATTTGTGAAACACTTATAATCCATTTTTCTTTTAAAATGATCTCTTCAAAATGTGTGACAAAGTTTAATTTCTTTATGAAAAATCTAAATTAAATGTGTATAAGAAATGCTTGATAAATGCTTGTCAATTATCTAAATTAAGAACTTAAATCATATTGGTCTGTCAAAGGAATTTTATAACTCTATGAAAGTCACAGAAAGCACCATTTTCTAGTGTAAGGATGAAGGTAATTCCAGAACAATGTCTTAAGTCATTTTACTTAGGCTGTGAATGAGCCACATGAATATTCTAAAATCAATAGATAACGTAAGACTAATTATTTAAAGTTATTAAATTATTAGACATTTCAAGTATTTTGAGTTAATTTATTTAAAGAACCTATATTTTGTTTGATATACAAATTTTTATGCTGTTAGATGAATTAAATTATAATAAATTGTGAAAAATTAAGCAAAACAGTAACAAAATCTCTCCTCTATTTCTTCAACTTATAATTTGGATCATTAGGTAAGAGCTAGAGTATCTTATGAGGCACATTTATATTTCTTTCTCATCTAGTAAAGCAAATATAGAAAGTTTCATGCAAACACACCTACAGTTAGTGCATGCATATTCACTGATAAAGTGCGACTTCAGTACATCACAGAGCTTGATATGTTCATCTTTAGAGTGTGGTACCTGCACATCTTAAAAGAAGGAACAGAAAAGAAACACTATGAACACAAATCCTACTGAACACTTGTCAAAATAAAATTTATTTATATTTCAAAGAAATAAAATCAGTCTATCAATTAAGTGCTGAGTGTCCTAGAGAATTAAAGAAACTTACATGCCAGGTCAGGCCTTATGGACATGGTCTCCACCATGCAATTGTTTATAGACTTATTGCTTGGTTATAACATTTACCTTTCTTTTTGAGAATATCTGATTAGATCATTCGTGTAAGAAAAACGAAACAGTAAGTTGGATCTTCTTTGACATTTATTGTGAATTTTCAGGTGTAATTTATGGAATGTAGGAGTTACTGAAAAGAGAAGTGCTTTGTTAAACCATAGTGAACTTTGATGAAAATGTCAGCAGAAAGGGTAAGATTACATGACTTCTTTTTTTATAGATCCATGTAATAATACCATGTCTGTCAAACCTAGTAAGCCTTGTTATTTCATCAGTAGCTTGAATTTTAAAAGAAAATTTTGACATAATTTATTTTTATTGCTACAATTCTCCTGGGAGCAATTTTATCTAATCAAGACTAATCTATGAATTAGTTGGTCTCAGAAATAGTGATTGGTAATTGACCACACATAGAAAACACTGAAACTGTTTTTATCTTTAATTGAGCATAACTACAGTGAATGAACAGACCATTCAGAGAGTATTTCCACATAAAAGTGCACCAAGCTTACATGACTTTCTTGAGGAATTAAAATATCTTTATAATGGCATAGGACTTTTCATGTGAAAATACGGAGTTTAATTATAAAAGGTCATAAAATAGTCCTATCGCTCTCCTTGCTCAGGATACTCGAAGCTTCAGTATCATACCAATGCAGAAACTGTTAAAACCACAAACCCACAAGTGTCCCAGAGCTAGCATGTGATTGATGTTCTGCTTCAGCATACCATCGTGTTCTTTCATTAAGCTCTCATCAATTACCCACTGTCTTGGCCCTGCTTTTCAGTTTCAAAGGTAAGTTGCAGAAGATTTTTAGTTCCTAGAACATAAGGGTCTGCTTTTAACAGTTCAACAAAGTTCAGATTGTAGGAAACATGAAGTACCTTCTTATGGATACATAAACACTACATGTAAATACCTCCAAAATGTAAATGTCAAAAATTGTTTGAATTGGCTAAATACATCTCTAAGACATAGCTTGCTAGAGAACCTAACAGAAAATGGTCAAACGTAAGACCTTCTTTAAAAAAAAAAACGATGGAAAATTATAATTAGCACTAAAGGTGGAAAAATTCTTTCTTTTAAAATCTACAGGAAGTGTGGCAAATCCGAAGCAGGTAGCAGCATCCGTATGTAGAGAGCATCGGTGCTTAAAGCCATTTGCTCAATCAGAAATTTAACAATTTGTAAGAGAACCTGAAATACAGAAAAAAGAAAAGAGAGGAGAAGGGAGGGGAGGGGAAAGAGAAAGAGGGGTTGGGCAAGGGAAGGAAACTATGAGATCTCAACTAGAGCAGCTTGTCTTAGACATGAAATATTCTGAAATACTATGGCGATATGTAAACAAATCTCTTGCCTACATTCTAGAAGTATTAGCTTTACAGTTAGTAATTATTTAATCTTAGAGTAAAACTAATTCATCCTCCCACCATCACATCCACGTAGAATATTACTTCCATTCAGGCTTCTTTGAGCTAGATGGGAAATTTTCAGTTTTCAAAGAAATAAACTTTAATTTTGATGCATTTTTACTATTGTTCAAAAATCTAGCAGCGTATAGCATTTTAATAAAACTATCATAGGTGTTTATGAAAATTTTCTTAAATATTTTAATACAATATCTCTTTTGTTGTTGTTGCTGTTGTTGTTTTGTTTTATTTTGTTTTTCGAGACAGGGATTCTTGCAGCCTGTCCTGGAACTCACTCTTATAGACTAGCCTGACCTCGAGATCTCACAGAGATCCGCCTGCCTCTGCCTCCAGAGGGCTGTGATTAAAGGCATGTGCTACCACCACCTGACTAAAACAATATTTCTTAATCTGTGGTTATTTGGATATCTTTTAAACAAGCTATTTAAATGAAGAAAATGTAAAATTGTCCATGTTAGCAATGTAATGTTTATAAACATTACCTCTCAGTTGCTATTAAAATTTAGAGTAGCAATAAAATCATTAAACACATTTTATTGAAAATGAGCAATATCAAATAATGACAGAAATTTCTCCCTTCTCTAATGATTTATCTGCTTAACCTTCTATCAAATAGCTCTTGGTATTTTGCTATCAGAAGAAAAATTATTTCTATAAATATGGTGTTGGTGGGGTTTCTGTATTTCTGTTGCTTTCATTGGTTGAATAAAGAGATTGCCTTGGCCTTTTGACATGGAAGCCCTTAGGTGGGGGGAGTAGGCAGAACAGAATTCTGGGATAGAGAAGGCAGAGAGCCGCCCATCATGAAGCCTGCCAGCTCAGACACACTGAATCTTTCCTGGTAAGCCATAACTTGTGGTGACACACATACTATAGAAATGAGTTGAATCAATATGTAAGAGTTAGCCAATAAGAGGCTAGAACTAATGGGCCAGACAGTATTTCAATGAATAGTTTCTGTGTAATTATTTCAGGTATAAGCTACCTGGAAC
>JAQHUG010000011.1:11802583-11816709 GCA_028555095.1 Dicrostonyx torquatus
AGGTGAACCAAAAGAAAAAAATAAAAAAATATAATGCAAATTGCTAATGACCAAAAGCCATCAAAAGTGTTACTCTATTCATGGAGGTAAGTTGTAAAGTCATGACATTATTTGTTTTGTTTTGTTTTGTTTTGTTTTCAAAATTTTGGAAGTCTCATCAATCCAACTTTTGAGTCTCTCCACCTTCTCCAGAAAGATGTCACAGAGAAACTTTTATATTTAGTTCAACAAAGCTCTTGCTAACCTATATGCCAGATTCTCAACCAGAGAAACATCTTTGTGATTCTAGCAGCCAGCCTCTCAATTCATTCTGAATCTTTTGGGTCATTAAAGATCTAATATCATACTGTAGAAATAAATCTCCCTACTCAACATCCCAAATTAAACTTTTAAAATCACAAAATGGTTTATTTTACATCACCAATATTTTGGGTAGTCTCCCAGGAAGGAAATTTGGCATTTGAAGTGGGATGTTGACCTAATCAACCCTAAAGCTTTTGTGACTTACTAAACAGTTAAGTTCCAACCAAATCCAAATGAATTTGAAGAGATAATATGGAAAATCCTTGTAGGCCTTGAGAAAGCTGTCAGTAATAACTTATAAAAACAAATGGAATAATTACTAGATGTTGAAAGGGAGTTGTCATACAGTTGTAGAAAGTTATGGAAAACTGCCATCATCTCTGATGTCATGAAAAGTAGAAAATGTCCCTACTCATCCCCCAAAAATGGTTGTTATTGAAATGAGTCTAGTCACAGAGATTTATAGACATTTCTTGTGTGTGTGTGTGTGTGCATGTAGCTATCATCATCAGTTATCACTATCAATTATATATCATATTTAGTTCGGGAAGTTACCACATAAATATAGTTGATGGTGTGCCTGAAACAAAAATAATATTTCCCATAGTTACAGCATTTTGGTAATTCAAGATCAAGGTGCTGGCAGAAGCTATGGATGGGAACTTGCTTCCTTGACTTCAAAACGTCTTCTTTTGTATATTGATATGGCATAGAACAAAGGAAAATGTACAGGATTTTACCTCTCTTCTTAAAAGTACAACAATCTCACTATGGAATTTTTCACCCTCATGACTTAGTTGCCTCGTGTTCACCTCTCTTCCTATTATTAGAGTATCACAGTAGAATATGGAATTTCTAACTTGTATGAAATTACAAATGGTAAAGACATTCAGTTCATAACAGTTTCCTTCTGAGAGCAAAGGAAGGAACCGTTCAGTTTTCAAGCCCAACTTAAAAGAAACCACAGGAATCCAGGAGTTGCTGGTTTTCTACTTCTCAGAATGCAGGAAATGTCTTAAGGATGAAATCAAGTGAATGCTACAAAACCCTTTTGAAAATTCAGTATGGGTTATATGAAATGCTGAAGGCCTTCTAAGGATATGAAAAAGTGTACTGTACATAGATTCTTCAAAAAAAACTGAAGTTATATATTATATCAGCTTGCTGTGGCTCCAAAGAAAGCAAGGGCAGAGATGAATAATTTCCAAGAGATGATCAGGTATTACTTTTGTGTGACAGAGTAGCTTCCAAATCAATATATAATGTGATCCACATAAGCTATCAAGGAAGTAGGCACCATCTGTGAGTGAATTGGTCAGGAAGTACAAAATGAGAGGACTTTGGAGTTATGGATTGAGAATATTATATATCTAACATCAAGAGAAAGAGAGAAGCAAGTTAGAGGAGCAATAATGTCATTGTGTATAGCAACTGCCTGGAAAGAATCAGATGCAGAGATCAGAAAGGAAATGACAAATCCCAGACAGGATTTTTAAAAGCTATTGATTGGAGTTTGCTAATGGCACCCCTTTTTTGATCTTTTGAATTTGAGTTTCTATAGCAGACATTCTGAACTGCGCATCCTCATTTATGGGAGCAGAAATAGGGAAATTTGCCCAAGAAGCATACCTAGAATTGGCTTATCAGCTATCTAGTCTACCTTTGATAAAGAGACTCTGTACTGCAAGCCAAAGAAGAATATGGCTTTTGTGGGTCCTTGGGGACTTCAAAGAGATTTGCCTATGCTATGAAGATAAAGACTTGCTAAGCATAATAAAGATGTGGAAATTACTTTCTTTTTTTCCTTTTTTTTTCTGAGACAGGGTTTCTCTGTAGCTTTGGAGCCTGTCCTGGAACTAGCTCTTGTAGACCAGGCTTGCCTCGAACTCACAGAGATCCGCCTACATCTATCTCTCCAGTGCTGGGATTAAAGGCATGTGCCACTAACACCCAGCTGAGTATTGCAAATTATAAACAATGTCTTCAGTTTAGTCTATCCGCTTCCCAAAGAGAAGTGTTATCTCTGTGCCCTCCTCTTGGGTTGAAACACATTCTTATCTGTGTGACCTCAAGTATGAAGCAAGTGACGTTCTGACACCTAAGGCTCTTATAAAAACATTCAGTTCCTCCTCATGACTGAGTGTACTCACTCCATTGGTGCTTTCTTTTAACTAGTTCCTTTTGAATCATTGGGATAACAGCATAACGCTGGAAGCTGGCATGTAGGGTCTCTAGTTGGCAAACCAAGCCAAGCTTAATTTCTAAGTGATAAAATTATATCATTGGAAATATGGGTGAGAATAATTCAACATGGTTCCAGTCATTTACAGTGTCCCTAACTACTCAATCTGTCCCAGGTGAAACCCAACACCCTGACAGAGACAAATCACGTCATGTTGTCATGCTTTAATTTCTGATCCAAGAATAATCGGTTTTATTATTTTATGACAATAGCTCTTGGGAGGTTCTTTTTATATTGCAACTGTTATGTGGAGGATGAGAAAAGGCAGTTTTAGTTTCTACTATGACTGTGAAAGTAATGTGCTGAAATACTTTATTCTTGACTTAATCATTGTGTGTGGGGAGTAAGTTCTGGTGCACTTGTGCAGCACACACGTGGAAGTTAAAATACCACCCTGGAGTTTGGTACTCACCTTAAACATTATTTGAGAAGGTGTCTCTTGTTTACAAATAAATACACAAGAGTAGTTGGCTCACAAGCTTCTTGAGATTCTCGTATTCTACCTGTCATCTTGCTGTAAAAATTCTGGGATTCAGACCTATGCTAACACATCTGTGGAAGCAAACTCAGATCTTTAACCTTTCATAGCAAGCATTTTGCCTATTGAAACAGTTTTTCAACCTTACCCTGAAAATTCTCAATAAATCAAATGATCTGACTTAAATATTGACAAATATATTTATTGAAACTATTTTAAAATGTTGTTATGATTTTTAAACTTTTTAAAATAAAGTATGCTTATTCATCAATGATGCATTTTAGAATTATGACATAAAATGAAATAAACCAATTTTCTTGGTCTCAAGTTTCTAGCATGTTACTATTTCAGATTCAGGGACAACAAATCAGCTTTGCAGTCAACCTCAGAATTTTGAAAATTATGGTTATTTTAAGCATAATGAAAATCTGTATATGATATCATTATCTTATTAAAGCTTTTGCACATCCTGGATATTATTTATCAAGTATAAATAATTTAAAATCAAACTTCAACAAAATTCCAAGCCTGAGTACATTTGGTAAAGCATAATAAATGTGGGTTTGAATAATAAAATATGAGACCACTCAATTGTATAGTACTGAACTTGCTAATTTAAATTTTGTTACTACAATGACAATTTTACTAGATAAAGTGTAAATTATTACAGTAATCAAAAGATTTTGTGAATGTATGTCCATCAGACAGTCTGGAGGGAAGAGTGCACAGACATTCAAAGAAGCATGTCTTGAAAGCAACCAAATCAGACAGCAGTACACCCATTTATGAGAGAGGTAGAAAGCCCCAGGGATTCATCATCTGGGCCTGTTAAGAGATGCAGTACAATTTAGTGAGTTCCTGAATTTGGTCCTAGCAATGGCAGTGTAGGAGGTGCAGAAGCCCTAACGATTGTGCTGTCTAGGTTTGCCTCACAACCACATTGATTATCTTAAGAATGAGGCTGCTGTGGAAGTAACACAATGAGGAATGTAGCTATTCTTTATTGGTTCCTATAGGCCAAAAACATGCTCCTTTCAATAGACGGTGAAAGAAGTCCCATTTTTAACAATTTAATGAAATATTAGATGTGGGTGTCGAGCAATTGCCTCAGTATATTTAAAAGAAAAAAATAGAGAAATTTAGATTGCACATTGATCTTTCTTCAAAGGCAACAATATAAGAATTAAGCAGAATATGATACAATGTGAGAAAATCCTAGACATAATTAAGCTTTAAACAGGGAAATTCTGGTCTATGAGTGATTACATATTTTTATAGTGCTTTCCATGGACCCTTAGAATGAAGACGTAACTCAATAAAGTTTTCAATTGTTTCAAACTTCAAACTAGAGCCATGAATTTTTCATATGAAAGGATAAGTAAAACAGACTTCCTTTTTATTTTACTCCAGAAGACTAAAATATACAACTGCTTTATCTCAGCCTTCGGGATTTAATGGGACTGTGTTGCTTTCCTTTCTCTAAAAGTCACGAACAATCGAGAGAATAGTAGCTTTGTATGTCCAGACAAGGATAGACGGGAAAAGCTCATGCGGACAGTGACTGACAGCCCACTGCTCTTATCTGAGAGTCACGCATCACTTTTCAGTCACAGCCATGTTTCGCGCCTTAGGACTTTTCGCCAACAGGACCTTTGTAGTTTTAGTGCACTCACTGATTTTGGTACTTGTTTGTAATGGTATTAGCAAGAATCCAGGGAGTCTTTATGGGGTCCTAAATGATTTGTGTACCCTTGCTTTTATTCACTAGATTGAAAATAGGAAGATTAAAACTTTTTCAGTTCTGTCCCATAGAGCTTATAATATTGACTGATCTTGTATGTATGTGCTCACACCTCATACGATTCAAAAAAGGATTGTATGGGGATGTAATGTAATAATTTACATAAGGCAAGAAGAAGACTCAAGATCTGTTAGCTACATAGAAAAAAAACGGAAATCATGAATTAGTCATTTCTGACAGGACAGAGAACTTCCAAAAATGAAGAAAGAATCTAATATTTCCATTATATTTCTCTATTTGAGCTTCTTTTCTTTTATGAAGAATGTTCCCAAGAGGACAAGACTGGATTCTTCATCTCTATATGAAACAAATACAGTGATGATATAAAAGAAGAAATTGAACAATTTCTAAGCTCTGCCTCTTGGTGTCCTAGAGTCCCCCAGATGTGTGGCCAAGGCTGGGCCAAGAGCACCACCTTACACTATGAATACTTTAGTGACTGTGAACCTATCCTCACCCTTTCAATCTCCAGGGGGCTCTGTTATCAACTATCTATTTTAAAGAGATGTGACCCTGTGACCTTGACAGAAAGCTGTTCTTTGTGTAAAGGTGCAATCCGGCTAGCAATCCAGAAAGCAGACTGATTATCAGGTCTAGGGTTACAGTGCAAAAAGAATCAAAGGTCTCTAATATGAAAGCCTGTTTTCAACCGACAGCATTTTAGCAAAAGCCTTGCAGGAACCCAAGATTATCACCAGGCTGAAACTGGAAAAGAATGAGGGATGCTGAGAACCTGTTTCCACCCAGGCCTCTCCAGAGAACAGCTCCAAAGGATGGGTTCCTTTCTGGAAAGCAGGAGAGGTGAAGCTTAGTTCGGTACTTGGCATCTGAGAGTTCCATCTGGTTCGAGCCCACAAGTGAACTAACTTTCCAAAAGCTAAGTAGTAAAAGGCAATGTAAGAAATTACCTAAAAATGTAATTGGTGTGCTGGTGACAGGGGATAAAAAAAGAGCAACATACTTCCTCCTCTTTATCAGTAGTGAGGTCAAATTAACCAGCAAATGACTTTATTATACCCACCGCCAGTCCCACGCTATTTGCACAGTTCAGTTGGGTGGAAAATGCACAATTAAGGTCTTTTCCAAAGTCATTTAAAGGAAACCCTGAAACATAATGCTAAACTAATTAGACATATTTTAAGGTTATCTTTAATGATGATCTTAAATGGCTTTGATTCTTTTTTGAGAGGTAAGTGGGTGTTAAATAACACATTAAATAAATTTGCATAAAGGAAATATTTTAATAGAAATAATTTAAATTTGGATACATGCGGATAATAAAGTTCTATAAAAGAAGCATCTATTAGAGAACTATTTAATTATTTTTGTTTGAGAAAAAAAGAATCGTTATCAATAAATTGTATCTGGCACAGAATCCCAGCAAAATATCTGAACGAAACCACAGGAAAGAAAATGTATTCATTTAAGAGAAACATAACTTTTATGTTTGACAAAATGATTATTAAGGAAGTTGAAAGGTTTTCTGATTTTTACCAACTCTCATAGTCAAAAGGAAGCACAACATTTTAAGACAAATTATCCTATTGAAGACGATTTTCAGAGGAAATTGGATACAATTTCAAGCTGAATCTTGTTCATAAGGAGCAGTGACATTTTTATTGCCTTGGAAGTCACCATGTTTCTTCTCAGACTTTCTTCTCTTTGGTGAAAATATGCCAACCTAACCAGCACATACTTTGCCCAGGGCCACTTTCTGAGATCTATAAATTGCTCTTCAGTTTCACCTTTGCTTAGAAGTCTAGAGTTCAGTAGAGCAATCGTTGGCAATAAATGGAAACATGTTTTGTGAGTTCACTCTTCATATCTGTTTCGTATTGTTTTACCCTCTTGTTCTTAAATTTGTTTCTACAAGATAGCTGTATTTATCTACCCTTCCATTTAATCTTTAATAGTAGATAGAGTCCAGGTGCTTTCTCCATCTGTAGAAGAAAGAGAGATATTATGGTTTATAGTTAGAATAGTTTTTTTTCTTTACCTAAGACAAATAATCTCTGAGAGGTTGACTAATTTTCTTAAAAATCAAGTGTTTTTTTTTCTTTTTAAATAGGAACTCTCTACCATGAAAAAATAAGTCCAACATAAATGGTGTGCCCTACGGTGTTCCTCTCAGAAGCTGAAGGAGGCATGCTTCCTTCAGAGGATTAGCATATGAAAAAAATTAAAAATCAGTACAGTTTGAAATTCTACACACATTTTTTCATTTAAAAAAGATCTGGAAATAGCTTAACCATTAAAAAGTTGAATTGTTTATCTTATTGCATATTATCACTTATCAGTCAGTAAAACTTAATATAAAATGTAAAAGAGCTAAACTGTATGGTTAACTATATACCTGTTCTATGCAAAAGCAGGGGCCAGAATTAAGTACCTGTGTAAAATCCATGAGAAACTCACATAACAGTTTAATTTTATTGACCAATTTTTTTAAGATTTTTCTAATATATTTACACATAGACAAATAAATATTTTTGAAACTCTAGTTGGTATGAATAGTTGAATGTTTAAACAGAATTTTTTGCTACATGAAAATTTGCATAATTATAAATAATTTTTCTGTAAATACAGAAACTATACAAAACAATTTATTTCTTTTCCCCCCACACAAGTGTAGATTAAGCAGAGCTAACAAAGAGTATAGACAGAGAAAGGGTAGATGCTGATTATTCATTAAATTTAATCCTTATGCTTTTATGGTAGCTTTATTATGTAAAATGTTTAAGAGTATATTTAATAATCTACTAAGCAGTGGTAAAACAAAATTTTTCTCAGATAATGCCCATATAACTTAGGATTGGAAGATAAATGAACTGGTAAAAGAACAAGTATGCTAATATACTTAAGGAAAAATGAGAATTAAGAAGTATACTACCGATGAAAGACATACTAAAGTAGTGACTGCACCTGAAGGTTGTCAGACTCAAGATTCAAGTCAGACTTTTAAGTGTAAGATCCTGTCAAAGCTCCAATTAAGCTGTAGTTCAGAGGCAGCACACAGTCATTGAGAATAGGGGAAGCATGGATCTACTGAGTCAAAATATCGAAGAGTTAATCAGTGCTGATCCGTACATAGCACTGTTTAGAAATGACAAACGAAAAATGGTTTGCTTATGATATCTCAGCCATGGGTGAGGATGAGAGAGTGCACTAGATGCTATTAGATGCCCTTGATGGGAAATAATAGTTCTAGAAATCTAACATGATCATATAAGATCATGATCATTGAGCAATATTTTAAAACCATGGCATATTTAACCTATACATTGGACAAATGATTGAAGGCATAAAAAAATTACTGGCTTATCAATGGATCTGTTGAGATCTCCAGGAATTATATTTATTACAACACAGGATAGTAGCAGATGCAAACTAGACGGACTAATAGAAAATGAGAAAGTTCTGTATTCTAATTAACACAGAGATGAACTGACATAGTTTTACCTGGAAATGGGAGAAACTAATTTGTTTGACTCATAATGATGTAGATCTAATGCTGTGAAATATGATTTGACCTATAGCATCAATTGTCAAAAACAGGAAATGAAGTGCTTAGAGACATGCTTAGCATTTTAAATATTAGCAAATTATCCTGAAAAGGTTAATATAACCCATGAACTCTACTGAAGTGAAAATATGAAATTAGTTTATCAAAAACTTCTGAAATGTGTCAGTATATCACAGAACTCAGAAATTGAAGTCAGATTTACGAAGCAATCCTTTTTACATAAACATCTTATGGATATTTGGAACTTTTATTTATTATTATTTATTTTACCATCTCTGATTCTCACTTTAAAATAAAAACACTCATCCTGACCAAGTCGTCATGGTGCTTATGATTTGACAGAGGCTGAGCCTTTTTTATATTGCATTCAGTATAATAAAATATATCATAATGAGGAAAGGTAAATAATTCTATAGGTTTGTTGAAGGGCTGAACACATGTAAAAGCCACAGTATATTAACTATGAATCTTAGTATATTATATTCTTATTGGCTTGATGATAAATTTTAAATTCTTAGATAGGAGGGGCAAGTGTTAGTGATGCATAGCAGTAGATTTGCTTCTGCAGATAGTCTATTGAGATTTAGGCACACCAGTTAGGAAAACATCACCTTGATGGGTATTTACAAAACAAATATAAACACGAAGAAGAAAAAAATATTCTCAACACAAGTTACAAGACCATGTACTGGTTTGTACTGTATATGAGGTGTGGTTGGCTTAGCCAAATACGCTGATAACATGAAAGACTTTGTTACTGATGTCATGTTCTTGGACCACGGCTGTATTTTAATCATGCTTTGTCATTGCATAAGTGTGAATATAAAAGTATATATTGCTCATCGTGGGAAGGGCCCAAAGCATAACTACTTATTCCTTGTCTCTGATTTACATTGTTCACAGGTGTACACACATAATAAAGGAAGAGGACAAAGGGAACAATAATTCAGTTGAAAATAAAACATAAAACTTCTCAGCTAGAAAAACAAATGACATAATGGCATCCTTAACTACCTCCTACATCAATACAATATCATCTCTCAATTAGCTACAATAGTCACAGCTGTTTTCCAGCTTCCCTCCTATTATTTTAACCAAATGCCCAGTGTTATGGCACTACCCAAACTCCGCATCTCCTGCCAAATCCACAGACCCCTCATCCTTTGCACTATATTGTTTTATGGCAGGCAGATTATTTCTCATGGCATTAAATTGTGTTTGTAGAGTAATTTAAAGTTATATTGGTGATAAGAATCAGAGAATAATCAACCCACAAGTGAAATAAACAAGGGAGACGAAATAGTTAGAGCTGCCGAAGATGAGTAGAGAGTATCGACAACTATTCTTTTTTCTTTATGGTTTTCTGAAAGAGGGTTTCTCTCTGTAACAGCTCTATTGTCCTGGAACTCGCTTTGTAGATAAGACTGGTGTTTAACTCACAGAGACCCACCTGTCTCTGCCTCC
This sequence comes from Dicrostonyx torquatus, assembly GCA_028555095.1. Lineage (NCBI taxonomy): Eukaryota > Metazoa > Chordata > Mammalia > Rodentia > Cricetidae > Dicrostonyx > Dicrostonyx torquatus. The sequence continues at coordinate 11,812,395 of JAQHUG010000011.1, forward strand.
CAAGGGATCAAAGGTGAGCACCACCACCGCCCGGTGAAAACTTCCTCGTGAAAAGGCTCTTCTCACAGTTATCTGCAGTACTCACCCTACTGCAAGAGGATCTACCACTCTGTACTTTTCGGTTTGAGAAAGACATCCTGCTAACGTATGCCAGCCTGTGGAGTGTATGGGAGGCCTGGCTCCAGAGGGTGGAGGAAGAAAGTCATCAGAGAAAGGGGTCGCTTGTTGGTTTTTGTTGCCCAGAACAAAATAATCACACAGAAACTCTATTAATTAAATCACTGCTTTGCCCACTGCTTGGCTCTAACTTCTTTTGGCTAGCTCTTGCATATTAATTTAACCCATTTCTGTGTATTGGCATGTGGCTGTGGCTTACCTACTAAATTCCATCTGGCTCCTGCAGAACTAGATGGCTTCTCTCTGATTCTGCTCTTCTTTCTCCCCGCAATCAGTTTAGTTTTCTCTGCCTATGTCTATTCTTTTGCCCTATCAGGCCAAGCCAGTTTTCTTTATGAATTAATCAGTCATATTTACAGCATGCAAAGGGGAATCACACAGCATCAGAGACATCACAGTTCTGTAGAAATTCTATTTTGTATTCTCACACAGATATAAGTACAAAAGTATCCATTACAAATTAAACAGAGGAAGCAAGAATGCAAGCATAGGTAAAACAAAGATTTTTATAATTTTATTTTTCTTTTTTAGAAGTTCTCCATTGAAAAGAACAAGAATGTATCCACTAAGATAGCAAAATATATGCTTGTTGTGTATGGCATAGGGTCAGGACTTATGGCACCTGGCAGTGGCTGGGAGTATGAAACAGGCGCTGGGACAGTGGTAGTTAAAGAGTTAAACTTTGTATCATGCTTAGATTCCTGTGTTGTACAGTATTTCTGTTTTAAAACTAACAGGATGGTACAATGAGAGCATAAACACACAATTATATTAAACTATATCAAGTCTCTTTTCCTAAAAATGGCTGATCGCTCCCACATAGTCATAATCCCAGCTTCCCATAATTGGTTTTAAATTAAGATGCAGATTTACATTGAATTTCAACTCTAGAATCCACAAATGACAAAATGCAGCTCAGCTACATTTTTCTCCCAAAATTTCCAAAAGAAAGTAAGTATATTCTTCTGTCTCTAAATGATATTTTATCATAAAGTGATATCTTCCATGAATAGGTTGGAGGCTATTAAAATAAATAATGGCTTATTGTTTAAGAGAAAGTTTACTCTCTGTGGAAACTATGTGCTAAGATAAGATGTGTTTGTTTCTGACTCTCTCTCTCTCTCTCTCTCTCTCTCTCTCTCTCTCTCTCTCTCTCTCTTTTTTTTCGAGACAGGGTTTCTCTGTGGCTTTTGGAGCCTGTCCTGGAACTAGCTCTTGTAGACCAGGCTGGCCTCGAACTTATAGAGATCCACCTGCCTCTGCCTCCCGAGTGCTGGGATTAAAGGCATGTGCCACCATCACCCGGTTTAAGATGTGATTGTTCTAGAAGTTCCAAAGGCCTCTGTATCAACCTCAATATTTCACTGAAAGTTTCAGATGTTCATGAAACAAACTCAATGGTACAAACAAGTCCTTTAAACTGTCTATGTCATTTTAAATTTGAAATAGCTACTTTAAAAAGAATTTTTATATAATTTATATTATATACAATTTATGTATAATTTTATACTTATATAATGCACAATTAAATTGAAGGTTAAGAATATTTAAAAAATAATAATAAATTATTCATAGGGAGGCTAGAGAGATGACCCAGCATTTAAGAGCAATGGCTGCTCTTTCAGAGGACCCAGGTTCAATTCATAGCACCTACAGGGCAGCTCAAAACTGTGTGTAACTCCATCCAGTTCTGGGGGATCCAACACCCTCACATAGACGTGCAGGCAGGCAAAACACCAATGCACATTAACTAAATAAAGAGATGATAGATAGATAGATAGATAGATAGATAGATAGATAGATAGATAGATAAGATTCAAACTACTGTGATACTCATCATCCTTGGAATATTTCATTTGTATGTACTTGATGTTCTGAATCAATATAACATATCACTAGCTATTTATTATCAACTCACCCACACCAAAACCTAATTGCTAGTCAAACTGTATCTATCTTACATTTTATTTAGAACAAATATTGCATCATATTTGTGAATTAATGTTGAATATGAACATAGAATACAACTATGAAATAGAAAAACCTTATTTTTCATTCTGTGTACCACTTCAACATAGCTTAATTTTCCAAGGGAAGACTGAAAGTGAAGACTCTGAGTGGCTTTGAACACAAGTTCAGCATTTAACCTACACTTAAGAAATAACAGAAGAGCTATTTCATATGGAAGAGTAGCCATTTAATTTTTATATTCTACGTTTTCACACAGACTTTAACTTTTGTCACAGGAGAAAGATGTCAATGGGAATAACAAGGTGCTACATTTTAAAAAGATGTTTAACAGTTCAACTGTGGACTTGATTTTATGCATTGAAATTTAGACTAAATGCTTTACTGTTTATGATAATTTGGCAATCTTCACTATATCACAGAGTGGTTGGGTAGAGGAGAGGAGGAGCTTAATACACAGAGAGCCACCCATGATAATCCATGAGCCATCCTTGAAGACATACGTGTTAAATTATAATATTTCAGGTCCCTCCTCTTTACCTCTGTCCGCCAATACCAAAGGATTGGATCCAAGTATGATTGACAGTAAGAAATAACTTATTTCCTGTCAGCACCTATTTCTAGCTCATGGTTTGTCTCCTGAAACTCAAATTGTTGAAGTATTTTTCCTTTCACAGAATGTCTGACAACTCCATTTACTAAGACAGAACTCTGACACTTGCACAGAGAAACTGAATTTCAGGTTGTTTCTTAGAAAGTCAGTCAAGTTTTATAAGTTCTTTTCCAAGGACTGCACTACTTAGAAGTCTTGTACTCAATGAGGCCTATTTGGTTAATTTCTGTACTCTACATGTGTGAAAAGAAACTGCACTTCGCAGGCTCATTGGTGTCTTGATCCATTTCATTTAAAGAATTCTCCATTGGGGGGGGGACCACATTCTGTTCATCTCAGACTCAAACAAATGTAACAATTTACAAAACCAGGTTAGAAAAAAATAAAGGTTATGTCTTCCACCCATAAATAATGAATAGTAGTTGTCTTGCATTTCTGAAAATATAGAGAAAGCTTAAGGGATTTTTTTTTTCTGATAAAAGTCTCTTTCATGGTAATTTACACCTCTATATCTTATGAAGAAGATATTTCCTATAGTTTAGGGGAAAAAACATTTTGCTGACTGAACAAATCAGTTTAAGAAAAGAAAAATGCTTAAGAGTAAAACTGCCCCAAATATTCCCTGGAAACCAACAAGCGCTCACTCTCAAGAGCAAGTTTGTCTATCCTGTTGTTGCAGCCAGTATTAAATCTGAATTTTTTAGATTTCCAATGTGAACTGTATACCCACAGCTCTTCAGAAAAACATGTGTCCTGAGCAACTACCAGAACCTTTGGCCTTTTACACTGTGATATGACCATTTTTGTACTACATCTCAGGAGGCTGTCTATAACCAACCTATTATATCCCCATATATAAATGTACATGTATATATTTGTGTATGTATATATTCATTATATCAACCTGTTCCTTCAGGAAACCCTGACTAATACAGGCAGCCCATATGCCATTGAAATCAGTGTCTTTGAAGCACGATGACAGGTATGGGCCTTCACCACATGCAATCTCTAGAATCCCTTCAACTACTGATGGAACAGAATTGTTTCTGTAGGGGTGGGTATGTGATACAGCCTACTTCACATGGCACTACACTAAGAACATGAACCTTTTAAATGCAGCATTTGTCCTAGCTATTAACTATAAGAAAATTCGAAATTCATAATTTAAGAGTGATTTCAAAGAATAAAGGTTCTTTTTTTTTTGTTTGTTGTTTTTTTTTTTTTTCGAGACAGGGTTTCCCTGTTGCTTTGGAGCCTGCGCCGGAACTAGCTCTTGTAGACCAGGCTGGTCTCGAATTCACAAATATCCACCTGCCTCTGCCTCCCGAGTGCTGGGATTAAAGGCATGCGCCACCACCGCCCGGCAAGGTTCTTTATTTATTAATTTGGTTAAGGTCAAGGACACAGTCTGCTAGGAATCCAGTCACACAATCCCAAAGAAGTTAAGTGTACCATGGCCATGTGAGACATCAGACAAAAATATGCACTGCTTGACAGTCATGCCATGCCAGATGCATTGTACACTAAAGAAAAATCTGCTTCCAACCACTTTTTTTT
>JAQHUG010000011.1:11817556-11829547 GCA_028555095.1 Dicrostonyx torquatus
TGCTATTTGGCTTCTCTAGGCTTGTGAGCTATAAGCTCAATGTCCTTTGTTAATGGCTAGGGTCCACTAATGAGTGACCATACTCATCTTTTTGGGTTTCGGATAGCTCGCTAAGGATGGAGTTTTCAATTTCCATCCATTTGCATGCTAAATTCAAGATGTCATTGTTTTTTTACTGCTGAGTAGTATTCTAAAGTGTATATATTCCACAACCACTTTTCACAGTAACTTATGACACAGGGCCAGTGACACGGTGTCTTGCTTTCCTCTGAACCATCCCAAATGATATAGAGCACTACCGTCTCAACATAAATATGCTATCAATGACCACTTTTTTGATTATCTCAATAGCAGTACTTAATTCCATCTCTGCAGGACCTTGCAGCATTGAGAGCTCAACTGGTACAACCATATCTTTCTCCAGTGAGGTTCTGTGGTGTACCCTGCTGGGAGTATGCCACTTATATCAAATGTTCTATTTCTGGTTTCTTGATAATCGCTCACGCTGGTTTCTTACCATGCTTGAAAAAGACAAATTAAAAGTGAGAATGTTTATTTGCCTCACAATTACATGTGTTACCGCCTCATGTGGGGAAAGAAGCTATATCCACAGTCAAGAACAAAAAGCAATCAATTATCAAGCATATGATTATGCTCTGCTTCCTTTCCCCACTTTTGTACAGTACAGGATCCCCTCACCAAGGAAATAATGCTACCCTCCATGAGGAGGTCTTCCCATTTCAATTAACAGAACTAAGGAAACCCCTCACATGAACACCCACATGCCATCCTAATTGAGGATTCCTAATTGAGAGTCTTCTCAGGTGACAATTACAATCAATCAATCAATCTCATTCTCTAGCCTTTTGTTCTGCTTTTTTTAAAGTATGCCTTTTTGTTTCCTTGGTAAGTTTTCCTTTCAACTCCCTATGTGGTAAGTAGAATATTCCAGACTTAAACTCAAAGCTTTCTGGATAGTTTTAAATTGCATTAATTTATTTAGTGTGTGTCTGTGTCTGTGTGTCTGTGTATAGGCGTGGGAGTACACATGCCACGACATGTATAGGGTGGTTAGAACATGGTTTTCAGGAATCTATTGTCTTCTTAAGCCATGAACATCTCAGGGATCCACCTAAGGTCATTGAACTTGGCATCAACTCTTTACTACTGAGTCATGTTGCTGGCCTCTCAAAGAATTTTTGAAGCATATATTAATTGTACAGAAATCTACATTTCTTTTTGACATTTTGAAAGATGTACATAATGTATTTTTCTCATATTTATTGTTCATCTTACTGATCCCACATCTATCCTCACTGATTCCCATCCTCTTCCCAACTAGTCTTCTTTCCACTTCCATTTCCAGTTTGTGTATTTGTTTGGTTTTGACAGAGAATTTAATTGACTGGCTTACAGGAGCATAGATGAGAGGTTATTCACAACTTGTGTTCCTCCTCCAGTAAGGATTAGAGGCTTTATGACAAAATGTTGAGAATTTCAACCTGATAATTTTTGGGTCTTATACAAATAACAAGAGCTGCTGTGAGTATATTCATACAATGGCATATCATGGCAAACATATAAGTATTCTACAATGCTATGCCTGGTCCTGCTGTTTTTTACATTCGCTCTGCCTCTCTTCCAATATAGGAGTGAATATTCACCCCACTCTACTCTACTCCACTCTTATATAAAAAGCAGAGTTATGGAAAGGATAATATATTCATTTCCTCAGGTTTTGAAACATTTCCTTCAGGGAAGCTCCTTAAACAGGAATGTTTAAAAAAAAAACTCAAAAAAGTTTCAGGAAGTCCCTAAAACTGAACCAACACACTAGCCTTTTCCTTCCAAGAATAAACAAGTTAAACTGTTGAAAGTCATTGACAGACAAGTCAAGTTGCAAAGAAGACTCTCAGACCACATCAGCTGCTTTGAAGAAGCAAAAGCTAATTGGGCTTCCTGGAAGGGGTTTAAACCAATGGAGTCACTTGGAAGGGACACTCTCCAACCTGGTAAGCTGTATGCAAGCTGTGCAGTATGCTCTAGGTTCCTATATGTGAGCTGTTACTTATGCTGGGATGGACAGTAGTAATGCAATTAGTAATTAATCTTGAGTCATTGCTGTTCCCGTAGGTAATGTCTCACACATATTCCTCTTAGTAACACAATAAAACTCATGGTTTACCAAGTTGGATTTGATGATTTCTATATTTTGACCTGTTGTGGGCTCCTTATCTTGGGTGAGAAAATATGTGCATTGTGTTTCCGTAGGAAAAGTTTTGTCACACAACAATACTTATTCTCAGCACTTTGATCAATTATGGTCTCTGCCCAGTATAGAAAGAAAGGCCTCTGATCAAACATGTCAGCATCTGTAATCTATGAGCAGAAGCATAAATAGTTGAAAGACTGATGGAAAAAACATGCCCATTTATAAAAGCAATAGGATTAGCTTTCCCACTAGAATCTTTTACTTCTCCTGTAAAGGGTTTGTTTTTGACAGGGTTTATAATACCATGTCTGAATTCCTTTCTGTGAAGGATGCTCCAAATTCAATCAGAAAAGGTTATTGGCTATGCTCATAACTCTAATGCCCAAAGTGCTATGTTTTTCTATACAGAATGATGTTTTTCCGTTGTTCAGAAATGCATAGGAACCTCTCACATTACAGAGGAAATTCTGCTCTCTAATGCTAAAATAAGTATAAATCTAGAAGATGAAGTAAAATAATCTGGTGAATGAAATAAGATAATCAGAGAACTCACAGACAACTTAGTGAGATAGGTATTTCTGCACCAGACCATCTCCTCTTTCCTTTAAAAGTGATTTGGCTAACAATGAAAGATGAGCCTGTCTACTTTTTGAGTTTAAACTCAGCAAGCCTACCTTTCCCTCTTCTTCTCCTTCCTGACCCTTTCCTTGTAGCAGCTGCTGAGATATAGAGTTCCTACTCCCACTCTCTAATAAATTATCAAGTAGCTTAATGTGCCCATTTTATAATCCATTTGCCTATCAAATGAAGAACCAGAAAATAGAGGCAAACATCCCACAGTAACATCCATATAATCACAATGTTCCCTCAAAACAGTTATTTCTTGTTATTTCCCAACTTACCACTTATTCAAACCACAAGGAACACTTCTAACCTAATTTTATGCATTAAGTTCCCTATCAAGCTCAAACTAATAAATTTTCTTTACAATCATCAAACATAAAGTGGGTTACAACATTTCTTTGACAAGATCCTGTACTTCATCTCATTAAGATACATAGCATTTAACATTATTTCCCTGATGTTACCCACAGTGGTCTCACTGATGAAGTACTGTAGAACCGTCTGGTAAGTCACCCACCTCGTGGTGACATACAGACGGTTCTACGGTACCTCCATCTCCCACGGGAGCCTCATGGCATCTGACTCACTTTCTTTCTTCTCCTCAGAACTTCCCTTCTGTCTACTCCGCCCACCTAAGGTCTGACCTATCTATAAGCCAGGCAGCTCTTTATTCAACCAATAAGAGTAATACAAACTACAGGAGAACACTCCCACATCATTGCACCTACTTCCTACATAAATATATATACATGTACATATACATACATGTACGTGTGTGTGTGTGTGTATATATATATATATATATATATATATAAAATCCTCCTACTGGCCCTCCCTCCCAGTACTTTCCCCAGTTTGTTAGGCCCAGAGTTGCACCTTCTCTTTTCTATCTTGTCCTTTTTTCTGCCTCAGAAGTTTCATTTAGCAGATTAAGATTTTTTGTATTTTTTATTTGTTTGTTTTTGCTTCTCTTTTTCAGGTCTCAATTCTCACTTACTTCAGGTGTATCTCAAGTCTCGAAAACATAATTCTCACTCTGCTTCGCATGAATGACAGAGCCATGCTCTTTTCTCTTCTTGAACCCCTTCATTTAGATTCCCAGCCCTAGTTTTCTCCGTAAAACTATTAATTGACAAGTTCCACACACACTTTTAGAAAGTTACTCAACAGTGCTTCAGGAATATCATCACATTTAATACATGCAGGGTGGTGGCTAGCAAATGCCCTCACTTGGTCTGAGTCTTAGGTCCATCTCTGAAATGAGCACAAATGTTCCCAGGTTTTGGTGTTCCAAGTGACACGAAAGAGCTATATGCTAAATTCCACAAAAACAAGGGTATGATTTAGTGAGTGTTGTCTCTGTTGGTAAGTAGCAAATGAGAAAAGGGTAGAACCATTTTGAGAGCAGAAATCAGTATGTTTGTTTTGTTATCCACAATAAAACAATAAGCCATGAAACACAAAGTTCTGTTCTTCCCTCTTAGTTTTACATGATATTTAATTTCTGTATGTAATTTAGCAAAAATTTTATTTTCTGTAGAGTTGTGCACAGTTTCTTGTTTCCATCTTGGGAAATCAACGACGTAATTATACTTAATTTTATTTCACTGCCTTTATCATATGATATAAAGCTATAACTCCTGAAAGTGAAAAAATAGATGAATGTGACCTTGTAGTTTAATAATTAAAATAAATGAAATATTGAAAATTATGTGAGAATAACCATTCATATAATAATAATATTTTACAAACTTATTCCCTAACATGCCTTCTCAGATAATAATTACAATTTGCATCTTAATAAACAACAAATCAAAATTTAAAGGAATTTTAATAGGCAAATAAAATAACTGGTAAATAATGTAGAAAACTATAAATGGATCTTTTGATTTAACAAAAATTTAGTCATATTATTTTTAAAACTTACTTAATAGTCAAGTACATGTTAATTTTAACACTGAAAAGAGGAATCATATACCCCCACATGAATACAAAGTAATACCACTACATTTGCTGTTATTTATCGTTAAGAATTGCAGCAATGGGTAAAATAATTAACTTTACCATATAGTTGCATGAAATGAAAGACATACCTATTGTTAAATTCAGTGAGTAGCTGTCAATTTTTTAATCCATGTGCCCTCCCCATCTCCATACTCTATGTTTACAAATGGTAAACAGATAAGGAAATGTAAAATAGTCGCCAATATACTCAAATGTGAGCTAACAATTTAATTTGCTAAATTAATAGCTTCAAATCAGTCTTAGAACAGACTACTAAAATACAAAACTTTTTTTTTTTTTTTTTTTTGCTGTTAGTAACACTATACAGTACATAAATGTAGGAGAGTCCATCTTTATTTCTGTTGCTTTCATTGGTTAATAAAGAAGCTGCCTTGGCCTGTAAGACAGGACACAGCCCTTAGGTGGGTGGAGTAGACAGAAAGGAAGGTGGTGAGAGAGAAGGAAGTGGGAGAGCCGCCATGATCCTTTTCCCAAGATAGACGTACCTTAGAATTATCCAGTAAGTCACCACCTTGTGACTTACAGACTTTTATAATGGGTTAGTTTAGATGTGAGAGCTAGCCAAGAAAAGACTAGAGATAATGGGCAAGGCAGTATTTAAATGAATACAATCCTCATGTGGTTATTTTGGGTACAAGCAACCAGCGGCTGAGCAGGCCGGTGGCTGGGGGCTGGGAGCCGGTGCCGGGAACACCTGGCACCTCTCCCCCTCATACAACACATAAAGGTATGTAGCTAATGATTTGAAAAGGCACAGTACTTGCTTGCTTTGATTCAATTACTTCAAAGCAATTTCTTTTTTTTTATTGTTAAAAGAAAAATTTACATTTACTCCCCTTGTTCTGGGCCCTCCCGTTTCCCCACTACCCCACCACCCTCCCCCTGCTTCCTTAAGATGGGGCAGGATACCCTGCTCTGTGGGAAGCCCAATTTCTTTTAAGAAGTCTTTAGAAGTACTGAAACTGTAGTTGAAATATTGATTGACTGATATTTAGGTAACAGAATTAGAAGTTAAATTTCCATATTTATACATATATAATTATATATACATATGTAAATATATAATTGCTAAGAGGCATTATATATATAATTTATATATACAATTGCTCAGAGTTGTTTGTATGTTTAAGGGTTTGTGTATTCAAACATTTCATATCGCTCATATTGAAACTGCATATCCAAATTGATTAAATTCTTACATGATGCATATGCAGTTGACATGCAAAAAAAATTTTAATGGAGTATAAAAAAAGTTTGGATAAGAGTAAAAGTTTAGATATTTTTCTTGATAATTTATAGTATATCTAGAAACAGAAAATTGTTTGTGAAAGCAATGACTTCTTACTTACTTGATATCAAAATCACTTCTTGTTGGGTTGTTTTGGGAGAATGCACACCATTTGTGAAAAAAGAAAATTTACTTCAGTTTTACTTTTTATAAGGTATCATCTATGTGTCTGTGTGAGTACATGCTATGTGTGTAGGAGTGCTAGTGAGACCTGGATTTCAAAATAATTGTGAACCAAGTGATATGAGTGTTGGGATTAGAACTCAATCAATCAAGAAGAACAGAAAGTTTTCATAATAACTCAACCAGCTCTCCAGCTTCTTTTTGCATATTTCTATACTTGAGGTACTTGCACAAGTGACTAAAATGAATATAATCATAAATCACATGTATAACATGACTACTTTTAAGACTACAAGAAAATATCACAGTTTTGGGACAACTTTGTTTAGTTATTTTTCATCCAACATAACTTGTGTTTCTATTAAAGAAATGCATGTTAATGTTTGGAAATTGTTACTGTTCAAAGAGTGGGCTTTACATATCTAACAGCCATGGCAGTTTGAATAAGAATAGTCCCCATAGGCTCATTTATTTGTGTGCTTAGTCATCAGGGAGTGGCACTATTGAGAAGGGTAAAGACATGAGGTTTTGTTGGGTTGGTGTGTCTTTGTTGGGGAAAATTCTGGAGGTAGATTTTGAGATTTCAAAAGCTCACTCCAGGCCCAATCCAGGTCTCTCTCCCTGATGCCTGTGGATCCAAACGTGTAACACTCTTTCTTTCTACCACCATGTCTGCCTGCATGCCTCCACACTCCTCTCCATGATGACAATGTACTAAACCTCTAAACTGTAGCAAGCCCTAATTAAATGTGTTCTTTTTATAAAAGTTACTGTAGTTCTGGCATCTTTTCACAGCAGTAGAACACTGACTAAATCAGGGCAAATACCAACAGATTATTCTACATCTATCACTTAGCCAAATTCCAGGAATGAGGACTTGCTCTAGTTATTGGTAACACAGGTTAGATACATGAAATTGAATTTAGAAAAACAAATTACTCATATAATGTAGTCTTTTTTGATACAGAGTTTTAATACAGAGAAGACAAACTATTTTCTACCTTTCTTGTCTGCCCCTTGGTTCTTTCTCTGCTGGTCTTGTATTTCAGTGGTGAAAATTCCAAATTTAGCTGATAAAGACTGTCTTCCGGATATGACAGGGAACCCATTGCAATCATAAATTCTAGGTACCCATGGATGCCTATATAAACTTGAATATGACTAAGCCAATCAACATTTTAGCATAGAGAAGGAAAGGGTTCTTCATCAGCCCACCCTGACTGAGAAGCTATGTGCAGTTCATGAATTCTGAACAGGGAAGTCCTTTTTTAACAGGATTATCACTGGTAGTTTAGTTCAACCATGCTCCAGTAGATGGCCCTGCAACAAGAAGTATGTGACCATCACAGACTGAACTCTATAGGCTATAAGATGAAAAGAGGATATGAAGATGGAGGTGTGCCAGGGAGCTAATAGTGGGAAGTGAATAGAACCAAAATATGTTGTATGGAATGTTCAAATGATTAGTAAAAATTCATCTACACACAAATAACAAGAATGAACTCAGCCATTGGAATTTATATATTAGTGTATATATATATATATATATATATATATATATATATATGCAGTAATTATAATAATAAAAGAAATGAGATCATCAGTTTGAGAGAGAGGGTGAGGGTATGAGTGGGGTATAAGAGGAAAAGGGGAAGGCAAAGGCATAAAATTATATTTTAGTAAAAATACACCTAAAATTATATTTTTTGAAATAAATGATTAACACTATAATTTGTGATCCAAACAAATATCCTTCTGAAAGTGAAGGAGAGTTATTAGTGATTCCCAAGGACAGCGGGTGTGGGCAAGCCTGGTCCTTATAAACGCTGACTTCCTTGTCTCAGGGTGTAATGTCCATCACCTTTGCCACATGAACTCCAGAAGCCCTATTGCAGCCCTGGTAATGTCTCAAATATAAAAAGAGAAAAATAGGTAGTACAATTTATTTTTAATCCTAAATGTTCTAATATACCACAAGCCTTCCAACATTCATTGCTTTACCAGATATTATTATCCCCCAAATAGATGGGATATGGCTCTGTTGTAGAGTTCTTATATTGCAAGTTTGAGACCCTCATTTCAATCCCCAGTACAACAAAAGAAACAAAAGAGGTGCTGAGTGAACCAATTAATTCTATCATGATACAAAATTTGAAAACACCTTCCATAAAACAACCAGTGTTTATCCAAACACATTACCTCTGTGTTCATGCATATATAAAAGGAGATTTATTTTACTGACTGTTGCCAATACCTCAGTCAAAACAAGAAAACAATGAGAAAGAAAAGTTAAAAGTATTTTCCAAAACTTAAGTTCATCCATTCATTTATTTAATCACCAATACTTACTCTTTCTGGTAATCAAACCAATCTATAGATAAGAGTTTTTTTCAGAAAACTAAAGTAGTATGCCAGGGGAACAATATAACAATGCACTATGTTTTATTTATGAGTGATTTGATGAAATAGATAGGGTATATGAGAAAGAAGCAAGTTGCTATGACAACTGAGTTTAGCAGTGCAAGAACAGCCTCCTACTCTCTGTTTCTTCGAAGTCAAAAGGCTCAGATTGTCAATGATGCTTTCTCATCTACTACGTAGCTTTTCCAGTCCAATAGAGAGGAACCATAGCAGAGTTCTAAGTGGTAACATGATTGTGCATGGATCCCTTGGGTGTTTAAAATGTTTTCACTGGCTTCAATTACACAAAAGGGTCTCATCCTACAACAAGGGGAACTGGGAAATGTGGCCTATTACTAAATGGTTATCTGTCCTTCCAATTATCAGTAAAGGAAAAAGAAATAAAAGGAAAGATAAAAGTGAGAGCAGGTGAAATATCCTTTCACTCTTCCTCATAGTACAGTGACATATGGCTAGGTCTTAGATTTTTCTTGAGCTTAGCGTGATGGCTAAGACATCTGCCAGACATCTACAAATGACATGTATGTATATATAATATGTAACAAAAACTTGCTGCATAAATACTTGTGTCTAATATGTAAAAATCATCAGTGTTCAAGGCATATAAAACAATCTATGGAGTAGCATTTTAAGAAAGGCCAAATGTAAGTTATGTTATGCGTTATAGAAGACTGTTAAGGCAGATCACGGTACACCACTGTTAGTCAATCAGAAGACAAGAAATGAGACAAATTGGAAAGTATACCATGTTCATTGTGCATCTTCAACACATCATGCACATTACTGCCAAGTAGCCCATTTCACACAATAGCTTTCTGGTGTCTATGGGGAGTGAAGATTTACACACAACCACACAGCAAAGATATGCACAGAGTTAAAGCCATGATTCTATATATGTTGCTATTTTAAGACTATTTTGAGCTACATCTAATATTTCAATTTATTACCAGAAAAGTTTGAAAGAACATATTTAGACACTATATTTCTATTATTTATTGACCTCATATTTATCTCTGACAGAAAAATACACTTCTGTAACCCTTTTTTAAGTATGTTTTTGTAAAATTGATCAGATTTCACTAATAAAACTGTTTGTATTGGAATCACTGTCTTCTGTTTTAAAAAAAAGAGGTCATTTGATTGCCAAGACTAGGGAATTTATCCAACAAGTTATAGTGAACCATTTCTGAATTTTCACACAAAAAAGCAATGTCCAGGCATGTTGTTCCTTTGAACCTTTGAAAGTCACAAAACAAACAAATAAACAAACAAAAAAAAACAAAAAACAAAACATTATGGTCGACATAAAAACCTAAGGAGAAAATAGCAGAAGTAGAGACATCCAACTCGTACCTTGCCTTATCTTAAAAAGTCCTGTATTTTATCATTTAAAACTCCTATATCATTGGTAGTTTTAGATTATTGCTACAAATAATTGATATTTTGATCACTTTTCAATATTTAGGCAAAAATATGTATGATCATTTACAATAAGTTAATAAATTACATAAATAAATGAAATGTGGCTATTAGTTTCCATTCACATCTCACAATTATTTACATAAATACATATAATTGGTAGTCAGTATTCAAACAGAGAAATGTTATAAAGAAAATTATGAGTGATAAATGAAAAATGAGAAACGGGACAGAACATAAAAAAATACTTCTTTTATTGAATGATGTTGTTGGGTGTAGAGTCTTAACAAAAAGTTAACTTAATATACCATAATCCGTAGCAGAGATGAAAGTACACATCTGTGATACTCTGAAAATATGGGGAAATAATTTTTCAGAGTCACAGTTTTCAACCTTCCTAATGCTGTTACCCTTTAATACAGTTCCTCACATTGTGATGACCCCCAAACATAAAATTAACTTTGCTGTTGTTTCATATCTATAATTTTGCTTCTGTTAAATGATTTGTAATGTAAATAGCTGTGTTTTCCAATGGTGCCCCTCTGAGAGTGTCACTTGTCCCCACTCAAAGAGGTCACAACCCACAGGTTGAGAGCTCCAGATTAAGTACAAATTTTTCTAATGCCAAGAGTTCAAGAAAAAAATTCCTCATTGTTGAAATAAAGAATACATTGGATTTCTTTTGTTATAGTGTAAGGAGTTGATGCCATTAAAGCTAAATAATAGTTGAAAAGCAGACAGAGCTTAATTGTGTAGAATAAGGCTCTCTAACTTTGTAGTGTGTTGACAGTCTACTAGTATCAAAACCAAAATGCCAATAACATGAAGAATGTATATATTTTAGGAAAAATTCTGCAAATTACTGCTAAAAAAAGAATTACTTTTGAAACTAGAACAGTATGTTTAAGGCTTCATTCTCCATTTGGGAATGTGAAATGCAAATTTCCTATGTGACCATTTTAAAAATAAAACAAAACATAAAACAGAACTGGAGTATATCAGATTGGAAGATGGTGGCAGCAACCCCAGAAACCTGCATGACTAGCTTTAAGTCTGAAACTTTACAAAGTAGATGTTTATAGTGATGCATTTAAAGAATCGCATTCCTTTCTAGTGACTTAGAATATGTGTCTACAATTCCTCTTGACCATGTCAAAATATACTTATTATTCATTCAAAACTGAAATTAATTTTGAGGAACAAATTGAAAACCATGTTACAGGACAGGTGAATTATTTAATACATCAACAATTCATCACATAATTTTATTGTAAGGCAAAATTCAAATATTAGATATAACTATAAATATATAACTATAAATAGTAGAAAAATAACACGATAGAGCATGTTTGGAGACAATAAAATTTGACTGAGCACATACAGTTTTATTTGCCCTGTGATCTTGGACAAATCTCTGATCCTTTTGTACATCATAACCCTCTAAACAAAATTATACCATAACAGTTTAATAATCACATTGCCAAATTCTTCCTTTCCACTAAAAGGGCTTAGATGATATCATTTAGAATTATATTTTTAGTACTTTTCTCAACGGTTGTGGGGATATATTTTTAAGTGTTAATTTATTGGGTCTGCTTTACAGCCCATTCTCATGTGTTTCTTTTGAATCTGCCTTCTTTCCTCTATCTGGAATTACTTTCTTCCACCCTATTGGACTGTATAAGAAGTAAGAAGCCAGGACAAAAGTCAGAAAAAGAGTGATTCAAAGAGATTTTCTGCTCCAAAAGACTGTCTAAGTCAGAAGAAAGAGGATGTGAAAGAGAACACTACTATCAGCCAACACCTTTTCATCTCCTCCCCGATTTCCCAGAAAGCTGTCATTCCCATGAGAAGGCCAGAGAGTACCTGGTGTCTCTTT
>JAQHUG010000011.1:11853712-11864403 GCA_028555095.1 Dicrostonyx torquatus
GGGATAATGGATTGATATTTTTATTGTTTGTAATTTTATGTTCAATGTCTGTCTAGTATATATAGATATACTAGAACTAGATTGATCTTATTTAGACAAAAGGGGGAGATGATGGGGAAACAGCTTTAGCCTATCAGGGTAGTAGCCACGCCCCACCATTAGCCATTGGCTGATTGTTCGGGGTTGGGCCATCAGGTCCCAGTTAGGTATAAAAGTTTGAGTCTGCGTGAAAAAGCTCTCTCTCTGTGCGGATCTTGGGTCGGTCGGTAAGCGTCTTCAGAGAAGCACGGATCCAGTGTCTGGTATTGTAATAATCTACTTGTATCCCTTATCCCTATTAAAGTGTGTGTTTTAAAGATAGCTAGAGTGGACAATATTTAATTGAGCCAACATTATAGGACCCATCTATCTCTTCATGATCACTGTGATTGTCTTCTGGGCCAAATGTAGCCGACTTCCAGTCATGAACAACATTTTGATTCATATTAAGTATGAGCGAATTTTGATATAAATAAAGAAATAGTAAATAAGGCATTATAACAACCTATTTAATAGTTGACTAGGATAAGACCAGAAATTCATGAATCCTCTAGCTCAATGTTAAACCCAACAAAAAATCAAACTCTTTAATTCCTTGTACTGAATATTATACAAGGAAAATAATTATTGCAACCAAAATTATGCTAAAAAACAATTTTTGAAGGATTATCCTATCCTCTCTTCTTCAGCTTTGCTTTTCAACTTCAGAAGTGGGACACTGGCTTTCACAGCAGCATAAAAAGAGAGAGTCATGATGCTGCTCTCTAGTTTACGTCCAGGGACTAGCTTTTTTTTGTAACTCACATCCAAGTAACACAACATAGGATGCACGAGAGGCTGGATAATAGGCTCTCATTCCATCATTCTCCGGAGCTGTCTCACAGAGCAGGTCAGAGATAAGGGCATGATCGATGACTCAAAAATTGCTAGCAGAAAAGCCTTTGCCTGAGCTCTCATAAAGACCTGGCCCTAGAGGAAATAATGTAGGTTGTTACATTACCTGACAAATAACACTCCAATTCAGCTCCCAACATAGGGAGGGAAAAGCACAGGTTGAGAGGCAAATGAGGACACAGAGGCAGAGCTGATGAGCAATAATGGCCCACTTTTCCCTGTAAGAGGAGAGATACTCACTCCCTTCTGCTCCTTAGCCGGCACTGGGTTCTGTAGCATGTTTTTACCACCTTTGGTGTTATGCTCAGCTTGTCTTTCTGAATATTCACCTTCTAAAATGCATTGGAGCACTGTAGGTGATGAGGCACTGTTACGTGTTTATCATATGCTGACACTGACTGGTATTTTTTTTTCTCACACAGGCTTCATTCATTTTACTAAATCCTGGGCAAAATCCCCAAAAGGAAATGTCAGCGGCTTACAACATTTCCTCTTCAATAAATTTCCAATACTACGAACTTCAATAACCTGTCCAAGAGTATTTCCAAAGCACAGCCCAGCTTCAGGAAGACACAGCGTGCATTGAATGTCATATAGGAGTTTAGGGTCGTGGTTTTTTGTTTCCCTGTAAAGGTGATTGTCTTTGCATTTATCATTAGGGTTTATTGTGATAATGGAATTTACCCTGAAATTCTCTATAAAACTTCAATGCCAGGTTTAGAGGGAAAAAAAAGGAAAAAAGAAAAGGAGAGAATAAAAAAAATACTTTAGGATTCTGTCCAGATTATGAAAAGCTCAGATATTTTTAAATTCGTTTGTAATTCTACACCGATTTTACATAAGGCACACCATGGACTGAAAAACAAGGAATGCCAGGAAAGGCAAAGACACACAATAGCTGTGCATGCTGATTCTTTCAAGATTGTGGTACGAGATGTCTTCATAATATTTTGGAGCTTTTACAGTTTTCTAGGCCAACAGCAACAATCTGAAGACAGTGGCCTCATTTGTCCTAAACTGCTGGCACCTCTCAAGGAAGGCAACAAGACCTGGTGTATGAAAAATCACTCTTTTTCATTGATCTCAGGGAGGATTAAACCAATGGTTCCTTAGCAGTGTGGTAATTTGAATGAGAATAGCTCCCTAGGTTATGTTTCAATGCTCTGTCCTCCCTTGGCTGAACTGTTTGGAAAAAATTACAGGGTATAACTTTAACACATTAGATTTGAAATCTTTTGCAGATAAAAGCTAGACTTCATGAATCATTTAATTGTGTCTGAATGGGTTTGCTAGCTTTCCCCCCTACACATATACAACTTGTAGGAGCTAAGCAGCTAGGGTTGGGTTTTGCAGTTTCAAAAGTCTCATAACATTTGCAGTTACCCCCTTCCCTCCCTCCCTCTTGGCCTCCAGCTTTCAGATAATATGTAAGCTCTTAGGTACTGCTCCAGTACCATGACTGCCTGTTGTCATTCTCCCTTTCCTGCTGATCATGGATTCTACATCCCTCAGGAACCATAAGTCACAATAAAATTCTTTCTTATGTATAAGTTACATTGGTCATGATGTTTTGTGAAGACATTAGACAATTAATGACGATAACCTACAAAAGAGAATGCACCCTACAGCTACAGGATCCTCATCCTTACATTTCTGGATATGATGTGGGCAAGATCCTTGAGGGCTCAGCAAGAGAGTAGGTGGCTCTTGATAGGAAAGCTTGTGTAAGGTGGCACTTATAAGTTTTTTGCTTCAGAGGTATGTGCCCTGCACAGACATGGGTGGGCTTCATTTTAAGATGCAGTTGAAAGTTAGGAAATACCATGGAGATGCCCAGAGAATGCACAGCTGGAATATACAAATGAACTTTCTACATAAAAAAGAAAAAAAGTTCTATATTCACTTGAATACAGGGTTAAGACATATAATTTGAAGTATTTTGCAGATAAAAGATAGACTGTATATATCATTTAATTTTGTCTAAATGGGTTTGCTAGATCTTTTCCCACACAGAATTCAGCCCAGAACTTGGACCATCAGCCCAGTCAATGAGTTTGGAAAAGTTATTGTAATAATAGATAATATAGGGATGGGTTTTCTTTAAAAAAATCACATGAATTTTTTGGGCAGTGGTGGCACATGCTACAACTACATATGCACAAATACAGCTGAACCCCCCATGATACCTTATGAGACTGCTATATTAGAGTTCCTATTTTCACATGTGAGGTAAAAACAGGCACAGAAACATTAAATCATTTCCTGAAGATTATATACCCTTGGTAGATAGTTGAGCCAAGATGCAAGCCTACCTGGATTCCCACTCAATGACATCAAAAAGCCCACAATAGAAAAGGTAAATACTGCAATGTAAAAGCAAATTTAATTAATGGTTATTCATTCAAAGGAAAGAATAATGTTCAATCCGAAGACATTTAAACTTTCTTAGAAATTAAAAAAAATCAAAAAAGCAAGTTATTTAGATTTGAACTTACTTATTTTCATCTGAAGTCTGAGAAAGTTAATTTTTATGAACCCTAATACTATGGGGTACCCCCTGAAAATAAAAGGAGGGAAGAATTTGATTTATCTAAGTTGAGAGGTAGTGGGTACCCCTCCATCACCTGGAGGTTATCACTCCATCTCAAACGTTAACGGATCGGTGTTAACTTATTCTTTCCAAAATTTTTTTGGGCATGTTTTCTACAGGTGTGCTTAATTTCTGCATCTTAGATATAATTATTGAAATTTTGTTTGAACCATAATTGTTCTGTGAACATTTGATAGAAAGCTCTGGTCTTAGGATTTAGTCAGTATACACTTCACCTCAATTTTGTGAGAAAAATTTATAATTTTTTTCACTTTGATGGAGACCATTTTTCCCCCAAAGACCAGTGCGTAATAAGTAACTTCTTGCCACATTTAGCTGGCAGTGGTTTTTTTTTTTTTTTTTCCTGGTGGTAATGTGAAATTCTGTGTATCCCTCAATCCTAGCATCTTAGATTCGAAATATCCACAGGAAAAAAAAATGAGATGCAATATGTGTTTTGTCTTTCCTCCTTATATCAGCTAATGCAAACCCAGAGTTTTCTACCACATTGCTTACTTCCTAGTATATTACATCTGCTCAAACTTTTGATAAAAGTATAGTAAGGAATAGAGGTAGCCACATTGCAGTTTTAACACTTTGCAAGGAAAAATTGCAATCTCCTGTGGGTTTTTTTTTTCCACTAGAATGGAAACACGAATACCTGTGTCTGAAATTGAGTAAGGTTTCCAAGGTGAGTAGTCTCTTTCTGGTCTTTCTAAAGAACATATTTGTCATGGCCTTTGCTGGTATTAAAAATGTCACTTCCCAATTTCGTGCAGCAATCGCCCTTTGCATCACATTCTCAGGCTGCTGTTCTCTGTTCACTCCCCCTGCCTAGTGCAGACTCTATTAAACACGTCTAAACAATGTGTTTTAATTCTGATGTTCAGTTTAACGTGATGCTTTTAAACTGTATTGAAAAAGGCAGGAAAATAGCATCTCATTTTTTCATATTCCTCCTAAAATGGCTGATTAGTCTATTAGTTTGACACCTGAGGCAATGAGGTGAGTATAAATAATCACTTTATTTTAACAAAAAGTTGTTACCATGATAAGTGTGGAACTGATGGGACATTCTCTATCACCTAATACTCATTTATTCTGCTTTCCCATCAATAACAAATTATCTCAGCTCCTGGGGTGCTTGCCTTAACCATTCTTCTCATGTATCAGATTGGCTGAGTATTCTCAAAACTCAAAGCCGTATCAAATAGGAATTCCATTGTTCTGGAAGAAAAATAATGACATAATCAGTACAAAGATTCATTTGTCAGCATTATTTCTATAGACTCTTTAAGACCATAAATTTAGTTTTAACAAGATTGTTAGATTTAGAGTAACCGGTAAATCTTATATAATCCCTGGGCCTCCCCTTCATTTTACCTTTAGTTTCCATATGAGGAAATGCTTCAAGTTCTGGTTAGAACTTGCCAAAATGACAACTCATGTTCCTTCCTCCATCTTTCCCTCCATCCCTCCCTCCTTCCTTCACTCCACACCCTGAATGTTCTATATTCCTGGCTAGCTTAACTTGCTTTGGAATCAACAATGACTTTGAACATGCAGACTCTCTGCCCCTATCTCCTGAGATCGGTTATAAGCATGCACCACCAAATCCAGTTACTGCAATACTTCAGATTGACAGGAAATCACTACCAACTGAGCTCTAGCCGAGTCCCCAGTCCTCTTACTAAGATTTACTTGTCTTACTTCATATTCTTGGACTGAATCAAGTAAGCTCCCACATTTATATTCTATTTTCACAGACAAAAGTTTTAGGAGCAAGCAGAAACCCACACTCCACAAATATTAGCAAACAAGACTTCAATGCAATATTATTTTCTTCTCTTAAAAAACTGTAAGGAGAAGTAATGGCTTGGAAAGTAGATTTTCATGGTTTTTGTAAGATGCTTATTCCAATAACACACTCACTGCTCTATAGGGAGGGGATGACTAAGGGTGGTTACATACATGACTATCAAAATTACAGGCACTAGGCCCTTCACTTAAGAGTGCTGGAAAATGAGGGATTAACACAGGACAATAAATAATGGAAGAGTCCTTGTGTATCCTGTAGACAAATGCAATGGTAACTCAATGTCAGAGTTGCATACAGGCAAGGAAATCCTGACCAAGAAGTTTACTTTAAGCATCAATGAACTTTGTGCAATAGCTGGTTAGGGCAACTTAACAAATATCTGGAGGACACATACAGATGAAAGGGTTTAATTTTATTTCGAATATTCTTGTTCCAATCTGAAGGAATACCATGCCGAGGCTTTTTTTCTAATAAATAATATTTAAAACATCCTTGTTCTTTCAAGTTCCTTCAGTTGGAATTATGTTTTTCCCACCCAGTGTAATAAAGCATGTCTTTGGTTTTGGAGCTGAAAAGGCCAAGTGATATACGACCTTTAAGAATCGGGCTTCAAGCAAAGGAATAAGAGGGAAGATAACTAGCGTTGCAAGACACTGCTTTTCTCTTGTTTCACTTCTTAATATTGCTTTCTATGTTTCTTCCAGGTCTCTCTACTTCCTAGGCATTTCCTCTTCATCCTGGAATTGGGGACTGCAGTAACTCTACACCAAAGCCTCTCTGAAGTAGGGGAGCAAGGAGTCCTCCTCTTTGAAAAAGTGGAGTAAGCCGTCCTCTTCTTTGAAGTAGGAGAGTAAGGAGCCTTACTCTCTGAGGTAGGGGAGTAAGGAGCCTCCCTAGAATACATGAACACTTCTGTCTGGGAAGATTATTCCATCAGAACCTCTCTTGATAATCTGTTTCCCAGCATTAATAAATAGAGGAAATCACTTCAAATTGGGTCAGTTAATTTGCTAAATATCACAATGTTCTTTTTGATAAGAGACTAGTGGACTGTTCTTGACCTTATTGCTCTCTGACCTGGGTTCCCAAAGACAAATAAATAATCACTGTGATACACCCAATCATGGCCACTCTTCTAATTTTCTGGGAATTTATGGTCTCAAGTAATTTTCATGTTAATTTAAATATTTTTCATGTTTTGACAATATCATGGGAGTTTGGTGTTTATCATTTTTTGAGAAAATCATTCCAGCTTTCCAGGCTGTAGTTTTGGATACTTAGGGAAACCATATTCCAATTCAAGGGCTGACAATCAAGAGAAGGCTCACCCTAGAACTCTTGGCACTGACTCTCCTCCTCCTTGGACTCAGGCTATGATTTCCATAGGCAATCAAACCAAATGATTTCTAAGCCTTTAATTTCAATCCTCACTTTAGTAAGACTCTTTATCTATATGTGACTTTGTTGAACCCTGTAGTCCTTGTTCTTATGATCCCTCACTTTTCAGTGCCTGTTTTACTATCACCTCCACAGCGAGACATTTTATTACCAGCCTAGCCATTGTTCTTTTCTTTCTCTTCTTGCTTCATCAGATGACATTCAAACTTCAGCATAAAAAAAGTATAATGAATAATATCTGTTGGTTTCCATCAGCTCATATTAGGACTTGACTTTTGTAGACCTTTCATATATATTCATGATAGGATTGCAAAACTGAATGAGTAAATGGATACCTAGTTAGTTAGACAGACCTCTTTTTCTTTTGTGTTAGGGTTGAAATTACTCTGAACTATTGAGGGGAAGCTTCTCACCTATAGGCAGTTTCTTAATGAGCATCAGCACACTCTGGACGGGCACCCTAACCACACAGTCTGATTTGATTCATTATCTTCTTTTATTATGCTGTATTTTTGAATGCCTCTCTTGATCACATGAAAAATAGAATAACTATATGCAAATACCAGAATAACGCTCAACATATATGTGCCTTCCAGACTGCTTAATGCTTGATAATCAGTATCTTGCTGCTCAAAAATGTACAATTGATGCTTTTTATAGATACCAAAGGAAAGTGCCTTCCTAGTTTTTAGTGATCCATCACCTCAATTTTGTAAGTTTTAAACTATGTTCTTGCAAAAATGGAGTGCATGAGCTCTAGCTGTAGGCATGAACAATAATATGCTTATAGACTACTAAGAAATGTGTGTTCTAAGGAACCAGATTTTTTTTTCCTGACTACATTTTTGAGTATATATCCATGGATTTCATTTAAAAGAAAAAAAAAGTTTTTGAAACTTATTAATACTAATGAACTTTGCAGAAACTTTTTTTTCGATTCTTTTTTATACTTTGAAATTCAATTTATTTTATTTTATTTCATATTAAAAAATGTATAATGGAAAATGTTACATCCACCCTCCCACCAGTTCTTCAGGTTGCAGCATCTAACTCTCTAGCAAGGTGTGCCATCTAGTGGTAAATTAGAAATATATAAAGAAACATTTTTCATTCAAATCACTACTACAAATTATCATATTTTTCTGTTATGTATTTTCAGTATATGTATATAACTTATATATTTTCCCAGATTATAAAATGGTTATATTCAATATTTAAACATTTAATTTTTTGAGATTTCAAAACTTACAAAATTCAACATTTTGTTCAGTTATTTTTTAATGATATATTATATTAATTTGTAAATGTAGATGTCACACATTTCAATATTAAAGGTACGAATGTAAATTTGATGGACATATGTCTTTTACTAGAAGAGAATATCTGGTTTTGAAGCTGAGTTAACTAAGTCAATAGTTGAGAAGAGACTATCTTTCAGACTAGACCCACAAAGAGGCTCACAATCTCCTTTCCATACTTTCCTGTGTTTCTAAGACTGAAACTGTAAAATAAAATATAAGAGATAATCAAATATGAGTTTGAGAGATATAAGCAATGCAATCATTGGTTGCTATTTCATGTTTGTCACTACTGAGTTAAATGGTTGTAAGTTTCAAACTTACAATTTTTACTGAATATATATTTTTAATACAATATATTTTCTCCCCAAACTCTTTTCTGCCTCTCCCAACCTCACCTCCCATCTGGATCCACCTACATTTCTGTCTATTGTGAGAAAACAAAAAGCTCTTAAAGGATAAAATGATAATGTAATATGTAATATAATATAATGAGATGAAGCAGATGTAAATAAATTGGAATAGAAAAAAAGAAAAATAAGGAAGAGAGGCCAAGAAAAGACACAAGAAACAGATAAAACCACAGAGATACACTTGATCACGCACCCAGGAATCTCACAGAAACACAAAAGTTGATGTCATAATATCTATGCAAAGGATCTATAGTCTATAGGACAAATCCAAGAAAATAAAAATAAAAAAAAATAAAAGCTTAAACTAAACTTCCAAAAAAAATAGAGTCCTGACATGACTCAATACAGTTCAAAGATGCCATTGATTTCATTTTCTGTTAGCCATCTCTTCCTGGGCACGCAACCTACTATCAAGAGTAGTTTACTTCCCCTCTAAGACTTCTTTTAAGGAATTTAAATTTAAATTTAATTACAAGTAGTAGTTGTCAATTGTCAATGTCTTTAGGCTTTAAATGGGGGCATGTGTGCACTTACGCTTCCAGCTCTAAGGTTTCTTTGAATACATATGTGCATGGATCCTGCTCTGTTCAGAAGCCCTTGTTTCTTCAGTGTCTTTCACTGTAGCACTTACACGCTTTTGGGACTCCTCTTCACAGGGTTTCCTGAAGGGAGAGATCTGATGCAGACATCCTGTGTAGAACTGAGTGTTCTAAGATCTGCATATTGTCTGGTTGTGGGTCTCAGTATTTGTTTTCATCTGCTGCAGGCCGAAGCTTCACTGATGGTGACTGAGCAAGGCACTGAAAGATGAGTATAACAGAATACCATTGGAAGTCATATTATTGCTATGTATTTTCTTATAACTGAAGTATCATGCTCTTGGTCACACATTGTTTGGGTATGGAATCTTCTTCAAAATTGGGCCTTAAATAAAATCAGATATTGCTTGATTACTTCCACAGTTTTGTGCCACTATTGCAGTACCATACTTTGCAAAGAGGATACCATGATAGATTGAATGGATTTTTAGCTGGGTTGATGTTTATGTTCTCCTTTGGTGGCACACAGAGTACCTTGAAGTGCCACCAAAACTAGTCAGTAGGGGTGAAATCTCTGCAGGCACCAACTCAAGTTTTCCATGTTGTGTGGATGTGGCCTGCAGCAGTAGAGTGATGATTTCAGCTTGTAGAGAGCAACTGGTAGCCTTGGCAACATCATGGGTGGTTTGAGGGTTACCAAGGGACAACTTTGAGCAACCACTCAGCTAGATGTAATTCATTCCGAGTAGCAGAAGCTTCCTTTGGTATTGATAGATTTCCATTTGGGGCTCTGACTCTTCATTTTTTGCAATTTCATTTAGGTTCCCTTCATGTGTGTACATATTTGGGGGGATTCTACTGCACTAGGTTTCCATTCTATCACCCAAATGATGCTCCATTTTGGTTGTCCCTTCCCTTGTACCTCTGTTCCTCTTCATTTCCACCTGCTTCTCCTCTTCCAGATTCATCTGTCATCCATTCGTAACTATCTATTCTATTTTTCTTTCTTAAAGTGATCGATATGTTGCCCCATAGTCCCTTATACCTAACTTGCATAGTTCTGTGAATTGTAGCATGCTTATCACTAACTTAAAACCTAGTATCTGCATGTACATGAATACATGCCATATTTACCTTTCTGTCCTGGCTACATAACTTGGGATGACTTTTTTCTTGTTTCCAGCATTTACATGGGAACTTTATGATGTCATTTTTCAAATGACTGAGTAATATTCTATTGTGTAACTATCACATTTTCTATATCCATATGTCTGTTGAGGACATCTAGGTTGTTTCCTGTTTCTGGCTGTTATGAATAAAGCATCAATGAATACGATTGAACAAGGTCCTTGTGGTAAAAAAAAAAATCAGGTGTCCATAGGTGTGTGAAATTATGTCTGAGTCTTCAGTTTTATTTTATTCATCAACATCTTGTCTGTTTTTGTGCCAATATCATACTGTCTTTATCACTATTTTACTGTACTACAATTTAAGATCATGGATGGTGATACTTCTGACATTTCTTTTGTTATTAAGGATTGCTTCAGATATTCAGTAATTTCTACATTTCCTTATGAAACTGAAAATGCCCTGTCAAAATATGTGGGAAAATGTGTTGAATTTTAATGGGATTGTATTGATCTATAGATTACTTTTTGTAGGAAGGCAATTTTTACTATATTTATTCTATTGATCCATGAG
>JAQHUG010000011.1:11880525-11890826 GCA_028555095.1 Dicrostonyx torquatus
AGTTTTGGGTTTCGGGGTTGAGTATACACATTCATGGTCACAGTTTTGGGTTTCAGGCAGCATTGCCAAGACTAAAGTTTATAATTAAATCCCCATCTTACAAAGATGTCAGAAAGTTTATTCAGTGATTTTTATGATTTAATTACTAAGACAACTTATTCTAGGCATGAATAGTTTTAATAGTAAAGTATAGCTTTGATCACTAACTTGATGTCCCAGAGGGACTGATCTCTTGTGAAAGGGCAATTCACTGCGGGACTTCCCAGTGCTCAAACTTGTTCTCACTTCATGCAGGGCATTTCATGACTCAGTCATGTAGTTCCCACACAGCTATGTTAGAGCAGATGCTGCCTTGCCTCTCCCTCTTCACACACACATTTTTGCTCCCCTACAAATATAGTTGTGCCTATTTGAGCCAAGACTGCAGGAAAGAGGACTTATACCTAGGAATCTATAAAAGTATGGTAGCTCAAGTGATCACAGTATCTACATCTGTTCATAGTACCAAGAAAGAAGAAACCAAAACAAATAAGAATAATATATGGCACACTAGTCAATGATAGGCAGGTCCTGATGCATGTACATAAAAGTATTATTACAACAAAAGTTCAGCCTTGCATTGCCATTTGATTATCAAGAGGAAGACAAGTGAAAATGTGTGTCGCAGAGAGATGGCAACATTTGCTACTGAAAGGGAAAGCAAAATAAAAGATAGTAATAGGCCTAACTAAAAATAATTGAGGATTACAAAACTGAGAGGGAATTATAGAACATCCAATACACTTCGTAATTAATATTTCTCCAAGCTAAGTAGTTATAGAATCACAAAATTCATTAAGAGAGCCTAAACAGAACTGACACAATTTTATAAAATTCTAAAAATAGAATTCAGCTAAGTCTGTAATTGTAAGTTGAGTAGCACTGGTGTACATACATACACACCACGTACAGTGTTATGAGTCACTTAATGATGGTGATGTGCTCTGAGAAATGAGCAATTAGGTGATTTTTATCTTTGAGCAGACTTTACAGAGTGCACTTATCTATCTAGATGGAATAACTTACTGCACACTCAGCCTATGTTTGCATCTTATGGGGCTACTATTATATGTAATCTGTTGTGGATGTAAACATTGCTATTTTTACACAATTCGTAACTGTGCTTTATGATTTTTGTAGAGTAAGGAAGGAGAAAAATGAGAAAGAAATAGAGACAGAGAAAACCAATGCACTGCCTCCATAAATGTGACTGGATGCTTACAAAACTGTGAAACAAGATTTATGAACTGAAGCACAAAATGATGCAACAATACGTGTTTAATATCAAAAAACTACATTGTACGAAAGGAGAAATGCTATCATGTTATAATAAGATTGAACGCAGTAAATTCAGTCTCAGATATGTAGAGGTCAAGTTGCACTAATGAGCTCTCTTCGTTTTCTCATGCCTCACAAAGGGAAGGGCATACATCTCCAAAATGCCTTCCACTTCTAAATTCATGGTTTTAATTTTAAACACAAGCAAAGCAGTAATTGAGTGGTTATATTTTTCAGAGGGTGTTGGGAGTGAACAGGAATCAAAAGGGGTTTTAACCAAAGAGTAGGTTCTAGAAAGGAAGAAACATTCAAACAAGGAAGTGTGAACATGAGTTAAAACCTGATGTGTTGAATGAAGTAGAGTGTTCAGGAAACACTGAGAAGACATCTTAATTAGCAGAGAATCCTCAACAGAAGCAGAAATTATATCAGAGGAGACATTTAGCAGGTCAGGATGAGACCAACAAATGCGTTTATGAACAAACAGGACCAATATAGTTGGAGGCTAGTAGAAAGGAAGTAGTTATACAAATAAAAAGAAGAAATTATCTAAAGAATAAAATGATACCATCATATATCAGGTCTACTACTATAAAGATTGTTTAGTTAAATAGTATGCTTTGAATGAGACTATATTTCAATGAAATGGACATAGATGTACCAGTTTTAGGTTATGGGAAAAGGGAAAAATAGCAAAGGAAACATGGTTAGTTTTGATTAGTTTAGTTCATGGATAAAGAACAAACCCTCATTGGGTGTGAGATGGCAAACTTATGACCCTATTACTTCAGAGACTGAGGCAGGAAGATTGTCTTGAGTGTAGGACACTATAGGACAAAACAAGTCAAGAAAAAATAGCTATATTCAGTTGTGTCTGTCACCTGTGTTTACACCGACAAAGCAACCTGGTTTTCAATACTGTGGAGAAACAGTAAAAATGGCCACTTGAGTTTTCTAAACATTTTCAATAAGTAACCAACAAATGATATAGAGTGGTTAGCCCAGACCACAATGAAAATGTTGGCACATGTGATACAATATTCTAGCTGTATCATTATAGGTAAGACAGCTTTTACAACGTAACTGATAATCTGCAGATAGGTTTAAACATGAAGAGAGTGCATTAAGTGTTTCAGCAAAAGGAAGAGAACGTACTTAATCAAATTCGTGCAATTCAGAAACAGTTCGCTGATAAATGCCATGTTCAGGTACACTGTGTAAAAACAAATAGGGATATTCAAGAGATGAGAAAACTCTAAGACAAGCTAAAAGGATGTCTAATACTACCTCTATGTGAAAAACTGTACAGGATTTGTGCAGGAGTGGTTGTTTTCTATAGACAGGAAGCCACAGAACACTTAGAGATATTTACTGTATGAATTGAGTCTGAACAAAGGAAGCGTAAGCTTGGGGAAGTTAAAGGAGGAGTTTCCATAATCACAGTGATAAATTGCAGAGTTATTCACATAGATCAGGCACAGACCCATCAATACAAAATGGTAGAATAATGGGACTCAGTCCTTTCGATGGGAAATATTATATCTAATACCTGTCTAATGAAGAGGGACAAACAACAGCAATAGATATTAATATTGAATGCATTGTATTTTCAAAAGACTTCCCTCTGAGAAACTATGATAAATGGTTTGTGTTTGTCTTCCAGAGTCATCATTCTTAAATATAAAGTTGCACTCAAGAAAAGACTTTAATTACACTCACTGCAACATATTGTAGTCGTAAATCAGTCTGTCATTATCCAGAAAGAGTCATTCTATGTTAGATAAATAGCACACTGCAGATATATTTTACTCACTTCCTAATCAACTCCTTTCAGCTTTATTAAGGTATAACCAGAAATATGTTGCACATATTCCAAACACAGAATAATGAATGTGATCTGTGTTGTACACATGAAACCATCACCACAAAGAATGTACCAACATGAGAGGGAACACTGGGCTCAATAGAGACCATCATCACTTGCACTATAAATGTAATTACAGACTTCATTAATAAGCTCTGACTTGCTCATTCTTTCTAAGAAATGAATAAGGTAGGCATTACATCTACTTTCCTGTGAGAAAATAATGGTGTAAGTCAGTTAAGTAAGCTGCTCAAGGTCATTCAACTAGTTAATGTCAATCTGATTTTGAACCAAGGCATTTTAGAATATAAATTATTCATTTAAATATATTGTTCTTTCTATATAACGAAAGCGGTACCATATGGAGATAGAATTTCTTTTACAGAAACAAAAATCACATTTAAAAATTACATGTTTAAATTAAAAGTCACAAATTTTATTTTACTTGGGCTTAATAAAATACATAAACAGAGGTGAAAATGAAGGAATTATTGAACTTTAAATAAATCCTTCTTCATCACCATAGATATTATTTCAACATGATCCCTGTAAATTTAAAAAATAAATTACTATAAGCAGTTAATGTGATAAAAGGAAACCTTGACCATAGTTTGGTTTGTTTAGTGCCCCTTAAGAATTAAAGGTAAAATATTATCTAACTTGAACATAGAACCCTCCTATGAGACTTCCTGGGCAACCTGCCACCTCAAAGAAGTTCTGGTTTTTTTTTTTCTCTTAGGGTCTGACTATGAGAGAGAGGAACATCCTAAAACTGTGAATTGGCACTTCCAAGTTTGTTGAAGTCACTGGGAATTTTGAATCCAAGGGAATATAGAGATCTGACTATGTCATGCTCCAAGTTACTCTGTATTGTGTAGAGCAATGCATTGTAGACTGTATTTCTTTCTAAGAGACTTCATTTTACAAACAGCCTTTGGAAGATGGAGGATGACTATGCACCAGGGTGGACACTAAGGGATACCAATTAGTCAGCAATGCCCATGTAGCACACACTGGCAATGACTTAGGTGCATATATACATAAATTTATTGTCATGAATCTATACTGTCAGGGCACATGAGAATATTAAAACCATATCTGGTAGACCATAGCCAAGAACTTATTGGAAACACGGGAGCAGAAAAGCATGCAACTCCTTTAAATGAAGCACATAGAAATGGACACCAAGCATTGATGACGGCTCCTAGCACCCTGTTGAGAATCTTGTAGCTGCTCAGTCCACCAGGCTCACTAGCTCATCACTTTCAAACTGATGATGAAGATGTTGAGAATTCTTGGAGAGTTCCAAGTTCCAAAGTCTGTAAATAATGGCAGGAACAGAAGCAGCAACAAGGAGTTAGATGAATTCTTCATTAAAGAAAAGGCAGACAGATCTCGTTATATCCAAAGGTGGCTCCCACTCTAGTAGAATGTCACCCTTTCACTTTGTCTTTCCATGCAAATACCTTACACATACACCTTGAGGATTGTAGAGTCCATTGCATATCCAATTAAGCTGAGAACCAAGAGAAATCATCAAAATTTGTTTGTTTATAAAATTCCATATTTAATAATACATGTGTGGTTTCAAATGTAAAAAGCAATATTCTTTAGATAGCATCACATTCTTTCTCATAATTTATTTCTTTTTATTTCATGTGCATTAGAGTTTTGCCTAATATGAGAGTATTGGATCCCTTGGAACTGGAGTTACAAGCATGTGTGAGCTGTCATGTGGGTGCTGGGAATTAAATACACATCCTCTGGAAGAGCTGTCAATGCTCTTAACCACAGAGCCATCTCTCCAGCCCTTATATCCTTATATAATCTTTTCTTTCTTTTTTTCTTTCTTTCTCTTTCTTTCTTTCTTTCTTTCTTTTCTTCTTTCTCTCTTTCCTTCTTTCTATCTTTCTTATGTATACAGTGTATACATAAAAAGTATGCCTACATGCCAGGAAAGGGCACCAGATCTCATTATGGATAGTTGTGACCCACCATGTGGGTGCTGAGAATTGAACTCAGGACCTCTGGAAGAGCAATCAGTGCTCTTAACCTCTGAGCCATCTCTTCAGTCCCTCTTTTTTAATTAAATGTATTCATTTACTTTACATCCCAATTCCATTTTCCCTCCATTCTCTCCTCTCATTGTCTCCAGGTACCTCCCCTCTGCTTCCTCAATCCACACCTCTGTTTCTGTTCAGAAAGAGGTAGGCCTCCCATGGATATCAACAAACGTAACATAAATTCGCAGTAAGACTATGCACCTCCCCTTGTATTAAGGCAGGGCAAGGTGACCCAGTAGGAGGAATAGAGTCACAAAAGCCAGTCAAACATCAGACAACCCCTACTTCCACCATTAGGATTTCCACAAACAGACCAAGTTACATAACTGTCACATATATGTAGAGGGCTAAGGTCAGTCCCATGCAGGCTCCCTGGTTGTTGGTTCAATCTCTGTGAGTTTTCTTGTGATGTCCTCAACCCCTCTGGCTCTCACAATCCTTCATCCCTCTCTTCAGCAGGACTCTCTGAACTCAGCCTAATGTGTGGTTGTGGGTCTCTGTATCTGTTTCCACCATTTGCTGGATGTAGGATCACATTCTTAGTTTTAAACACCTTCAGTGAATTTTTATAAATTGATTGTTTCAATCATCGCAGCCCCTCTTTTGTGATGTCTGCCTAACTTTTCTGTACCTGCTTTTGAGAAGCCACTGTGATTTAATTATTACTGTAGTCTGACATTATCACTTAGAATTATTGGAATTCATACTTTGTTAATAAAAACTATACAGTTGGAATACAATCTACCACTTATTGGATGTATGAACAGAAAATATTTTATGTATAAATTTATGGATTTATCTACTATAAAGTATGAATACTATGAAGCAGCTGTTAAGCAGAGATATATGCTCATCACATATTGTCACTATGACAAATACTAAATACACATAGATTTCTCTGAGCTTTGGAGCCTGTCCTGGAACTAGTTCTTGTAGACAATGCTGGCCTCAAACTCAGAGAGATATGCCCGACTCTGCTTCTCAAGTGCTGGGATTAAAGGCAAGCACCACCAATACCCAACTTACAAGTAGATTTTTATTAGCTATTTTTGTTGATAGTTTTATGTTGACAAAGAAAAATGATACTTACTTAGTTGGATGTTTCTCCTGTTCCAAGGCATTAACCACAAAGATGATTGGAGCCATATTATGATTGATTTAGAAATGTTTAGGCAATTCTATATTACTTTTAAAACTTGGTTCATTATAAGTATTGGGAAGGAAACTTTAAAACTGAAAAATAAATGACCTGTTTTTAGCATTGTATGTCTACTTACTAGAATCAGGATACAAGAGACCAAGCAAAAGTCAACTCTGACAACCTTCTCTTTAGTCTCATGGCAAAGATGGTTTTAATAATAGTAAAATTCCATTTTCATTCTCTTTGACAGAAAACATTGAAAAGTGATTGTTTCTACAATTGGTATTCTTATAATATAGAGTAAGTGAAAGGCAATTGCTCCGAGCTCTTTGATGAGTGACTAAACACTCCCAAGGAATCTGCTCTGCTAAAGAGAGAGACTAAGTAGTAATCTCTTCAAGAGAAGATTCAATGGAAAGTAAACCAAGTTTCTCAATAGTAATGCAGTTCATGTACCAAGTCCTGTTTTCCATTGACATAGTAAGAAGAGATGTGGAAAGTTTTTGAATGTTAACAGGAACCATAAACACAAAATGTTGGGAGAGGTGTCAAGGAGAAGAGCTCATGTGAGTTTGACACAACCAGAAAGATTTTCATTACTCTCCATCCTCAAGAGTATGCATTTGTAATTGAAAACATAAATGAAATAAAGATGGTTTTCTGTGCATTTAGCTAGAGTAAAACTGTGACAATATAAACACTTAATTTGTCAAAAACAAAGAAACAAATACTGGTACTGGGTTTTTGGATTATTATTCTAGCTCAGTGACTATATTGTTGAGGGAACTCAATGTCTTTTCAGGGGAAGAAACTAGTTTACTGTGTTGAAAGTAATTTTCAGATAATTATGTTTTTAAACCTTTTTATGGGTGGTTTTCTGAACAGTTGAACACTTAGGGAGGGAGATAGCTTAATTCCAACTCAAGTACACCGTGGAAACTCTGAAAGCATCCAGGCAGAATAAGAAAGAAAATCTAATCCTCCCTTGTTTGGAATGTTCAGGAAGTCAGGCTCTGTACTGAGACATCGGAAACAAGCTTTCTTGTCAGTACCAATTGGATTCTCCACGTCTTGTGATTGATGTGTTGTCTTCTGGCAAAGGAATCTCACCTTTAAGTTCTTGTGGGCGACTAAGGACAACACCAATCACAATATTATTTGTGAGATCGCTGGTAACTCCCTAACCAACATCTCTGGGAGATGTCTTCCATATCAGGAATGCAGAGTTTTATTTGAGCACCAACGTTTTCTGGAAGCAGTGTGATTTCCTGTCTGGGGTGACACCATTTAAACTCTTTCAGTGAAAGTGTATTTTGGAAGTTGATGAAACAATGGATTTCCATGTAGCTTTTTCAGCATCGTTAGTGATAGTTATAGCTCTCCTTGACCATTCTCTGCCCTACTTGCCCCACTTGTAACCTTCCCTTCATCCTTCACATCACCTATTCTATCATCCCTCTCTCTTAAGATCTTTTCACCCTCATATCCAAATGATCGCTTTCTATCTCCTGACTTCTACGTTTACTCTGTTAAACACATACACTAAAGGTTCTAAAACATAAAAAGAACTCAAGAAACAAGATATCAACAAACCAAATAATCCAATTAAAAATGGGTTACAGATCTAAACAGAGAATTATCAACAAAGGAAACCCAAATAGCTGTGAAATGTTAAAAAAAAATTCAACATCATTGGCCAGCAGGGAAATGCAAATCAGTGTACTCTAAGATTCCATCTTATACCTCTCAGAATGACTAAGACAAGTGACAGCTCATGCTGGAGAAGATGTGGAGCAAGGGAACACTCTTCTACTACTGGTGGGAGTGCAAACTCATACAACTGTAAAAATCAATATGGTAGTTCCTAGAAAATGAAAAATCAATTAACCTCAAAAACTTGCTACACCACTCTGGGCATATGCACAAAGAATGCTGCATCTTACTAAAAGACACTTGATCAGCCATGTTCATTGCTGCTTTATTCATAAGAGCCAGAATCTAGAAATAATCTAGGCATTCCTCAGTAGAAGAATGAATAAAGGAAATGTGGTATATTATGCAATAGAGTACTACTTGGCTTTTTGAAAAGTGACATTATAAAATTTGCAAACAAATTAGAAAAAACATCATCCTGAGTGAGGTAATCCTGACCAAGAAAGGGGGAGGAGATGAGGGGTTTGAGGGAAGATGTCTGGACTTAGAGGACACTTATGGAACAGTGCAGCGGAAACTTCCTAGAATCTGTAAGGGTGACCCTAGTGAGTGCTGGAGGAAGAGTCACTTGTTCCTCCTGGCTGCCCAGCTAGCTTAAACCCAAAATAATCACATAGAAACTATATTTAAAAACACTATTATTTAAAAACACTGCTTGGCCTATCAGCTCTAACTTATTGTTGGCTAACTCTTCTATATTAATTTAACCCATTTCTATTAATCTGTGTATCGCCACATGGCTGTGGCTTACCAGGTAAAATTTCCAGTGTCTGTCTCCAGAGGCTTCATGGCATCTTGCTGGTTCTGCTCTTTTTTTCTCCCAGCATTCAGTCCAGTCTTCTCTGCCTAGTTCTGTTCTACCTTGCCCTGCCCTCTAAAGGCTCAAAGCAGTTCTTTATTCATCAGCAGTAATCACAGCACACAAAGGGGACTCCAACATCAAGTGAGGGTTCCTAGCAATGGAGGGTATAAAGTCTAAGCTTTGCATCTTCTGTAGCAGTCAAGACTTCCATGGTAGTTCAGGATTGCATTTGGTAGAGCTGTTGACTAAGGGGGTCCTATGGAAATGGCCAAACAGCCCAGGCTGATGCTAAGTCAGAGGGTTGCTCTCTGAAAAATGATAGCCGAGCCACATTGCCAAGAAAAACACACATGTCTCATTGAATTTAGAGCAATGAAGCTGGTGCCTGCCTGGAGTCTTCATTTCCCCGTTCAAGTCTCTTTAGCAAAGGAAGGTATTCTTCAGGCTATGGAAAGAGAAACTTGGACAACAACCCTGCCACGAAATCTTCAACCTACAATCTGTCCAGCCTGCAAGACGTTCTGGGGCAACTGTGGTGCAGAAATCGAGGGAGAGACCAATTAATTTGAATTAAATTGGCCCACTCTAGGAGAAGGAATCTATGCCTGACTCTGCCCGGGTGGATAGGAACCAGAGAGTGGATATCCCAGATAATTAGAGTAGAACCAAACGTGATTCAAACAAAAATCAATGAAATAATTTCTAATGGTATTCTGGGTGACAAGACAACCCAATAGGAGGAAAAGAGTCCTAAGGTCAGGCAAAAGTGTCAAAGACACACCTGCTCCCACTGTTAGAAGTCCCACAAAAATTTGCATGCTGTATGAACTGGAAATAGGAGCTACAGGAAAGTAACTACTAAGATTGCCCAAAGAAGGTGGGACAGTCCTTCAGAGTGCTTGCTTCGTGAAAGAATCTCCCAGACATTTTGCAGGACAAAGAAGCGAGTGACTGACAAACTGCCATATAGGCAAGACAGTCTTTGAAATTTCCTGTTTCATGGGAAAGTCTGCCAGATACTATGGGCTTGTAGATAATGTGAGAGAAAAACTTTGGATGACAGTCCAGGCAGCGATATGTGTCTGTCAATTCTAGAGTTTTTGTGGTTGCTTATAATGTACTTCCCATTTACTTAACTAATATATCCTTCTCTGGTCTTGCATGGAGTTGAAGACAGATAGTTATATTTTTCCTTAGTTATAATAAAAGATAAATTAGATGCAAAACTTCAGCTTCACAAAGATAAGATAGATGATTGAATATTTTATTTAATTTTGCCCAATATATAAAGATTAAATATTGTATCAGCAATTATTGCTTGATACCTGTTTTGTTTTATGTAATTTTAGTATGTTAAAGGTAAAACCTTCCTTTTTATTTAGACAGAAAGGTGAGATGATG
>JAQHUG010000011.1:11894254-11938739 GCA_028555095.1 Dicrostonyx torquatus
TCAGTTTTGTCACTTAGGTCTCACCAGAAAAGTGTCTTCTTGCAGTAGATAGTAAACACAGACACCCACAGTGTGCAAAGAATGAGAGACTTTGGAGCTCTCTTCCCTAAGTGAGATGTCCTTCAAGACTCAGGAATCTACATGGAAGTGGAAGCAGAAAGAGAGTAAGAGTCAAAGGTTATGGATGATTCAAGGAAATAAAATCTTACAGACACAAGAGGACTGGTGATCATAGGATAACAGTATGTTATATGCTATATCATATGTCAGAGAGACTGTGACAGCAGATGCAAAACCTACATAAGTTCAAGTCAGATGAAACCACAATGCCCCACCTCTAACCACGAAGCTATTTGCAACATATAGGTTCTTGGAAAGGAATAAAACTCATTTTATTCATTAGGGTAAAATTGGGTATATCAATCATATTCTAGGACATGCACTATGCTCTGGAGTAGTTTGCTCACCCAACATGAAGTCCATTGTTTGTGTGTGCATTTTTTGGTAATTTTTTTGATACGGGAAAGTTTTATTTGTGTGTTTTGTACTTCTGAGAGAAAGAACGCAAAGTTATATGGATATGGAAGAGGTTAGAGAAAGAAAAGACCATGCTAAAATAAAACATATGAAAAAGCTAATAAATAAAGAAAGCTTAAAAGAAGAAGTTGGATGGGAAAAAATGGAAGTCAGATTCACAGAGTAAAGGAAACTGCAAGCACAATGAAATGCTGGCAGGACCCCACTGTAATTCGTGTATGTGAAAGTGGAAATGAGAGTTTGACATCATCTCTATCCCAT
This sequence comes from Dicrostonyx torquatus, assembly GCA_028555095.1. Taxonomy (NCBI): domain Eukaryota; kingdom Metazoa; phylum Chordata; class Mammalia; order Rodentia; family Cricetidae; genus Dicrostonyx; species Dicrostonyx torquatus. The sequence continues at coordinate 11,895,053 of JAQHUG010000011.1, forward strand.
ATTTTTGAGATAGAATGCCTCATTGAATATGTACCTCATAGACTAAGCTTGACTAGTTGACCAATTATTTCTCGACATCTTTCTGCATCTACTACATCTAGTGTCAGGGTGACAGGCTCTGCCTGGCTTTTCGAGTTAAAATTCAGCTCCTCAGAATTGCTGAGAAAGCGTTTGGCATCTTAGTCATCTCTCCAGTACTAAGGGAGAGATTCTTGTTGCTCTACTCATCCTCTTCGTGGAGCAAAGAGGATGGAATTTATAAATGTCTATTCTTAAAATAAAGTACAGTCACATACTCACATAGAAAGAATATACAAGGTATCTTTGAAGAAAACAGGAGGCAAGTCCATTTTTACCATTCAAGAACTTTTAGATTACTTTTAATTTGATCTATGTGTCATTGACCTAAGGACACTGACTACGTGTCCTTTTCTTTTTAGAAAGGAATCATATTAACATTCATTGGTCTATTAATGCTTTACCATCTAGCTGGGTCATTGCCAAGACCGAATTGTGTTGAGGGCTATGTCAAGCCTGCCCTCAAATAATTTTTTTAGTTTCCTTGATAACCCATGTTCTATGTATTAATTGCTCATCTTGTTATTAATTTGTTTTTTTTTCTTCTTCTAAAATTGAGTATGTCTTTCTTAGAAAAGTAGAAAAAAGTAGGTTCCATTATGGCAATGCAGCAGAAAGTAACACTTGGTTTTTCACCTCGGAATGAAGGAGGGAGGTGACATCTGCGGACAGAAAGAGCTAAGCTGCCATCTAAGAACTCTGCCTCTTCTCTCTAAACATGTGATTAAAATACACATAATTACGGATTCCCATGAAATAGCCGAAAATAGTAGACCTCTGTTGAACGAGATGGCATAATAATCAGTATGTCTCAATTCTGGTTTTGCTCCAGCATGAGGGTAGAGGCTTTCCTACTCAAACTAATATTTTTTGCCAGCCTCTAGAGAGAACTTAGGATGATTAGGAGAGAGTTTGGGAGAGCCTATACCATGGTGGGTAGTGAAATAAAAATATGGACAAGTTAATAATACACACACACACACACAGATACACACAGGTAAATATATATGTATATATACATATACATATATATATTTCTTTATTTCCAGCTCTACTCAACTAATAGGATCATTTCAGATATAATATATGCATTTGTATAGTACAATGTTTGTTACACAGATGATTTTGAAAATATTAATTGAACTTAATATATTATAAGACTTATGCTAAAACTTTCATTAAATAAGCTCGGAAGAAGCATATAATAGAGAATATTTTGTGAAGTACCTCTCTGGTGCATATAGTACAGATATTTGTCAACAGCGATATCCATCCTATCACATAATTACTTCCCGGTAGAAACCAAGGACATTCTCATTTTCTTGAATCCTTGTTGCATGGAGTTTAACTGGATTAGACTTTTGTATACTGAGGATATGATATTGGACTTTAGCTAATATAGTCTCTTAAATCAGAGTGTCTTTAAAGAGTCCGTTAAATTTCCTCACTCAAAGTTATTTCGGTTTATTGCCCCAAACATTATGTTCGTTCTTCACTGCATTTGTTGAATGTTTTCATTGTTTATATCTCCCTTTCTTCTCCTTATACTGTCCCTCAATGAATCCTCTGTTTAAGGCAGGTAGACTGTAAAGGACTTTTGCTTAATTTAATTAATGCAGAGGAAATGGCTATCCTAACAAGACAAGCAAAGTAAACAGTCTCAGAATTCCCTGTGCCAATGAATGAGACTTTCATTGCTGTGTATAGATAGGGGCTAAGAATAATCAAAGAAAAAGGAACCAGACACATAAACTGAAGTAATTCCAAATTTATTGAATTATTTGAAGAAAATTTTGAACTCTATTTATAACCAGTATTCAGTCATATTTATATTTTCATAGCCAAAATTTGAAATATAGCAGAAAGTAAAATTTATGGAATGGTGAAATATTTAAGTCACTAAGAAGAAGAATATATGCAAGCACAGAACCTACTATCACATTGTATTCCTGAAAAATAACCTAATATATTAATGGTAACCTAGGAAATATTATAATGTTGTTTTCAGTTTGACTAACAGATTTTATTCTTCAGAACTGAACATAAAGAATGTGTAAAATCTTGCTAGGCATAGTGGTATTCTCTTATAATCCTGGGCTGGAAAATGCCACAGCAAGAGATTCTCAAGTTTGGGGAGAGCCTGGAACACATAGGTTTATAATATCAGGAAAAAAAGACATTAAAAACAGAAAGTGAAAAATGTACACAAAGCAAGAACCTTAGATTTTCGCTGAAGGCTAAAGATCCAGCTGGTCCAAGCATCTTTGTGTATTTTAAAACTTGAAAAATTATGGAAATCTTGGCACACAGCACAAATTCCACCAGCACTGAGAAGAGTGTCAGGATTTGAAGAGAACCCTAGCTGCACAGCAAGTGTGGGGACAACCTGGGCTACATAAGGCCTTATCCCAAAATAATATATATTTATGTTTATTTTATAATTGTCAATGTATATTTGATATATATGCAATTAATTGCAAAAATTATATATAAATTATGTGTATAGATAATTCATATGGTAGTCAAAATAAAATTAAGAATCCAGTTGCTCCATAAGTCAGAACTTTATATGAGAAGAGACAAGTGTCCAGAGGAGTAAAGAGTAGTCACCAAATTAGCTTGCAAACAGATTGAGTGTACTGTGAATGCAGCAGAACAATGTGCCAAAGACAGAGATTTCATGCTCATCTGGGATGCTATGATATCCCCATCATAGCTCAGGTGGATCACATGGCACAGGTTGAATATTTTCAGTGTTTGGAAACTATATCTATAATATTTTAACAATAGGACCACACAAATGTGAGTTGAAGAAGGAGCACACCAAACAACATGCCAAACTGCCCTGAGAGCAGCCCGTGGGGGTACAACTCAGCACGAATAACTAAGGTAACTGAGAAAAGCTAAGAGCGGAAGAGATAGTCATCCCCAGGGAAGGGCATACTAGCTGATTGTCCAATGTTAAAACTGTCATCCCTGAAAAGGTTCCTATAAGTAACATGCTATGTACAACAGGTAAGGTTAGGAATATATAAGTTTAGGAATATCCATGTTTAGGGATGTACAACACATATATTCATGCAATTATAATTCATGCAAAAATAAGCCATAAATTTTAGGGTGGCAGCGAAGAGGTATGGAAGCAGTTGGAGGGAAGAAAGAGTGGGAGAAATGTCACAATTAAATTACATTTTCAAAACTAAACAATAAGAGAAACAAAAGACTGAACAAATACAGAAGATGAAGCTATATTCATACTATTTCTTTGTTTAAATTTTTCAAGTTTATAAAAGTAGTTTCTAAAACACCATTTACCTTTCATACAGATTTGCCAGCTATCACCATTTCTTCAGACATTCACATAGATAGAGGTAATATATAAATACAGACGTAACAAATGTAGATTTAACTTTCTATCAGTTTCAGAAAAAAATCCAATAGTAAATAGTAAGCATTATGTTTTATCCCGAATTATGTTCCTTAAAACTTTAACACATAGTCTTCTAGAACATGAATATTTTCCTAAATAACCTTATTAACATCATGCCCCCACTATTTAAAACCAACCCAATAATGGTCATGCTATTAATGTATAAGAAATCCTTCCATATATCTCAGCTATGCATTTTCCTTTCATCAAGTGTTAAGTAAAATGTTCCAACTATTCTCCTGTCCTGCCAAAATCTTGCACCTAGAACTTTTCAGATTTTGTGACATTTACGTTTCGCACCAGAAGTCAGTTGTATTATGAAATGTCTGTAGCTTTATCTTAATGTATTTTCACTGTTATATTCAGGTTATATAACTGTGCTATCCACGTTGTTTTCAGGTGATGCTGCGTGGGTTCTATTATCTCATCTATTTGAGTCTGTCATATTGCTGGTGAAGTTACTCCTATTCCTTTGAAGAAGGTGGTGTACCCTCCATTTCCCCATACTGATGCACTTTTACCTTTTTAAATTACTATGGAATTTGTAATATCAGATGTGACCAGTAAATAATTTCCAAGCTACTTACTTTTCTTTTTTTTTTTCATCAATAATTTTTTTTGCACACAGATGGCCTGTGGCTAAGTTACCACATTAGTATTTAAAACTGGTGAATTTTCTTTCCATAATGCTTATCATTCTATTCATTTGGTACTATTATTATGCAATCTTTTGTTTACATTATTTTATCAATTTTTAAGTTGACTTCAATTTATAGCAGAGGGCAACAGTCTGGCTATTTTTCTAAATTTAGTATGACCACAGTACTTTGTGTGCTCTTCAGTGGTTTTTTTTCACTCAAATATCTTTTAAGTTCAACTTTTGTGTTTGTCCCCAATCTGAAAACCTTGAGGTTTACAAGTTCTTCTTGAAGGTGGTCATATTTTTATATAGCAAAATCTTGAACTCAGGCTACTCAGTTATTACCTGGGTTACACATTTCTCTTGTATCCCTCTGTGGTTAAAGCTAAGGGGAAATAAATGTCAAACTCTTAGGTCACTCTGAAGTCATACGACATCCAGCCTTGTAAGGTTTCTAAATGATTTGACCACAAGTTGTGTGTATGAAGGTCACAGGACAACTTGTGGAAGTCTGTCTTCTACTACAACCATAGGAACTCAGGGAATGAAATTTATATATATATATATATATATATATATATATATATTAAATTGTATAAAAGGATCATATAATGCAGCAAAATGTGCTGCAGTGTCATTTTCATAATTGTTTTTGATAACATTTTATATTCTTAACCACAAGATGGTGCTATTTCCCTACAGCAGGCCTATAAAGTGATCGGTGTGATGAATGTGAAACTGTAAAACGCAGTTTATAGGACAAAAGGTAAATATTTTTCTCTATGAATTAGATTCACAAAAGGTTTATTGTCCTCCATGGCTACCTTCTTCAAATACTTGAAAGACTTTTGGGTATGGTTGATATTAATAATTTATTTAGTAATACTTTATCATATTCGCATATAGGACAAAATAGAAATATTTTATAAATGAATTAGAATCGTATAAACCTAATATGTCTTTATGTCTGACTCCACATACTTTTTTCTTAGAGCATTAATCTACTTTTAAAAGTCTGTGTCAGATCCTACAAAGTGGTTTCCTCACAAACCAGCAACAGTCGTCTCCTACTCAAGTGTATCCATCCATGAGTTCCTGACACAAATAGGATGCACCATTGTCTCAGCTGCTTCCAAACCTGCTCCAGACACAGTTTGCTTGCTTTGTCCTTAAAGAACTTACATCTCCAAACTCTCTGTCTCATTCAGAGTACAAATCGAGGACACGGATTCTCTTCTTCCTCCACCCTCAACTCTCGCCATTCTCTTTTCCCTCCATGGAAGTCAGAGAGCCTGTTTGATTATTTGCAAACACAATAAGGAGTATATCTCCCCTCCAGGCCTTGCCTTTGGTAGTTTTAATCTTGTTCACCATGTCATCTTCACCTCTTTTCAAACATATCATTTTTTGTTGAGTTCTAACACTCTCTACCCTATGCCTGTATGCCAGTTTTGCAGAAGATTTAATTATAATCAATCATATATGTGTCTCTGCATTCCATGAGATCAGAGATCTTATTTGAATATGAAATTCAAATCATAGATCTAGAATAGGGGGTAATATTTATCAAATGAAAAAAAATTATTCTAACTATTAATAAGTAATGTTGGAAGGAAACAAATTTGGTGTGTGAGTTACAGAAGTCTCTGTACATAGAAATAAGGGGAAAAAATCAAACAAGACATCAATGCTACTACATAATTGGCATGTGTTCAGAGTAGGGAAAATAGGCACTTTTCAAGCTTCCGACCCCACTGGTCATGGTCTGCGATAATCTGATGTTGTTCTTACCCTGTAGACGATGACAGAAGTTGAGCCAGAAGATTGTGACAGACAAACTAAGTTTCCCAACATATGTACTTCTGTGACACAAATTTATTTGTCACATGAAGACTTACGCAGACTGCTGCTTAGTTTCGGCTTTTGTTTTATGTGAGGTTTAAATTGTGGCTTTTATGCCTAATCTGTATATGTGTTAAGTGGAGGGAAGTGGTTGTGGTTAGCAGAGTCAGTTTGTCTGATTCAGTAAGACATCACTATGAGAAGCTGTTATGGGATATGTAGGTTGCTAACAATTACACAGAAATGGAGTCAGGATTTTCTAAACCAAAACTTTTGGCCATATTCAACTCTGTCAGACTTTTGGGTATGGTTGAGGCCATAACTATATGTTTTATCAATTTGACTACTTTTCATAGTTTTACTAGTTTGGCTAAGCACACTTGCTATTAGTTTTTGACTAAATTGAAAAATGAGTAGTTAGTAAACACTAAAATTAGTTAAAACGTCAAAACTGATTACGTAGAGTCAGTGCAAGCTCTCTATAAAAAAAAAACAATCTGTGTTCCCCATTCTAAGAATGCTTGATTTGTTTCTCTCAGGGTGGCTTCAGATTGCTGCCCTGCTTCTCCACCCACAGCCCAGCTTTGTCTCTCACCATGCACAACTTCAACCTGCTACAAAGGCTGAGTAATCCAATAATTCCATCACAGCTGTGCATTCATGGTCTCTTGTATATTTGTTCATTTTATCTCCTAAAAGTATAAATACATTATTTTGATATTGGATTTCCCTTTGTATGCTGTGATTACCATTAATGAATAAAGAAACTGTCTTGGCCTGTGCAAGGGAATAGAATTAGGCGGGGAAAACTAAACTGAATGCTGGGAGAAAGAAGGCAGCGGAGGAGAGAAACCATGGAGCCCACCAGGGACAGACGCTGTGAACTTTACCCTGTAAGCCACAGACACGTGGCGATACACAGATTAATGAAGACGGGTTAAATTAATACGTAATAGTTAGCCAATAAAAAGCTAGAGCTAGTGGGCCAAGCAGTAATTTAATTAATACAGTTTCTGTGTGATTATTTCAGGGCTAAGTGGCTGGGAACCAACAAGCGGCATTCTTCAACATTAGTTTTTGTTCCTGTTTTCTGATATTTTGTGCTTTAGTTTCATACATCTTATAAATTACATCTTTCAGGTTTATTGTGTGAATGGTGGTCAGGTCTAAAAAGGAGGCCAGATATTAAATAATTTAGCCACATTACTCTCAAATGGCACTTGTGTCTTAGTTAATAAAATAATTCAAGGGCCCTGAGTTTTTTGGATATTACCTGATAAAGACTTGTCATTAAACAAGAATGATTTTCCATTTTTTAATTTTGTTTCATTTAGAATTGATTATTCAAACACCTGAAACTATTTTCTTAAAGTTACTTTATAGGTTTTATTTTGCTTTAGTTTTTGTTACACATATTTACTTGTCTTTCTTTTTGGTTCAAAGTCCTGAAGGCCACTGTGTGTGGAACACACACACGATGTACAGTACAGGTATAAGATAAATGGCTATACACAGAGGTAACACTTGGCATTTGTAATCTGCATCTTCTGGGAGCAGCTTGGGTTCCCTGTGACCTCTCTTTCCCTACTGGAGTGACCCTGAGAAGCATAGACATGGCTCACCGTTTCAAACACAGTAGAACCCAAGCTTGGTGGAAATCCTTAGCTGATTTCCTGCAGTAAAGGTCCCCACAGATGCTGAAGATAAGTGTGGATATTTATTTAGAAGGTAAATTTTAAAGTAGCTAACCATGCTGACTAATTGAAAACTACAAAATTACATGTCTTGTTTATGAAAAATGCACAGTAAATTGTGTTTTTTATCACTATTATTTATAATAAATATTATTATTTATCACTATAGTTTTAACGTCTTTCTCATTTTATTTTATTCAAAATATTTAGCTAAATAATCCCCTTCAAGAATGCCATTATATTGTTATTTATTTAATCCACAGAATATCTACTATCTTCCAAGTAATGTAATAGGACTGTGGCTACAGAGAGGCATGGGCTCTATTCCAACCTAGTTTAGAATTTCTTGGATAGCCAGCTAACAAATGAAAACTACATCAATCCAATATGTCAGAGGAAGAGACTGGAAGTCAGGAACAGGGTGTGGTCTAATTGGGAAATTCAGAAAAGGCTGGCAAGAGAGATCTAGGTAAGAAGTCATACTCATTCGTAGTCTGAAGCTGAGCTCCACAGCAGTGAGGGAGGACTAGGCCTCTGTTAAACTCTGGTCTTCCCAAAGAGACACATCTACAATGACATCATTGTCTGGCTGAGAAGAACACACACAAATTTGGAGCCAACATTATAATTGCCAACAACCTGGTCCAGAGAATGAGTGCTTGCAGTTAACATTTTAGGTAGGGGGGAAAGAACTTATTTCCATTGCTTGCAATTTGAAGTCTAAAGTTGAAAACAAGTAGGAGCAAAGAAAATTAATTCTCTCCCAGCTCAAAACATTCAAGAAACTGCACATTTGGCAGGAAAATTCTAAACAGTCCACAAGTGCCAATATCAGTAGAACAATCTTTACACTATGTACAAAATTGCCTGTTAACCCTTCTCCAAAAATTTAATTTTATAAAATGAAAGCAAGTCCTGTGCTTTAGCTATAGTGGAAGAGTATGTAGTTCCCTTAAATGATTGGAAAATGCGAGTGAGATACAAGCAGATTATTTCAAACAGCTTCAGACGACAATCTTCCTAATATACGGCTCAGTCCTTTGTGTTTATAGAGTGATTGGCACTTTCCAAAACATTTTTATATATATTATCTCATTTGATTCCAGTAGATGAAATGTGCATATAATTATATTAAGCTGTCAACGTCCTGGCATTACCACCACCCTCAGAATCAAATGTGATTACAAACTGAGTAAGCCCTGTTTGTCTGGGGCCAGAATGAAACAAAATCACATCCTAGATTGTACTAGATGACAAAAGACAATGAACAAATCAAACAAGCTTTGGAAAAGAGTGACTTTCAGAATCAGCTCTGCAACTATCATAACGATTCTGTACAGTCATAATCCCTTAAAAATATCTGTGGGATGTTTAGCACAATTGAAACAATCCCCTTTCAGAAACTGCATTCCACCACAAGAACGCCCTTGTAATGAAACTTTCTCCCTTTCGTCCTTAAGTATCATCTAAAATCATTGGAACTGGTATAGTTAATTTAAACCAGGATGTTACAAGGGTATTATAAGTGAAGAACCAGATGTTACTCCCCCAACATTAGTATTCCTGAGACTTTACACCAGAGTTCTCTGAAAGCCAATCACCTCTTTTACCCTTGATCTTGCCATTCTAGTTTCATCACAACCATCAGAATCTGTCAGCTGGGGAGCCAATGGGATGTCCACTAACAGCCCTAGTGGAGACCGTGGCTTTGAACCAGACCAATAACTCTTTGTAAGGAACACTTGCAAGTAGAGATGAACGGAGAAGGAGTATATGGTGCAATTTGATGGGTCATAGTACAGCTTCCATGATGAGACATTTAATTCCTTCCTTTTTATAAATTTTTCTCATTTTATTTTCTTCATTTCTCTTTACCTCATAAGTATCTCAAAATCTTGCTTATATTCATTGCACATCTTTGAAGGCATTCCATTTGTGAATCTGAAGCTTATCACATGTGATAATGTAGCACATTCAGAATTTCAAGGCTATCCTCAATTAGATGACAATCTCAAGACCAGCCTGTGTTATATTGGACACTGCTTAAAAGCCCATTTTTTGAAAGAATTTGGAATTCCTTGTAGCTGTGCACAGTTGACCTTGAATAGATATATGCTCAACCATTCACTTTTCTTTTTGAAAATACTTTTAATGTGTCTGTTTACTCTCAATTCAATGTTTCTATTTCACTTAGTCTATTCGGGCTACACTAGAACAGAAGTTTAGACCTCATAACTGTTCTGGATTATTTGTTGTTGCTGTTATCAGTTTGATTTGGATTTTATTTGTTGTTTTCTCTGTCAATTTGCCACTAGAGTCTATGGGGAAGAGAGATCTCAGTTGAGTAAATGCCTCCATCACATTGGCATTTAGGTAAACATGTGGAACATTTTCTTTATTAATGGCTGATGTGATATGGGAGGACCCAACTCACAGCATATGATGTTACTTGTGGGTTGGTGGGCCTAAGTGTGATTAAAAAAAAATAGCAAGCAGCACAACCAGGGAGAACATGCCAGTAAGCATCACGCCTCCATGATCTCTACCTCAGTATGTGCCTCCGTGCTCTTGCTGAATTCCTGCCCTGAATTTCTTAATGATGGACTATGATCAAGACGTCAAGTCAAATTAACTCTCCCCCATCCCCACTGTCTTTATCACAGAAATAGAAAACAAGCTTGTTGTAAGAGGTGAGGGTTGTGTTCCCAGCACCTGAGAGAAACGCGGCCCTTTTGTTTTGTCCTGCCTGGCTCCCAGCCGCCTGCTAGCTTATGCCTGAAATAACCACAAGAAAACTGTATTCATTTAAACTCTGCCTGCCCCATTATCACTAGCCTCTTCTGGGCTAACCCTTACATCTGATTCAGCCCATTCCTAAAAGTCTGTGTGTCACCACAAGGTAGTGGTCTTACGGGGAATCATTCAGCATGTCTGACACTGGCAACTTCATGGCAGCTCTCTCCCTGACTCAGTCTTCTTCCCAGCATCCTGTTCTCTTCTCCCTGCCTGTCTAAGTCCTGCCCTATCAAATGGCCAAGGCAGCTTCTTTATTAACCAATGAAATTAAGAAATAGAGAAGAACCCTCCTACACCACAAGCTAAGACTACTCTTATAATAACATAAAAGTATTGGCCGAGGTTCAGTAAGCTGTGAGGTCCAAGGCTAAAGCGCTAAAACATTCAAAGTCAGAAGATGAGGAACCATTCCTCCCAGGAAGAATCTTCTCCTTAGCTGTACCTTTCCTGGAAATGGGTTATGGGCTCTTTTGCACCTCTTTAATAAGAACCATACTTCCATTTATGAGACCAGAACCCTCATAAGCAATCACCTCCAAAGGCCCCATCCATTGTCACAATTGCACTGGGAGTTAAAGTTAAACATAGGGATTGCTTGGGAGTGGGAATGCATATTTAGACTACTTAGACTCCAGATGCAATTGAATTGGCACCCACTGTAGAGTGGTCATTATTACGTTTCAGAGTGTAGGGACTGTGATAGTTGGGCAAGGATGCAATTGGCTCCAGAGGCAATGAAAATGATAGGGTAAATAGACTGGTAATTTCAAATGAAGCCAAATGGTTTTTTTGGATGATGATGGTAAGATATGTTACATGATAAACACTGTGTTGGCCATAGAAAGGGGTGCTTGGAATTACTAACTCAAGAGGAGGTGCCATCACTGATCATTACCAGGTCACCCACATTACCAAATATACTGCTGTAGTTTGGGTTGGCAAATATTCTCCCATTCTGTATGTGGAGGATGTAGTCCCAGTGGGCATAATGTTCTGAGGTGAAGGAAGAATTAGGAGGTGGGGCTCAGTGTCATCATTGAAGATGGGTTGGTGAGGGACAAACCGGGTTCCAGGACCTTTTCTTTTCTTTCAAATACTAGCTACTATAATGTGAGAAATTTGCTTTTCATGTGACCTACCATGATGGCAGGCCTCCTTGCCATGGGAGTGAAATAATTGATGCAAAAGATTTCTGAAGCCATGGGCCAGAGTTCATCTTTCTTCATGTTAAATTGATTTTCTCGATATTTTTGATACAGCAGCAGAAAGCAGGCAGCCACAGATATTCTTTGAGGTTTTTTTACAGAGAAAGAAATCCAGTCCCTTTGTGTAGTCCTTCAGTGACCCACAAAGCCTCCCAAATACAACATGAATACAGCCTTCTCCATCTTCTGAGGTGTGGAATAATCAGAAGACATGGTATCAAATGACGAGATTATCATATGTGTTCTGAAATACTATATCCATTTTAAAAGAGAAAACTTGACAATCTGTTGTTATGACTTTTAAGGTAAATATCTGATATTCAGAACATCTAATATGTGACCTCTGTGAAAGGGTCATTTGACCCTCAGGTTGAGAACCACTGATTTAGAGGATGCCAACATTAACATTAACAACTACAGGATTAGGGTCCCAAAATAAATTCTACTTTAGCTTAAAAAAATCTCAGAAAAGTATCACTATTTGATAACTAAGGAAAAATCTGAAGAACTTTCAATATAACTCCTCAGGAAACCCAAGAGCTCACACAAGTCCTAAAATTCACAGAGCATGATGTTTGCTGATTAACTTTTTCTTTCTTTCTTTTTTTTTTTTTGGTTTTTCAAGATTAACTTTTTCTTTGTAAGTCATATCATTTTTCTTTATTAGAAAAGAAAACTGAAATCACATCATGACCAAGAAAAACTGGAAAGAAAACATGTGGTCCAGTGTTACTGAAATCATGATTTTTTTTTGTTGTTGTTCCATAAGGCAAGAATTTTCAAATAAGTCACTGTGGAGTGTTGAAGGATAGACCGAAGTCATAAAAGCACACTCTCACCACTGAAGGCATGAGTTATTTCACTAAGCAATTTACCTGCTGGTGGAAGAGCCAATTAATTCTGCATTCGAGATATTTCACTTAAATAGCAAAATTTCTGAAATGTGATTAAAGGTAAATATGTTTTAAAACTTTGGCATTTCCACACTTCACCTTAAGAGAATAAATGGACTCTTTTTTTTCTGTCAATACTATAATGGTTGAGCTAGCTTAATGTCATTAATAACCATCCATTAGATTTCCAATCAAACCAATGCTATTTCATGATGTTATAGAACACGGAAAAATATTGCTTTAGAAAAATGTGGGCACATATTTCATGGTCTTGAGATAGCCATAATGAGGAAAATAAGTTAATTAAATACACTCACACTGAAAATTCTTGTTGACTAGAATATATAATGACAAAAATGAACAGATAGGAGAGACCTCCTTGAGTCAGAGAAGGACCTTTCAAGGTACTCTTGCTCTGGAAGTAGAGATGTGGACCTGCCAAGGGCCATCAGCAGGTCAGTTTGAGTAATGACTGGGTGCATCCAGAAGGCACAACTGGCTGTTGTTGTCATTGTGAAGACAAGAGCCTCTAATGCTTGGGTTTACAAAAACGAGTTGAATGCCAAAGCTGATAAATGCTGTGTCTTTTTTATTGGTTTCATTAGTCTTTTGAGAATTTTATTTTTTGAGTATTGTATTTATATCATTCTCCCTCCAGTTCCTCTAGTGTCATACCTACACCCTTACTTCTCAAATTTTTGGCCTTTTGCTATGCGCGTGCGCACGTGTGTGTGTGTGTGTGTGTGTGTGTGTGTAAACTGCCAAGATCATTTAGCATTGTCTGTATGTCTTTAGGGCTGACCTCTTGGGACCGATTAACCTATGAAGAGGCATGTCATTTGATAGGACTAACTCTGCTTCCATTAACAACCATTAATTGCCTGTAGTTCTTATAGGGTTGAAACTTTAGAATTGCAAATTCTTGTTGGCATTTCAATTGGTGTTGCCAGTATTTAGGTCTGAAAGAATTATTAGTATTATCAGAACAAATTGTCTAAAACTCATATAAAAAATTGTCAGGTGTGGTGACATACCCCTGTAATCACCGCTACTGGAGAGTCTTAAGCAGAGGATTAAAACACAAAAGTTGCCATGTTAGATGGCTCAGCTTCTAAAAGTGCTGGAAGCTCTACTGGCCAGTTGCTAGAGAATGTCTGATGACATTTTTTGTTTGGTTTTTGTCTCTTGTTTGTTTGTTTTGTTTTGAACAAGAGAGAGACAGAAAGAACATAAATTTGGCTGGGAAAGGAGATGGGTAGGATCTGGGAGAGATGGGGTGGGGAAAGCATGATCAAAGTATATTGTATGAAAATGTGATAATTTTTAAAAGGGGGAATGCCTGTACTCACATGTGATTACACACTTCCACCCCATGCCTTGTCTCCCACCTGAAAGAGTCCTCGAGTTCCAGTCTAGCCTTCATTTGTAGAAGGAGCGGAAGTAAAACAGCCACAGATTCCACTGTATGAATGTATGAACGTGTTCAACAATAAAAAAAGAGAGCCATCACGATGCTTAGCAGCTCAAGTACATTCATTTCTTATGAGAACTGGTTCACTGGGCAATATTAAGAACAGCAAACCAGTTCCAGGGGATCTGATACCTTCACCCAATGCACATAAAATAAAGTTAAATAAACCATAAAAAAGAGAAAAAAATTTAAAAAAAAGAAAAAAGAAAGAACAGCAGATTTCCCCAAATTAGAATTACACCACGTAGGAGAAGTCAGAACTTCCAAAGACAATACTGATGAGAACTAGCCAAATCAAGATTAAATAAAATAAAGTGAAAATAAATCTCAAATTTATTGATAGGTATTTTATTTGCTGCTTGGGCACACATGGGCGATTTGTTAGAATACATGAGACATCTCAAAGACATCGGCTTGGAGATCTCATTCATGGTGCTTATTTCCTTAGATACAAAGTCATGTATACACTGTCTCGATGCCTTCCAATAGAAATCCATCTTTCCCCTCTGAATTGTAGTGCAAAGAGTGAGTCATGCTATATTTTAAATACCTGGCTGAAGTAATAAAACTATTGTACTTTGCTGCAGAGACATTATCATGATAATTGATGATCTGTACAGACATTCAGGAAAATAATTTTGTTCTCGATAGTTTTTTTTTAATCATTCCAGTTTATCAACTGTGTGCTTTAAAGTTTCTGTATGTTTTCTAATGGAGAACTGTTTTCAAACTCTCAGCAGGCTGCACGAGAGTAAACCAGAGCAGAGGTCTGAATGGCGTTTGACACCATAAATTAGTAATCCTATTAGAATTACAGTAGTTATGAATTAATCCACTCAAGTGATGTATCTTAAATTAGATTTTCAGTTTCCGGCCTGAGTTGGCTTCAGTAGTCTATGGCCTTTGCGCGCCCCCCAGTGGACAAATTTATATGAACTGCATAATTTATAAAAAATCGCTAAAGTCCAGAACTTATTATTTAATATATAAACTCACGCCCATCTGGATGAAATCTCATCATGGGAGAACTCACAGTTTTCATTTTCTTCTGGAGCCTGGGGATCCAGCAGGACACGGTGTGGGCACCCTAGAGGAAACTCCTCCAAGCTTTTCGGCCTTCAGCATATGGTTAGAATCAGCAGTTCGCCCTGCGCCAGCTTATGACAATGGGCGTGCATAGCAACAACGTTCAAGCAATCAGCCGAGAGCTGGCTCTCAGTCTGCACTCGTAGAGAGTGCTTTTTACACCTTATGGAAAAGGTAAGTTAGACAGGGCTAATATTTTTCTCCTGGCAGGTTAAGACAGCGAGACTGAAGCTAAAACGGCGTCAGAGTTTCCATTCCAGCTTCTGATTTTCAATACTTTAGCTCTCTGTTGGAAACGTTAAATGAACAAACACGCAGTCAATTATACTACATCTCAATTATACTACATTTAATAATAAATAACTTTATTATTAAACAAGTAGTCTTGAAACGAGAGCCCCTGAATGTTGCTGAATTCCATTTTCAATCGAGGTGAATCACGCAGAGGACCAAGATGAAAGATTATTATTTCTAAACAACAATGAGGTTCTTTTTTTTTTCCCCAAATGTTTTGGGAGAAAATTGGAAGCATCATAATATATAAAGTTTGTCCACAAACTCTTACCTGTAAGGCATACCTAGGCATTCATATTATTATATTGCTGTACAGGGACCTCATTCTGTAAAACCAGGTCAAGACAGCATCCTCCAGTCCTGTCCTAATTGACATACACACATATCATTTAGAAAATATGTTTGAGCAAACAATCCTAAGGTCCACTCCCCTGGTCAGTGTTGCCTCAGCGCTCAAAGCACAGCCCAGACAGGTTGAGGTTTCTGTGGTCTGGGCTCCTCCCTTTCAGTACCTATTCCCATGTTTAGAAAGGAAGATGCCAGTCTCGGTGCTAAGAATAGCTTCAGTTCTGCGTATTCAATTCATTAGGGCTTTTTAAAAAATATTATCCTAATGGGAAGAGCATCAGCTGATGCAGGGCTTACGTCTCTTTCAGGGGATACGCCTTTGCAGCGTAGGGGGGTCAGTGGGACCTCAAGTCCGCTTTCATGGAGTCACCTTGTGAAAGGAGAGGAAAAGGTCAGAACAAGGAGAAGGAGAAGAAGGAAGGGATGGGATAAGGGGCGGAGGAAGAGAAAAGAGTCGGGAAAGTCATCAGGTGAATTTAGTATTAGGAGAAAACCTAGGCATGGAAAGCTCTTTCCAAACTTGTGAAGACATTTCTTGTTGCCTTGGAAAAGACATACAGCAGTTTCGTTTTTTGTTTCCTGTTTTTTAAATGAAGTGGATGGATGGATTTACAGAGGAGGCTAGGATACCAAGTGGTAACTGGGTGGATTTATTTCAGCTTGTCTTTGAAACGAGAATGGATATTTGTCATATATTTAGCTTGTCTTATAATATTAGGGCCGTGCCTCAAGCAGACTGAAATGATTTTAGGCTAAGCATCGTGTCTAACGTGCTCCCCACCCAACAACCTCAACCTCAAGGATACCAGGGTTCCAGACATAAATTTTAATTTCCTGACTTGTGAGGATGGATGTTAGCCCTGGTGTCCTGTGTCGTTTGCTCATGTCTTTGTAATTCCTTGCACTCACCCATGTGCCTTATACAATTTTTTTATAGGTTTAAATGATTTTCCTATCACTTGCGTCGGGCATTATTCAAAGAAAGGAAGAATTAACATAGTGTAACTTGAGATCCTAAGACACAACCGCTCAGGAAGGCCAGAGCTTTCCGATGCCAGGCGGGCAGTTAGGACACAATGCTATTATCATCTCTCCAAGCCCCAGACGTTATCAGTCTGCAAACGAAACCCAATCTTGAACATAAATTGCATTTCCTAAAAAAAACATAATCTTGCCTTAAGATACCAGCCTCCCTGATTACAGAGAATGTCTGTGTTTACACATTTGTAAAGAGCACGCTGACTGTGTTAGTGTGTTAGGAAACAAACTGTGTGCCCCACAACAGACCTGCTGCAAGCACTAAGGAGAGCAAGAGAAGAAATGCTGAAATCTGACTCCCGATCTCTAACTCCTTTCAAATTCCTGAAGCACACTGGCTTTACAACTGCATGATGTACACGGTAGTATTTCTTCTAATGAAATCTGACTAAAAGTTTAAATGAGTTTAATGCATGAAATGTATAAATAAAATGTGGCCTTGATTAAATTTAGACTTAATACATAACTTAAATGGGTAGCTCACCATCAGTTCGGGTATCATGTGTCCAGACTATTTTGAGCTTCACAAAAAGTGGTTGGGACTTTATCAGTGAGCATAGAACTCCTTCTAACAGAAGCCGAATGTATGTGCAAAGCCGAATTATATGAAAACCCAACTCAGAAAATACACCGTTATTGAAATATATAAGAAGAAAATTTTTAAAAAAATGGAAAGTCAACATCCGCACAATTTGGAAGCATTGCTTAGCGAAGAACAATTTCGATGCAGGAAAAGGATTGGAATTGACCTGGAGTTTCTTCATGGTGTCTCCTAATTTCAAGACCTGGAAAACATTTTCATTTCCAAGGTGCTCTGTTGGCTTCCCTTGTGCATCCTCCTCAACATCCACTTCCACCTCCGTCTCCGATCATTGGAATGATCTGAATGAGTGCTTGATAGATATAAGGCAGTTTCATTAAACTTTGCAAACTTTAGCACAGACGTTCCCTATTTACATCGCAGATTTACAAAGCAGATGCACTTCTTAGATAGCGTGTAAGATATGCAATCCCTCATGAAGAGAAAGGGTAGTGTGTGTGACTTTTATGAGAGGTAAACAGACCAAAAGCCTCTTGGACGGACCCTAGCAACTTAACAGAAAACTTCACAAATTAGTTCTGAAGTGTGTGATCCGCGAACTTGACTGTCCTCAGCCCTAATCCCGCCGGGTCACCTCCCTAAGAGGAGTATTATAAATGTAAAGTTGATTAAGTCAGTACGTCTTCACGAGCAGGCTGCGGGGCGCCATTTGTAAACGGGGACAAAATCTGTTTAAGGGTTCCGCTGTGATGACTAAAAAGACCCTTGTTGCACCTTGTGTGTAAGGATAAGCACTGAAAATTCTTCCGTCTTTTTCATTTTGTATGTATCATGCAAACACCACAGTTTCAAGCTACTCACACCGACAAACACATAGAAATTATCCCATTTCAAATCGGTTAAGACTTACTCTTCACTAGTGATTGAAAATGGACTATGAATACAGAGGCCTCCCAAACTGAAGCTAAGGGGAGCTGTATGCAAAATAGATTGCGATCACAGGAAACACGAAAACAGAGGACAACGTGGCAAAATGTTGTCTTAAACCTGGGAATTCTAGGCTAAGCCACAGAAAAGCGCTGTTTACCTTCTTTCTTCTTCTTCCTTTTTTTTTTTTTTAATGTTTGCACAATGCCACTCAGTTTCAGGCATTTAACAGAATGAAACCAGGTGAGTTTGGGCCAATTTTGCCTTTCATTTTTCAAGTTTGTTTATTACTTTACTTAAACCACAACATTCTGAGATCTCATAAGAAAAATCTGTTTCTGTGAAATTTTCAGCCTGACTTCCAAACCAGGGAAGGAGGTTCAAATAAACTTGGGACCATTTCAAAAAGGCATGTGAGATTCTGGATGTTTATTTGAAGCAATCTGGACTCCTGACCTTTTGAGGTTCCCCCACCAGCAATAAAGAGAGCCTACAATGAATTGACTGTGTAGAGACCTATGCCTCAGTGTCTGAGTGGATGGAAATTCCACCGGCCACAGGGAAGACTGCTTCAGAACACACTCAGTGGAATCCAGCCTTAAGCAGATCTATTGATACCCTCCTTTTAGGGAAAGGCACCAACCAATCGGTGGCCTAGTTCGGAAAACCTGTAAATGGATGATTTATTCAATATGCCTTTTGAGTTTAAACAGTATCCCGAGGTTGACACCAGTAAGAGGAGGTACTTGTTGGAGAGTCTGAGGCTTGGGTATTTCCTGAAGCACTATAGAGAAATTCAGACCAAGCTGTGCCTTTCTTAACGTTAATGTGGAACTTCAGAAAGGGGCCCGGCCAGTCCTGGACGAGCTCTTAAATCTTTTCAAAACCTGAATTCTGCCACTTTTGAAACGATGAACACTGAGAAATTGGATTTGAAACCACAGCATTAAATGCTTAAAATCTGATCCTCCTGTCAGGACCTGGGATAAATTAAACTGATGTACATTATTTTTAAAGAAAGGAAAAAAATATGGGAAGCGGGTTTTGAAGCCCGAAGGCATAGAACAAAACAAGTTATGCAGCTGATACAAACCATCTTAGTCCATTCCTGTAATGGCTTCCTGCTTCCATATGGTGGCCCACACTGGAAATAATTCTTAGGAAAACACGTTTGTATGTGATAAATAAAACATTATTTTAGAGGTTTCTGTTTTTATTTTTCAGGCATTGCTACTTTTTTATTCAGTGTTCAGGCTGCCGTTTAAGTCTTTATTGCTAAGTTGGGTGTTCGAGTTTATTTTTTCAAAAGAGTGGCAGAGATCATGTGTTGATGGGAAGGGGTAGAAGGTGAACAATTATCAAGAATTTCCATCACATGACTTTAATGCTGCTGCATGCTGTGTTGTTGAATTTAATCAAAGCTTGGGAATTTAAACAGCAAAAGGGTTGCGTTTCTCTTGAGCGGGCTTTAAACCTTCAAGTAAATTTTTTAACATTGTGTAGATTTTAATAACTTTTGATTCAAGAAATACAGTGACTAGTGAATAATTTGTTTCATGTCCAAAGGTAATGTTTTATTTCATGAGAGAAGCAAAATGGATCAAAGGCTTTCCAACTTAGAGAAATGTTTATAAAAAGATAAAGTATTCATGAGGTAACGAGAAGATAATTTCAAGTATTAGAGGAGACTAAAGGTAACCAGTTAAATATGTTTTCATCTCAGCAACTGAAGTCCCGTGTGCATTTCTGCCTAGAATAAAGCTTAAACTACTATACAGATACTGAATATTGTAAGGCAAAAATGAGAAGAAACATGTCTAATCAATTTCACTTAGGAAAAGAGATATCTATTTATTATGCATCTTTATTACATTAAGTAAGATAAGTAAGCAACATTTTTCTCGTGAGAACTTTACCTTTACTGAGTTTTCACTATTGTCAGGAATTTTATTTGCAAACTTTATATTATCTAGCAACATCGAGAATAAAATTATCTAAAGCTGGACTTTCCAAAGTAGGAGACATTTTACAGTATTGTCATCCTAAATGTCTATCGTGGCCCTCAAAATATTTAAGATGAGATATGCAAACTGAAGAAGGGACATTAGTGACTTGGAAATTTTAGGGAAAATAAAGTCCATGAGGTTCCTAGATTTTAACTGGATAGTTTATCTAGATCACAGAGAATTGGTGTATTTTCTGTAGCCAGGCCCATGCTTCAGGAAAGAGACATCCAAGTGCTCACTGGTAAACAAACTGGTTTAAAGTGCCTGGCTGCCACACCCATGCAGCCCTCATTTCGATTCGCATTCCGAACTGCTGCATTTCATTTGACATCATCAAAGGTGAGCACAAAACACACTCTTAAATCAATTAACACAACATGCAAACTTTTTTTTTAACTTTGATTTTAAACAGTGCCTGCGAACTGAAGCAAAAGGTAAAGTCGCTTTCCTAGCAAACTTGATCTCTGTGTACAGTCACCAATGAGCTCTAATTATCCGAGATCTCATATCCCTCGTCTTGTGATTTGGAGCACAAAGTGCCTAAGTGTTTTCTTTCACATAGCTTTATTTAGTTGGACCTGAAATTTCAGGATGCTGCAAGTCTAAAGGTTGTAAAGACTCCTCTAAAGATAGGTCTCTCCTTACATAGACTGAATCTAAAGTCGAAGGAATCATGCCGCTAAGAAGGAGCATATTTGTATAATCGTTCTACCTCAAACCAATAGCTGGAAGAATTTTTAATCAGCCTTTATTTAGTAATTCATTTTTGCTTTGCCAGTTTATTTTGAACCTATTTTATTTTATAATGTTTTTGGCACATTGAACACTTCCAAGAAGTATGCATGGGATCCTTAGCAACGAACACTTTTCCAACCATTTCAAGTTTTGAAAACCTGTCAATTTTCAAACTATATGTTAATATCTGGAGAAAACATGTCTATAGTACACCAAAATTCATGGGAAAACATTCATGTGAAATTATTTCAAAAGCTTATCATAAATGAAATGCCAAAAACATCATCATACATTTTTTTCCAAAATAGCGTTAATTTAATGAAAGCATTTAAGCAAATCCAGTTTATCAGAAATTACTTTTGTGCACTCTGTTTTCATGTGAATAATAAGTGAAATTATTTACAATTTAGCCATTGGGCTTTACAAAAACCAAAAACAGTTCTACATATTAGGAAGGCTTATATGAATGTAAACTACTTTGAAATCATAACTATGAGGAAAATTTTATGAATCAGTGTGGACTTTTACAATGCTTCTTAGAACTGTTCAATGTACTCAATATATTAGAAAATAAAAATCAGTACCTTACATAGAGGGCGTTGTTGACTGGCTGTCAGCTGAAAGGAAGAACGACACTTTTTTATTTTTCTTTTTTGCTACATCCAAAAGCAACTCAAAGTACATTTCAAGTTAAGCCCGGCTTTAAGTTGAAATGCAGCCTATCCTAGAAAAACTGCATAAGCTGTCAGTCACTGTATGGCCACTATACGCTGATGGCAAAACAGTAGATTTTGGGTAGTCATGGGAAAACTCTTTTCATACCAAAAATACAGTGGTGTCATTATATTCAGAAAAAGAAGTCCAAGCTTCTTGGCTTTTTCCACAGAATTCATCCAGACAAATTCTACAAGACCAAATCCACTACTCATTAAAAAAAAAAATCATTTGAGGGAATTGACCACATGACAAAGAAAAGAGAGCTGCTATGAAACATTTAATCAAGAATTTTCCTCTTGTTTACAAAACCAGTGAAAAACTTCTTCCTGGGATGTTGTTCTTACCAAAACCTATCTGTATCTTGTATTCCAAATACTAACTTTCATTGAAGTTTTCTCTCTCTCCCTCTTTCTCTTTCTCTTACACACACACACACACACACACACACGCACGCACGCACGCACGCACGCACACACACACACACACACACACAAACATACACACATACACAGAGAGAGAGAGATTGTGCCTCTGTTGTATTGACTGTTCCCATCTGTAGTAGGTATAGAATATCCTATATGAAATATATCTATAACCTTTGGAACTCTTAAGAAAATAAGAGTAAACTATACAAAGTCATGTCTTCATTTGTCAAATCTTTTTTAAATTTAAAATTAAAAGAGAAACTACAATCTTTCTAAGATTTTTGTTAGTTTCTGTTTTTTCCTACTAAGATTTTTAAATGCGGTTTTGATCCTTGCAAACCCTGGCCTCAGATGAAAAAGGCAGTATGTAACTGGCACCTCAGTAATTGTAATAGAAGTTAGAGACAGAATGAATGCTGAGCAATCATTGCTACACACAGCCTCAGTGTTTCCTGGGATTTGTTTTTTTTTTTCAGATTGCTTATTAATCTCAAACAGGAAATAAAAGTGAAATTCAATTTCTAGAGTACCCAGTATGTGCTGATAAGTGCCAGAGTTCCATTTTCTCAACTCCTCACTAAGAGGTACCTTGATCCTGGGGGAGGGGCCTGGTGGAGTATCATAGCTTCCTGTTGCTTTCTTTCCTTGTCAATGAAGTGAGTTCCCCCACCACTCCAAAAGACTCAGGTCTGTGACTTTCCCTAGAATGTCTACAGATAAATAAGTGATGAAGTCGCCATTTCAAACTTCTCCTCTCAGATGCAACCATTGATTCCCACCTCTCTTTTCTCTTTACTATGAGACCAGCATGTCTGGGGGATGAAGGAGAGGCAAGGTAGAGCAATGGGTGGTCTGAAAGAGCCAAGTGAGAATGGATCCTACTAACTTTGGGCAATGC
Source organism: Dicrostonyx torquatus (assembly GCA_028555095.1). NCBI lineage: Eukaryota > Metazoa > Chordata > Mammalia > Rodentia > Cricetidae > Dicrostonyx > Dicrostonyx torquatus. The sequence goes on from JAQHUG010000011.1 coordinate 11,918,117, forward strand.
TTTCATTACACTGTAATGTACAGGATATAGATAAACAACAATCATTAGTCATTTCACAGAGAACTGCATAAAGGATTCAATATACCATTCAAAGTAACACGTTTAGCAAACTAGACATCAGGGAAATTAATTCAGAATTGTCTGGCCAGGTATGTTAGGTTTTACCTTCTGGTGTTTTAAAAGGTTAAAACACATGCCAAACCACTCTCTAGGAATTTCCGCACTCGCTTAATTCACCAATGTAACCACAAAACTATTACTCAACTTTACCATATGTCTCTTCCAGGTAGGCCCTTGTACAAGCCAAACATGAGTTCTGTTCCATTTACATTTCTGTTCTGTGCTATTTCTTTCATATATTCATTTGTATATTTTACTGACGCAGAAAACTTTCAATTCCACCATTAGCTTCAAGTATCTACCTGCTATTCATCAATCCTTATAATAGATATGTACAATATATGATATACATAATAGATAATTTTTTTAATCTGCAAGAAAAGAGAATTGCTGTTGCCATTGTTCCCAATCTAGTTCATCTGAGATTTCTGCAATACACTTTATAACTTTTGAGTTACAGGGGAAGATAAGACAGCTCTCTCTGGGGCTGTTTTAAAATGTAATAGAGTAAGGCAATGGAACATCCCAGCCATTGGGAAGAACGGCTATGCTGATCCTTAACCATGTCATACAGTTTTACCTTTCATTCTAAGATGTACATATTATGTTCAATTTCCTTTTCCATCCCCTATCGAATTCAGTGTCCAGGTTATTTTCATTTCTGTAACTCATCACTATTCATCAAGAATTATTAGTGCTAGTATTTTCTGCCCAAACAAATGTGAAACAAATTTAAAACCAGAGGAGCTGATCTTGAAGTAATCCTAGAAGAAAACATGGTTTTCAAATTCTCCACAGCCTGCACAATAAATTAGGTTGAAGAGAGAAAGGCTTTTTTTTTCAACAGAGAAACCTAACAACATATGTAGAAAACTTATATTTTTCCTCAGTGCTCATGTTTCTAGATTATTTTTCTTCCAATGCTAATAGAATGACATTTGATTCAAAGTGAGTCCTTTTAGCAAATGAAATGTAACTGGGACTCACAAGTCTGCATGCCACCTATTTAGACATTGCTAGGTGCTTTTAGTCCATCTCTGAATTATCTGAGAATTTTTCTCTTGTACCTATAATATTGTATAATCACAGCTCTTTAGCGGTTGCCTTTTCAATGACTTAACTTCAGTGGTCTGAAGTATATAAACTTACTAGCAAGAAAAATACACATGCTTTAGTTAAAAACCTACAATCTACCAGGTTGGAAATCACTGTTAATTGTCACAGAGCCATACTACAATGTCCTTCAAAACGCAGCACCAAAATTCCCCATTTTGGTTTACCATGCTATCTACGCATGGCCTTTGAGAGATGGCATACTTTCAAATATTCCAGACTGGTTCACAATGCTGTCATATGTCACATCGGATTACCTTAGCCAGCTTGTGTTATGTTACATCAAGGATGTGACTAACTTTAACCACATGTAATGCAGCAAAGCAATATTGTCCGCCAGGCAAATTTCTAAATGGCATCGTTTTGAGAAACCAGAATTTTAGTAATATCTGGTCATTAAGGGGGGAAATAAAGATCTTTAAATAATTTTAAAAGAGATTTCTATTTCTTTCTGCTTTTACTCTCACTTTCAAAGGAGTTTGCAATTGCAGGCAAATTACAGCTTTCCATGCTAACATTCCACATGAACGCTGCACAGAAAAGAAACTGAGCCGATACATCACAAGCATTTTCTAACACAATCATCTGATGGTTAAATGGAGCTTCCTCAGAAGACATTGTACGATTAAGTATTTGTAAATGAAGAAAATAATTTTAAAGAAGAAAAAAGTCATGCATTTTAACAACCAGTTTTTTCTTTTTTTTTTTTACAAACAATTATAAACTTGCATTTTTCAGGGATCAAACGGAATCATTTTGTTGAACAATGATGTAAATAAATACTTTGCATATGGACAAAATAATCATGTAAACAATGCAAACTGTATTTCACATAATTAAAGGTGAACTTACACAATAAATAAATCTATTATTAAAAATTCTGTCAATATTACTAAGTAGCTAGTAATATTTTCAACATTGATTGTTCAAGAAAACCTTCATACTCTATGAAGCATTACAGATATTACATTCTCTATGAAGATCAAGAAGCCTATTAGCAATTAATAGACAGCTAAACAGGCTTAGTAGCTAACACCTCTAATCCCAAAACACAGAAGGTTGGGGAAAGAGAATCATTACCAGTCTGAGGCCAAGTTGAAATTCATGAGTTCAGGTAACCTAGGATAAAGAGTGAGACTCTTTTTTGTTTCTGTTTGTGTGTGTGTTTTAAGGCAAACAAAGCCATAACAAAACAGAGACAAATACAAAGGACTCTGGTTCAGTTTGTGCCATGGCTAAAACTGGAGTCACAGATCAGCCTGCCTCTTACTGAAAAGAAAACCCGCCTAAAGTTCCACCCTCAGTCCCACTCACACACAGACAATATTAAGTAGTGATAGAGCTAAGACATGAAACTGCTAAATTAGAACTCGCTAGAAGTTCATACCTTTGACAATCTCTTAATTCTAGAAAAATCCCATCTCCAACCACTTTGAAATCTGTAACTCTTCTTGACTCCTTTCTCCATCTCCTCTGGATTTGCCTTGTACTAGACTCATAACAGCACATGTGAAAATCTGTTCTTGTTTGCATTATCCACTCATACCCATGACAATTACTCCAATTAAAGAAAATTCCCTGAACCATATATTTTGTGAGCAAATTAAATTTAAGGTTTCTAGTGACAGCATGGCTATATATATATATATTTCTGGTTACTCTATTTCTTCTTGGTTACTAACAATGACGTAGTGTCTCTTCACAGGAAGTCATTTTTTTCAGATGGCTTCTTGGATAAGGACTGGAGGCATTTCTGACTGGTATAAGGTCTGGAGACATTTCTGGCAGGTATGACTTGAGAAATGATGCTGACATCTGATGAACAGTGGCTCGGAACGTTCCAAACCCTTCACGAGGCACAGGAAAGCCACGGACAGCAAAAAAAAATCCTTGGCCAAAACACAGCAAAGCTGAAGAAACGTGTGATTAACTTTCAGTCGTTCCACCTACATGTTCTTTGCACTAACGTTTTATCCATGTGGCTGTTGTTTAAGTACTTGAAATTCACATCCAAATAATTGTATGATATATGAACTTGCATGTCAAGACACTTGTATTCAACTTATTACAAACTCGTTTTGTTTTGTTTGTTTGTTTTGTTTTGGCAAGTCCTCAGACCCAACCATGGTGATGGCATACCACCCACAACCTAGTGCAGAAGCCACACTTTCAAAACTCCCTTCCCATTGTTCTCCTTAATTACATGCCATGATCATTACTGCGTTTCACCATTTCCACAGATTCAAGGTCTTCTGAGACGCACTGATTTCTTCCATTCTAAATTCAAGCCAGGGAAAATTTTCTCGGTTATATCTCTTACTGTATCAAAAGCTTCACAAGCTTGGTATGGATACTCGTGCAGTTTTAGGGGCAATTATCAAAAATGGCAGAGATTTAATCAACCCGGCTCCTTGAGTGACTACTCTACCCCACCAGAGAAACCCAAGTTATATTCTAAAGTAAAATATAAACTTATTTTATTGACAGTAATTATAATTTTACAGTTTTTTGCTTCTTTTTAAACACAGGTAAACATAAACATATTATTGAAACAGAAAATATGTTATTTACTTATTGGAGGGATGGGGAATGATAGCTGGATGAGCAATTGTCTTAAATGCCCAAGACCCTGTATTTAACTCAGTAGCACAACAAGAATGAGTTCTCTAAGAGATTAGAGGAAAACGGATTATCTGGCAAACAGTGACAACATAGAGTTTACTTCATATAGGAAAATGCGCTGCATGATCTGGAGGGTTTCTGCCAATCCCTAAGCCAGTGAAAGTTCACCAACGGCAAGCATCTGCAGCAATAACAAGCATTTCTGTATCTAACTATTTGCAAGTATAAATGTACTAGAGATTTATAGGTTAATTAGACAAAACAATTTTATATTTGATAAGCCTAGTGTAGTCCTTAAAATAATATTTTTAGCAAAAGCTTTAACATGATTAAATCTAATGACTTACGTTTCATTCATAGTTATATGCCCCAAAATATGCTAAAATATCTATGTTTTGCCACAAAGCATCTATTTACAATCTAACATTACTTCATGTAGAAATTGTAAATGGACTACATGGCCAACAACAAAAAGGCATACATTGGGGAAATTGTGGCATATAATGCTTTGCTCTATTTTTATTCAGCGAGTTCATCTATGATTTTGAAGTACAAGCAGTCCATACATCAAAAGACATTGGATTATAAGGTAGGGGACAGTGTTCTATAAAAACCAGGAGTGTCAGTATCACTGTGTTCTATCTGGGCATAGTTTGTGTCCTCGTGTTGATTTCTATGTCTCTACACATATTTATGAGTATAATAACTCTGGTCTGTTTTCCTCTTTACCTTTTGTCTGCTATTTAATGGTATATTCACAATGACCTGTTTATTCTTTAGTAGGCTACGGATGAGCAATAGTTTGTATCTGTGGTGAGCTGTGTGTTGATATACTTCTTCTAAATCAAAATGTGTCTCTTTATTAGTACTCATGAAAAACTCTCTCCTGTTCTAGTCATAACTGCACTATTTCTGGATAACAATTTAATGTTCATCTTTGGCTATAAATAAGGCAATTGAGAATGTCTACTTTGGCCCCCAGAGACCTGAGAATTTAGATTGGGATGTGTTTGTATCCTGTGGACAAAGTTTGGGACCCACATTCTGTGACCTAACTTCCAAATGGCACCCTCCCTACTTTTAACTTGTATTTTACTTTTATCAGGTTTTATTTATTTGAGATTAATTTATAATATTCTAGAGCTAGATTCTAGTATTAACTGCTGTAGGTGACAGGGAAAATGTGGTCCTGAAATACAATGCTAATCACAGGAGAAACAAGTAGAGAGGAAAGGTAAATTCCTTAATAATGCAAGAAAATCAGTGTTCTGAGTTGAAATGAAGCACATATTGTCAAGTTAGCAATACTCATTCTTATTTGTGTTTATTTATTGTACACAGAGATTCCAGTTCTTTCCCCTAACCAATTATTTTGTTTTAATCAAGGCTACTCCTTAGCTTATAAACTGTGGACTTGATTATCATGAAGATCCTTAAATCTCAGGATGCCTGCCTAGAGAAACTTGTACATAGATTACACCAAATTTAATTGTTTGAATGGGATACTAGTCAATTATCATTTGTGTAGCATTTTTGTTTTCAGTAAAAGAGACAAGAGATTGCCTGAGGCTATGTCTCCAGGCCTTAGTGGTTCATAGATTTTACATAAGTTACTTTTGGCCTCATTTTCCTCCTCAGCAAATTGGGACTAAGATTAGCATTTCTCCTAAGTGTGTGGAGTAAAACGTGAAATGAACTGAAAGGTGTAGAAGTGCACACAAAAGACAATAACCAAACCTCAGAGACTGACCCACTAGAAGCACTCTTTGTGTTGGTTGCCAGTTTATCTCTTTGCAATTAAAATATGGTTTTGAGATGATCGAAACGAGCTAGCAATTAGAAAGCCATTGAGAGGTGCAGGCCTTAAGCACAGGATTAGTTTCTTTGTCATTTGCCAATTCTGAGTCGTGGTGGACATTACCGTTTAAACAGCAAATGCTTCCTAGTGCACAGCAGGGAGAAGAGTTAGCAAACTCGCCAATTAGGGTTTTGTTTATACTTCCAGTGGGAAGAATGGTTTGTTAGTTTAAAGGAAACCACTTGTGCTGATTACAGGTGTCAGCACATCAAGTTTGGGCTGTGCTTGGAACCTGCTGTGCCAGGCAAGGGAGAAGAGCACCAAGATAATTGTTTTCACTCAATAATATTTTCATTTACAACTCTGCTCTTTGCTTTAGGCTCAAGAACTTACATGAAATAAGAATGTGAAACAGAGATTAAACGATCTCTTATTGCTAGCATAACATTTGAAAAATAGCCAGACTTTCACAATTAGATTAGTGGTAAATGTATTATATTTTTCTCATATAGAAACTAGCAGTTCAATTTGCCTGTGGAATAGACTGCAATGTTTAATTTTAGTGAACATGGCCAGACATTTGTTTCTCAGATAGAAAATGAAGGAATTGAATTAACACTAAATCAGAAAAGGGTGTCTGAAGGAACTTACCAGAAGTGCCCTAGCATGAAAACTGGCCTCTCAAAATACACTTTACACATTAGAACACTGTAGTTTCCACTGAATTTTATTTCTTTGAGGCGGGGGTGTAAACAGAAAGGCAGTTTTGAGAGAATGGTGGATGTCTGCCTTCAAGAAAGAAAAAACCATAGATATCTTGGTATCTATTACAGCCAAGAAAATGTTATTTTAGTATAATGCATGTATTTCCTCAAGATGAATTTATAAATATGCACACTTCAAAATCTCATGACAGAATTATTTACTATTATTTTGCAAGTAGCTCTCTATAATTAAACCCACAAGGCAAATCTTAACATTTTGGACTTTTTTCTCCCACCCACGTTTTAGTAATAGGTGACATTTTATTGAATGGATAGAGGTGGCAGGCATTTAAGAAAGGTGGAAAAAGGAAAAGAAAAAGAAGAAGGAGAAGGAAAAAGAGAAGAAGGAAGAAGAGGGGGAGGTGGGGGAAGGAAGGAGGGAGGGAGGAAAGAAGAGAGGGGGTAGTAGGAAGGAGGGAAGGAGGGAGGGAAAGAGGAAAGAAGGAAGGAAGGAAGGGAGAAAGAAGAAAGGAAGGAAAGAAAGGAAGGAAGGAAGAGAGAGAGAGAGAGAGAGAGAGAGAGAGAGAGAGAGAGAGGAACACAGAAGAAGAGGAAGAAGAGGTGGAGGTGAAGAAAAGAAAGGAAAGAACCATATTTGCAGCATCTCTTTAGTTCTCAACAAACTGTCTCTATTCTTTAACATTTGGTACCCTAAACTCAGGCTGTCATAAAATAAACAACCTGGGATTGTCTTTTCTGTCTCAGTTAATTTGAATCAGAATACAGTATTTACCTTTGCTTGGAGTCTGTGTGATTCAAGGTTAGTCTGTTTTGGAAAGACTGAGTGAGGGTCAACTAATCCCTTCCTGGAGCCCATTAATGGGAATCAGTACTGTACTCGGGTGCCCTTTCCTAAACTCAAGAGACAAATTAAGAATTCAAATGAGGTAAAAAAAAAATCCCAAACATGATTTTCCTAGTGACTTCTTTTGTTGACACAGTAACACTCTGAAAATAAAACTGACATCAGCAGGTTTGAATTTCACTAGTTTAGCTGATAAGCTTCTCAGAGCACATGCTGGCTGCCTGTATCCCTGCCCTTTACAGTGAGCTCAGAAGAGATCTCTGGCAATTCTCCCTTTTAACAAGCAAGTCGCAGTTTTGAAAATAGTGGATAAAAATAAACAGATAGGCACAACAGCGAATCAGCCAGACAATTGAGTTGATAATTTTATTTATTTGATACTCGGTCTCATCACATTCTGTGAACGTTTTAAGTATCATTTAAGCTTCCTCTAGAGAGTGGAAATTCACTTTCACCACATATGCTAATATGCAAAGATCTGTAACAAAACAACTTTCGTTATTTTTAAGTCGAGCAATGACTGCAATGTCCATATGTCCATACTGTTAGGAATCCTTCACTACTGTAGTCTTCTCCACAGTGAACCCCAAATTGTGAATGAAGGTGAGTTTAATCATAGAAAGAAATTCTTAGACTATTTCTAAAGTCTCGTCTTGATGTTTTAAATTTTCTTTAACCAGAGAATAATTTTCAGCAGTGACCAGAAAATTTCTTGATTCCATGAATGGCTCACAAAATAACATTTTCGTGCATTTCAGCAATATCAAAAATTATTTCAGAAATGAAGACTCCCAATCATTTTCATTCAGTATTTTATGCTGAAAGATTTGCCAATATTATTTTACTCAAACACTTTGAAGACAATGCTGTACTCACTGGATTTCTCCTTTTGTTGTCTGCTTTGTTAATGTAATTCATGACTGTGCAAGGTCACCAAGCCACAATGTCAACGTCTTGGAACTGTATCTGTCCTTTTAAGAGCTGCTTCCAATGACATGTCCTTCACAGCCCTTTTGAGGTCTCCAGACAGAGCATTTGGATACCAGCTTGTTGAACCATATCTCACTTCTACCTGGTATTTCTTTTTTTTTTTTTCCAGGAAGTCAAGACGATTCTATTTCAAAATAACCAAAGCAAATAAATAAGCAATTCATGAAAAAAATAAAAGAAAGCATGACTCAGCAGAAACACAATAGAAATTGGTATCCAAGATACAGGTATTTGTTTTAAAATATATAAAAACAAAAGTTTGCGAACACTGAAATATAGCTCAGAAACCCTCATTCCAACTCTCTCTCTCTGTCTCTCTCTCTCTCTCTCTCTCTCTCTCTCTCTCACATACATACACACATACACACACACACGCACACACAATACAGATTTTAACTTGACCATCACTGAATGAAAGGCTAAGTAAAAGACCCAGCAGGGTGAAAAGTGAGGCTGGTTAAGTAGGCTTTTTTTTTTAAAAAAAAAATTATTTATTTATTCTGTATACTGTGTTCCTCCTACATGTATGCCTGTGGGCTAGAAGAGGGCACCAGATCCCATTACGGATGGTTGTGAGCCATCATGTCTACCTGGTATTTCTTGACAATTGTTTGTTGACAATCTCATTGACTTTGTCTTTTTAAAATCAAGTGAGATGCTGTGATAACACTTTTCCCAAGTAATTTTATAAGTGTTCCATCACATTTACTGATCTACTCATGATACATTAGCTACATTGCTCTAAAAAACAACATGGTCGTATCCAACAAGGTTAAACTACTTGCTGAGAGCAGAGATCATATAGTAATCCTAGTAGAATCAAGCTTGGTTCAGTTTTCCTTCTTATTGCATCTGATTCAATAGAAATATTAAATCAAATCATCATTTGTTCGATTCATGGAGAACATAAAAGACAATTGAAAATGAATGATAATGTTCTGTTTAGACCATTTAAAATCTAATTCTGTCAGCTCTCATAAGAAGAAAGCATATGCTATCAATATATGCTTATCCAGTTAGAGCCTGATGAAATCAATAGAATCTATCTTGTAAAACATCTTTTCACTGAAATGGCTGATGCTTTACTTTTCAACAAATCTTTATTGAAAATTTTAGGGTCTTAGAATGAGTTCTATATATTTATTATACACAACTTAATAAGTTTGACATGTTTGTATCCATGAAACTATCACCAAAATATAGTGAACATATTCATCACTCCAGACACCTTTAAGAACCTTGTTTAATCCCCCCTTTCTGCCTTGTTCCTTAACCTTCCATGATGCATTTAACTGTCACACCAGAACCATATGCCCTACTTCCAATTATTGAGGAGTATATATTATCAATTGTTTTATAAATGATTTTACTGTTTTAATAACCTATGATATGTATATATAGAAGATAAAGTACACATATTTAATACAAGAATAATTACCAAATCAGAGTAATAATCATTTCTTTAATATTTATTCTTTGTGCAGAGAAATATCAGGATTCTCTAAGAATTTTGAAATTTATGAAAAATTGTTTCTCTGCTGCTACAGACATGATGGTTAATGAGAAGATAAATATTCAATTTTAGGAAGCCAGTAAAGTGACGTCAAAGGGAGATTGGAAAGAATTTTTAAGGTTTGGGCCTTGTCTGATCATTTGACAATATCTAGCTAGAAAAGAAAATGCCAAGATACAAAGCCTAAATGATTAGAGCGTGTGTAGAGGAAAGGAAGATCTGCGTGTTGAAGCATGGGGCAGGGGACTGTGGTTGGCAAGAATGGAGAGCAGGCAGTAAGAGTGATGCTATGTGGCATTAGGAGGAGTGAAGATCGGGGGTCAGAGAGAAACATTTCCAGATCTGTTCATTTGACAACAAGCAGATGAAGTTGTAAAGAGTAGGCCAGTTAGAAAGGAGACTGTGAGCCAAAGACACTTAGGAGGTCAGTGCAACAGTCAACTCTGTTAGCCTGAGATCACATATATACAGATAACCACAAACAGATCTGGGAGATTGTGTTTATATATTAATGAACAGATATGTAACAATAATAAAGAAAGAGAAACCATGAGTTTGAGAGGGGTGGCATGGGAGATGTTCGAGAGGGAAGAATGGAGGGAGATGATGTCATTATATTTTAATTTTCTAAAAAGGATGCAGAGTCTGGGCGTATGGTTTAGCTTCCAAAGACAGAAACATTCTACGCAATACATTTTGCCAAATGCTTTTAAACCAATGCCCCTGCTTCTCTCAACGCATTTCCCAAAGGACCATCGTTTTCTTTGCTAATTGTCAATGAAATATCCTACTTAGGGAACATTTGAAACCTTATCCTCCACCTATTCTTTTAGAGATTTCAACTATTTTTTTTCTCTTAATAAGAGAAAATCCACAAAACTGCGAAGCTCTTAGCACAGCCTTTGGAGGCTCAAGCAGAGGGTTTTCATTATACTGTATATGTCGTGCAATCCAGGGCCACATTCTCTTCTGTAACCCCATTAAGTCGGAACAATTATTCTTGCTATGCGCCAGAGACTTCCCTAAGCAACCCGCACAGCATGTGGTTTGACTCGAATCAGTTGCCTTAATAGAGGAAAAAAAAAACTTTAAGCTAAAGTGATGTATGGTGTAAATTTATCAGTAATATTACTGCCTGGGGCATATAAAAATCTATCATTTATGACTAAAAATTATAAAAGGGCCTTTTCCACAAATTTTATTGTTTCATAGGAATGAGCAGTAATTTCATAGTATAATAAAGCGGCTATATGTATGTTCTACCAAATCCATCTTAATGTGTCCCATACCCTTGAAGGAGTTGAAAGGTCTTTGGACTGTTTGCTTATGTGCACACATTCTGAAGAAGAGAATGCACGTAATCCTAAGAATACTTCCTATACTCTACAGAGATATGTTGATATATAGAAATGGCTGATGACTTGCCCAAGTCTTTTCAAAACACACACACACACACACACACACACGTATAATGTACATAATGTGTGTGTGTGTGTGTGTGTGTGTGTGTATAAAATCTAAACAAGTGCAGAGGGAGCAAATGTCTGCATCCTGTTTCTTTGTTAATGTACTTATACCACAAATATTTCCCTTTGTGTAAGGTATGAAGTTTAGCCAGAAAGAAGCAGTCTGACTGGCTTTCTAATAGTTTAAAATTTTTTTCGTATTGTCAATATGATCTCCAGGATTAAGGTACTTTAATGACTTTCTATTTCACAATTTCTTAGCATTGGCATTGTCACCAAATAAAAAAGGCTCATTCACTGTGACAGAGGATTAGAAGAGAGTTAACAGCCTCTCTGGTCTCCACCCACTAAATGCTAGTGCCCCTTCCCACTTACATTAGTGCAAGATGTCTCTAGACATTAAGAACTGGCTCCTTGGGGACAAAAAAATCAACCCCTTCGAAAGTGTTGTTCTTTTCAAGCAAGGGGGAAAAACGCTTTTAATGCAAACCTTTAACTCCAGCACTCAGGAGGCAGAGGCAAGCAGACCTCTGTGAGTTTGAGGACAGCCTGGTCTACAAAGTGAGTGTCAGGACAGATAGAGATGCATGAGACCTTGTCTCAACAAATCAATCAATCGAACAATCAATCAATCAATCACATAATTAATCCTAGACTATTGGTAAATAATGACCAAAAATCTAAGGATAAGCCAAAATTAAAAATACTTCTAATGTTCTAGGAAATGACCTCACTAACTATGAGTATCTATGTTTGTATCCCCAATGTTCATGTAAAAATCTAGGCAACCCTGTCTATGGTGTCTGTAACAAAGCTCTGTGGGTACACGGCGCACAGACATACAGATTGCTGAGACTTGCTGGTCACATGTTGAGTTACAAGTTCAATGAGAATTTGTCTCAAGAGAAGCAGTGAGGGACCCATCTTGTGTAGATAAGTCACATATCTGTACACACACATGCCTACACCACAAAATGACATACATGCACACATAATGCTCTTACAATGCTGTCCCCTACCTTGTCAGGATTCTCTAATATTTTCACATTGATTTATACAGATAACCCACCACATGTTTAATATAGAATTCCATTTTACATTTGGAAATGTTGGTACTTTCTCTTCGGAATACATTCTTTTTCTCTCTACCTGCCCAACTTTAATCTCTTTTCAGAAGACAAACCAAAGCCAAATAAAACAACCAAATCTAGAAAAAAAAATATGATATGACCCCCATAACAAAAACATCAAACTGTAACCAAATGAAGGCACACACACACACACACAAAATTGTGGATTTCATTATCTGTTTGTTAACTATTCTAAACACAAAACTTGCCCTGGAGTGATTGACTGCCATTGTCACCCCAGTGGAGAAAACAGATTTTCCCTCTCTCACCATGTGATTGTTACAATCCAGTTTTAGAAGAACAATTTTAAGTCAAACTGTACAATTGTGTGATATAAAATGGCTACACTGTGAAATTATGTACTATGGGCTATGAAATGTAATTCAGTCTGGGTAGACTGTGAGTAGCTATTTGTAACAAAGGCCTATTGGTACTGATGGAACAACCAATCAACTAGTTCTTAGGGATGAAGCCAGGTCCGTGCTGCTGCAAAAGTAGCTTTAACTTATATTTGGTTTTAGACATTTAGATTTTCTAAAATAGTTAGTGTTTCATCATAAGATATTTTGCCAACAGAATTAAAGTTACTTAACTGAATTTAAACTAAATAAATTCCTAATAGTAAAAATGAGAAATCATTATGAGGGCTACTAGGACATGATTAATCTCATTACAGTTCAAATAGAGGTAAGAGCTCCATCTAAGTTTAACTATTCTTTGAAGCTAATCACAGCCAAGATCCTTGTGGCTACTTAACTGACTTACAACTTTTATTTTATGTTTATAACGTGACTGACGACTGTTTTGACAAACATCCTAAAGAGTCCATGAGATGCCCTGAAGCATCTCCTTACTCTCCAAAGCAGTCTTCATAGCAACCAGCATGATTCAGTTTCCTCTTATGGCCCTTTTACTTCACCTGCTGCCTGACCCACTTTGATTTGGTATCTTCTCTGATCTAACATAGACAACGAAGGCAACTTCCTGTGATCACACTTTATTCACAGACTTGGTGGACAGCTATCGCCTGCAGATACTGTTTTATAAGGTCACAACACAGCTACAGGTTATGAAGGATGTAGTATTTATCATTCTTATGAACAGGAGCGTGATATTTCACCACTTTGTAAAAGCCTTGGTCCCTTGCTAGTGGATATAATCACTTTGGGGGGATTTGATCACAGGAACAAAGGTTTTATCAATGAGTTAAAAAAAAAAAACTTGTGGGACATTTGTATTGTTATAGACAGTGGAAAGTAGGAGATGGGCCTGGTTGGAAGGAATTGGTCACGAGGGGTAGATACTTATTTATAAAGTTTGTGTTTGGGAAGGATTGGGGGTGTGGCATTGATGGATGATATGTGCCCCTGGGTTGGGATTTGAGATTTCAAGTGTCCTCCTATTACCAGTGCGTAGCCACCCTAACCTGAAAACTCACACAGAAACTGTATTAATTGCAACACTGTTCAGGCAAATAGATTAAGTGTTGTAAAGAGGTCACTTTTTGATTCTGACTGCCTGGAAGGTTAGCCATGAAACAATCACACAGAAACTGTATTAATAAAATCACTGCTTGGCCCATTAGCTCTAACTTCTTATTGGCTAACTCTTACATTAATTTAACCCGCTTCTATTAATCTGTATATTGCCAAGTGGCTGTGGCTTACAGGGTAAAGTTCCCAGCGTTTATCTCCGGCAGCTCCATGGTTTCTCTCTGACTCTGCCATTCTTTCTCCTAGCGTACAGCCTAGCTTTTCCCACCTAGTTCTGTTCTGCCCTTGCCATAGGCTCAAAGCAGTTCTTTATTCGTTAATAAATAAAAGCAATACATAGATAGAAGGACCTCCCACACCAGTTTAGGCCTATTTCTAGCTAATTCTTACATCTTAAATTAACCTGTTTCTATTAATCTGTATATTGCCATGAGGCTGTGGCCTACTGGTAAGGTCTGGCTGGCAGCTGGCGTCTTTCTTCTTCGGCAGCTACATGGTGTCTCTCTTACTCCACCTACTTTCTCTCTATATCTCTGTTCAGATTTCCTGCCTAGATTTACTCTACTAAGACACTGGCCAAAACAGCTTTTTTTAATAACCAATGGTAATAAAACATATTCATAGCAGACAGAGTAGAATCCCACATCAAGTGTGTTTCTGCCTCCTGGTTGTGGTTTGAGCTGTTAGTTCTCAGCTGTTCCTGCCCTAGTACCTTAGCTTCACAATTATGGACTCTAACTCTACAGAACCTATTGAAGCATAGACCCAATTAAATACTTTCTTTTTGTCATGGTCATTGTGTTCTATTGTAATAAAAAATAACTAATGTGTTGACTATTTTTACTGTTTTTTTTTTAAACGTCTGTTCAGTTCATCTGCCCGTTTGTTGATTAACAGTTTGATTTCCTTGGCATTTAATTTCTGTGATACTTTGTATATTCTGAATATTATCTCCCTGTTTTAAGTGTATCTTTAGAGAATTTTTTGCCATTTTGTCGGCTGTCTGTTAACTCTGCTGTTTGGTTTTATTTGCTGTACAAAAACTTTTTATTTTTATGTCGTCCTATCTGTTCATACGTGTAGCTATTCCCTGTGTTGCTGGCATTCTATTTAAAAAGTTTATATCACAATATCTTGAATGATGCACCCCATGTTTTCTTCTGAAAATTTCAGAGTTTAGAGTTTTAAGCTGAGATCCTTGATCCATTTTGAATTTTTGTTTTGTATAAGGTGAAAAATGGAAATCTAATTTAATTTGTCTGTAGATAGAAATACAGTTTTGCCAGCACTATTTGTTGAGCAGAATTCCCCCCCCTAAAAAAATATGCCATTGCCTCTTTTGTCACAAATTAAGTGGGTATAGATTTGTTGTTTTATTTCTAAGTCCTACACTCAATTCCACTGCTTTCTTACTGTACCATTTTATGTTAGTACCTGACTGTCTTTATCACGATAACTCTATTGTATAAAGAAGTCAGATATTGTCATTCCTCCTTCAGTGTTCTTAATCCTTAGGATGGTTTTGGCTAGTCATGGTCTTTTGTGGTTTCATATGAGATCTTTTGTTGTTGATTTTTTTCTAAACATGGGAAATATGAAAGTGATATTTTTGATAGGTATTTCAATAATTCATTAAATTAATTTTGGTAGTTTACACATTTCCATAGTTTCTATTCTGCTTGTCTAGTAACACAGAGTATTTTTCTGTCACCTAATATCCCTGTAATTTCCTTTTTCAATATTTTAGCATTTTTTCTTATAGAGGTCTTTCACTTTTTCAGTTAGATAAATTTATAAATACTAATTAGCAGAGGGTTATTTTAACTGGGATATCTATCTTTTTAAGTGCTTTCTTGATATTTGAAATTCAATCTTTATGGCTGATTTTATTCTTCAGAGTAATGAATTGGAATCAACAGTTGTCCATCAATAAATGAGTGGATTATATATATATATGTACATAGATAAGGATTATACATATAAATGTATATATGCATAAACATATATACACTTTCCTGGCCTAAATAAATATGAAGTTAAAAAATTTTTAGGAAAATGATTGACTTAAAATTTTGCCTATAATTCACACACACAGACACTGTACATAAGAGCACTGTATAACACAAATAAAAGAGAGCAAGAAAGTCTAAATATAAGAGGATAGGAAGGACTAAATGCAGATAATCCAGGCAATTCACTTGTTACAAAGCTGTATATAAATCTGATTTCTTTTCTATTTTTGATTCTGTCTTGGAATTTTTGTAGTGGATGATGGATAAATGTATAAAATTATTCAGCAATGACCCTGCAAAATTTAGATGAAGCTTCACAGCTTTAATTCTGAGTGCTTATTCTAACTCTGTAGAAGTGCTTATTCTAACTCTGTCCATTGTGTTGTATAGGCTTTGATTATGGTTAATTTTGATATGCAGTATGTATATTTTTTTTTATTTTTCCCATTAACTTTTAAAATAAAAATTTTTTTTTAAATCAGGGTTCAATTTGCAACTGGCCAGTTTATTGAGTATTTTTCATCTTTATTTTGTTGGTGAGTATAGTTCAAATAAACTACATTGCTTTCCATGATTTTTAGAGTCAATACATTACTGTAAATTATAATTTGCTGGTGAAAAATTGCTTATGGAAAGGGAATTTTGTTTATCATGAATGGTGAGAAATTTTTTGAAGAAGTTTTGAGACTAGTTGATAGGAACAGGAGAGAGGAGGCAGAAACAGCATTACAGAGAACATGGGAAAGACCTTCATGACACACATGAACAACAGAGAAAGAAGAAATTTCCCACTACCTTAAAGTATCCAGAGAATCCTTCTTCATCCTCCTTAGAATCTATAATCTATATACCAGACAAAAGGATACTTTTCATACCTTTTTGTCTGTTTGTTTTTTCGAGAAAGAGTTTCTCTTTGGATTCTTGTCCTGGAAGTAGGTCCTGTACCAGCTGGGCCTTGAACTCACAAAGATCCGACTGTCTCTTTCTCCTGAGTACTGGGATTTGATGTGGGAGTCCCCTTTGTGTGCTGTGATTGCCATTGATGAATAATGAGGCTGCCTTTGCCTGTTGATAGGACAGAACTTAGGTATGTGGGGAAGCCAAAACTGAATGCTGGGAAAGAGAAGGACGGAGTCAGAGAAACCATGGACCCGCTGGAGACAGATGCTGGGAATTTTACCCAGTAAGCCACTGCCACGTGGTGGCACAAAGATTAATAGAAATGGGTTAAATTAAGATGTAAGAGATTAGCCAATTAGAAGCTAGAACTAATGGACCAAGCAGTGATTTCATTAATAAAGTTTCTGTGTGATTATTTCAGGACAAACAAGTAGCCCTCCTCTTACAGGGATTAAAAGCATGCGCCACCACATCTGGCTTAAATCTCTTTCCACAATCTATGAGGCAAGACACCATCTTCTCTAAGCTTTCCTCTGCTTCCTTACTATGCATCTCCTATACACTCACATTGGCACACCAAGTGTTCCTGCCAGGAGCTCAGTGCCTTTTGCTTGAAATTCTTATCAAGACAGTCAAATAACTTTTAATATTTTGTCTTTACATCTTGTCTAAAAACCACCCCCACAGTAAGAATTTAATATTTCTTAAAATTTTTAATATGTTAATTTTACTTATTTATAGTTTTTTGGTATCAGTAGATCTCTAAAACTTCTGCAGGGCATATTTAGAATCATTTCCATATCCTTACCACACTAAAATGGTAATTAACTTGTTTCCTTACAGTTATATCATTGGATCTAGCATAATACTTCATCAGGGTAGTTGCTGAACAAACATTTATAGTAGGAAGAAGGGAAAGAAAGGAAGTACCAAATGCTTAGTCATTTTCTATAAAAAACTTAAATCCTTCTCAGGGGACTGGGGTCTTATGCTCATTTATTTTATTTGTCAGGAGGATTTATCAAACCACATCAAAAGTACTTTTTATTTCTATTCATTTGCTTCTAGTGCATTTGGTCTATGAAATATAAAGGTGAGATTCAGGCAAAAAAATAAAATTTAGACTCAATTATATATGGCATCACATTTTTGGCATTTATCCAACCCTTTTAGAAATCCATACTCACAACATTCAGAACTATTTAGAAAGGCATAGCATTATTATTGTATTTTTTAAATAACTGGGTAAGTATTAAAGATGTGGAAGCCAGGATAAGGTAAGTAAAGAAAAGAACATCCCCTAAATCTTTGCCTTGATACCTGCATTTTTACTGGCGGAAGAAACAATACCCCGGCCACTGTTACTTAAACAGGAAAGGTTGTGCCGTAAGAGCTGTGATTGATTTCCTGTGTGGTGTTAACTGCAGAGTTTAATTCCAGCACATGTGGAAAGCGCCCCCTAATTCCCAGGTCCTGTGCAATTACCTAGAAAAGAAGCTTCAGACCTGCAAAGCTATGAATGGATGTCCTTTCTCCGATAGTTCTTGTTGGATTGCCTTTCTTGGAGGCTCGTGTAACTACTGGAAATATGACTTGGTAGCTCTGAACTTATAGTAACTCCAGGTTATTTTTGATTCATCAGTTTACTACTTTGAAGCAAGCAGGGCAGGCTGAGGCTTTATTTTAAGAGCAAGCTTAACTTTTAGAAATACATTGAGGGGGAACCTTTGAGTACTGCTGCCTTTAGGACTGTCTGTCTTCACATCATCACGTTTTTTAGGAGGAATGGTGGGCTGGAGGCTGGCTCCAGCTAAATCCTTTTCACTGCTGTGCAGAGAAGGGTGGTGCAAAGTGACAATTCCTATCAAGCAGTTGGTTTTTTGTGTGTGCATTTTTTTTTCTTTTTCTTTCCTTCTCTTGCCAGACTCCAGGGCAATCATATTATACTGAGAAAAACCACAACTTGTCTTGGCCCTTCCACTTAATTTTTCATACAAATTTAAGGTCAGACTGTGGTTTAGCAACCTCAGAGGCTCCTGTTACATAGACAAAGTTGCACACAAGTGACTACTTTGAATAATCTATACCTGTTACCTGACAGTTGAGAGACAGATTAAAGAAGGTAGGACAGATGGAATTTGTTTGGTGGGATGCTTTGTTTTGTAAGCTGCACTGATTCTTATGAGACATAAAGTTTTCTTTCCTATGCCTTGCACAGGCCTGTTAATTAGCAGTGGTGACATGTTTGAGTTATACTTTTTGTATAAGCATATCTTCCTTTAAGAAACATCTATAGCTGCCTCTATACATTTATTTAGACATTTATAATTCAACATTATGGAAGTAGAGGTAGGTATGCTTTAGAACCTAATATTTTCATTTAGGTACCAACTTTGTTTTACTTCTCTTTTTCATTAGTTGGAAGACATAATTTTTTAAGAAGTTGAATAAAATATCGACATTTTATACAAGTATTTTAAGGAAACAACTAGTAAGTGCTTGCATTTAAAAATGACCTTGAACCATTTTTTAAGGAGTGGTCATTCTTTTTCCAATTATTCATCTATATGTGATAGAAATATTGCCCTGCATATGTTATGAGTCACGTTTTGCACTATTCTCCTGTCTTTGGGTTAACATCTACAAATTCACTATGTGGTCCTGATAGAGTCCTGAACTCTATGTTTTCCCGATGACTAGATTTGCCCTTCAGTAACATTTGCTCATCATCAATATTCTATGAAATGAGGTGATGTTTCATTGGAAGAAACAGATTGAAAACTTGTGTCTCCCACTTTGTCCCATCTGGGTGAATCTCCCAATGCTATTGTTTTTACTTTCTATTAATCTTACAAAGAAATGTTCAAATTGAAGGACTGACCCTATGTTCAAAGTTATCGTCAGAAACGGTGAAGTCATAGGCTTCTGTTTTCAATAATGCCTCATAAAACACAGAGCATCGTTAATCATAAATGACTGCAGATTTCCTAGATCCTGGCATTGCTATGGGGCTTGAGCATTTTTAAGCATCGTATAAATTTGAGTAGACAACAGCCTCATGACATTGCATAAAATTGAGCTGTGATAGGAAGATGAAACAACAGTTGAAAGCATTAAAATGCTTGAAAACTGAAGATAGTTTTATTGCATTTCAATAAAATATTAGCCTGATTTTCAACTACTTTTAGTTTTTATGTTCCACTAACATATCAATCAATCAACAACTATTTATTGAGTGGCAACAATGCCTTCAGCCCCACTTAGCAGTGCAGGGAACACAGAGACATGAGAATTCCATTATTTAAAAAACATTATGTGAAACATCTGAGTGCATAGCTCTGTGCTTTGGAAGTTGCTCTCTGGTTTAGGAAGACAAAAAAGACATAATTACTTTCTTCAGGAAACCTACAACCAAGGCAAGCATGATGGCTGACATCTGCAATTCTTGCTCTCAGGCTGTTGAAGCAGGAGTCATGGAGTTCAAGGCTAGCTTGGACAAAAAGACAGAGAGATGGGGCTGGAGAGATGACCCAGAGGTTAAAAGCATTGCCTGCTCTTCCAAAAAGTCCTGAGTTCAATTCCCAGAAACCACCTGGTGATTCACAACCATCTGTAATGAGGTCTGGTGCCCTCTTATGGCCTGCAGGCATACACACAGACAGAATATTGTGTACATAATAAATAAGTAAATTGTTGTAATATGAGGGAGAGGTGTGGGTTATATTCCCAGCGCCTAGCTCCCAGCCCCCAGCCGCTGGCCTGCTCAGCCACTGGTTGCTTGCTTATGCCCAAAATAATCACATGAGACTGTATTCATTTAAACTCTGCCTGACCCATCATCACCACCCTCTTCTTGGCTAGCCCTCACCTCATAAACTAACCCATTATAAAAGTCTG
>JAQHUG010000011.1:11950554-11973722 GCA_028555095.1 Dicrostonyx torquatus
GACTGAGAAGCCAACGATAATGGCCCTGGGACCTATCTCTTCTGCATGTATTGGCTTTTTGGGAACCTAGTCTATTTGGATGCACACTTTCTTAGCCCTGGGGAGAGGGGGGAGGGCCTTGGAATTCCCACAGGGCAGGGTACCCTGCCCCTTCTTAAGGAAGCAGGGGGAGGAAGGAGGGATAGTGGGGGAGTTGAAGGGACTGGGAGAAGGGGAGGAATGAAAAATAAAAGAATATAAAAAAAATATTTCAATAGACATATTGACTATCTTCCATTTGAGTAATATACAGAATGGATAATTTTGTTAAATTAAAATTAGTAGTGATAATTGAGGACTTTATGTAGAAATCCTTGTTCATTTAGAAGTAAATGCCTCTGGCATGTAATCCATAAAAATTGGCTTTTTATTTTAGAAATTTTACTATGAAAGAAATACGTATCTAAAGCTGATTCTAGAGGGTACCAATTAATTTTCAAATCCAATAAAATCCATTATTCAGTTTTCTACACTGTTGTTCTGATTGTAATTTTATTATCACATCAATATAATGTTCAATAGCAAATTATTATGTTCAATAATAAATTATTATTGAAGAAACTGGAAATATTTTCTGAGTCATTTAAAACAGTTGCTTATGCCAAAGAAATTAATGACTGCTTTGTTGTAACTAGAGTATAATCAAAGTACAAATTTTGAGGAAGCATCTTTGAGTCTCTCTCGTGTTTTCAAAACAAGTATGCATAGGAGCAAATTTTTTTTTTGTTTTTCAAAAGATTAACAGTTAATTAGATGGCAGCTAACCAGAATACGATGTGTATTGGAAGTGTTAGCCTATTTCTCACCTAATGAGAGGTCTTGCTGTGTCTTCATATCATGACTACTCTAGAGAAGAAATGGGTGTCAAATATTTGTCACTGGGGGCTGCTCTTAACAGTCACTGAAGTTCTCAAGTTGCCTAGCAGGATTATCCTGAGATAGTTTATCACCAATTCTTAATTCTCTAAGCAAACATTAGCAAGTGGCTTCAAATTGGCTTCCTGCAATGGTTCAAGATTAACCGAAGGGGGCCTGTTTAGACAGAAAGTGTTCAGATTAGGCCTGGAAAATTCCTCATGAAAGAGAGACGCAAAATGGAGTAGGGAGGGTACGCCTCTTTGTGAAAGTTTTATACATGATAGGGTTTAACTGAGCACAAGGGATGGAAGTTGTGTTTGCTTCCTGTACGTGTTCAGTACTCTCATTGTAAGTAAAATCTGATATCCATAAAGTTTTAATTGCATTCGTTCTATACCAAAGCCTAGAAATCAAATGACATTCATGGCATCTCTCTTCTTATTCATCTCCTTATTAATGTTAATGAGGTAGAAGAACATGGAAATGACAAGAGTAGATCATAAGGTCGATTTATTGATGAACAACTGAATGATTAATCTAGTCGCAGAACAGACTGTAATTTAAAAAGGAGAACCACCACCAACAAGTTTAGTGTGAAACCCTCAAAAGGGATTTGATACTTTTCCTACTCCTTTCACCTGTTCTCTGAAAAGTTGCTATTCCACATCCTTGTAAAATGATATTCTGTATGTCCGGAGGCTCATAACAACAGAGTCAACCATGTGTAGGCTGGAATACAACTGAGAGCCAAATTAAGTCTGTTCTCTTCATGTAAAGATCTCCGGCATTTTCTTAACGTCACTGAAAAGTAAAAACAAATGGTACACTAGTATTAAAAATAAACGTTAGAGAATAGGAAACATTATGGGGAGGACCGATGTCTAAAATTACTTCTATTTCTGTTGAGTTTAAACGTTTTATTGGGAGCATAAAAGGAGTAGAGTGCATTTAAACAAACCTTGACCTGGTGGGAGTACAAAATTTGAGGTGTGTCTTTGGAGGCCATTGCTTTGATGTCATAAGTAGAAGTTGGAGGGATCTGGGGATGGGGTAAGGCAGAGTGCAGTAGGTCGTCAACCTGTTCTACCTCAAAATAGCCAAAAGAGAAAAATGAGAGAGGCTGAATGATTGTAGATAGAATAACATTAAAGATAAGGCTAGGTTCACTTTTGAAAGTAAAAAGAGATGATGACTGCTATTTTAGATGTTCTAGAAACACTGGGGAAAAATGAGATAATGTGAAGGGTAACAGGGGTAGCCCCTCAATCCATCCTTTGGCCATATGCAGGGCATTTATAAGCAATGTGTGTGTGTGTGTGTGTGTGTGTGTGTGTGTGTGTGTCAGGGGTTGTGATAATCTAAGTTACTTGCATCAAAGTACTGCCTGTCAGTATACAATCCTGTGCTTCTATGTTCTGTTTCCTCTTTCTTTTAATGCTTTTTACCTTCTCTGTCTCAAAACATGTAATCAAGTATTTGTCAAATGACAGCAAGTACTGAAATCATCATAAAAGTTTATGATCCCAGCACTGAGGAGACAGAGGCAGGTGAATCTCTGTGAGTTTGAGACCAACCTGGTTTTCAGGACAGGCGAGGGGGTCCATTGCTACTGGGAAACCCTGTCTGAAAAACCAAAGAAAGAAAGAAGGAAAGAAAGAAAAAAGAAAGAAAGAAAGAAGCAAGGAAAGAAAGAACGAAAGAAAGAGAGAGAGAAAAAGAAAGGAAGAAAAGAAACAAAACAATGCTTCATGAAAGTCATTTGTTTTATGAAAGTCAGGTAGTCATTGAATATACTGGTTACTCAAACCAGATCATTTATATCTGTTTAGTCTTCCAATCAAAAGAAGCACTGAATTGTAGAAATTGAAGAGATAAGGAAACTAAGGCTTTAGAGTGAGCTGAAATATTTTTTTTGTGACACTTTGTAAATCCTGGTAGGGTATAAATTGGAACATATGTCTTTCTGGTACCAACATCACAGGTTTTGAAAATACTTTGTTCAATATCCTTGTAAACTTTGAAATCTGACAGTTTGTACCTGAAAATCCTATATACTTTAATCAGGCAAATAAGTGTTTTTCTATAAACCCATATATTATATATATATGTAGTTATATGTATATGAAATGATATATTTGATTGTGTATATCACTGATTTTTTTGCACAAACTACACTTCTCTCTATATTAGCATTGAAGGTTGTGAGTAAAATAAGCTACTGGCTAACAGAAAAATTAGATTGTAAATGGGTTCCATATTTCCAAATTTTTTGCAAATTAGCTGCATTCTCATTACTGATTGTCATTATTTTCTTGCTATTCTCCACAGCAACTATCTGTTGTAAAGTATAAAAAGAAATCTACAAGGAAGATGAATGCTTAGCAGAGATTTTTTTCTTTATAAGTAGGAATATGGTAATATACAGCCATTATAATATAGACAGCAAAAGCAGCTAGTATTTTTTCTTTTATACAAGATTTAAATTAATAGAGACAAGCCAGACAGAAGGTTTGGTAGGTGAAGGCCCTTGCTCTTAAGGCTGATGACACAAGTCTCATTCCAAGAGTCAAGTGGTGGGTGTGGAGAAAAATCTCCACAATTTTTTTTCTGTGACCTCCACACATGTGCTGTGGCATGCATACCCTTTCCACTCCTGACACTATGTAAATTAATAAATGTAAAAGAGAAATTTTAACTAAACTTGTTGCTGGAGGACCTGCTTGTTTGTTCCGGCCCCCTCGCTAACTTAGCCCCGAAATAACCACACAGAAATTGTAAAAATTAAATCACTGTTTGGCCCATTAGTTCCAGTTTCTTATTGGCTAATTCTTACATCTGAATTTAACCCATTTCTATTAATCTGTATATTGCCACATGGCAGTGACTTACTTAGGGTCAAATTCAGTTCTTCCTTCTCTGCCTATGTAAGTTCTGCCCTTTCAGATCAAGGCAGTTTCTTTATTCATTAACCAATACAAGCAACAAACAGAGGGGATTCCCACATCACCTCCCCTTTTCTGTTTAAATAAAAAGGAATATTTTAATTTTAACATAGTAAAATTACATATAACAGGTATCAAGCAAGAATTACAAGTACAATATTTTTATTTACTTTATCTTTTTTCATAACTAAGGAAAATTATAACTATAATTATCTATCTATTCTTTAACTCCATCAAAGACTCCAGAAAGAAATAATATTACCTAAGTAAACAGGAAGTATATTGTAAGCAAGTTCCAAAACTTTAGAATTGACAGAGACATCTTGCTGCCTGGACAGTCACCCAAAGTTCTTCTGTATTGTTGGGGCATCCATCTTCAGCCTACAGGCATATAGTATCCAGCAGATTTTCCATGAAGCAGGAAATTTTAAAGACAGTTTAGTCACTTTCTTCTGTGTCCTGCAGAATGTCTCGCAGACTCTTTCACGAAGCAGGAACCCAAAAGGACCATCTCACCTTTAGGCAAGTTCAGCAGTCCTCTCTCTGTGGGTGCTGCATGTCCAGTGAAGCAGTCCAGGAAAGAGCGGTTTCTTGCCCAAATGGTTAAGGAGCCTCTTTGATGCCCATCTTCCTCTTGAAGTAATTGGTGCTGCTAGGAGCAGACATGTCTCTGTCATGAAAATTCTTAAGTTCTTAAACATTTTAAATGTCATATTTTGAAGGTCTCTGAAGGATTTGAATAATACCTATTTAATTGAAATATGTCTCTATACATCTAGAAAATGTAACTAACATGACTAACATAACAATCTTGACTATTATAGATGACTATCTATTAAGCTATATTTCTTAATTATATATTACATTTTTAAATGAGCTACACAATCACAATACCTTAATCAAGGGCAGAAATATACATATAACAAAATTGACCTTAAATTTGTATCAGTAAACCAAGATTTATACTAATATTAAGGTTATTTGTAGCTTATTTCTAATTATTTATTCACTCATTTAATAAAAAAATGGGAGCCAGAAGTATAAAAATTAAAAGTTAACACTGCTGTGTTTTTGAAAAAGTAATCTCACACTTAAAACTGTAGCCTATTATGATATACGACTATATTAAGTGGTGAAAAATCAGATATTTTTGTTCTGTGCATTTCTTTTTACATATACTTTAATTTGATATTTTCTGGTAAATATCAGTATGCCATGCTGTTATATGGGTATGGATTTTCCCCTAGAAATGCTACTGTTTTGAAGGCTTATTCCCTACCTGGTGGCTTAATGGAGAGAAGACAGCATCCTGAAGTTTGTATTATCAACCACAAATTAATTTATTGTAAATTAATAATGAATCAGCTAATAGGAGATAGGATCAGGATAAGAAAATTAGGTTTTTAGCACCAAGAGCATGTCTCCGCAAGATATCTGTGCCTTGGTTCATTCTCCTCCTGCCCCGTGCCTCTCTCCCTCTTTCTCTCTCTCTGTCACACATACATTCCTCCTTTCTATCCTGAAATGAACAATCTTGTTCCCTCAGATCCTTCCACCATAATATCACTGCACATTATAGGTGAGGGTGACTGATGACCAAATGTGAAAAAATTTGAAACTGATTCAAAACAAATTTTCACCTCTTCTCTGTGTTTTAGACCAAATACTTATTGCAACAATTCTGAACTTACAAATACGTGATGTCTATCAGAACTGCTATGACAAAAGTCTGTATTTAAGATTTCTTAATATAATAAATAAATAAATATGGAATGTTTTTTATTTCTTATATACAGGAAGTGTTTACAATAAAAAATCCTAGTGGTGACAATGAACTATAAATAAATGCTATCATTAAAGCAAGAGCATTTAATATAGCTAAAATGAAAGCATTTGTTGCAAAAAATAAATTTGTTTTTGCTCACTAACAGCTCCTATAGTGGAAATTAGCTTAGAGCACACAGGGCAATTCAGTTTAGAAAATTTATTTAGTAGTTAAGTAAATTTTCAAGGAGGGATTGATGAAGAATATAGAAGACATGAACTAAGATGAACTGCATGATTGACCAAAAAGTTAAACTTACAGAGGTCAGTGTTCAGGGTTATCACAAATAATAATCTTTGCTGGAATTTGGGAGGGAACTTGTGTGAGAAGGCAGCATGTGGAAATGTCAATTAAAAATTGCTTTTAGAATTGCGGCAGCCCCTCCCATGAAAGGATCATGAATTACATTCACCTACTCCTCAAAAGCGAACACTTCATACAATATCTATCAAAATATGCTCACTGAATCAGTGTAGTAGATTATAAATTGATGGAGAAATATAGATTTGTTCCAGATTATATCTTGTCTCATTGCATTCAAGGGAGCAATTCTAGATGTCTGTTTTCATATTCTTATCATTCTATAAAAAATGAAATAGAAATAATGAAATAACAATGATTTTTTTTAAAATGTCAGATATAGAAGTCACATGTTTGGCTTGGTGAACATACCCGGAAACCACAGTCAGTATTAGAGAATGAAGTATTAACTCCGAATGAGGTTCTAGATGTTTCCAGATGTTTCAATGGAGAATGCAGTTTTATTTTGTTCTGCTTATCTTTGTAGTTTGTATTCCACTTGCTGAGTCCAGCATGTACTTTAGATCAGTGACTGAAAATATCAACCTATCTATCTATCTAATTCTGCTGCCACACACCCATAAGACAGCCTGCATCCTCCCCAGGAATCATTAGTTATTTGTAGAAATAGGTGTGTTTTTAAAACGTTTTTTACTATAAGGATATATATTTTCCAAGCATATTGCAAATATATCTTTATGTGAAACAAATCACATAAAATGAATTATCAGCTAAAATTTTCCTCTGAGATAGTTTGAAACCTAAATCAAATTTGGCCAAAATGCAGATGATCTAGTTTTCTAAAGCCTGAAATATGAAGTAGTCAAATTCCACAGAAAGATTTGGCAAAGCAGTAATATGTTTCTAACCAGAGCCTAATTTCTTGCTATTACCAGTGGTTTCTTTTCAAAGTATTACAGTCAGCACATTGTAAAAGGCATTTGGGGAGCAAGCAGCTCACTGTGTGCCAAGGTTAAACTGGGATTTCGTTCTTGGTAGCGTATCTACACATGTCTTAACAGGCACCCTGCTCCCAGACTGATAAACAAAAACGAGCAGACATCAGACAAGAAAACAGTCTGTCTTCATCATCTTTCTTTTCCAGCTTGTTTCCCTATACCCAACAATGAACAAACCAACTTCCAATCAGAATAAGCCTAGACCCAGAGGAGGGATTGTTTTGCCAAGCTGTAGGCTCAAGAGTGAAACACTCAGAAAGATGGAGAGCTCATTGGTCATTCTGGAAAGTTTTGGGGGTGCTCATATAGCTTAGACTTAGGCAGGCCTCTTGATTCAGATTCCTAAAGGTTTCAGGAAACCAATTGTCTGAGATATCTGTCTACTCTTATTTTATAAGAAGAAGAATCTACTAGGAACTGAGCAAAGTCTAGACCTTATGCATGTAAAGATGAATACATTATGTGTTCTGATGTCTAATCGTAAGACCCAGAGGACCAAGATATATCATCTTTAAAAATTAAATAAAGATGACATAAGGTGGATAGGGAGGATGATTTGCATATTTGAGGATGTGGGGGCATATGTGAAAGGTAAATATGATCAGAATGATCTATATTCAAAGAACTAACACAGGGCTGGAGAGATGGCTCAGTGGTCAAGAGCACTGACTGCTCTTCCAGAGGTCCTGAGTTCAATTCCCAGCAACCACATGGTTACTCACCACCACCTGTAATGAGATGTGGCCCCCTCTTCTGGCCTGCAGGCATACATGCAGACAGAACACTGTATACATAATAAATAAATATTAAAATAAACAAAGAAATAACACATAAGCTGCTAAAAGAGAGGTAATTACTATGATTAATGAAACCAGTCTTATTGCTGGTCTTTATATTAATGTCAGTGCATCATAGATTAAAGAGACCTGAAAGACATAATTTAAAATATTTTACTAGGATCAGCAACATATAACATATAACATAACACCAACCTGCAGCCAGTTCTTATAGAGCTTTACCAGAAGATAGACACACTGCTCACTAACGTCTGCTCACAACCATCTGTATATGACGAAGTCATAGTGAAGTAATTGTCACAGATACCTCATGGGCTAAAGCCAATAAAAAATAGTCTTATAATTTGTCTCTCCACAGAGTTTTCTGATCTACTGTCGCTCTGCTAAAGAAGTTCACTTCTGGCTACCTTGCTAAGGTTCTTTATTTTCGTACTTCCAATTAGGGAATTGTCACTAATACACTTAACCTTGCTGAAGTTCAAGGAACTTACTTGAAGTATTTTTTTCTGTTTTCATATTAGTTACTTCATGTTTTTTATTGGTAACTCATACATAATATTTTTTTTTACTTTTCTGATAAGCTAGCTTAATGATTTATTATCCATAAACCTAACAGAAACTGTTATGTTATTTAAGGCCTGCTTATTTTATTAATTCATAACTCCTGTTTTGTCTTATTAAATTTAATGCTATCTTAAATATGATCTATACTCCTACACTGGAGAAAAGATCTTAGTGAAATGCTTGCAACAAATTCTAGCTAATAAGAACCAAGGCCAGCCTAGTATATGTGGAAAAGGGGATTAACTGACTTAAAATTTATAGCCTTGGTCTAGTGCTTATGGCAGTAGCTGATCTTAGGAGATAAATAACCTGCTTAAATACTTTCATGATGCATTCTCAAGTTAGGAGGGAGGACAGAGGTGGAAGGAGTGTGCCCTGTGTTCAGTAAGATTTAAGACTGCTGTGACAATAAGGCACAACACAAAGAAGATGGGTAGATAGACAGAATTCGGTGGCTTCCAGCTCCTCCTGCCACTCAAAGGAAGGACAATTGCTCCCTGGGAAGGAGAAACTATGGGTTTGAAATGAAGAAGCAGCTGATGTGTGGCCAGAGAGATAAGATTTTCTGTGTGCTGAGCTTTTTTTGTGACTGGCTAACATAATAATTTCTGGTGCTCCAGGACATAGGGGATGTCCCTGGTTCTGTGACACTTGGCCCTAGGATAACTGACATTGATACAGAGAGCACAGTCTTGGAAAGTTTAATAGAAATCTGATTTAAGCATGGACAAATGCTGTTTCACTGCCCTGAAATGAGAATTTACTTGTCAGCACCCAACCTCAAAGCTGAGGAAGAAGTAATGTAATCTGATGAAAAATAGCACAAGTAAGATGGCTAAGAGTTGTCAGGAAGTGGTGGTGCACTCCTTTAATCCCAGCACCCGAAAAGCAGAGGCCACAGAATCTTTGTGAGTTTGAGACCAGCTTGGTCTACAGAGAGAGAGATCCATGACAGGCTCCAAAGCTATGGAAAAAAACCTGTCTTGAAAAACAAACAAACAAACCAGATGACTGAATGTACAAAAGCCCTTACCCTGAATGCTTAATAACCTGAATTCAATCCTTAGAACCAACAGTGAGGGAGAATTGACTCATTGCATACCTTCAGACGCACACACACACACACACACACACACACACACACACACACACAGAGAGAGAGAGAGAGAGAGAGAGAGAGAGAGAATACATATATATATATACTGTATACTTACACTATATATTCATATATATATATATAGTAAAAATAAAATTGCTAATGATTGTAAGGAGGAGAAAAGAATGATGACAACAGTATAAAGAAACAACCAACCAACAATAGACACTACATTTTGAAATCTGAATTTTTGCATTCAATTTTGATTACAGATACTTGTTAACAATGTACTTCTGGGCCAGTTATGCAAACACTTGAAGTTTCAGTTTTGAGACCTTTAAACAATAAAAGAACAGCTGCATTTCAGAGTTTGTTGCATTGTAAAATGCATGATTCACACAATGACTCCAGTGCAGCATCTGGTCCCTAAAAACGTCTCAGTGTGGGATATGAGCTGTCATTATAGGCAGTCTCTCCAAGGCAACACTGAAGCTACGTTATTAGAGCATCCAAAGATAAAATGTGCTATTTAGGAAAGTGTGCTATCATGCAGGTCTGTCATTGCTGTTATGCATGCTTCTCTAATTATAGAAAAGCTAATGTATATAAACTCCCTGTGATGCCTAAACATGTTTTCTTTAACAGCTTGTTAGGATAAAGCTTTTCTGATGATCACATTATAGTCATCATGGAATTGGTTGAACAGGGAATCTGAAGTAGTCATTTATAATTTTGAAAATCACAGCTCAAGTAAAATTGCTTTCATTGATTTTCTTTATAAAAATAAATAGCTTATAATTTTACTTCTCTTCTGTAATAGCTGTAGAAATATGGAGTATGACAATGGTTTGTGGCATTTTTTAAAGCTTGAACATAAATTGATTTATTCACTTGCTATTTTATGGTATGAAGGAAGCAAAGACTCTAACTGTAAATAAAATATCACCTGGAGATTCTGAAATAAGACACAGGCACATATTAGTTATTCCTCTATTTTCTAAGTGTCTACTGTTATAATGCCATGTCTTGATCATTTAACACATTTTAAAAAATATCTTACTATGACAATAAACATTTCAGGGAAATGAAGCCAATAGTATGTATGCCTTTATAAAAAAGTGATGGAATATATATAATTTTTGTGTTAATTGGTGTTACAGTTTGAATGTAAAATGTCTCTCAGAAGCTCATGTGTTAGGGTTTGTGATTCCCAGTGGGAAGCGTTGCCTTGGTCTTACCTAGCCAGATAATTTAAGAGCTATTCGTTTGATCTGTGCTTCATATTCTGAGAAATGAAGCAGTGAGGAGTCCCAGGAACATGAAGCCATGTGTCATCTATCACCATGCCTCCACAATGTGGGATTGTATCCCCTCAAATCATAAGCTAAAACAAATCTTCACTACATCACTTCTTGTCAATGATTTGGTGATAATGACAACAATAAGGACAGAATATAATACAAGTAGGATTGAACGCCCAACTGCACCAATCTAACTTCTACACCCCGCCAATCCTCTCTCCTTCAGAAAGTTTCTGTGGAAGAAACAAGAGATATGCATAAGCAGGTAAAAGAACTTGTAACTTTGGCAGAGATGGTTCAGAGACAGTCATAACTCCAATACCAGGGCTCCAATGCCCTTTTCTGAACACTGTACACACCAGTCATGCACATGGATCACGTACATACACACAGATTAAACTCACACATAGGGCTGGAGAGATGACTCAGTGGTTGAGAGCATTGACTCCTCTTCCAGAGGACACGGGTTCAATTCCCAGCACCCACATGGCAGTTCACAACTGTCTGAAAATCCAGTTCTGGGGGATCTGACACCTTCACACCAAATGCACATAAAATAAAGTTAAATAAACCATAAAAATATTTTTAAAAACAAAAAAACTCACACATAAACAAAATAAGCAAAATTTTTAAAAAGCCTATGAGGAAGAGCAATGTTATCTCCACATGATATTATGTAACTTGAGACAAAAAACATAGCTTAGCAGGAACTTTTCTGGCTGAATTTGGATGAATCTCAGCTGTATCACTTAACAGGTTTAAATTAAAATTACTTATTCTCACCTTATTACCAACAGTTTTAACATTCAATTAAGTATTTGGTTCCATTAATGGTTTGCTATATAATGTAGACTTTTCTTTTAGATCAGTATTGTTTGGTTTTACTCTAGTTCTCTGAACTACTAGGTACTCTAGTATCTGGTTCTTGGTCAGTATTGGTTCTAATTCTTGGAGTTGGCCTTAGTTCATATCTGACATTGGTTGTCTACTCCCACAAACTCTGTGTCATCACTGCTCTCTCACATCTTTTAGGCAGGATAGATTGTAAATCAAAGGTTTTGAGGCTGGGTTGATGTCTCTGTTTCTCTTTTGGTAGCTTGTAGTGTACCTTCCTATACCCACCAACACATGGCAGTGACGACTCCATGTAGCCACCATCTGGACCTCTTCATGTTCAATGAGTTATGTGGGTGTTGTTCATGGCAATGTGGACCCATCATCAGTTTTCAGAGAGCAACCCATGATCTTAGTGATAACATGGGTTGTTTGGAGGTTTCTGTGCAACATCCTTAGCAAACAGCTTAGTTGAATGTAATCCAGTCCCACTACTGAAAGCCTTGTTTGGTAACAAGAATTGACCAATGGAAACTGCATATCTTCCATTATTAGACCTTATTAGGATCACATTAAGATACTTTAGGAAGTCTCTCTGCATTAGATTTCCATATCTTCTCTCAAGGGCCCCTTAATTCCAGCTGACTCTCTCCACATTCTCTCCCTCTACCCTTTCTCCTCTTCCTGCTCCTCCTGAGCCTTCAATTTCTGTCCCCATTTGCCGCCAGATCACCCATAAAATCTTTCTATTTCTTCTCATGGAGAGCCATGTTTCACCCTAGGCCTTTCCTCTATACCCATCCTTTCTGGATCTAGGGACTGTAGCTTTATTATCATTTACTTAAAGGATATTATCCACATGTAAGCAAATGCATACAATATTTGCCTTTTGGGTCTGGATTAGCTTATTCAGAAAGATCTTTTCTAGTTCCATCTATTTGCAAACTAATTTCAGTATGTCATTATTTTAACAGCTGAGTAATACTCAGTAATACACAAAAGTAAAATATATCACATTTTCTTTATCTAGTCTTCTGATGAGGGACATTTAGGTTGTTTCCATGTTCTGG
Source organism: Dicrostonyx torquatus (assembly GCA_028555095.1). NCBI lineage: Eukaryota > Metazoa > Chordata > Mammalia > Rodentia > Cricetidae > Dicrostonyx > Dicrostonyx torquatus. The sequence goes on from JAQHUG010000011.1 coordinate 11,963,140, forward strand.
CTATGATAAGCAAAGCTGCCATGAACATAGCTGAGCACAAGTCTTTGTGGCACGACTGAACATCTTTGGCTATATACCCAAAAGTGGTATTACTGGGTCTTGAGGAAGGTTGTTTCCTAATTTTCTGAGAAATTGTCACACTGACATCCAAAGGGGCTGTACCAGCTTGCATTCCCACCAGCAATGCAGAAGTGTTCCCATTACCCCACAATCTCCCCAGCATAAATTGCCATCAGTGTTTTTGATCTTGGCCATTCTTACAACTGTAAGATCTTTGGTATCCCTGATCTCTCTAGGACCTTTATCATAAAGGGTTTTGGAAAATTATCAAAGGCCTTTTCTGAGTCTAGTGAGATGCTCTTGTGTTTTTTTACTTTCTGAATGGACTAAATTTATTAATTTTTATATTGACCTATCCCTGCTTCTCTGGGATGAAGCCTATTTGATCACAGTGTATGATTCTTTTGATGTGTTCTTGGATTCTGTTTGCAAGTATTTTCTTGAGTGTTTTTACATCAGTGTTCATAAAAGAAATTGGTCTGTAATTTTATTTTTTGTCAAGCCTTTATCTGCTTTGGAAATCAAGATATTAGGGTAATTCTGACCTCATAATTCTTTTGTTTTGATTTTGTGAAATAATTTGAGGAATATTGGCATTAACTCTTTTTTAAAATTCTGATAATTTTCTAAGGTAATATCATCTACCTCTGGGATTTTTCCACGGGGTGGGGAGAGTAGTCCTAAAAGGAGGCAAAAGAGTCAGAGACAGACTTGTCCCTACTATTAGGAGTCCCACAAAATCACCAAGTTAATAACCTGTAGAGTACCTTCCCATACCAAAGAGTCTAGGGTGTAGGGTTGTAGACTCGCTGCAGGTACAAGCTCAGTTATTTTATGTTCAATGAGCTGTGTGGATTTATCCTCAGTAATAGGGTCCCACTGTCAGTTTTCAGAGAGGAACCTTCTGTTCTAGCATTAGCCTGGGTTGTTTGGTCATTTGCATGGAAGTCTTCGGTCAACAAATGGACTGAATGCAGTCTCAGTCCATCACTGGAAGCCTTGCCTGGCTACAGAAGATGGCCTGTGAAGACTCTTTATATTCTTTTACTACCAGTGTTCACTAAGGTCACCATCTTAGATTCCAGAAAATGTCCACCACATTAAGTTTCCAGACTGCTCCCAAGTGCCCCCTTTCCAGTTTTTTAAGTGTGTCCTTGTGAGCCTCTGTATTTCCTTGGTGTCTCTTGTTATGTCTCATTTTTCATATTTAATTAATTATTTTGTGCTCTCTGTCTTTCTCTCAGTTAATTTGAATAAGGATCTGTCAGTCCTTTGGTTTTTCCGAAAGAAGCAGTTTTTTTGCTTTATAGATTCTTTGCAATTTTTGTTTGTTTCTATCTTACTGATTTCAGGCCTGGGTTTGATTCTGTTTTGCAATCTGTTCCTTTTGGTGTAAATTTTTTCTTTCAGTTCTATAGATTTCAGGTGTTCAGTTAGAATACTAGTACGAGATTTCTCTATTTTTTTAATATAGTCACTTAATCCTGTGTTCTTTCTTCTTAGAACCCTCTTCATTGTGTCCCGTAAGTTTGAATATGTTGTGTGTGTATTCTGATTCACTGTAAAAAGTCTTAAATTGCTTAATTTCTGTCTCTAGTAATTTTTATTCAGTGATGAGGTGTTCAGTTCCCTGGAGTTCATAGGACGGACTGGCCTGTGGGTTTCCCATGGAGTGCCTGTTAATGTGGAGGCTAGTTTAGTGAGAAGAGTAGGGTGAAGAAAAGCTGCTAGAGGTCTATGGGATCCACTGGATATGGAGGTCAGCAAGGAACGAGAGACTGCAGTAGGACAAAAGAGCTAGAACGAAGTAGGGGTGGGGGTGGATTTAGAAGACAGCAGGTACTGGTGCAGTTATCTTGCCTTTTTCCCTGGTTTCCTGGGATTATCTTCCTGAATTAGGTGCTAGGATAAAGCAAGGGTCGCAAAAGATGGTTGCAGAAGGTTTACAGCCATTTGTTGGAGCTGATGGCAGAGGGGACAGAGTCTACATCATGTGGTCTGCTCTAGATCTGGAATAGACTGATTGACTGGACTTGTAGGAATGGAGGCAGAGGGGAAGATCTGCAGTAAGCCTACCTACTTGACTAGATGAACTGCATAAAATAAGTTGCTGGCTTTTTTTTTTATTAGAGCATTGAACAAACATTAATGCTATACGGTCCAGAAAAATGCAAATGTACCCTTAAGAGTGAAGCATCTAAAAATACTGCAGCCTAAACAATTATTGCATTTCCATATCCCTTAGAACAAAACATTGGGTTTACAGAAAATTCATTAAGGAATTTTCAAAATAATCTCATTGGGGAATAATCGTTTATAGATAGGTTGTTTGCAAAGGAAATTTTCACTTTAAGCATCTTGCTCAGTGAAAGGCAGCTCCACCCTGAATGTAGGCGCAAACATTCCTGAAAGGATGGCCAAAATCAACAACATGTTCCTGGGCTGCTAAGCTTATCTCATCCCCCATTGGTTGGCCTAGTGTCTGCATTGGCTGCTCACCTAGAGAGGTGTTTATTCTCCAAAAAGAATGGACTTTTGGTTTTTAATATAACCTTTACTTCAGTTGGGGAAATATGGAAAACACTATGATTAAAATTATATTTTTGTAACGGTTATTTTAATTATTCAATTTGTATTTTATGTAGTAAATAAATGATATTGGACTAACAGCAGTACCCACAATGCATGCAGAAAACATTCTTGTCCTCTATATAACAAGTAAACACCTGAAGATTGTGTTTTCCATGGAATCCAAACTCCAAGTGAAGAGCAGGATATGCATATTCTCTCAGGTCAGGTTTGGCATGGTACCATTTTCTCTGTCCCTCCTCATATCTGGAATCCACATAAAAATTACATTGCTTCATAAAAACAATGCCATTAATGCATCAAAATGAAAGGTCTGAATAGAAAAGATTGGACTTAAAATCCATTTTTACAGAACAGGGAAGTGACTTCGGATGCTATCGCTATACCCATAGATCAGTGCACTTCTCCAGAGAAGTGTGTTGCAGTAAATGCTAACTAGCACAGAGACCCACACTTGGAGACTGTGCATAGAGTGAGAAACATCAGAGTTCTCAGATTTTAATGGAATGTCTTTATAATGTCTGCACTGATCTCCACACACTCACAAGTTAACACATTTGTTTCTTAGTTCATTGAATTTCCAAATGAGCACACATAATAGTAAATCAGTCTTTCTACATTCACAATGATTGGCTCGCATGATTTACCAGTTTTAAAAAGCTGTTTCTCTAGCAAAGGCAGAACAGTTCTGAAAATTTAAAAGAAGCTACCTTTTTTATGTAGTTCTCAAAGTTATCACAGAATGGAGCCCGTTGGTTGCTTTCTCATAGAAAACAGCTTAGAGTAAGATTCAGTGATAAGTTCTGTGTTTTAAACACCTTATTGGGCAAGAGCAAATTTATCTTCTACAAGTGATTTGTGTGAACATTTTTGATCGGAAATTACTGTCTTGCTCAAAAGTATTGTTAATTTCTCCCCATATCTGAGAGTTCTGGAAATTCTAGATAAAACTTAGGCATCTAGCTTTACAGTCATATTCCCCATGTATTTTGTTTTCCTGAGACATTGTTTAAAGACAAGAAGACCAGCCTCCTTTGTGTCTGTTCTTTTGAGGTTATTGGTCCTTGCTTCATGATTCCATTAGTGAGACGCTAGAGTTATGATTGGCTAAGACTAACCAGTATTTTCCACTGGGGCTAAGAAAGAGTAAGATTTCTTGTACACAAAAACACTCTTTCTCAGTAGCTTTGCCACAAGTATTTGGCTGCTTCTGGTTCCTGATTCAACAAAGACGTGTCATGAGACTCAGAATGATACCACAGGAATCCTGTTCTGTGGGAAATAACTGTAATTCAAATGTCAAATATAAGTCTTAAGACAATAATAACACATTGCCTCTTTTTATGAACTTTTGTAAACAGAAAAAGGTGCATAGTGTACGTAGAAATTCTCTTTTGAAATTGTTTATCCAGTTTCAGATAAACTACAAATATTGTCTCATTTAGTCTGAACAAATAACAAAATGATAATGATATCCACATACTTGTATTGTTTTTTAACATATCTTTTGGGTATAATTCACGCATCATGGAATTTTTTATTTAAAGTGTGCAATCCAATGTTTTTTAATATGTCCCTAATTCTCCAAATTCTTTTATTGAATGATAGAGAATTTTTGTCACTCATAAAAGAGGCTTTGCATGTCAATGTGTTTGCTTACATGCAAACAAAGTGTCATGTCAGATAAAGATAAGTGCAATATTCACCATCTCAACAATTTAGCATTCATTTGTTTTAGAAGCATTCATAATTTTCAAGTAAAGTTTTTGAGGTATGCAATTAATTAACTGTTGTCAGCCAGAGTTTCCCAATGGGGACAGGACATTTGTCTTCCTATCCAGTTCTGTCCTTCTGGTTGATAACTGTCTCCTGCAGTCCCTCTCTTCACCAGACACTTCAATGTTCTACTTCTAGCTTTTCATTTGATTGTTTTTTTTTTTGAGACAGGGTCATTCTGAGTGTCCCTGAATATCCTAGAACTCACTATAAGGCTGGTCTTAAATTCACAGAGATCTTACATGCCTTTGCCTCCTGGTTGCTGAGACAAAAGTCATAATCACCATGACAGCAAGCTAATTCATACTGAAATGCCATTTTAGAATTAGGTTTTTTTTTTTTTGTGTGTGTGTGTGTGTGTGTGTGTGTTTGTGTTTAAGGAAGGTCTGTATGTCAATGCCTGTCAGTCCAGACAAGGGCATCAGATCCTTTGGAACCAGTTACAGGTGGCTGTGACTCATTCCACATGGATCTTGGGAACTGAATTTGCATTCCCTGCAAGAGTAATAAAAGCTCATAATCACAAGCAATCGCTCCAGTCCTGCAAGAAGTCGATTTACTGAACAAATACTAAGTATTCCAGGCACTGTGCAAACTGTGAGTGTGCAACGGTTAGTGCTGAAGCTCAATCCCGATCACTTGCTGTGCATTGTCAGTGGTGCTTTTTACCTGAATCTTATCTGGCCACTTGAGCTGTTTTCCTATCACTTTAACAAAATGTCCAACATAAACACCAGGAGAGAAGATTTATTTTGACTTATGATTTCAAAGTTTCATTCCATAAGTGCTTAGGTAGAACCTCATGGTCATGGAAACATGTGGTAAAGATATTAATTACTTGACTGGAAGGAAGGGGAGTGGGTGAGGTGGGGTTGGCACACATGGGCTCAAGGTAAGGTACAGGTCCAAAGAGAGGTTCCAGGTACCTGCTTCCCTCAAGGTCCTAACTTTTCCATCTCTCATTAAGGCAATTAAGAATCCATCAAGGACCAATCTATTGATTGGGTCAGAAACCTTATGATACAACCATTCATAGAAATACTACCATAGACAAACCCGAATGTATCTATCACTAGGTTTCTTCCTGGGAATTTCTTAATACAACCAAGATGACGAGCAAAACTGATTATTTATGGAACTTTATCTAAGTCACAGAATATGCAGCAGCGATATGCTTATATAATGCTATTGAATTATTGAACAGCTTATGTTTGAAAGTAAAAATTGTATTCATTATCAAGGAAAAGAAGAGAGAGAGGGAGAGAGGGGGGAGAGAGAGGGGGGAGGGGGAGGGAGAGAGAGAGGAGAGAGAAAGAGAGAGAGAAGGGTTTATAAAACATCAAGCATGTCTTCTCCTAAAGCAGGAAAGCATCACTACTGCGTGCCTGGCTGGCCTTCAGTCCTTCCCTTTAACTGTACATCAGTCAGCAGCCTGTTTTGTTCGGTAAAACTTACCGAGTAGATTCACTTTCATGCAAGACAGAAACCACCGCGCTTTATGAGTGATTCGCTGGGTAAACCGCAGTTTGCGCTCATCTTCTCATTGTGCACCTCTGAGAATCGGAAACTTTCTCTCCTGGTACAAAGAATGGCAAAACTCTAGCATCCGCAGACTTAATGAAAGCTGTTTGTAAAAAAAAAAAAAAAGAAAGAAAAGAAAAGAAAAGAAAAGAAAAGAAAGAAAAAAGAAAAAAATCAGTTAGATTTTAAAGAAAGGTCACTCATCACAGTTGATTTATCACCCAAATTGCTAATGTGGAAAAACATCTGGGCTGGTCCCCTTGGGTCCTTTTAAACAGATACTTGACAAAATCGCGTAGACTTTGGTCAGTCAGGACATCTCATCTTTGCTTGTGTTTGTTGTTGTAATACAGCGGGCCCATCGTCAAAATTAATGGGCACTTCATTTGAAACTTGAAACGCTCAAAAAAAAGTAAGGTAAGTTAATTGATTCACACTAATACAAATAGAGGCATTTGTGTAGTTGAGAATTGCTTTAAGCAGTCTTATCTGAGTATAATTGTAACCAAGAAGGACATTGAACACCAAACGTCAGAGCAAGATTCTTGATGTGAATATTAAAACAATGGTTTTTTTTCGGTGTTGTCTGTGTATTAGAAAACACACACAAAATAACAGGCACCAGATAGAATCAGAAATCTAGACTTCTACTCCATTATCTATTAAACATGTGATTTGAGAAGGTTATTTAAAATAATTTTAGCTTTTGGTTTTCCAGTACGGGACTAAGATAATAATATTTAGTCGATTAGAGTAATAATGTAATTAAAATGTAAGGTTCGTTTAGAGTCATCTAGCAGCTAAAGGACATGATTTATGACATACACTGAAAATTATTTAATATGTTATTGTAAATAAGATTCACTAAGTTGGGTACCTACTGATTTACAAGAATGTTAAGGAACCCTGTGTGTTAGAAGGGAAGAAAGATTGCCACAAGCCTTCCGTGCATGTCTGCTGAAGGAAAGAGGAGTCAAAGGGAATATAAATCATCTCCTACCTATGCTGTCACTGTTTCTTCTCACGTTGACTTCTGAGTTGAAAAGATTGCCTGATTTCTGAGGGAAGCTTAGCCCTCAGACAGAAGACAGATGAAGCAGGTTATCAGCAGCTAGTTCGGGGAGGCCAATTTATAACTGTTCAGTTTGTATCAGGATCCTTTCCAAATTCCATTAGAAACCTGGACACATGTGCTTTGTAAAGCTTCTATTTTTGTCATATGATTTTTATTTTCCAAGCACAGATTTGGAGTGGGCAGTGAAGTTTAAAGGGACTATTTCGTATTATATTATTGCTGTTCATATGCCATGGGAAGCTAAGTACAGAAGAAGGCTGACATAAAATCTATATGAACTTCAGGAATTTGGGCCAGAATAAAACACTCTCTCAGAACTAGTATTCACAGATCCCTTCTGATGTGACCTGTGTTATAAAGAAAATGGAAACTCTCACTCTTAAAAGAACTTAAGAAATAAAGTGTTATCTCTCTGGCTGAGGTCAGAGTTACTTGTGACCTTAGAGCTGGAAGCAATGGGAAAAGCATGTTGGGTTTCAATATGCGACTCACATGGAAGTTTTTACAAAGACATAAATGCACATATGATTTTGATGATCTCATATGATATATAAAGGTGTTACAATATAGTAGGAGACCACAGAGATTTTGCTTGAAACTTTTCATGCAGAGTGCTAAAGATATTGCCTACATCATATCCCATACCGTATAAAATATGCAGTGTTTCCCAAATGTTTAGCTGCTTGGTTCTCAATCACACTAAGGTCATCATGGCTACAGGGTTTGGAGTTTATTTGGCCTCCAATAGTCACAGAAAACAAAGCGCTAGAATTGATTTTCAGAGATTTGGAAGAGGAAACAATCCCATTGAGACTATCCATAAAGGATTATTAAGATGTAAAAAAAAAAACACATACATTTTATAATGAAACAGTTTCTCTGGGGCAAAATAATAGAAAATTAAGTGCAATTTTTTTTGTCCTATTTGGAGCCGCACCACCCAGCTCCTAAATAAATACATGGAGACTTATTCTTACTTGTGAATCCCAGCCATAGCTTGACTTGTTTCTAGCCAGCCCTTCTAACTTAACTTATTCCATTTCTCTTTAACTACACTTTGTCTCTTGGCTTTTTACCTTTCTCTATTCTATATATCTTTCTTTTTCCATGCCTGGCTGTGTGACTAGGTGGCTGGTTCCTGGCGTCCTTCCCTTCTTTCCTTTTTTAATCACTAGACTCTCTTCTTGTTTTCCTTTAACCTAGATTTCTCCTGTTATTTATTCTCGCTGCCTGCTTGCCCTGCCTGTTTCTCTCTCATGCCTAGCTATTGGCAGCTTACCTCTTTATTAGATCAATCAGGTGTTTTAGGCAAACAAAGTAACACAGCTTTACAGAGTTAAACAAATGCAACATAAAAGAATGAAACATATTTTTTGCATCATTAAACAAATATTCTACCACATAAACAAATGTAACACATCTTAAACTAATATTCCATAATACTTCAGTAATGTAGAACATAGAATACATACAAGACAGTAATTAAGTACAAAGAAAGTCCATCAATAATTTTGTCTACTCCAGAAACAATAATAAAATTAATTTATCTCACCTATAAAAATTGACATTTAGGGCTCAATATCATGTTGATTACAGATTTCATAAACTAAGAACTGAACAAAAATAGTGAAATGTTAAGTCAAAGTGGTATGTACTTGTTAACATAAAGCAAAACAATTAACAATGTGTACAATAGTAGTCATATATTAAACATTCTGTGTACATATTTTATCTATACACTTTGTAAGAATATATTAAAGTTTTACATGAAATTTAATGTATATATTGGTGAAAATATCATGATGGTAAAAAACAGAAAAGGATTAAAAATTATTAATAACTATTTTTAAAATACACTGGTAAGTTTATGGAAGTTACATCTCAAATTTTCATGATGTTTTACAGCTTAAGTCCTTGATGTTCTCTTTTATGTCTGTCTTATTTTTACATTGCTAAATCAGTAATAACTTTAAATTTTGTTACATTTATTTATTTTGTATACGTATATATGTTTGCATGTATTTGTGCTAGCAAACATGCTAAATCACACATGTGGAGATCAGAGGGCAGGATGAGGATGATGGTCTTGCTTCCACCATGTGGGGTCCTGGGAACCAAATCAAATCTTCAGGCTTCGCAGAAAACCTGCTTATCCATTGGACCATCTTTCTGATACACAATATTATCTTCTAAAACTTTCTTTAGTTCTTGTAATTTGGGTAAAAACACACTTAAATTCTACCCTCTTAGCAAAATATTTCATAATATGGGCACAACTCATTAAGTTTAAAATTTTCATCGAGGCAGATAGGAGAATTCTTTTATTCTGGCATTCCTCCATCAGTCTTTGTTTGCATAACTTTCCTCATAACAGTCTTTACTAGAATTTTTTTCTTGGTCTACACTGAGTTCCATTACCAATGGTATTGTATGCTTAGTTGCTAAGTCAGCTTATCTGATTAATTGACATTTCTCTCAAGAGGAATTATAAGCTCCTTTTTGTGGTGGAATATTCGTTTAACTATCCAAAGATGTGTTGCATTTGTTTAATTGTGCAAAAATCTGTTGTATTTGGCTAGGTTGCAGAATATTTGTTTAACTATGTAAGGACATGCTGCATTTGTTTAATTATGAAAAGATGCATTTCTATTTTACCTTGCCTGACTAAGGCACCTGATTGATCTAATAAAAAAATGAATGATCAATAGTGAGAAAGAGGTGTAGATGGAACTTCCAGGCAGAAAGAGTAAGTAGGAGGAGGAATTTAGGCTCAAGGAAGAAAGAAATGGTGACAACAGGGAGAACCAGACAGACATGGAGGAAGCAGGAAAGCAGAGCATTATGAATAAAAAAAATTAAAAAGCTCTGGGATGAAATCCAGAGAAATAGAAACAGATTGAATTAAGCCCCAGTGTTCATAATTAATAATAAATCCTCATGTCTTTATTTGGGAGCTCATTGATGATGGCCCAAAGACAATACACCAATTGGGACAGTTATTAGCACAGACACTGTTACAAAATGAATCATCAATAATTCTGTCTAGAATTGTTCCTTTTTCAGCAAACTTCCTGTGCAGTTTATAATCTGCACAAGCCTTCTCATCTACTCTTTACTCTTCCTCATTCTAAAACATGACTTCTAGCTGGGTGGTGTTGGTGCACGCCTATATACCCAGGAAACTGGAGGCAGAGGCAGGCGAACCTCTGAGTCTAAAACCAGCCTGGTGTATGGAGTGAGTTCCAGAACAGTCAAGGCTTCAAAGAGAAAGCCTGTCACAAAAAATAATAAATAAATTAATAGTATTTACAATAAACTATGATATCTGCTTCTACAAATCTATTATCACTATTTTCAGAGAAGGGACTTAGTGACATAACTGTCTTTTAACTATCTTATTTTTTATTGTTAAAAGAAAAATTTACATTTACTCCCCTTGTTCCCGGCCCTCCCGCTCCCCCACTACCCCACCAGCCTCCCCCTGCTTCCTTAAGATGGGGCAGGATACCCTGCCCTATGGGAAGCCCAAGGCCCTCCCCCCTCCATCTCAGTCTAAGAAGAT
>JAQHUG010000011.1:11979048-12065086 GCA_028555095.1 Dicrostonyx torquatus
CATGTATTGGCTTTTTGGGAACCTATTCTATATGGATGCACACCTTCTTAGACAGGGATGGATCGGAGAGGGCCTTGGGCTTCACATAGGGCAGGGTATCCTGTCTCCTCTTAAGGAAGCAGGGGGAGGGAGGTGGGGTATTGGGGGAGCGGGAAGGCCTGAAACAACAGGAATAAATGTAAATTTTTCTTTTAACAATAAAAAATAGAAAAAAATAAAAATAAAAAAACAAAACAAAAAAGAATAAAAAACAAAGTATTTTCTGTGCAAAAAAAAAAAAAAAAAGATACTGCTTCTTGCTGGGACAACAGGATATAGCTATTTTGGATCCAGTCCAAGGAGCATTCAGTGCAGAGTGCTCTCTGTCTTGATCTTCACTACCCACAGAAAACATTCATCTGTTGACCATTAATTGATTATAAGAAAGAATAAGAGCATTGATTGTGCAGAAGGTGAACATTTAACAAACACGCCCCTTCTGATGGATGTCTTTTTGCACTGTAGGCTGGTGCTTCTTCTGTAAAAAGTCATTTGTTCTGATGGACTTTCAGTTGAGTTTTGCTTTTGTTTCTTGTATCTTGGGAATCCAGAAAGTCTTTCTCTGTACCAGTATATGGATTTGGTTTCCTGTGTTTTCTCATAGTATCATCAAATTTCAGCTCTTACATCAAGGTGCATGAGCCATTTTGAGTTGGTATTTACAAAGAATGGGGATTCCTTTCATCTTCTGCATGTAGATAGCCAGTTTTCCCAGTAATATTTGTTCAGGTAGATTTGACAGAGGCTGCTTATTTGTTCCCGGCTGCCCAGACCCAAAATAATGACACAGAAACTGTATTAATTACAATACTGCTAGGTCTATTAGCTCAGGTTTCTTATTGGCTAGCTCTTTTACCTTGAATTAACCCATTTTTATTCATCTGTGTTTCACCACAAGGTCGTGACCTACAGACAAGGTCCCAGGGAGCTCCGACAGGTGCCTTTCTACTCCAGCAGCCATATATCATCTCTCTGACTCTGCTTCCTCTCTCTCTCTCTCTCTCTCTCTCTCTCTATATATATATATATATATATATATATATATTTGTGTGTGTGTGTGTGTGTGTGTGTGTGTGTGTGTGTGTGTGTGTGTGTTCTGCCCTACTATGGGACCAAAGAAGATTCTTTATTAAACAATGTTATTCACAGTATACTAAGAAGACTCCCTTTTCTGTCTAAATAAAAACAAAGCTTTTAACTTAACATAGAAAAATTACATATAACAAAGCAGGTGCCAAACAGAAATTATAGTTACAATATTTATATATACTTTATCATTTATCATAAGTAAGAAAAACTATAATTTTAATTATCTATTCTCCAACTCAATCAAAGTCTCCAGTAACATATAATATTCCTGGCTGCCCAGCCTTGTAATAGTTACACAGAAACTATATAAATTACAACACTGCTTGGTCTATTAGCTCAGGTTTCTTATTGGCTAGCTCTTACATCTTGAATTAACCCATTTCTATTAATCTGTGCATCACCATGAGGTTGTGGCCTACCAACAAGTTTCCAGCAGGCTCTGGTGGGTGTCTTTCTCCTCCAGCAGTTACATGGCATCTCTCTGACTCTGCCTACATTCTCTCTGTACATCTCTTTCAGCCTGGCTATATTCTACCATGCTAGAGGATCAAGGCAACTTCTTTATTGACCAATAGTATTCACGGTATTCACGGCTTAGTGAGGGGAATCCCACATCTAGGTAGCTGTACTTTCTAGATGGTATGGGTTTGGGCACCTTTTATCATTTTTAAAACGATCTCATTTTACATACCAATCCCATTTTCCTCTCCATCTCTTTTTCCCACTCCCCATACCTTCTCCTCACCCCACTCCTCAGAGAGGATAGGGCCTCCCATGGAGAGTCAACAAAGTCTCTCTCACTACTTGAGGCAGAACCAAGGCCCTTCCCCTTGCACCTTGGCTGAGCAAAGTATCCCTTCATAGAGAATTGGCTCCAAAAAGCCAGGTCATGCAACATGTGCAGTTACTGGTACCAATTTAAGAATAAGTTGTGTTCTGGGCACATAACCGTTGATCTACAGTCTGCTATATTTATGAGATGTGCTGGAGTGAGGGTGGCATAAAGATTGTGGAAATGGACAACAAATGATGGGTTCAGACGCAGAACCATGCCATGAGAGTGTGCACACCCCTGATATTGCCTGCAGGCCCAGGACCCTGAGGCTGAATGACCCAGAGGTCTAAGACAGAACCAAACATGACTGGATTAAAATAAAAATGGTGTCATGATGCCTAACAATATTCTGATGTACTCATAAATTCGTGCCTAGCCCAATTGTGATCTGAGAGGCCTCATCCAGCAACCAGTGGGAACAGATGCACAGATTTACAATCTAGCATTAGCGCAAGCTCGGAGAATTCTGTTCAAGGGAGTGAAGAAGGATTATAGGAGTCAGAGGGGTCAAGAACATCAGAATATATCTCACAGAGTCAACTAACTTCTGTTTATAGGAGCTCAGAGCCTGAACCCACAACCAGGGAGCCTACATGGATCTGACCTTTGCATATATAGAACAGTTGCATAGCTTTGTCTTTTTCTGAGACTCCTAACAGTTTAAGCCGGGGCTATCTCTGACTGTATTGTTGGCTTTTGTAACCCTATTTCTCATATTGGGTTGTATTGTCCAGATCTTAATGCACCTTAAGAGGTGGTTAGTCTTATTGCAACTTGATATGCCATGTTTTGTTGATATACATGCAAGGCATTCCCTATTTTTAATAAAATAGAGAAGGAGAGGATGGGGAATTCAGAGGGATAGTGGGGTGAGGGACTGGTAGGAGAGGAGGGAGGGTAAGCTGAGGGTGAGATATAAAATAAATTAAAAATTAAGAGAAAAATAAATAAGTTGTGCATCAACGTATGAATTATTTATGGATTTTCCCGTTTGTTATACTGGTCTATATGTCCTCCTTTTCACTGCTCATTCATGTTAATTGTTGCTCTATTCATGATATACGGAAACTGGAGACAGCCTAGATGTGCATCAACTAATAAATGGATCACTAAAATGTGCTTCGCTTACACAATGAGATACTATTAAGCTGTTTTAAAAATGAAATTTGCATATGAATGTACGGAACTAGAAATTCTCATCCTAAGTGATGTACCCCATAGGCCAAAAGACAAATGTTACACATTTTTTCTTACATGTGAATGTTAACTTTGAAGCTTTCTGTATGTGCATTTAAATCTTAAGAGCTACAGCAGTTCAGTAACTGGTAAGCGATTGGGAAGATGCAGGAATCTTCCAAAACAGTATATAAAATATAGATTATAGTGTTATAAGGAAAGTATGCAGGGAGGGACTGCTAACACAAACAAGAGTCTTTGTGTTTCTAATGTGTTTGGGTTAATTATGTTTAATTCTATGAAGACTGTCGTTTGGATTTTGATGGGGATTGCATTAAATCAATATACTGTTTACTATATTATTTTTGCAATATCAGTTCCTCCAATCCATGATGTTGGGAAGGGTTTCTATCTTTTAATATCTTAAATTTCTCTCATTTCTGTTTTATAACTTTTATTATTGAAGTCTTTTATTTCTGTATTTTATTTTATGTGTATGAGTGCATATACATATGTGTGCATATATGCCTAAGCGTGAGAGAGTGGAAACTTAGAGGGTTGCATTTATACATACACAAACATACATATAAGCCATATTTTTCTTACCAATCGCTTTGATATTAAGCATCTAGTTTGGTCTGATAATTTAGCTATCTGAACAATATTGAAATGAAGATGTACAGTCATGTTTATGAGAGGATGACTTGGAGTCTTTCAAGTAAATTCCAAGAGCTTGTACATTGGGTCATATAGAAGATTTAGTTCTAGTTTTTTGAGAAATCAATTTCCAAATTGGCTTGAGTATCTGCCCACTGGTGATACATAGGGTTTATCTCTTGTGCACATACTCACCAGCAATTGTTGGTACTTGTTTTTTTTAATGATTTCCGTACTTACTGGAGTAGATGGAATCTCTAACTTTGATTTACATTTCTATTATGATTAGTGAATTTGAACATTTTTTTTGTTTTATTTTCCACTAATGTATTTCCTGTTTGTGGATGTTCTTGTCTTATTCCTGACCTGAGAGAAAATGATTTTTTTTTCCAATTCAATATAATATTGGCTGTGGGTTTTTAGACATACGCTCCTTATGGTGTAAAGGGATAGTCTTTACTTAATTTTCATAAATTTTATCATGAGTAGTTGTTGAATTTTTATATTTTAATTACATTTTATTTAGGTGTTTGTACACATGTGTGCCACAGTGTACATCTGAAGGTCAGAGGATAACCTGTTTGAGTCAATTCTCTCCATTACTCATACGGATTTGACATAGATCATAAAGGTACCAAATGCTGAGTTTTATCAAATTTTCTTTATTCATGTATGACCACTTGCATGACTATATGATTTTTTCATACTTCATTCTGCATATGTGGTGGATAATATTTATTGAATTGCATATATTGAACCAAACTGTACACCTAGAGTAAATACAAGTAGGTCATGATGTGAGATTTTTCTATTCTGTGTTTAGTGCAATTTACTTGCATCATGATAAATATGCACATATATGTCAAGTTTGCATGTCAGAGTAATGCTATTCTCAAAGAATCAGTTTAGAAGGAGTCCATCCTCCCAATTTTATGAAGTAGTTTGAGAAGCTATTAAGTTTCTTTGAAAGTTTGTTAATGTGCAACATGCATCTATCCAATATTTTTTTTCTTTATGGGGAGACATTTATTACTGAAACAATATAGTTACTTGCTTACTGATCTACGTAAATGCTTTTGGCCATATTTGGTAGGTTATATGGATCCATAAATTAATTCATTTCCTCTATATTTTCTAATTTGTTAGACTAGAGCTTAACAAAACAACATGCAATGACCTTCAATTCTATGATGCCAGTTGCAAAATCTAGGAAATCATATACTTTGAGTGATTTAAAATATAACATACTTTTATTATTCATTGCTCTGGTTTGATCTTTTGTTTCTCATTTAACTAATTACCATGGTTATAAAATGTTGTTTAAACTTAGAGAAATCTTTCCCATCCTCTTTTAATACGATTTTGCTCTACAGTATTTTGTCTGTAGTTTAATAGTGACTAATCAAACTGATCACCAATCAAACTATAGATCATTTAGTTATCTTTGATTGAATTTTCCTGTTTGCCACAGTGCTTAAGGCACTAAGTATTGGCCTTTTCCACAAATACTGACATTATTATTGTTATAATTACTATAAACTAGCCAATCCCCATCTTAATTAAACTCTGAACAGTTTTATTTCATTCCACAGTTCTATTTCTATTCTTTCCCTTTCTCCTTTCCAACATAACAGTATGGTGAAAACATACATTGCAACAGGGTACTACTTGCTCAAAAGGTGTTCCGTGCTTTGCAGATCGCTCAGAGGAAAAGGAAAAATCCTAGAACTGCCAAAGAGGCCTTGAGATCCTACATTTTTCTGTATCCTCTAAAAGTGTTCACACCTGTTTCTATTTCTTAGAAACTTTGCCCCATCTTGGCAGAACCCTCCCTCTCTTAAGACTCAGCCTCAAATACCATTTTCTCATTGAGGTCTTTCAGGACAGCCCTAGTGAAGAGACAATCCCATTTACTCATTACTATCTTTTATCCATCTTCCTATTTCATTATCTATTTTTCCTCAGAGAAGGTCATTCTGTAGCATTCTACACATCTTGCTATTGTTGTTCATTGGGGTCTTCCCTTAGGATGTCACAAACTACTCGCAATACTTCTCTATGATTGACTACTCTCTTCCAAGTACCTAATGCTGAGTTTGGAATGAGTGACAGAATTAATGACCAGGTTTTAGTCACTAAAACTTTGGCAATGTTGTCTCAAACAGTAAGGAGGAATACCACACCTGAACTTCAGTGGCTTAATGCCATGCTCTATCTTTTCATCCATGGTAATTGTCTCCTGAAATGATCATCTCAACTCTATATATGAGCCTTTTGTATCGGTCTCCATCCATTGACTACTTTCCAGATTTTCTCTACTATTTGAATTCTAGCTCCATGTGTTAGTTGAATTGATGCAGGCTAGTGTTGTTATAAAGGATAGTTTTAAGGGAGAGTGAATTCCTGGAGATACATAGAACATGAAAAGTAGGATAATACAATGGCAAATCTGGATAATTTTTGTGTGGTTCTAGTGTGTGTTTGTGCGTGTGTGCTTGTGTTAATGATAGCCAATGAATTTAACAATTTTACAGAATTTCTTTACATACACATCCCTCGCCTCACCCTCACAACATAACACTAAATTAGGATTGGCATTTTATAATATTTCACTCCCTAAGAAGAGAGAGAGTTATGTTGGTTAGTATTAAGGCCAAGTTGACGTCATGTTTTATGCACTGGCTTACTTATTGGCCAAAGTTTCTTTTTTCTTTTATGGAGACCTGAGCTTAGAGGTGACTCTAATGGAAACTAATAGAACACATATAGAGAGTACTCAACTATTTTACAACATGTATATTGAACACCTTCTCTGTCCAAAGGCAATGAAGCTAACAAGAAGGATACAGAGTAGTGGGGTCTAGTAGAGGTTTGAACCTTGAATAGGAAGAGAAAACTAATGCACAAATCAAATCATTGTCACTGATTTTGGAGGCAAATTATGATCCTGGATGGAGACAATTAGAATTAAAAGGAGAAACAGTTAATGAAAGATGCGAAGAAATGAAAAACATCTTCAGCACCTTTTAAGCCCCGCTATGTACCAGGTGCTGTGCGTGTGTACTTTATCACTTAATCTTCATAGCAAACATATGGTGGCTGAGTTATGGCACTGTTTTTATAGGCAAGGAAATTGTTTTGAGGGCCTTCCAACAAGTATTTTTCAATCTTATAGCAATCATTTTTTTTACAATAAATTTGTATAGCAAAGTTGGCAGAATGTCTCTGGCTGTAGGTACAGTATCATTGTTGTCTACCGTAAATAAAGTCAAAATTCTAATTGCAGAGGTTGTTCACAAGATAGTTGAATATAATTTCATTTTAAGGTTGACACATACTGACAGAACCAAGCCTACTTTCTGAGAATGCAAGAGTTCACCCATAAATATGGGTAACAATGACATTATTTTAGAGATGGTATTTCTGTACTAAATATTTAAGGATGACATAAGGGTGAAAGTACTTTTTAGGAAGAAGAAGTTGGAAGAACAAATTCAGACAGTTTTGAATCTGTGGGATATTTTTATTGGTGAAAGTCATAACGGTTAGATCAATGAAACTCTCAAATAAACATAAGCTCACATATTCTAGAAGTGAATTTTGCTTATACTCTATATCAAGTTTTTAAATTTCACAGAATTTCTTTGTGAATTGGTGATTCTTGGACCCAGATACCATTATTTTATATCAGCAGCATCAACAATGAGGCTTTCATTGTGTCCAAGATTTTCAGCATTGGCCTGGCAAAGGACGAGAACATGGCTATTTGCCTGTGGTATGCTTGTTTTCAGACACCAATTCTTGACCTAGTTGACTTCCCTTCCAATTGTCTATGACACAGCTAAGTGGTCACAAATATACTTTGTGCATATTACATCTTTTGCTGGAAATAAAGGAATTTTTTTGTTTGATTTTCAAGTCAGGGTTTCTCTGTGTTAACAACCTTAGTTGGCTTTAAACTCACTGAGTTCTACCTGCCTTTGCCTCTTGAGTCCTGGGATTAAATGTGTGCACCACCACTGCTTGGCAGAATTTTTTTTTTTAATATTAGATGGTAAGAAGCATGGTGAGCCTGATATCCCAAATAGAAAGTTTAAACTTGAATACGGCTATGCTATTAGGATGCAAATCACTGATGAAAAGTGGGAAGTTCCATTTCGCTGTATACAATGAAAACAGGATAAGCCATTGGTAACGTAAGTATTTATCTAGCTTCAGTGAATAAAGAAATCGCCTCTCTGCCAGCTAAGGAATGGAAGAAAAGAAGGAATCTTTACCCTGAGGAGCATGATTATTCTGTGAGTTATTTTTGACATAAAATATTGTCAATGTAAACCAGAATGCTGAGTGACGGTCCTAAACAGTGAGAGCTTTTCAGGTAAGATTAAAGGTTGAGGTGGGAATATTACCTTGTATTTTCAGGTAGTCTTGATGCAATTGCATAGGTCCTTATTGGAGAGTGTAGCAGGGGAATTAGAGACAGAGAGGGCAAGGATGGGAATGCAGAACTCAAAGCAGAGCAACAATGAAGGGCTAGTAGCAGAAGTTGGGGAAGGAAGGAAATAAACTCTGTGCTATAACCTTGACTTCCGCTCAATTAGGGTGATATTGGCTTGTTGCCTCCAGAATTGTATGATATTTATTTTCACTTTAAACCACTATGTTTATGAATTTTACAGCAATAATAATGGAAACAAATGCAGAGGTATGTATTTCCTTAATCCAAAAAAAGTATATGTAGGAAAATATCTGTAGAAAAGTGTTTTATATTTTCTGTATTACCAACAATAAGTAAGCAAGCTGACTCATACTTTGAAACAGTTTAAATAATTTAGAAATATGCAATTCTGTTGGAAATTATGTTTCTAAAATTCTACAATTACATAAAATGTGCAAACTCTAATTTAAAAACAGACTTCAATATTGCTAAATATTCCACAACTTTTTCTTAATGAAGTGTTTCCTCTACAAATGTAAACGGTTTCAGTTTTTCATGTTTTTCCCATCTAGCAGATCGTCCTGTAATTTTACAAGCGTTGGTGCAAATGCAGCTGTTGTTCTAAGGAGGTGTTCATACAACTCTGTGTGCAAAGTTCATCCATCATGTTCTGCTCACATTTTCCAAG
The DNA here is from genome assembly GCA_028555095.1 of Dicrostonyx torquatus. Lineage (NCBI taxonomy): Eukaryota > Metazoa > Chordata > Mammalia > Rodentia > Cricetidae > Dicrostonyx > Dicrostonyx torquatus. Next base: position 11,987,971 of record JAQHUG010000011.1, read on the forward strand.
AATCATAACATACTGATAAAATGCATAGAGTGTCAAGTATTAGACTGCAGATTTGCAGTGTACATAAGGAAAAATTGAAGTCAACTAAACCTCAGCAAAAGCATGAGGAACAGCTCTGTGTAACCACCTACTCAAATAAGCACAAGGATGTTTAATATCAGAGTTCCAAACTAGAATTAATATTGAATATAAACTCTGCAAAACCAGAAGTTTTATTTACTTTTTATAAATTATTCTTTCTGATGATATTGACATTCCTTCTCTTTTCTGTTTTAGAATGGATTTTGCGTGTGTTCATGAGTGTTTAAATGTGTATGTGTGTATGCATATATGTATATATACATATATATATACATGCACACGTGTTAGTATATGTGTGATCATATGTGTGCCAGTGTATGTATTGCATGTAAACGTCAGAGGTCAACTTTGAATCATGTTGCTTGAATGTCATTCATCAGATGATATTTGAGGATGCTATCCTATTAGCCTGGAACTTACAAAATTGACTATGCTGCCAGGCAGGCTGCTGCCTGCCTCTGACTACCCAGCACCAATGCTCAGTAAAATTCCAAGCCTGCTACCACATGCAGTGTTTTAAATTGTCCTCATGCTTGTGACCCAAGATGACACTTTATTGACTCAGCTTTCTCTGGCCTTTAGAAAGATTGGTTTGGGGTTTTTAAATATATTCTTTACTCGTTTTATGACAACAATAAAATATATTCAATGCTTTTTAATATTTGTAAACATAAAATGGCTCGTGCCACCCTCAAAAACAAGTAGCTGCCTTTCCTGTCCGAGGGCTGTCATTTAAACTGCTTTACTACACCTGAAAACATGTCACAATGGAGCATAACGTTTTTATGGTCAGATTCAGTTTTTGCTTATTCTCTATGACACAACCAGTAACAAGTTAATTGTGTCCCACATATTTACATACCATCATTTCAGACATGACAGGAAAATTCATGGTACATAATAATACACAGCATCTATGAATGCACACACAAGACCTGCACAAAATCAAGCCAGCAGAAACACCAGCAATGATGAGGGAGCAGCATATGAAATCCCATGCCTCATTCAGGAGCTATTGGCAAAAGATGGCTGCTGAGGAAAGAGGAGTCCATTTATTTCAAAAACTGAGTTCAGTAAGAGGATACAGATGTTCCAGTAGTTGTTCCTATATCTTTGCATATACAAACAGCACCAAGTACAATCAGAATTCAAGGATTTAAGGGGGGGAGTGGCATGGTGGGAGTAGGGAGTGAATGGAAGGGAGGATGGGGTTCTGAATCTGGTCCAAAACATAATATGCATGTATTAAAGTCTTAACCAGTAAACAACTGCAACATTTATAACAGTATTCTGTTTTCAATAAAATAATGGTACATATCATGTATGAACAAAACAGATTTATGCAGCAAACACTGATTTAAAATGATCAGAAAAGTGCATCATAATTTCTGTACCTTTAACCATGTGTCATTTCGCATCATCAATGTTATCTCTACCTCAAACCAATGCATTTGTTCTTGGCATAGCTATCTGCACTACAGCCACACTCATCGAATCACCAACGGAATATGTGGCAAGTGCACTGGAAATCTTTGGCTATTATTACTGTCATGGACTAAGAGCTATAAAATTAGGAAAGGTATCTTATTCTTCAGAAGCTAGAGTTCACCATAATACTCATTCTTAATTGACTTGTTGACATCCAAAATTATTTTAGAATATAGAAAAACAACATGATATATCTGATACATAATGCAAAGGGCACAGATGGTTTTCTGAGACTGAATCCTGTAATTACTATAATAGTATTTCTACAGTGACTCATAATGTGGTAATCATTTACCAAGTATTTCCAGTTCTGTCTCCCATCAAGCACACAGAAGGATTATGCTGCATGTGGTTTGGAAGGAAGCATGGGAGACGTTCTCTTGGCTAATGGAACTGATATCAATTCAAATATTATTTTTAGTAGTGTGTGTGTGTGTGTGTGTGTGTGCATGCGTGTGTTTTTGTGTGTGGAAATGGGAATGCTCAGATGCCAGAAATTTTCTGATTTTCTGGACCTGTGTATCAGGAAATTGTGATCAAGATGGGTCCTGGGAAGCAAACTTAGGTCCTCTGCATGATCAGGAAATGTGCAGAGCCACCATTCCAGTCTCCTAATTATTCATTTTGAATGCAAAATTCTTCAGAAGGCTCTCTATCTCTCAGGCATGAAAGCCATCAACATTTGAAGTGGATGATGTAATAAAGACCTACTCTCTTGACTGTATATGCAAACATCCTAGTCTTCTTATTGTGCTACCAGACTTGGGAATTTTTTCATTGCATTTGAGCTCAATACATGTTGACATGCAAACATATATAAGCAGGCATACTAAGAATATGCAAAACTACACTTATATTAATATACGACATTGTAAGTCCTTTATTTTGGCAACTTTGAACTTTTATACCAAATTAGTTGTGAAGCATTCTTTAAATTTTTAGACATGGATTTTTAAATTATTATCAAAGTGATAAAAAGAGCAAGAATGTGAAACCTAAAGCAATAACGTGTTTCCAGAAACTAGAACATGAATTAAAAGCTGGTTTAAAGTAAAGAGGAATCATCTTGGCTACAGGGAAAGAAAACTTGTTTTGTTTTGTATGCTGGTTCTGACCTCAATAGTTAAAAGATGTTTAATAAAAGAACAACTTTTAAATCGATGAGAAAACACGAATATGAATATAGTGATATTAATTTCTGGCTTAGTTTTTATTCTCATCACCACTATAAGAGGCAGAAAACACCATACTTATGTATGATGCAGAAGTTATGTTTCCATAGGGGATATATGTTTTATGTATATAATCAGGAAGAGATACAGGCTTTGCTCTTCTTTTGACATGATGTATTAGCTCGGCTCCCTGACTACATCATATGTATAGGTACTATTCTCAACATTTTCCCTGTATTAGCATAAACCAGTGACTGTGCTTTATCTGGTGTTAGAGTAAGGCTTGTTCTATAATACAAGGCAAGGGAATGAAATAGATGGAACGAAATATCTATGAGATTCCAGGGTCAGTACAAATCAACTCTAGAATGTATACTCTTAGTTGCTAGGAAGGATGTCCTAATATGACAAACCTAAACCCGGGGAAACAAAACATATGATAACGTTATTGCATTTCGCTAAACTTGGATTTTTCTTTGTTTTCATTTCTATCACTTTCTGCTTTTTTTTTTTTTTTTGGTTTTTCGAGACAGAGTTTCTCTGTGGCTTTGGAGCCTTGTAGACCAGGCTGGTCTCGAACTCACAAAGATCTGCCTGCCTCTGCCTCCCGAGTGCTGGAATTAAAGGTATGCACCACCACCGCCTGGCTCGCTTTCTGTTTTTCCATAAAAATTCTCATCACGCTCCTTGATAATGAACCACTAGTTCAAAAAATTTAAGAGCATCCACACTCTGTTACAGTCATTTTCTTTTAAAATACAAATGCTTCATTTCTGGTCCTTATTGTGTCTGTCAACTAATAAACGTATGCATTTCCAGAAATATGTAATACGTGCCAACTTTAACTTTTTTCTGTTTTAATTCAATCTCAATCATGCATTTATAATAATGAAAACTCTAGAGCCAGCTGTCATCTATCAAAGACATAATATTGTAAGTCTAGCCATTTTGTACTCATGTCGCATACTCTGTACAGCCATCATTCAGCCATGCATTCTTAATTTTATTTCACAGATGAGAAAACTGACATTCAGCACAGGTTTAACAACTTGTTTAGAAGTAAAACTGGTTTTTACAAATTATGTCATCCTTGCTTTGGTTTGTCTTCTGTGTTACATGGTGAGGCAGGCACTGGAACGGTCCTGTCGCTAGTTAGAAAACTTGAAGCAGTTTAGTAGCTGGAACCTCTTTCAACTATTATTATATCTCAGGAAAAATAATGTAGTAAGCGACAGTAAGCCATTACATTTTAAAATCCACTGGTAAAAATACAGTGAGCAGTTTAACAATGAATGAGCATGTGAGTGAGTTAATGAATCTTCTGCTCTAGCAACTGGCTCACCTGTCAAGTCAGTTTACATAAGACGGCGGTAAATTTTCACATTAACCTGGAAACTGTGGTTTGGTTTCTTTAGGCATTTATTTTATGCGATTTAAGTTGACAGTGAGGCATCTCAAAGAGGTATAGTCATTTCTTCAGCTACTTTCATTTCTGAATATAGCCCACAGTGGTATTCTTTGTAGAATGAGAAACATGATCTCTTTAGTTCTGGAGGGAGAATATATCTTAATATGTGTTTTCTGCAGTTGATCAGCATCAATGGGCCCCAATGCATATGGCATTTTCAAGAACTTCGAGGATCTTAACTTTAAAAGATGCACAGTATTTGTTGAATTGTACATAATTCAAATGCAAAAATATGTTAGAAGGAAATATGATAACACTTATACCAAGAAATCTGGTAAATCTAATTTTAATAAATTGTGGTAGTTATTTACTACCAGATACAGCCCGGTTTTCCTTAGAAATAACTCCTCCTTAGCAACCAACTTCAGAGAAACTTATGAGGCAAAATACCAGAAGCAGCATAAATTTCCTAAAAGAGCAATAAAATACCTTTGCGAAGAAACCAAACCCAGATTCCATACCATAATTCAGGCAGCACCGCCCATCATAAACAAAAATTCATTATGCCCGCTGTGTGGAAAAATGTTAAGCAAGAAGAAATAAACAGAGAATGTTTTAACAAATCATATTAGCCAAATGAAAAAAATAGGATAAAGCCACAGTTCTGAATGAGACTGCCAATAAAGCTTAAAACTCAGCCAAAATTTGGAAGAAATCTAAACATAGGCAGACCAAGTCTAAATCTTCCTAAGATATTTTATTCTGGGTTTTTCCTTTCAACTATTTCCTTAAAGTTTTGGGGGGAAACCTTGACTAGATCGAGAGATGTGATATTAAATGCATGTTCATTGTATCCAAACCTAAATTGAGGCTACAACTGACTAACATTTAAAGACATAAACCAGATCGTGATTGCCATGCAAGAATTACAAAGTGCATCAGAAGAGAGAATAAAAATGTTTTCAAGTTTAGAATGACCTCCCCTAGACACACACACACACACACACACACACACACTCACTCACACACACACAAACCAACTCCACGAATAATCTTTTACGGTCCACTTCTCCATGAATGAACAGAACTTTGAGTGGTTGCAGTATGTATGTTCCTTGAATGCTTAGTACCATGCACACAGTAAAATAGCCTTCTGTGGGGTCAGATTCATTCTGTGTGCTCTCTGAAAATTTCTTACCATGCATTAAAAATCTGTCATTTTTACAATGAGGTCTTCTTAGTCCCTTTCTACCTTTTATATATTAATAGAAAAATAGCCTCTTCCCCATGAATCTGGCATATGTTAAGGGGCATCTTATGTTTTTAACTATGAGAAGATCTATGGCCACAATTGTGATCTTAAAAGACAGAGAAAGGGTCAGTATGAAGCGAGAAAAAGAAAGGGGAGAAAGCAATCTTAAACTCTTTCTTTCTTTGCCCATGTCTGTTAACACGTTCAGGAGAAGTACCTGAGTGATAGAGTTCCAAACAAGCAAAATATGAAGATGCTATAAGTTCAAAATATCTTTTGTTTATATACAGTGGGAAAACTTTTTGGTGTGTTTGTTTATTGAAACAGGGTTTCTCTGTAGTTTTTTTGACTATCTGGTGCTTGCTCTGTAGACCCAACTGACCTTGAACTCAGAGAGATCTGCCTGCCTCTGCCTCCCAAGTGTTGGGATGAAATACATGCACTCCCACCACAGTGCACAGTGGGAATTCTTTGACTAAATACTATTAATGTGCAACCAGCAACAGCAACTGTGATAAATTTCATGTGTTTGCTATTGAGACAGAAAAACTAATCACTGGGGGATAATTTATCAGATGATAATTAGATGATAAGATATTGCAGTGCTTTAGCTTTCATATTTTTGTCTTCTGTTTTTGGTTTTTTTTTTGTTGTTGTTGTTTGTTTTTTCAAGACAGGGTTTCTCTGTAGCTTTGGAGGATGTCCTGAAACGAGCTCTTGTAGATCAGGCTGGCCTTGAACTCACAGAGATCTGTTTACCTCTGCCTCCTAAGTGCTGGGATTAAAAGCATGTGCCACCACCACCTGACAGTTTCATATTTTTCAAAATGCTTCTAAATACTGAATTTTCTACTCATAGTGAATCCTTGTTTTATTACTCTGTTTATTCTCAATCTCAAGAAAGGAAGCAATGGAAAAAGAAATGAAACAAAATGTACAATATCTTCAGTCCTTCATTATCGTCCATGTAGTTCATTTCTTGAAAAAAAAAAGAGACCATCCTTTTGCTGTCATCCTTTACTTTTAAATTTTCTTTGTTTTACAACCTTTATTATTTTAATTGAGTTATCTCTGAAAGAAAAAGGAAAGATAGAATTGGAAAGGAAGAAGAGGAGGAGAACAGAGGGGAGAGGACAAGAGGAAAGGGGTTGGGAGGAGAAGGGAGGAGAACAGAGTGGTCTGTAGAAGTGAGAAAGGCAGTGGATGTCAGAGAAAGAAATGGCTTTCATAAGAATGAGAGATTTTGAGCATTAGAACCATACACATGTATAATTCATGTGGACAAAAGTTTTAAGTATCTATGTGTGGTCACTGGGTTCTTCATTCTAGTCAAGGGGTAAAAGATAATTAGTTGATAGTTTAGGATTTTTTAATAGTTTTAAATTTTCCAGTTTTTATTTTAATTAAGCAATGTTTATTTTTCAGTGTTTTTGCTCCCAGAAATATTTTTAAAAAGGAAGAAAGGAAGGAAGGAAAGAAGGGAGACAGATTTCAGTTCCTTTGGGTCTTTGACTGCAATAAAATGAGTGCATTTGTATATTTAAATAATGCAGAAGTACCAATTGCATTGCTATCAACAAGAACACTATGAAAATTAGACTCAGAAAAGCTGGTAAATACTTAGCTTATAATTTTATCTAACTATATCTTGACATAAAATCTTGAAGAAGATTATTAAATCACATAAAGTAAACTCATCAGAAACTCTGTTACCTAAAGACTTTAATTGCCCAAACCTTTTGAAAATATGATTATTTTTTGTTTGTTTGGAAAATGCTGAGGGGAAAATATTCACCAATATGAAGCTAAGTCAAAACTTGCTTTCCCAAGTCTTAAAATAAAACTCTCAGAAAACAAACATGGCATTGTTTATTTTTTAGAACATATACTATTTCACATCCATTAAATGTTCTCCGAATAAAATCTATAGCAATGAATCTGCTCTAGGGTGATGGCTAACTAGTCCAGTTTGAATAGACATCCTTTTTCCTATGTTCTTCTCAACAAAGGCTATCCTTATGCTCTTCTCAAGGCTGACAGCTTCTATTTAATTTACAGAAGCTGAAATATTCATATTTATATTATCAATAAATCACTAATGCTAGAATAGGTACAGGAGCAAATATGTTTCTGTTTTCTCACAAGCTTGTAAGAATCACAAGTTCTTAAAATAGCCAGAGGAATGTGGAGATTTAAGTGACGTTCTCCGTGAGCAAATTCAAGATGGAGCTTCTGACAAGAGGATTTTCAAAAGTTAGAGAGATGAGGTCCACTCCTTGAATAAACTATTTTACTAAGTAATTTATTATGTTGACCTTTCACCTGTCTTGTTGGTGTGAATGAGTTTCACTGTTATGCACTCCAAATGATATTCAATGTTATTATTTTCACATAAAGTGTAGGGTCAGATCACAGAAAAGTAATTACCATTAATAAAAGCAAGAATACTTTCAAATTTTTAAGCCGTGAATTAGGTTCAGGTTACACAGGATACTGAGCTATTTGCTTCAGGAAGTAAACTCAGATGACAAAATTAAGTGAGTGATTCCTATAATGGCACACCTAATCCCTAAGTTTAAAAATACCAAGAGCATTGTGACAGTTTTATATTCATTAGCAATTGGAAGAGCTCCTAATATTAACATCTTCGTTAATGTATCTGTACTTTTGTCACTAAAACTCAAAACTATATCTGTCATGTAATTTCGGCATGAGTGTTAAAACAATCTGGTTTTAATAATTTTTATTTTGGGTAGCATGAATGCTTATTTATAATCAAAAGAGCTATGAACAAAAAGCATTGTTTTACAAATGTCATTTAACCATCATAGAAAGAGATGAAGGAGAGAGCAGGGTGTAAAGGTGCACAGGTATTTGCATCCATATGATCCGATGCAGATTCACTGCAGGTGATACATGCACAGATGTGTGACTTCACCAGTACCTCCGGTCACAAGCACACTTCTCTCATTTCTTCTTGTTCCCCTTTTTTCTTCTCTCTGTCAGTGCACCCAGAGACATATGCATAGATATATTTTCATAGAAGTTTTCTTTTTGTTTTCTTGAGCAGCATAGTAATTACATGTACTCTGTAAACTTTAGATGCTATAAAGTTAAATAATATAAACAGATAAAAAGTAGCCTGATCGATTTCTATACCTTTATTTGGAAGTCTACTTCGTACCAGTCATCTGCATGGACATCCACAGAACATATGCTACCAATTAAAAGTCATATAAGCTTAGGTCTGAGTAAAATCTTCAAAGCATTTGGCTTCTGAACAACATACATTAGTTTAAATTCAGTGAAAAATACACTTTCTATAAATAAGCCTCAGCATTCATCTGTATTTTTTTCCTGCAAATCTATGAATCTGTGAATAGGAATAAGGAAAGATGAGCTATTTCCAACTTTTAGTATAATCTAATCAAAGAACTAACAGCACAAAGGATGTTTTTGTTTGAAATCAAGTATCATATTTCTTGCTGCCATTTCTTAGTCATAGTCTCTTTTGCATTGTGATAATTCAACATTTTACTTTATTTGTACAATTATGAGGCAGGCATTTGCCATGTACAGACTATTTTCATTATAACTTACTAAATAAAAAGAACTCAATGGCATGGTAATGGTACACAAATTACTTTATTAAAAATCCACATCTTAATGGGAAGAACACTTGTGTATTCCTTTGACTGTGCTGCATTGAAGTAATAGGGGTCTGATCAAAGCACAGTTGAAACAGTCTAGAAAGACTAGCAAGTTCCAACTTGTGTGGGGGAGCAGGATGAAACCTGGAGACTTCCCAGATAGCCTTCTTAAAGGGAAGCAACAGATTTCAAAGAAAATGTAACTTGAAATTCATAAAATGACAGAAAACCCATTATGTGTCTTAGCAAACAAGACTAAAGAATTATGCCATTGTATCACTTGCCAGTTTGACACCTTGACTGACTTAGTCAGGGCAGAAAAAAAAGTGAGGGCATTTTCTGTAATTGAAAAGACTGGGAAGCACACACACACACACATACACACACATTCACATCCATTTGTACACACAAAACTATTGTGCAGCTGTATGGGCATGTCATACAAAGAGAGGGCAAAGCACTCAGAAGAGACAGGCATGAGTATAGTCATGACTCGGTGTTCAAGTTCTCTTCTACTCCACAAGAATTTCTGAGAAAACAGGGGAAAATGTATCCTGCTAGAGTAATTATAACCAAGGTAATTCAGAAGGGCCACCAGGGCACGGAGAGTGGAGAGCTGGAGGGTTCAAGACTACAGATAGAGCCAAGTTTGACAAAATGTTAGTGGGGATAAGTATTGGGAAGAAGGGAGTGAGCAAGGAGGAGAGGAAGGGTTCAGAGAAGGGAACATGAAGTGGGTGCAAGTCACTGGGTGAAAGAAAGCCTACCAAGGGAAGAAGGAAGCAAGACAATTACAGTTCCTGTTGTGTGGAGGGAGAAGCTGGCAACTTAGGTCATAGAAACCACGACATAGACACTGAAATCACTAAAATGCTTCCTTTGATTTTTCTGTATCCTGGAAAACGCTGTTGTTTTCCCATATGTTGGGTGCGAGGGCTCCTCTGCATTAAATGCCTTTAAAATGCGCCTGCATTCAACCACTAGGAAGTACATGCCTACCTTGAACAAAAGCAAACCAAAGCTGTAACAGCATGAATGGGAAGGACGCTATTTCAAACTAAGTTCCTGTTCTTTCTTTATATAATGTTTAGAAGAGTAAAGAGACTGATTTATGCAGGCAAGTATGTAGTCGTATTTACCGAGTCTGTGTCAGCCCCTTAGACCGTCTTATCATTTCCATCTCTTCATCACAGGACCTTAGGCAGACCCCTCTGCCCATTACTGAGATTCAGAAACTTACTTGACTTTGTTAACATTTTGTATAAAATTCTCAAATGATGGCCAAATTCTAATACATAATGATCTCCAGTACCTATTTTATAATTTATGAACCGATCTAGTTCATGGCCAAGTACAAATAGAAATTTTCACGTCTTTGACTCGCTCTCAAGGACAGTGTCTGTCACGTGAGGTAGTATTTAAGAAAACACATAGTAATTTACAGCACGGTTCTAGGTTCAGACCTGATAGGTGTCCTATCAACCCCTGTAGTCGTCAGGTGGGTGGTTCTGGTGATGAATATTAGCTGCTTTCTTTATTTTAATTCTCTTTAAATTGTGCAAAGGTCTTTTCTCTTAAACGAAATTCCTGTGAAAAGATATGTGTAGTTGAAAACTTCTCAATGAAAAAATACTTGTAAAGTCAGAGTTTCTTCCATTTGGCAAAATAGCTAAAAGTTAATCCTTGTCAATGAAAGCTAAATAACTTAATAATGGTAAGCACTTAGCCATAAGACCTTTGGGGGGCAGTTGGTCCATTTGTGGTGATAAGGAATTAGGCAGAGATATAGTTTGTCAAGTCATATATTTCTGCTATAAAATGCTTCTTTTTAAAATATAAATGTCTCAAGGAATCTCTTTGCCTCACTGTTTAGTATCCTTTGATACTGAAGGATACTAGCCAGAGCTTTCTGTCCAAATATTGAACAATATGAAATTATGTGGATTGTACTTACTGACCTAAATTGTTTGTTAATATTCTCAGTAATTGGCTAATAATCAGCACTCCAGAGTCATTCTAAAGAGGAAAAGCATATAGGAATACTTATTCCTAGACTAAAAACCAGAATTTGTGGTATCCATACTTGCCATCATGAATGAATGAAACAGGAAAGATAAATTATTGTTTTTTTCTGTTTGACAGATTCTTTGACCAAATTAAACCTCTTCCCTATGTTCTTTGGTGACGTAAGTATAATTATGAGACATTCTTATAGTCACAGGTACAATAAATTATGATTATCATTACTACCAGAGACACAAAACATACTTGGCAGATACTGGGCACAATAACAGAAGTCAGTGTGGACACAGAATCATGAAACATCTGAATTTCAGGTTGAGCTTGATAGATAGGAAGACTATTAGAGAGAGAGTGATAAAATATTGTTTAGATCATCAAAGATAATAGATAAAAATGTTCAAAACTGAAAGAGGGTTTGAAGGCTATGGTACATCAAAGAAAGAAACAATTGACTGCCAAGGCTAGAACACCAGGTGATAGGCTTAAAGATGGTAGCCTGTACCAGATCATGTGAGACCTTCTTAGTATGCCGCAAAATGACAACTTATCTAAAGCACATGAAAACATGAGAGAATTTTGAGCAAAGATGCGATTTACGCATATGCTTCTCTCATAGACCTCAAGCAGAGATGAGCTATGGGTTGTCCCATGTAACATTAAAAAAATTTCAAGTGGAGTTGATTAACTTTTCAGTTAGAAAGATGTTCTAGTGCTATACTGAATGTATTTTTCATGAGCTGATGACTAGCATACAGATTAGATATTATAATGAGTTAAATATCTATTCCAAGGTAGAGACACTTTTCCTATCATGGTTTCCATAAAATATGCAGGACCATTGATTACCTTAAAAATAATGTTATTCTCTTTTCCTCACGTGAGCTTAGTGTACTGTTTCTTATGAGATGAAAAATTTCATCTTGGAAGAGAGCTCTTTAAAGCACAGCAAATTCTGTATTGAGTTAAAATATTCAATTCTAAGGTGAGCCTCCTCAAAGTTCAAGAAGCAAATAAACTAACAGCTCCCAGAAGTCCCTCAAACTAGCCAGATGCACTAGGTTCTACCCTCTCCCATCATATATAAATAGCTCAGACTGCTGAGAGATGCTCTTACGCAAGACAAGTTGCCTGGGAAAGACTCAGACCAACGTAACTGCCTTGATAGAACACCTATCCAAGACATTGAAACACCTGAAAATTATGCTGTGTGTTTCTGTTTCTGGCTGTCATGAGATGTCACTCATGCTCTCATGGACTTTTGGTGATGCAGCTGCCTTTTAGTTATTTCTGCTGCTAAAAGCAACCTTCACCTATACTCCTGAAATTAATATCAATAAAACTCTTTGTTTCATCAAGGTAGACTCAGGGATAGTCTTATTTTGGTCTTTCATTGGCTCCCTATCTGTGGTGAGTAGACATATGTTAATCTCCCCCTGGAACAGTGGCACATAACACGTGTATATGGAATCACAGACATACACATATGCACACAAGTTCACATGCATGGAACTTTGAGATCTACTTTTAAATAACTGCTATTAGAGTTTAACAGTTATTCTGCAACAACTCGCATGCATTTATTAACTTCAGTTTCTTCATAGCTACATCAAGTTTCTAAAAGTTGAAGATTATATCCCTAATAAAAAATAAGAACAACATGCATTATTAAAGCATGACCTTTCCCCAGGAACACGGGTTAATTAACATTACACCAGACTGTCTTTGAAACTTATTATGTGATAATAGTTAAACTACAGATTTCCTTAATATAGAAGCTCTGTCTAAAAAAGTGCGTAAGATGATGTCCTGCATCATGCATGATTTTTAAAACGTTTCCTTACACAGAGTGGATGATCTGATTTTATAAGTGACTACTGTCTATTCATTTCTTTCACTTCAACTAATTCAGTTCAGGTAGGTAAGATAGTCCTGTGGACAAAGTGCTTGCAAGTCCAACTATGATGGCTGCAATTTGGATCCCCAGAACCCACATCAAAGCCTGATATAGTGACCTCCTTTAATATCAGCATGTTAGAACCGATGATGGGAGATCACCAGGGCAAGATAGATAAAATACCCAGAATTAGCAAGCTCCACGTTCAGCAAAATACTTAATAAATAAGAAGAAGAGTGAGAGAGGAAGACACCGTCACTTCCCATCTTCATAACACATACATATGTTCATGAACAGATGTACGAGCAAGTGTAGTCAAATGCATGTAAATGTATAAGCATATGTATGTATCATAAGTGCATATGTGTAATTAATTATTATAATATTTCCTTATTTTATGGAATATTTCATATCTGCCATTCAGTGGAAAATGTCCATTTGAAGTGCATAGAAAAATGATTACGTTTTCCGTAGCATTGAAATGGCCATGTCTGGCACCACATTTAAGCAACATGATTAGATTGATTGTTTCATTAGAATTCACATGCCGGTTCCCAGGAGGTGTTTTGGGGTGGCACTGGGACTGGAAGCAGATACCATTAATATCACAGATGGAAGCCATTCCTTTTCTCTTCCGGGTTGTACTGTACTTACTCCCACTTCCACAGAGTCTTTCTGCAGAAGGCTCTCCACGGTCCCTGCCTTGAAAGCTCTCTCACGAGGTGTCTGATCAAGTGCTAATTCCCAAAGGTCTTCAGCATTCCTACATCTCTCCTTTCCCTTCCTTCTTGATAATGAAAACTGAAAACGTGAAACCGGTGTTGTAGAAGAGCATTTCTGGAAGGCTGCCAGCCTTTTCCCTGGGTGTTAGCAGGAGTTGAATTTCATTCCATTCATGTAACCTTATTTTGTTAAAATGTAGTGACCTTCTCAGGGGTGAAACATTGTTCTAAAAAACAATAACATCGAAGCTATTTACCACAAGCTACAGGAGAAATTGAGAGAAATCAATGAATAGCAATGTCTTCTTTGCTGTGCAGGCTTGTAGCATGGACGCTGTGATTAATTGCACATTGGCATTTTTAGATTGGTCCTCAGTGAATGATACTACTGGGAAAAAATATTTGTCACTTTTTTTTCTTGCTTGCTTACTTGCTTAATTAGTCGCTTGCTTCCTTTCTGTCTATGTGTGTTTTTCTTTATATTTACTTAATTGCTATATGAGTCTTCCATAACATTAATTATACATTTATTCTTCCATCTCTCATTCCTTGTGATCTTGACAAATATTTGCACACAATAGCTTACTCCATACTGAAGTAAAGTGTCACCAAATCCAGTGGGCTTTCCGGGTTTGGCCACCGGACAAGCTCTGTAGATGTGGTACTTTTCCACACACATTCTCTTCTGTATCACCATTTGTTCACAAATCTTGTACAGCATTTATTCAGCCAGGTAATAAGACCTCACAGTTGTTCACTAAAATGAGGGACTTCTCAGCACACCTTGTTGAAAATTTCTATGCCCATCTTCATCTTGCTGTCCTCTGTGAACCAGGAGAGAATTCTTAGTGTTTATATTCAAAGTTCTAAACACTGATTAAAGACTTTGAGGCAGCACGTTTCTTGGAAACTTGTACCCAAACAGCCATGGAAATCAACATGGCCAGCACTTCAAAACATATGTGAAAAGTGAGGGGTTAGTTTAGGGTCAAGAGGGGGATGACAACTTACCTCATGTCCTTTCAAAAAGTTCACAGGCAAAAAAAAAATGTACCTTGTTCTCGAGGTTACCTAATTTTCTCCCTCTATCAACAGAATCAAAAGTAATAATCCCGAGGAGGTCTCTTCCTCCTTGAGGCAGGAAGCTTCCACACTATGCCACTCATGTATCCCTTGCAACTGATTAAGATCGCCTTAGATGTGGGGAGCTGTATCTGATCCCCTTATCTCAGTGTAAAGTAAAACATGCTTGACTGGTTAATAAAAATGGAAGATGGAGTTACAAAGAGGAAAAGTTCACTTGAAAACAAAGACTGAAGTCTTTTGGTCACACCCAAAACAGTCAGATTGCAGATACTCTAGAAATAAGAATTTAGAGAGCCCTTGGCAAATGTTTTCTAATTTACTATTTGTTATGAATAGAGCTAAGAAAGCAAGCATTCCATACTAACTGTCTGAACTTAAATACCTAAAACAAAACAAATAATATGCAACAAACAAAAGCATTTTCCAGGTTTTTACTTCTGTGGTCTAGTATTTGATTGCCAAAGACTGAATCTGCAAAAGCAATTTTTTCCTATTTCCAGGGATCACTAAATAAACCCAGTGTGTTGCAGCAGCTATTAATATGTATGATTTTTACCCCCCCTTTCATAAATCATTTCTCTAGTTTTCTTTCAAGTTATAATCCATTTTGGATACTGCACAAGTTGTCGTATCTGTAAAACTTTGCTATAACAATTAACGGAATTCATAAAACATTATACTTCTTATGGACTTCGGGGACTGACTAGAATGGTCCTTTCTTTGATAGAGTGGAGATTCAAGACATTTAGAAAAGAAGGTCCTACTGGTGTCAGAACCGGGTTCCAGCGATGCCTTTTCCAGCAGATGGTTCCTATCACAAGAGTTTCAGACCTGGGCTGTAGGCATGGTAACTGAGCTTGATACCCACCACTGAAACCAGAGGATTTCGTGAAGGAACTGTAGTTTCAAAGCATATTTCCTCACTTATGTACTAGGATGGTAGAGGGGGGTACTTTCGAGAGCACTTTTTAAAACTAATTTTCAAAGTGTTTATTAGGGGAAAAATGCGTATGTTACCTTTTTTTATACATCAACGGTTATGAAGGATTCCACTTCTACTTTTGCTATGAATGATGAAATGAACATTTCATCCTAGGGAAGTTTGGTTGAAAGGAATATTTGAAGTCAAACAGCCACCATGAAAAATTCCTAGTTACTGCACTCCAAATCATCTTAAGAGCAGTGAGTGATCTA
Organism: Dicrostonyx torquatus; assembly: GCA_028555095.1. Taxonomy (NCBI): domain Eukaryota; kingdom Metazoa; phylum Chordata; class Mammalia; order Rodentia; family Cricetidae; genus Dicrostonyx; species Dicrostonyx torquatus. The sequence goes on from JAQHUG010000011.1 coordinate 12,003,940, forward strand.
ACTGAATGTCGTTTTATTGGTGTCAACTGACATTACATAGTCACTCAATAGGCTGACGTGGAAGAACTGTGAGATGTTCAAAGTTATTATCCTTGTATGAAAAAAATAATAGAAGAAAAAATGACTAAGTATAGAAGAAGAAGATAAAATCTGAAATATATAACTGCTAGGCAAACTCATTTTTGCAAACCCATTTCTGATAGTAAACTGTTTTGTTTTCAGTAGATAGAATATTTTATGGTGTCTTATTTTTGAGTAAGAAAATGCACAGACCTCTACTAGCATTTGGCATAACACTTTGAATCTACTTCTTGTTTGTTTTGTTTTGTTTTTCAAGACAGGGTTTCTCTGTGTATCTCTGGCTGTCCTGGAACTCTGTAGACCAGGCTGGCCTTGAACTCACAAAAATCCACCTGCCTCTGACCTCTGAGTTCTGGGAGTAAAGGCATGCGCGACCCCCAGCTAGGCTGAATATACCTCTTTACAACACAGTCTCCCTGGTTGCAAAGTTCCCAAAAGACCCCTTTTCCTTCGTCAAGCTTCAAGTCAGGACACGCTAAGCACTTAGGAACAGTCTGTAATGTGCTTTTAGTATTGGGCAATACTTCTTGGCGATACCCTAACATCATATAGCTTATTTCTTAATGTATTTAACAGTGGAAAAACTCATTTTCTACTAAAATCTCTCTTATTATATGGATATCTTATAAATAAGAAAACACCCTTTAAGGTGGCCAGGATTTTTCTTTAAAATCTTAGAATCACAATCGGGCTTATAGGTTACAGTTACAGAGATGGACCAGAGGTTCAAGGGCTTGCCATGAATGCAAGAGAACCAGAGTTTAGTTCGAAGAAACCACATGAAATGGCAAGCCAGGTGGGCATTGCAGCTCACTTCTTTTTCCAGCTGCACTTATAAATATCAGGAAAACAAATTGACCCATCAGATAGCTCTGGGTTTAATCACACGACACTGTCTCAAAGAAAAAGATAAAAATACTTTCCCAGAAGATTGCCGGACATCGAAGTAGGGCATCCATAACACAAATGTGAACACACATGGCAACATACATACAAAACATATGTGAATGTCATACACATATAAAAATATAAATGAATACAATAATTATTTTTTGGAATATTGGTTCATTGGAATTCATTATTGGTACTGACATTATATTCTCTTCATAAAGCTAAATTGTTCATAAAGTTAAATATGTTTATGTTGCCCCCAATATTCACAGTTGGTATTTTTTCTGATTTTGTTAATTTCATAGAATTGATGGTTGTATTTCCACCAGTAAAACTTATGTATCTGTTCCTACCAAACAATTAGTAAATTAAGTAGGCTTTCTGAGTCTTGGTCGTTTTATTTAACAGAAGTTGTCAAAGATGCTGCTCAAGTGTCATTCTTAATTCCATCTTCTCTAGATTTTCATAATTCAGGCTCACGTCAAATAGAGATCATTTCAATGCAATTCACTTACTTCCTATATTTCTTGAGGTCTAATTTTAATTTTCTAGTCTCTACTATGGATGTAAGATGGAGATGAACTTTAAAATGTTTTTACTATAACCAAATGAAATAATACAAGCAAAAACGGCATTTGAGATAGCTCAAAGATGTTAAACGATGCTCAGTTATGAAAAGCAATTACTGCTTACCAATTGCGATACGAATTATCAGGTTGAAGTAGTGGACAGTTACTGTCACATGGCACGACTTCGAAGAAGTATGAAATGGGACTGTCACCTTTTACAGTAAACAGTTTGTGTGCTAATACTTTGACAATCCCCTGTCATTCAAATGATGGAGGAAGTTGCTTTGGAAAGCAGATAGGTGGTTTAGGGCCCTCAAACTTCAGCTCACAGGTGGCCGTGTTCTCTGATCACACATCAGTCTGGCCCTGACTGTTGCCTACAGGGGCTTCAGCCGTACCACATGTGCTATTCATTAGTGAGAATAGTATTTTACCTTTGAAGTTCTTGTTTTAAAACCCCATAATACTAAATGCTCAGCAATCCAAATTATATATAACTATTCAAGAATTTTTACATACCTCCTCATAGACTTACCATTTTCTGTGTCAAATACAAACTTTATTTTACATATGCTAAATCCCAAGGACATTTATTTTGGAAACTTTTGGATACTATAGTTCAAAACAGATGAATATGACTGAAGAAAGCTAGGTCTATTAGATAAATTATGTAATAACATTTCTGAGCCAGACATTCCAAAGGGCCCGTATTTAACAACAAAAACCTGGTTGACACATATATTTAACTTGAAGAGAGCATCAAATCTATATCAATATTCCCAAATTAGCTGTTTTCTAATGAAAAGATTTTTTGGTTAATTAAATTAGAAATATCACCCTTTTTCTATATTGCCTCTGAAGTTTATATACACATTAATGTATTAAGTATTTTAGAGATGTCTACAAAACAGAAACATTTTAAATTGTTTTTCCTACCTGAAAACAAGCCTACAATTTGCTTTCTTTAATGAATGCCCATTATCTGCCTGGGGAATTAGTATTCTATAAAATTTATTGCAGAGCAAAATTATTATGTTTCAATTTAGTTGTTTTCTGTTTATGTGTATATATGTTTTCCCTCATGTATCTATGTATACCTGAAGCATGATTGGCACTAACAGAGGAGAAAAAAAGGCACCGGATTCAACAATAGATGCTGGTAGCAGAACCCAAATCCTCTAAGAGAGTAACAAGTGCTCCCAACCACTGAGCTATCACTCCAGATCTCTGTTTGATTATTTTAGAATTAGGCAGATTCTAGTTTGGAAGAAGAAAATAGTTAAGTTGCAGAGGAAATCAGATAACAGCTGAGCATCACTGTGGAAGAAAATACTGGTCTAGCTGTCCCATATAGAAAACAATGATTATCTGTGCTATTTGGAGTGAATAATATTTCCTATTTCAGCTGTCACAGCCCCTGGACATGAAAAAGAACTCAATATTTTGTTAAGCTCTAGACAATTTACATATGTATGAAGCTGCAATTAAATTGAATAAACTTTTATTTTTGTTCTTAGGGAAGTTGAGGATAAGTTCAAAAGTTGATGCCTAGTATTCAATGAGATGGTAGTTTGTAATAAGATCTCCAGTGATTGGCCAGGATGTGAGTAATGAGATTGGTGTCCTTAAAAGACAATGAAGAAGCTGGAGTTTTTTTCCTCCAAAATGGTGACAATGAACCATCCATGGATTGAAATGACTGCTTCTGGACCACGCTGAGTGTGCTCTGCTTAGGCCTTCATCTTAGGCTTTCCAGAATCTTGTGTATTCTAAGAAAATTTCTGCTATTTAAAAGAAGTTTGTGTTATATTGTTAAAAACATCAAAATGGACTAAGACAGAATGGTGGTTAAGAACTGTTTGGTGAAATATATGGCTTTTTAACTGTATAAACAATGAACATAAAATTAATGCAAAAAGGATTAATGCTAAACACCAAAGGGAAATGTAAAACATAGCTAAATAATTTAGAGTGGAGTAACTCCTAGTGGCAAAAGCTTGGAATCAAAAATGTTTCGTTTAACCAGTAACTTAACAAAAGGCAATAAATCTTCATTGATACCAAGTAGTGGATGTCGAGATTCCAGAAGCGTCCTGCTAGAAAAGACATCTCTTTGCCCTTAAAAATAATGACAGTGGCTGATGTACAAGAGAGCAGAAGTACAAGAACAGTTTTGAAAATACGAGTACTGTGAAGAATGGGTACTTAGCTAAATAGAGGGGCACTATGTCTCCTTTGGGGACAATGGGCAATTTCACAGTGAATAACCACCATAAAGTATTTGTAACTCGATTTTCATTTGCTAAATGTATCACAAACCTTGTGGGACATAATTTTTTAAAGGTAAAGTTTAATGTACATAAAAATAAAAGGCAAAGTAAAGCAGCGGAAGATGAAGATAAAAGATAAAAGAAACACGCACAGCACAGACTTAAGCACAGACACTTCCCACAGAGCAGAGAAAGCAGGCCACCATGGCAGGAATGAGAATTTAAACAGAAAGCGGTGTCATAAACATATTTTGGAGTCTACTTTCTTTTAAGGAATGGGTCAGTGAGATGATTTTACATTCCAAAATTTCATATTTGGGTATTAAAAGAAGCCAGCTAAACCTGAGTGAATACAAGAAGTACAAGGATGACCAAGGGTGGGATATGGAAAAAGGGACTTCAGCAAAGACACCTGCAATAGGTATTGGAGGTGGGGCAGGGGGAGAACATACAGAAAGACCTGAGAAACACCAATGATTGATCAAAGAGGATAGGGCACTTGGAAAGATGGAGACAAATGAGGATGACAGAAAATAATGTAGCACATGTTGACTTGAGGGAGGGCTCTGTATCAGTGAGTGAACTGAGCTTTAGAATTTTTCTACATTCATTTCCATGTCTGCCGTGATGGTCAATGTGTCAATGACTGATTGAATGAGAACAACAAAAATATAAGGTCTCATCGAAGCTAGAAGTGTGAGGTTCTCCTTCATATAGACAGAGGCTCTAGAGCTTCTGAGGGGAAATCTGCTTCACAACCGCCTGCTTTTTTTTTCTGTGCTTACCAGAAGTTCTTCCTGTGCCTTGGTGTGGAGACTCAGTTTCCCAATCTCTGTGCCTTAATCACGCGACAGTCTTCCCTTATCCACATTCCAATTTGTCTGTTCTTGTGAGGAAATCAATAATTGGATTAGGGTCAATCTTAATCTAATATAACTTTATCCTAATTTGATTATCTGCAAAGACCGTATTTCTAAATAAGAACACATTCACAGGTACTGGAGGTTGACTTGGGCGTGTCTTTGGGGAAACCACAATTCAACCCAGTAAAAAACTAGTTAAATAAAAAAAAACCTAGAATATGACAATTATTTTTAAATTGATGTTTTTAAAAATAAATACTAAATATAGCGATTGTAATTAGCAGTTCTCAAAACCCAACTGTAGAAGTTTAAGTAGTGTACATGAAGAAAAATTAGAGACAGGAACTTATGAAAGGATGAGAAGGGATGCAACACAGGACTCGGGTGAAAATTAGAAAAAGAATGGAACTTTTTGCCAAATATACAAGAAAAGAAAGCCACTAATGGATATAAATGAATTGGAAACAGTGTCATTCATTGTTATAGTCCCGGAACTTGGAAGCGGTGTTATAGAAGATTTCATTTTTGTGTGTATCTGCAATAAAACAGATAAGCACTGAAGTAAGAGCCTTAAGGAGTGATGAAGCTTCAATGTTTATGGCTGAAAGCGGGAAAGAAAGATGACGGAGTGAGTTCACGTATGCAGAGCGTCCCTTTGGGGCTGATGATCCGTAGTTTTAGAGAAGTCAAAATACATTCTCTATGTGGACCAAAACTGCATACTTTTCTGATTTCTTTGTGGTGATATTCATTAGTCCAGGTGGGAAGAGGTGTGATAAAAGAAAAGCAGCGGGAATTTGAAGATAAAGAATGGATGTGATGTCAACGCTGAAAAGGAGCGGAAGGGAGGTTAGAAAGCAGTGTCAGAGGAAACACGCAGAGGTCAACAAACGGGAAATCGTGGTGGGATTGCATAATGGCCAAGTTGAAGAAACCGAGTCAAAACTCTTGGGGAGTATGGGGTTCCAGCCAAGGATGGGAGCTTCTGATGTGGTGATTGTGGGTACTTGAAGTATGGGAGAGACAGCAGTTACGTGATATAGAGTCCTAGGTACAGACATGCCACAATCTGTATATTCATGCTTTTTGCAAGGTTCTCCTAAACTGGGAAGACTATAAACTACCTGAAAAATTTTAAGAGAGAGAGAGAGAGAGAGAGAGAGAGAGAGAGAGAGAGAGAGAGAGAGAGAGAGAGAGAGAGAGAGAGAGAAGCAAAACATAGCTTTACACTAAGGAAGATCCGGAGCCTGTAGGTGTGTTTGCATGGCGGTTTCTCCCTTCCTGGTTTTTGCCTACTACTGTTGCCTGGCTTTTTTCTCCTCCTACCCTCATCTCTTCCCCTTGAGGATACTGTTTCCCTTTTCATAATCACCTCCCAGAACATCTTTGATTCTCTAGTGGCAATGTTTCAGACCCTCTTAAAATGTTAATTAGATTAATAAAATTCACATTAGTCAACTGCGAGGGGATACACTAATCCAAATCTTACCCCTTGCTTGTATGATGTTAGGGAAAGCAACCTTTCTGGTTCAGTTTTCTCACCTGAGTAGAGGAATAACTGTGCTATGTATCCACCACTGAGAAGCACTTTGCTTCATAAATCAAATGAGTGCTCACAAAGGTATGTTCTGTCACATAGAACTCTTGGGACTCTGAGGTGCAATTTAATTAGAAAATCTAGCTTTAATGGAGGGTGTGTCACACGTGCCAATGCAACTGATATTTCTCTTGTTCTCCAAGTCACGTGGGTATAAATAAATCCCAAACATATACAGTGCCATCTACTGGTAAAAAAGTAATAAAACAAATAATAAGTAGATTTAATATTCTTCTCAATAACATGTTCTTCAGCTGCTGTATTTTCAATGCATTAGATTTACAATTTTTCACTAGTTTCTCCTTTATCATTTTTTATTTGCTTTTGAAAAATATAGACTTTGCAAAGTAAAGACAAAACAAAACAAATTTAAAACCCATACAGGTGCTTTAACAAAAGCTGTGCTTCTCCGTGAAGGCCTTGAACTGACTAGATTATTTTAGGAGTTTAAAAAAAATAAAGTTTATTCTGACTCTAAATGGTCACACTGTTGAATTATTTACAAATCCAGTCAGGAAGACAGATGGAATAGTGATACTCACATAGTATAGGTTATTGGTAGATAAACAGCCTCCTCCTGGCTTATCAGCTGGGTTCATTCAAGACTATGTCACTCCAACAGCATGAGCTAGATGTATCTGCTAGGAAAAGCTTTACAAAACAAGAAATGCTCACTTGGCGTTACTGTGCTCAGCCAGTCAGGGACTTCATGAATGTCACCAAGACTTAGACTAGAATAAACTTCAGCTTAATAGAGTCTCCAAGAAAGGAGAATAGATTTTAAAACAGGTAAACATGTCCTAATCAGGGAATAAAAGACACTACGGAAGGTAAATCCTTAAGTAGAAGTTAAATGTATTAAAGAGATTCACACAATGAATCACAATTTGTCTTGGTTTAGGAGAAACAATCCCTTTACAACAGGTTTTAATGTTGATCTCTAGTTTTGTTCATGAAACTAGCTTCATAGATCAGTTTTAATAATTTGTGAACTAATTTAGGCTGTCAATATGATAACTTGGCGTCAATCCACATAATTTTCTAATGTTTTCAAATAACCTTCCATATAAAGATTTGAACTGAAGATATGTTTTTAGTGCAATATTTGGGTTCCTTTCATGTGGTTAGATCCAATGCTTTATAACACAAAGACTTGCATGTTAAATCAAACAAAACACAGAACAGCTTCTGTGGGAGCATCAGGATAAAGGCAATTTCCCTGCGATGGGTTTGTTTGCTAATCACTTTGGTCCACTTTACAAGGTCAAATCCATTCTCCTACTGAAGAATTTCATCTGTTCTGGCAGGGAAAGAAATGTTTTCTTTCACTCCTATGTGTGGCAAGAGATCATTCATCTCCGAAAGTTCTGAAGAGAAACCTTCCTACATCAGAGAGAAGAGTACTCAAAGGGCATCTGATGGCCAGGAAGATAGATGGATTTCACTTTCCTGAGACAGACATTCAAATGGTAACAAGTGATAGAAAACAGCTCTATATTTCAGGGTGGTGTGGGCTTGCTCCTGATGATTAAGCCCCCTGTGAGCCATCTGCATTTAATGGGTTAGAACTACTTTGTGGAGCTGCGGTTCTTTTCCTTCCACAGCGTTCTTATTTATTTGTGAAGAGACCGATCTCCACTCTATCAAAGTGAAGCATGTAAGAAACCCTGCCAAGAGCATCAGAAAGAAAAGACAAATGTATAGCCTCGTGTTGTTTTATGCATTTAGCAGTATAAATAAGAAGTTTAGATAAATGTGTACAAGTAGAAGCATAAGTGACCCTGTGTTTATCTCAGTTACACTGTTTGCCTAAATTCCAGAGCTGAATTAACCCACTTAGCTTAGGTAGTGGCTAATGCTGCTTCCCAGCTGATGCTAGGCTGTAGGGTGCTGTTTTTTACCTGTAAGTCAGGCCTTGGGGACTGCAATTTGTATCTGATGATATCTGCAGATAAAAATCAAAATCTACTGGGAAAATCATTGCACTTCAAAGCAATATACATTGCTGGTGCTACAGATGAAATTAAAACGCACTTCTGGTTGTAAACGGCAATGATACTACTGAAAGGTCTCTTCGGGCACATCCGGTTTACCGGAGTTGTGTCATTTTTTACTAACATCTCATTATTTTTCTCTGACTTAGAAAAGTCAGTAGCTATGAGTGCTCAATAAATATTTGCTGTCTTGAGATGAACCCTGTGGACTGAGAGGTGAGATGGAATGAATGCTCTGGGATCAGAAACTTGACTGTGTTTTCAAATGGTAACTGATCTCGGCCTCAGACCAAAGACACACAATATAAAGGATTTCAGATCACCATACAACCACAATTGCTAAGCTGAGGCAAACAATCCCCAGCCAGCTGCTTTTCTTGCCATTTATTTTACATTTTTCTCCCTTTCATGTCTAGCTCTATATTAGGTTTTTAAATTCTGCCTTAGGTATTCCTCTCTGGAAATCTATCTTTTCTTCCTCTAATCTTTCTTCCATTCTTTTTCTCTTTCCTTCCTTCCATCCTTCTTTCCTTCATCTCTCTCTCTCTTTCTGTCTTCTTTGTTTTTCTTCCTTCCCTTGAACCAGAAAGTATATCTCTTAGAGGAAGGCTTTGGAATTTCAAAGACATCAATCATTTTCTCAGCTGGAAAGGGAAGGGTAGAGATAAGACAGAGATTCGTCCATTAAACTTCTATTTACAAATTTCAGGACGCAGTGCTTGATAAAGTGAGACAAATTCTGGCTGAACAGAGGCAAACAATGAGTTAAAGACCCAGAGCCAGGAATTCCTAGCTAATGCTTTTTTCTCTCTCTTGCCTGGAGTTGGGAGTGTTTTCCCCACATTAACCTCAGAATCTTCTAGCAGTCTTTTTCTTGGTCAGAGATCAAGGGGTACACCAGGGTGAATGCTCCTTACTGAACTTTTCCATCGGCGTTCTTCAGATGTCTGTTTTACTGTTACATTTTCATTTTTTTATTGTCTTCTTTTATATTTAGAGCAGAGTAAAAATATTTTATCTTTTATAATATGAAAGATTCCACATTTCAACTATACAAATAGAACAGCTACATGTCGAATACAGTCTGTAGGTCTTGAATTCGTTATAATTTCTATTGGTACGGCCAAGAGTTTTAATTCATGAACTCAGCACATATTCGGTGCATTAATTTGATAATACGAAATTTGCAAAATCTTGAAGAAAACAGTTGTTTTTTTCTTTTAAATTTGTAAATTTTCATCTAGTTGATAAACATATAATAGCTGAAAAAAATAAAAATAGTTAAAAGTTGTATTGGCACAGTGTAGATAAAGAAACAAAGAGCCCGAAGTATTTTAGTTAGCATAGCATTTCAAAATTTGCTTGGTCTCTCTTTCAAAGAAGAATATGAAATATCCATTCCTGCACATCTCACAAGACCTTGATCTGTCTCTTCTCTGCGGCCATCTATGAACTATAAAGTGTTTACTAGCTGCTCTGTTACCTGTTATGAGGCTTAATTATTCCTTTTACTTTTTCTTCTCTTCTGTCCAGTAGATGAGTGACTGTGAGTGCTTAGCAAAAGAGCAAGAGTATGAGTCTTTCAAAAAAAACTGCAATAAGTAAAATAAAACTGAATGTAAAGATTTGCAAGTAGAAGGGGTGATAAGAAAAGCAGCTAACCTTGACTGCACAGCAGGAAAACTGGAGCTGCTAATATTTTTTTACACATTTCACAGACTTCAACCAAGTAGTTTTCAAACACGTATTTAAGGTTATGTTTCCTTTGCAGCTTTAAAGAAAGCCCACAGGACAAAACACCAGACAGCACTTCAATTTAGAAACTATCCTGACTGAGCATTTCTTTATTTATTATATGTTATGTCACAAAATCATGAAGGTGAGACAACAAAAGAAGTATGAGAAGAGTTGGGTTCAGATGAAACTTTATGCTTTGTGATACTTTGCAGTTATTGGTGAGAAAATTCCCTGAGGAATTGATTGACCCACCCACGGTTTTGTCGTGGGAGAAGAAGGATTCCTTAGGCCTCACTCCTGCTGAGATATTCCATAAACCATTGTTCTTGCACAATGTACACTCTCACCTACTGCACCTTGACTGCTCTTTCATTCATATATATGTATACGTTCGCCTATCAATATGTCCTATTATCTTTAATGCATTCATTCTGCTAGGCTGAGACGGCCTGACAGATCATCATTTTACACCTTTCATAATATGAGTCTCCTTTGTGGCGAAAATTTTATTTAAACTGAGGCCATTGCCATGATGTAGATCTTAGTGCTATGCATCTAGAGGAGTCTGGTAAAAACTTTGGATTATTTCTTATATGTTCTAAAAATAAAAAAGACTCCCAATAGATCAGGCACACTGTCTCAGTTGATGGGCCAGTCCCTCGTGGTCCTGACTTCCTTGCTCATCTTCTTCCACCTTCTGCTCTTCGACTGCACCTTGGGAGCTCAGTCCTTTGTTCTGATGTGGATGTGGGTCTCTGACTCTATGCCCATCCATCAGGTGAAATTTCTATGGTGATGATCAAGATATTCATCAACATGACTATGGGACAAGGTTAGTTCAGGGACCCTCTCCTCTGCTGCCCAAATACCTAGCTGGGGACATCCCTGTGGACACCTGGGATCCCCTCTTCCCACAGGGCAGGGTAACCTGCCCCCTCTTTAGGAAGCAGGGGGAGGGAGGAGGGATATTGGGGGAGTGGGAGGGCGTGGGACAAGGGGAGTAATTGTAAATTTTTCTTTTAACAATAAAAAAGGAGAAAAAAAAGACTCTTACTTTTCATTTTAAAATAGAACGGTTGTGGGGGGCAGGAAAGATGAGTTGGTGATTGAGAAATCATGGTAGGCAGCTAATTGCCTATCTATTTCCTAAGCTCTGAATTCTATGTAGAAACACGCCCCCATTCTCCTCTCATGTCTAAATTATGACCTGTCCTCATGGGGAGCTTTTGAGTGTCTGTGAAAAGTGTTCAAAACCTTACAGAGTCTCAGCAGCCTGCAGAGGGCTTCCTTTGGCCTTCTCCTGGAAGGAAACATGTTAGGTTTTACCAGTGAGGGCAACTGTTCTAGTGAACCTTTAAAGTAAGTATCATATTAAACAAGAAAAGGAACTATAAGAATGAACTATGTAAAGATGCACATACACTATTTCTGCTATTCTGGACATAGGAGCATACTGTGAACAGTGCTGTGACCACCTGATATCCAAGTGACATCATTTGTCCTTTTTTTGTTTCAAGACAGGGTTTCTCTGTGGCTTTGGAGCCTGGTCTGGAACTAGCTCTTGTAGACCAGGCTGGTCTCGAACTCACAGAGATCTGCCTGCCTCTGCCTCCCAAGTGCTGGGATTAAAGGCCTGCGCCACCACCGCCCAGCGACATCATTTGTCTTTAATTCATAATTAGGAAACTCAGATGGTACATTTAACTTAGAAAATTAAAGATGGGAATTCTGACAGAAATATGATAATTGGTCTTTCTTTTTTACTTATTTTATTCAAGATATCGTTTAGAGACTGAGATGGTTAGGAAAGTTTATTCAACCCTCTATTATTTGCTCAGTGTAACAGAAGAGTTAATAAGATCTTATTTTCAAGTTGTGCTGGATGTTTTTTACAACAGATTTCCAGGATAAATGATGGTGATGTGTTTAATTTCAAAGGAGACTTAGTAACCGTTTTTGGTTTTCATTTTTTTTTAATTCCATGGAACCAATGAGATTGTCATGTGAGCCTGATGACCTCAATTAAATCAGAAGAGAAAAACAAAAAAAAAAAATGAAAAAATCCAAAAAGTTGTCTCCTGATTTTCACACATGTTCACATATCATGTACACACAGAGGTGATTGTAAAACTTCAAAACTATAAAAAATTCTACTTTGTACTCACTATACACTGAAAAATACCACATTTAATAAGTTATTTTTCCATTTTTGTCATATAAAAGGGGCTCCACTACACAGCATGCCACTGTCTTTATTCCCATTATCAGCATCAGTGAACTATCTTTTGTCTTTTATAAAATATGGATAAGAACCTAGGGCCTAAGCACAAAAAGATTATTTAATATTCCAATTTATCAAATGGATTTTGTGGCAAATTGGTTAGATTATTCCATGTAAAACTTGAGTAGCTATAGTAAAATGAAACTTGTTTTTAATGTCTAATTTCTCAAACTAGAAATGGATTAAAGAAAAATTACATTTTAAGTAATGAATGAATATTTTCTATTTTAATCAGAAAAAAATGAGAATTCGGCATAGCCGGTAACTAATAAATAAAGATCATTTCCGTCTTTCTACTAAATTATTAAGGAATATAAGGTATGGTTATTTTTAATAAAGCTGTATACATCAAAATTATTTGTCATATAAAATGCTACTTAAAGGTTGAAAGGATATCAGGATCCCTGATAAATTTAGAAAATTGAAACTTTAAGCAGTTTATGTGCTCAATGTAATTTAGTGTTCACTCGTTTTCTCTGCAGCATTATTTAGGTGCTGACACGCTAAATCTGCAGCATCCACAGACAAACTCATGAATCTGCACTGCATGAACACAGGGTCTGGCTGTTACCTGTGTTATAGAGGGGAAAAAAAGGACAATGTGAAGATGGAGAAGGAAACCATCTTCATTAAAAGGGTACTAAAACTGGCTGTTGTTGGTGCACGCCTTTAATCCCAGCACTCTGGAGGCAGAGGCAGGCAGATCTCTGTGAATTCGAGGCTAGCCCCGTCTACAAGACTAGTTCAATGGCAGGGTCCAGTGCTACACAGAGAAACACTGTCTCAAAAAAGCTAAAGGGGGAAACAAACGAACACAAAACAAACAGTAATAAGTGAAATGCTTTCTCACACTGAGGCAAAAGAATCAACAATAGAAATAATGCATTGAAGTAACTTATATACCTAATTTCAGGTTTCCTCAACGTTACATAGGTTAGGTAACTCTCGTAGTCTCTTGAGATATCTTGTTGAAACTAAGAACTAATATTGCACGACCTTTATTTTTCTGCTTTCTTTAGTCATTATATAAAAGAATATGCTAGTTCACTTTAATGACAAATGAGATATTTTCAAAATACACAAACATTTTTTTTCTAAATTTCATCTAGTGTCATACTTAGGAACATGACCTCATCTAGTGTCATACTTAGGAACATGACCCTTATAGAAGTTCTCTAGAAATACATTTATATCTTGATGTTCAATCCCCACTTCATTGTTAAGAAAAAATATTTAAAAAAATCTTTTAAATCACTCATGTAGAAAAAAATATGTAGAAGTGAAGAATTAAGTTGCAGGAACCATTATCCAAGAGATAATACTTGATTTGAAATACTCAATCGCCCATACTGTCAATAATTAATGCAAATCTCCCGCTTTTACCTGTTAAGTATACAAGTTCAATATTTGCAAAGACAGTATGAAGATAGTAAATGAAGCTTTAATTTCAGTTTTTTTAAAAAAAAAAAAAAACGAAGGAAGGAAGAAAATCCAGAGAAGGTGTTTCGCTGCTTACTTTCTTTGTCTTTAGCTTTTTCCTTACCTATCATTTCCAAAACTAATTTTTGTATATGGTGGCAATTAAAATATATTAGACAATTTCTGACAAAAGGTAAGTGTGTTAGCTTATTAGCGCTAGTTAATGCATGTGTGTCCCACTCCACTCATACAATACAATGTGCATCTTGGTTGATGTCATATGCATTAGGCATTTGTCCAGGAAGGCTACGAATTCATGAAGGACAGAAACCATCATTCTACCATATACTTCATTAATCCAAACAGTACTTCGGATCCTGTATATGTGAGCCTCTATTATTATATTTATACAGTATAGCAGAAATGAAACATCAATTGTAAAGATATTTTGAATTGAAAAAAAGAGCTCCCAAAATTTCAAACTAATTACTCAATATAATATTAAGAAAAAATTTAAGAAGTAAAACAAATAATTGGTGTGAAACTCATACTTCATGCCTTTTCCTTTTCAAATATATGCATGTAAATGTGTATATATAGCATATATAATGTGTGTATGTATGACATAGAGTCAGATATAAGATCTATATATACATATATATGAAAAGCAAAATGCCATATATACATGTATATGCGATGTTAGCAAAGAAGTTGCAAGATCTTAATCATGAAATAAGTAAATGAAATGATCATTGCTAATTTGTGAAATGTTTAGTGACAAAAATTTTAGTTTCTGCTTTTAAATTTCAGTTTCCAAATTCAAATGAACCGCATGAATGTCAAAGTCAGTCATTTTCTTCTGAACCTTTAACGATGGTTCACAGCTGTTTCTAGCTATCCTTTCACAGGGCTCCTGCATTGGAGCATAATTCTCAAGGCCAAAGTTGAACAAGTTATTCTTGGGAGCAAAACTAAAAAGGGAAAGCACAAAAGCAATAAAGAGTGGAGCCATGAGGAGGTCAAGGAATGTTTGTTTAGGACATCACTCATCTCCATCATCTGCCTGATTTAAACTTTATTACAAAAGCTGCCTAATTACTGCAACTATTTTCCCACTAACAAAAGACACTTCGGGGATAAAAGTAACTTTTCATCAAATTTAATTTAAAAACATATCATGTCTTCCTATTCTCTACCCAAATTAAGGCTTTGCAGAAGATTGTTAAAGTCCATAGGAACCACATAAAGATCCTAACAGACTACAAAGAGTAGATGATGCTCTGATCTGAAACATGCAAGTCATCTTTGCTTCAATTAATTGACTTTGCCTTTATGAACTTAAGAATCTTTCAAGGGGGCTGACATTTCACTCATATGAAAAAGCTTGGAATGTGACAGAGGAAAGGGAGGAGAAGTAAATCAAAGAAGTGAGCAATTTTCCAGATGCAATGTATTTTTCTTGTTCTTTCTCTTAAAAAAAAAAAAACTAGAAAGATTGGAGAGACCCCCCCCCGACATCTTAATTCTCTACGAAAAAACAGTAGCAGAAGTGCTTAACCTTCAGAGCGTCAAGAACCAGACAGGCGTGCATTTGAGCATTACATACCCACAAAGCAAACTTTGGTTCCAAGCTGACGTCCCTTTGATTGAAAAGTTACCCCGAATTTGCAAGACGTCTTTGAATGTGATTCAATCAATCTGATTTTAGCACAAAAGCAACATCACATTTGCTACCATATATTGGTCTTAATCACTAAGTTGCCATCTTCATGCTGCCCGTTTTACCTAAAAGTTACATTTATAAAACCTGCCCAGTTGACTAGACTTTAAATCACACCAGAATATTTCAGTTGTCACCTTTAGCCATATGCTTGCAAGAAATTGTGCTCAGATATGTTATGCAAATACTGATCCTTTTAGAAAGATTTCCCCCATCCTGCTGAATAGAAATCCACTAAAACATTGAATGGTTAAAAAAAAAAAAATCTTGAGTCTTGCAGATAAATTCTGAGCAACAGAGTATATGACCATTGTGTCTTGGAACCATAGAAGGGGAAATGGCGTTAGCTCTCAAAGCCCCCTGGTTCAATAGTGCCTTTTTTCCCAGGGTTTTTCCTCGTTTATCAGGCATCATTTTACAAGGAATTTCTTGTTATCCGCAACTAGCATAAATCAATCTATCACAGAAGGATTTGTTTAATACATTTATTCCTTTAAGAAGTTGCATGACCATATTTCATTGATTTGTACAATAGGAAAAAAAATCTTACTACTAAAACAGAGTTTGTGGAGGCTAGTGCATGGTAAACCTATTTAGTCCTTTCAGGGGTCCACTCTTAGAATTTCATGTTAAATAATAACAACTATTCATGTGAGCTGGTCTCACGGTATATCTTGACCTTTAGCCCTTCCACACACAGCAGCTTATTGTGGTATCCTTTAAATATGAGAAATAAGAAGGTTTTACTCTGCTATTAGAAGAAAAAATAAAAGAGTACTGTATGTTACATGGCCCATGAAATATTGGCGGTGTGCTCCTTCGCCTTCATCCTCAGAACGGCGATACTGGAAGACCTCCTTTCAAACTCTGGCTTTGTTTCAAACGCATGTCCGTTGGTAGCCCCAGTGAGAAGAGAGTCAGTGAAAAAATTGTTGAGGGGCATGTGACCGAATTGGTTCTGGTGGTTTGAAAACCCCGTGTAACTGGAATCTGTCCGAGGCGAGTGAGAATAAGGTGTCATGCAGGAGGACGCGTCACGTGGTAACATGCATGAAGTAACCACAGAACCACCACTTGCATTTCCTGCCCACAAATTGTTCTGAATCTGGAATACAAGAAACAACAAATATTACATTCACACATTCTCACTTCAGCACTCTAAACTTTCCTTAGCTTTACAAACTTGGCTCTAGTTATCCACTATTTGACCCTATTAGGAGCTCTGTAATTTCATTCAAGTATTTAAAATGAGTGGAACAAAATATTATTGAAAAAGTCTTATAGTTTATTTACTATAATAGGTCAACAAAGCTTCATACGTAAACACAGAAAATACTCTCAGAAAACAAAGATTTCGTGGATTTTCTTGTTATAGGTATTGATTTTAAGATGCACATGGGATATTTAGTCATGAATCGTGACTGCTTTTCATGTGTTTAGGGAAGGAGCTTAAAGCTTGATCTTAAATGTAAAGATAATATTAATCTTTCTAAACACAGTGATACAATTGTGTTCTTCCCTGTTCTAAAACTGGACTCTTAGCACAACACTTTTGTTGGAAAATATTGCTGACTTTTACACAGTTTTGCCTGTAATGATTTTTTCATTGTATTCATTCAGAAAGTCCTTTTCTGTTTCATTGTTCCTTGTATCCTATATTTACCCTTCAATAAATTGCTCTAAGATTCTGAAATATACATACTTGAAGCATTTATCTCACTTTTTATATATGATATGGGAAATTCAAAACCAACATGTGAGATGGAAAACAAACTTATAATTCTAAAACATCAACCATGACAAAATAATGGAGGTACAGGTAAAAAAATTGCAAATGTTAGGACATCCTGTGAGAATAATTAAGGTACTACACATGTAACAGATGCCCAAAGAGAGGTACGATTTGTGATCAACAAACTCAGCATTCATATGCTTGAATCTCTAAAGAAAATAATTAAAGAAAACCATCAAGCGCAAATTTTTCAAAGTTAGTAGCATATAAAAGGGACACTGCAAAGAATTTTTAAAATGAAAAGTTTTAAGTAAAAAATATCTTATCCATAATAGGCAGCGGCAGCAACAACAAAAACAAAAACCAGACCAAAGAAATTACTGGGAGACACATAGAAAGTCATGATGAATGGAAGAGAGGCAAAGAAGGAGTAGAGACATTTCTGTGGTAGAGCAAGGCAGAGAGATGCAGCCTCAGGAGATGAAATAAAACAAAAGTAGGTGCCTTTGAAGGGTGCTGTGCTCTTTTGTTTTCGTTTATGAAATAGAGACAGGCTCTGTAGTATAGATACGCCTAGCATCTGTAGCCCAGGCAAGGCTCAAGTTCCCAGTACTCCTGTGTCAGCAACCTGAGTACTGAATGGGATTACAGGAATACACATGACTCCAGGCGTCACCATATTTAGCCATCTTCTATTTTTTTTTTTTTTGGTCATGATAAAAAATGGAGTCATCAAATATTTTGACAAATATGGAAGTCTTGTAATTTACATAATCCAGGCTTCTACATAGACCCTCTGATATAGTCTTACAAAACCCAAGTTGAATAGAACTCTATGACAACCTATATTTTATCAATAATAGAGAAAGGTATTCATAAATCTAGCTTACACTGATAGAGAAGTTACTCTGTGACTCAAAACGGGGTGGTGCATTTATTTCCAAAACATGAAAGAAAATGTATACAAATGATTTTAGCACTTTTGTAGGGTACCTCACAAAAACACTTACTGAACAGCAAAATACTTATTTGTGTGTTGTTCTAAAATGGACTGCTTATAAAATAAATTTAAATTTTTATTTTAAACATGTATGTAACCTTATGTATAAATATAAATTTATAAAGTATATAAATATTTGAATATTGATTAATCCTTAAATTACCAAGTACTGTGTTGTTTTACTGTTTGCTTATTCCTCTATCCAATTTCACCTCAGCCAAAATGATTGCTGGGTTATGTATCTCAAACCAACAAGAGGACTGTTAAAGTCATTACTCCATCAAACTAGCTATTCACAACATTGTAAAACATTGCACAACCCACAGTCACATGACTGAAAAAACTTTCAGAAAAGAAGGTAAACTCATTTGCTTATTTAGACATGAATAGTGATGAGAACATTTACTTGCCTGTCCTTATTGAAGTGTTTCTTAATTCATAATGTCACTAAAATTTACATGCATAGGAATGTTTCCAACCAGTTACACAGTGAGAGGAAAGGGGTAAAGACAACTAAACAAATCATAAAGTTGAATAAAAAATATTTATCATGAAAAGAAGTAACATTAATTGGCTTGTAAATCCAAAAAAAAAAGTCTGTATTCTCGTGAAAAACTAGGGTAAATGATTTTACTTTAGCATAAACTTATCTGGATCTGATCAAGCAAATCAGTGTGTTATTTGTGATAGAGAAAGTTTCTAACATGTAAGGTATATTTTCTAAGCAGACCAAAATGACACAGACAATTACTCACAGCAATAGTTTAGTTTGGATATGTAAATATTCTGAAGAATTTGCAACCACTTCTCCTGCACAGAGAACACTCAGGAACATTTTCTAATACAGTCTTTCTTCATGCTATCTGTTTTCCTTCTTACTCCCACCCCCAAAGAGCTTTTATTTTAAAAATATAATTTCAGGGATCTATTATGTTTCTATATCAAGTCACAAGGTATAAATTATAAGGTAATATACCATAAGAAAATGTGATTTTTTTCCCTAAAATATTTCCTCTGGGTATTCCCATATCTGGCAATGATGGCTAGGATCTAGTGATTGACAGCGAATGAACGTTAGTTAATTGCCACAGCTGTCATAAACCACAAAAACCTTTGTTTTAGCACAAACACATGGGTGTTTTATAATCTGTCCTTTGTATAAGGTAAGTCTGACAAACAAACAAACAAACAAAAAACAGAGACCTGACACTTTTAGCTAGACTAAATACCAATAAGGTCAAATTTGACCCAAAGAAACCTAAAGATACTAAAATAATGTGACTATTTTTGAAAGTTATAAGTGCTTATTTATTTGTGCATATGACCAACTTTGTAATTCAAAGGCTCTACTCTATGATAGCAAATTGAATGATTACTGCTCATTATTAATTTACTTCTCTTGGCCTATAAAAACAAATTCTTCATAAAATATACTAATAAAGTGAAATTTAAACAGACAAAATACTGAAAGTATGATAAAAATTTAGGAATACTTGTATTAATATAGTTAATGTATGTTTATGTTTGGAAGTCTAAATCGTCACAAAAGTAGAATCATAACAAAGATTATATTGAGATCCTTCTATGTTGCTATCTATATTTACCAACTGTATTCTTTGTCATCAAAACTTATTTTCCATATCACATACATTTAAAAGGTACTTACTCATTATGTATGTGGTATCAGATCATGGAATCAAATTTAATAACAGTGATAAAATATACAGTGCTGTTTTAAAAATCAACTGAAATTAAGAGGAGTCCACCTTTGAAATGCAGTGAGACTCTCAAGAGCTCTACCTTTTTCACTTCCTGTAGCCACAAGCTCTACAACCTTGTGAGAATTCCATTCTTCCATCTGTGCTCCATAGGATGAAACTGACTCAACATTACTTCTCTTACAGGAAAAGCTTCTGCTATCGATAGGCAGTTATGACAAAATTCCCATTTCTCTTCCCCGCCCTTTAGGATTTCATCTCTAATTCTTTCAGCCACTTCCCAAATGACATAATTCTAGACTGCCCTTTTGATTGTGTTCCTGGAGAGATGCTTGAGTTACCAATCACTTTCACTCTAACCATCATGGGGCCTCTATCTACAATGGGTTTATTATGTAGCAGGTGGGATCCAGCTACAGTAGAGGAGACTTGCAACTGTCATCATTGTTTAAAATCACATAGTTTTTAATAGTTTAATTTTTAAAGGCAATATATGAAAAGCAGATAAATTTTCTGCAGTCCTGATCACCTATGTACAGGCCAATTTTATTAAAGTCTGTACTAGAATCTACAAATTGCGTAATCTAAGATTGAGCGTTGCTTCTTTTTGAATGGCAAGCCTAAGAAAAATCACATCCTACTACTGGAATAAATAATACTATAACAATTTTACTTTTAAATGGGTGAGTTTCTCCTTGGACCATATCACAGAGACGATGGTAATCTGTCATTTGAATTGCTTGGGGATCTCTAAGGTACCTAATATTCACATGCTGTAAAACCAGAAAATTCCAGTGTGTGTTTTCTATACAATTCGAGTAAAGGACGTGTGCACATTTTATTTTTGGTTTTTTGTCTTTAAAAGAAATGTAGATCCTAAAATCATTCCATGATTTAGTGTGCTTCATGATATTTTTTAGAGGCTCTAGGAATGTATTCAGAGCACTGTCCAAAAATTTAGCCATGTCTCTCATCAGCAAGATTGGAAGTTTTGCTTCAAGATAGCACACTCAGGTTAATGTTTTCCTAATCAAATAGGAAACCTAACACTTACTTGTCTCATGTATTTGGAATTATGGAGAAAATAATTTTGTTCGACTCTTTGTAAGCACACACAAACTATATTACATTCAAATTTCTTCAACACAATGAAAACGTCAGAAGAGAGAGATAGAGGTGTGTGGGTGAGTGTGTGTGTGTGTGTGTGTGTGTATACTCATGTCTTCTTATATAATTTGACTCTGGATGCAAATAGTGATTTGAAGTCTTTCCTTGCAACTAAGCTGAAAAGCACATTTAGTATCCTAAACATGGTGCATATTTACAATGTAGGTTTCCATGTAATGTTTAGTAGTTTTTTATAGCTTTTAAAGAGAAACACTGTCTTTGTCTTTATCTTAGCAAAGAAGTCTGTCATATAATACTTTTTGACCACATTTTAGCTTCTCTGTGCTAACATAACCACACAGAAGTGCTAGTTAGGCTTCTGGGTTAACATCATGAATACGTGTAACACATTTTTCATTTTGAAGTAGTAGTTTTAAAATAATTAATTAATTATACTTTTCTGTGAAATTAAATTGAATTTATCCTGCCTCATACCATCAATGAGACCATTTTCTGACATCCTACACCCACACTTGTAATATTCATGCTCACGCACATACACACACACACCTTATATACATTCGTATTGCCCTTTTATCACATGTGTGCACTTTATTTTTGGTAACAATTATTTTATGAAATTCCCAATTATGGGGAAAAGCGAAAATAACCATTTGTTCATAAGGTTTACTTTATGCATATAAAAATCTATAATATGAAACAGGTACGCAAATGCCTTGATTTTTCCCTGTTTTCATTCTTATCTATCTTAGAGTCTTATATTATCATTGAATATATTCATTCCCATCTGAGCAAGTTTATTAGTTTCTTTCTTTTTGCAAATGTTTTATTTGTTTCATTTTGTTTTCCCTTTTTTTTTTTTTTTAAGACAGGATCCCACTATATAGCGTTGACTGCCCTGTTGCTTCCTACATAATCCCAAGCTTCCTTCCCACTCAGAGATCCATCTTCCTCGTCATCATGAGTGCTGGGATTAAAGGATTGAGCCACCTGGCGATTGTACTTACTTTTGAATTGCTTTTTATTTTATTTTAATATTTTTATATATTTTTGAGATTAAAAGAAAATACATCACTTTCTTTTTCCCTTTTTCATCCTCCAGCACTTTCTATGTACCAGCCCTTAATTTCTCCAGAACTCATTGCTTCTTTTCTTTAACTGCTGTTGTGCTTTCTCCACCCACCACCTCCCCCCCCCACATTCACACACTGTACTAAAGACAAATTATAATTTTATGTTTGCAATCTTTTTAATTAACTTGAATTTTTATACAATTATTTTTAATAGCTATGATTTACTTTTTTTTAAAACTCTATAAAGACATGAGGAATTAAAAATAGCATTTGACCCACCAGGGCAGCATGATGAGACAACATGTCAAAATAATGTACAGTAATTAAATTAAATATGACATAGTGAAAGTTATAAATCATAAGCAAAACAATGTTCTCATAGCAGGGAGAGTAAAGTGCAGGTTTTAACCCCAAAATCTGTTCTAGTAGACTGGCCAAGCCTCCTATAGGACTGCTCTCTGTTCATTTGTATGATATTTCCTCCCATATTTTGCTCACGTATTCTTGTAAACTACTTAATTAACTGTATTTTTCTTAAGATATACAAAAGTGTTGTAAATTATTTAAATCCAATGTAATAACTTATTCTAATCAATGAAGAAAAGCCATCAAATCTCATTAAGATATAGTTTGATATTTGAAAAAATAAATGTAAATTTTCATAATTTAAATAGTGTGAATTAATTCTTTGAGTATTATTCTTTAAAAATTCAAGTGTTTAATATTTTAATATAATCAAAATAAATAAGTATTTAAATTAAAGATTATATCTTTCAACTTCATGAAAAATTTTTAAATACTAACACTTTGAGGCAGTCAATATTGATAAAATATCTAATGAAACTCATAGCTTGTTTTTAGTATGTATAAATGTATATGAATTATTCTTCATGCATATTTTTGAAAGCTTATGTATTTATACATTAAACTGAAACAATAGCTTCACCCATTATAAAATTATACTTATTTGGATAACATAGACTACCCTACATTTTTCTGACTTAAATATTACAGTTAGTGAAAATTTTGTATTAGCAATATGATTTTCTGTCATAATGATAGTATGATTTCTCTATAATTGGTTGCTGTATCCTTTCATAACTGATTATCCCATAGGTATTTCACAGACCAAAAACACTCATTATCCAATATACTAAACACAACTTTATAATTAATGATAGTGAAATAAACATTATTTTCTTTCCTAAGTCCTTAAGGAGTGATTTTACTCTGGTTGGATCAAGTCAAATACTACATTTTTAAGAGAATAGATAGGTACTCAGAAAATAAATATTGACAGTGGCTATAAGAATCACCACCATATAGTGAGAGCTCATTGTGTGCGCAAGGGACTGTCCTGAGAACTTTGCATAAACCATTTTGTTCAACGCTCACATATGTCTTGTGAACTTTTATCCTCTTACTCTAAGTGAAGAGAAATGTTCCTAGAAGTTAATCCATTTGCCAAAAATCTGAAAGTGATTAAGCAGCAAAGTCAGGGTTTGAATGCAAACCATTAGGTTAACCCTAAGATCTCCTCACCTCCCAGGATTCAGCGCCAAAGAAAGCAAGTAAGCAAGGGCTTTTATTGTTGTTATCATTCAGAAATCAATTTAAGCCTCAAGATAAAGGAAATACCATCCTCAGTCGTGGTCCTAACACCCCCTGCACGAGCCCCTGAAAAACTTCTAAGTTTACAAATAAGGACTCAAAAGGAAACCAAGGAATTACCCAAAAGCACCTAGCTACATAATAGATACTTTATAAAGTAAATGTTTCTGGAATCCAAATGAAACCCAACAGCATGGAAATAACAACCTTGTAAGATTAAAGGTTGACAGAAATTATTTAAACCTCAACAGAAAATACCTCTTTCTTCACAAATTATTATTATTATGTTAATTATAAATAAATAAGTATCTAATGATGATAGGGTCTTTCTTGCTCTAAGGCTAAAACCATTTAAGTCTCTTGTTAGTTGGGCGTAGTTTCCATGCAGAAATGTGTGTGTCATTTAATCTAAACAATACCTAGCATGTGATTTACCTGTAGGTCAGAGAATTTTGACCTAATAATTTACCTACCATCCATGCCTAAACCAGCAAATAACATGGATTTTTTGATAAAATGTAAAGAATATGAAGGAGGGGTCATTATGATGAAAAGGGGTCTGGAAATATTTCTTGTCTATTAAAGAAAGAAATCAGGGAAAGGTTCGTTGCTTAAACCCAGAGGTGCTGCTTCTCATAGAGACTGCAGAAAGGCTCTGCTTTGCTTATCACTATTTTTAGTCTAATAATGAAAACTATTGAAGTAAATCAGTACTTGCATTACATCTGCTGACAAATAATTTGTTTACTGTCACAAATTATTATTATTATTATTATTATTAGAAGTTATTAAAAATGGAACTGTAGTTTTAAAACACTAAATTACAGAAAACAAGACCCTCCATACCACATACTACTGCCTCTAAGAAGGTCAAATAGAGAAAAGACTTAAGAGTGTCAAAGAGAAAATATTTCTTGGGTGGGGAGGGAATTCTTATAGAGAAAAAGAATCCACACAAGCAGTGAGACTGTTCTTAGTACAGTCATGTCATGAGTATAAAATAATTTACCTTGATCACAATATTCCCAAATTGCAACTGATATTGTAGGCAAAAACAAAGAGATATAGATATAGAGATAGAGATAGAGATAGATATAGATATGTATGTGTATATATACATGCATGTGTGTCTTTGCACACATATGTATACACTACACATACATATGTGTGTACATATATGTGTGTGTGCATGTATATGTGTGTATATGTTTTCTTTTTAACTATGTTTGTGTGTCCCTCTGTGAAGGCATGTACATGTGAGGACAGGTGCCCACATCACTGGCACCTGTGAGTCCACAGTCTCAGGCTCTTACCAAGCCAGTTCTCCAGCCTTGATCTCACAGAGATTCTATGATCTCTGCCTTCTGAATGTTGGGTTAGAGGTGTGTGCACTATGTCTGGTTTTAATGTATGTGTAGTGGTTGGTTGACCGATTGGTTGATTGGTTGGAACAGGGTTTCTTGAAGTCCATGTTGACCTCAAACTCACAGCTAAAGATGACCTTGAACTCGTGTTTGTTTGGCTTCCATTATCTGCTCAGTGCTGGGATTATAGGTGTGAGCCGCTATGTTTAGTTTAAACTGTCTTCAACACATTAAAAAAAAATGTTACCCTCATATATGTGACTCCAGACATTATCTAGCTCATCTTGTTCATTTGCAACAAAAATAAGCAGATTGTGATTAAAAAAAAAAGACCTCATCACAATCTAAAGGGATTCAACAGTTTCAAAAATATTTTGCAAACTTCCACAAACTTGAAGATGAAATCATATTTTTCTTTGCATGAGAAAGTCATATTTTAGTGACAAAATTGACCGATTCATAATGTGATGAATTTAAAAGACAAGATTGCAAACATAGTCCTTGGTGCCTGGCCTCAGATAATGTGTGATCACGTGAGACTATGACAAGAAAGAAGTGAAATGCCTCAGTTAAAGTGAACCTAGGTTGTTCATTTTTACTGATATTTCTAGAGTGATATTGCTACTAAGAAGTATTAAAAAACCAATTAAAATAAGTTTTAAAGCATGATACAAATGTTATTTACTATTTTTGCCTTATGTAGACATCTTTCTGTTAAATACAGTGATTTTTTTTATACTTCAAAAGACTACATTTTAAACCGTTTTTTTTCCCTGTATTTCTGTGTATGGTTTTGCTTCCCTGCCAAATTGTTAATTCTTTATTTCTGCCCTGCCTCCAACATTTTCCAGTTTTCAGCTTTTTTTGCAGTTTGTACATTTCCCCCACCCTGTAATTAGTAACAGTACCAAATTCAATGCTTTATTACACAAAGTTGTTGGGTTCTATTTCAGTGTCTATTTCTCTGGTAATATGTTTCTATTTTCAAGCTGTATGACAGAAAACATTTCCTTTAGGCTAAAGCTTGGGAGACCTAATTTTCACATTTTTTTCAAAGAAACTAAAATAAGCCTACTCCATTCTTTATGTTGAAGGAGAATTCTCCTCTGGCTTTTGCTGGTTTTATTGTGACATATGGTTCATTCCAGAATTTCTAACCATAAAGAAAAAAAATAAATGATTTCCCAGTAATATAGAATAGTATAAAAAGTTGTTACAGTGCTCATTTTATAAGTATTTATTAATTTCTCTCTCAAAAAAAATCAGTACAATTCTTCTGTATTCCCATACTATAGTATGGCCAATTTATTTAAATGATATGGAAGTTTCAAGGAGAATAAAAACAAAATTCCAATAATTTGTGGAAATTTAAAAAATACTATTCAATGTATACCGGGACACGCATCCTTCTTCCTGTCTTAGTTATGATTTATTAACTGATGTTCAAAGCTGTGAGGTGCAGTAAGTCAATGACAAAATAATGCTAGAAGAAGGGATGGTTAGTCAGTTTGTTAGACCCGCCCAAAGATTTTAATTGGTGCCAGACCCAATTACAAATGTTTTACGAAACAGCAATTAAGAAAGACGAACCAAAAACACAGTAACCAACAGCCAGGAACACAAAATAAGAAATATAACTAGGCTTCGAAGGCAAAGGAATGAAGAGAAGCAGCAGTATTCAAAATGAGGGATTTCGGTCAAGAACTGTGTAGAACACAATTGTTTAAGTTCTACTTGAAAACAGTTTGACAGTTGGTACCTTTCCCTTCTAAAATCTCAAAGTTAGCAGCTTCAAAATGATGTAAATTACATACTGTCACGCTTCTTTATTATTTTGCTGGGGTACATTCCCTGCCTCCCTAAAGTAAATCGCAGATTCTATCAATGGAACACATGGCTCTTTTAGAATTATGTTGTTGGTAACTCAAAGACATAAATGTGTTCGCCTGGAAAGACACTGTGCTGGATGAGTTAAGATGAGCCTTAAACCACCATACACACAGCAGGCTTTGTGCGCGTGTGTGTGTGTGTGTGTGTGTGAATAAATGCAACAATAAAAACTAAATAAGAATTTGAGAGTGAATAAGGGACTTGGGAGAAATTGGAGGGCAAGGTAGGAATGATGTGATACAAATATAGCATTCTAATAAATTATTAAATTAATATGTTTTCAGAAAGATCTCGTGCAAGTGAGCCGAACGTGAGTCTGGTTAAATTTGGGTTTTATCACGAGTGAAAGTAAATGTATACCTCTTTTTGCTGCCTCATATTTCTTATGAGAGAAATGGAGAAAATTAATATCCATTATAGATGGCTGTTATTTTGGCTAGCCAAGTTCTTATTTAACCCATTTAGAACAAGGCTGAACAGTACATAAGGGTCATGAAGTGATAAAAACTATAAAGTGTGGCAGAGCTTACAATCCAGAGTGGAAACCTCTTCATAACATTTTGTTAAAAAATCAACTGCCATGTGAAAAATATGAGGTTAATGAGATTTCACAAGCTCTCTGGGCCACAAGAAAGCAAATGATAGCCATGGTTTAAACCAGGTAGGTATAAGGTAACTGATTTCAGCTAAGTTTGAAAACACATAAGATACACTAAAGGGAGAATGTCGCAATAGTTCAAAACATTTCTGTAATACTGGACTCTTGAATGCTACTGGGGATGGCCTGAGCCATAGCAGCTGCTCATTGTCTGCCCTGCAGGAAACCATTTATATGTTCATGGGCCAACTCCTTGGCATAGCTAGGCTTGCTTTTCTTAAAATGAGGGAGCTAAACTTGGCACTCTCTGGCACTCTTTCTTAATGTGCAAAGGGACACAATAAGTTTAAAGAATTATATGTAAATGAGAAGACCCCCAAATCCTTTTCAAAGGAATTTTTAAAGACAAAAGAATATTATCCCTAGAGAACTGAACTCACATGGGGGGTGCGAATTTACAGTTGAACAGAATGGCTATTCTCACATTCCGAGCTGAGATAATCTTGTTCCTGGGGTATCAAGAACATTTCATATTGTTCCCATAGCAGTGTCTCACAAAGCATGTATCAATAAGTAACAGGGTATAAAACAGCACATAGTTTGCTCCAGACAATCCCCATTACCCCTCTCAACCATAACAAAGCAGCACAGAGTATCATTACTCCTTATTAGGGAAATATAATATGATAGATTTGAAGATGAGAAAACACAGGCATGCATATGCAACATGTGAAAAAGAAGAAAAATTATTGATTAAAAAGAAGTGAGAAAAGGAAATACAAATGCTTTTTGAGATGTGAATAGAGAGTTCCCATTATAAAAAATGTCTTATGGATGATGACTTATATAAATATGTCTACACAATACAAAGTATTGAATGTGGTCTTGAAACAACGAATGACATCAAATCTAAAAAAAAATATAATAGGTTGGTAAAGAATAAGGTTTTTAAACAGTTGAGAAGTAAGAGATCACATTTGACAGCAGTATTTTGTATATTGCACAAAATTATGCCCATGGAGTTTTTATTACAGGCAACACATTTTTTTAATCTAATGAACAAAAATAGCCTGGGTAATTAAAATGCTCAATAAAATTAAGACATATCATTAAATACTTTTTTTCAATTTATAACACCCCCCACAAAAATTCCCAAATGGCACAGATCATGAAATATTTTTCAGTGAATGACTCTGAAAGAAAGAAATTAAAAAAAAAACAATAAATCATTTAGTAGATAAAAATATGGTAAGCATTGAATAAGTTTTCTGGGGGTCAAAGTTTCACTCTTCATTATTGTCCTAGATCTAGTAAACCCTAAGGTCACCCTCTGAGTCAAGTCACACCCACTCTCCTTGATGAGCCTTCTGTGTCATTGACCATACCTGTGGGTAGCTGTCAGTCCTTGGCAAAACTGATATGTCGTAGGTGGCAGCAAAATGGCTTTTAGCTTGCTGTATTTGGCCATAACGTTCTCTTTTTCTCCACTTGGCCCTTCGATTTTGAAACCAAACCTAGTGTTTGTTTTTAAAAGAGTATAATGTTAGCTGAAGAACATTCAGTAAAGAAAATTTGACATTAAAATTTTCATGCCAGAAAGGAAAAGCAAGTCAGTACAAAGTAACAGCAAAGGAATTTCTTTTCATGAGAACGGGATTCACATGTTTCGCGTTGTCTTGTATTATGGTAGGAGGCATGGTATGTCCGTGAGGTAACGTAACTTAGTAGAAAGAGTGGGGTTTTAGACAAGTTATTTTATGTATCTGTGCCTGTGTTTTTATTTGTGGAAAATAAAAAAGGGATTTGTACATATGAACATTCTTGCTGTTATAGGTCATCATCCATCAAGTGGATTTAGTGAGCCTAAGAGACAATATTTCATTCCTTTTTTTTCCTCCAGCCAAATCATAACCCAGTTATCATCTTTGTCTATGGGCAAATTTTCTTGAAAATATGTCATAAACAGAAGACCCTTCTGAGATGAAGTTATATTTAAATGATCTCACAAAAGTTAAAGACTGATATTTTGTCTAAAATGGTTGGCAACAGTGATACCTTCTTTATTTAGAAATAGGAAAATAAGGTGTCATATTGTGTGGAGCATCGTAGGGCTGCTCCGCAAAGTGCAATCAGCTGATGTTATACTGTGGTTTTAAAAACACATAACTGTACTTATTAGACCCAGTTAAAAACACTTATGGATTGTAAAATCCATGAGGCAGACAGATTAGTGTGTCACGAAAGCCCGTGAGTTTGTCTGCTTCTTCCAGGTCATTGAAGGCCTTTCATGATTTCCCAAATTATGTCTTAGAAATCCTCACAATGGTATCCCTGAGAGGAATCCTACTTCTCATATCTTGCTCGTGATTTTATTAAATTATAATATTGCGGTGTTCTAAAAGGAGAAACAGAAGATTATATTTTAAATGAAAACTTTAATATTTTTGAGTAAACACCATCTAGGCAGTGTTCAGGAATCACTCAGTCTTCCTTATATAACTACACGCAGACTCTAAATGGTTTAGAAAGAAATTGAAAATCAAGTATAAATAAGTATAAATTACCAAATTTTTTCACTAAATTTTACTTGAAATTTGCATATACTTTTCAAATGCCAAGTTCTAATTTCATATATCTTATACCATCACCGCCTTTGCTGTCTATTAATATTCGGTTCAAGGCCTACACATATATTACAGATTATGACTTGGATAGTGTTCTGAAATCACAGCACGTCTTTCGTAGCTACCTGTCGAGTATCATTCGCTAGTATCAAATAGTGCCCATCGTTAGCAGACGATGAGAAAACACGGGGAGAACACACGTTTTTCTGTGAAGCACAACGACTATACTGAAACTCATAAGTGCTCTCTGTCTTCTCCCCTGCTCTGTGACAGTCGTTCAAATGGGCATCGATTTCCACACTCCTGGAAAAGGCATAACCTGCACTAATACGGGTCAGTTTGGCTCTCTCTGCATGTCCTCCAACAGATTTGGATCTGTACTGAAGGGGAAACATGCAGGCAACAGCTAATCAGTCTGCATGTAAACATATTTTTATGGTAACAAGTATAACTAATTTAAATAACAGTCACTGGACAAAATCACATGCAGGACTGGTGATAATACTAGACAGTTCTAACGTTACTCATTAGTGCAAACTATGTTTTTTTTTTTTGTTGGTTTTTTTTTTTTGCTGAACTAGGAGAGAATCACTCTTTGCTTCAAGAATGTTAAGCATAACCTTCTGTCTGTTATCCCCAAGTCACCCCATGTGGTCAGAAATGACAAATGGACCATACAAGTAAAACTAACTTCATTAACAAAGAAAAAAAATCTAATTTATTCATCTTTCTATTTCAATAATTGAAGAGAGAAGGAATTCAATAATGTGGTAAAAGTATATATGAAGAAAAAAACACCTTTTGAATTATTGCTGCCTTTCAAATTTGTACTTATTACTTAACAACTAATAAATTGTAATTTAAAAATATCAGCTTTAGCCACAGTAAAATACTGATGAGAAGGCAGGTAACATTTTATTCAGTATAAATTTTTCTTTTTATTTTTTTCAAGAACTTACATTCATTGCAATAAATTGGTTTAATCATTTGACTAAACAGTTAAGAAATATAATTAAATATATAAAATATCTAAAGTACACTGCTAATAATTATTCTTAAAAAAAAACCTGTACAGTTACCTAGACCTTAAAAATGATAATGTAAGGGTATGTATTAAAAATGGTTGGGGCAAAAAACCTCTAAATAAGTCATTTTATATTTCTTATATTTTATTAATATACATAATTATTAAGAGTTAGTATTATTATTTCATTTTTCCATCAGAGTAATTCCAACCTAAATAAAGATTTAGATTTATGGGCTAGTATATGAATAATTTGCCAATAATTCATATATAATTTTAAAAAACCAAATCATAAAAGCTGAAAATAAACCAAAAATATAAATTAAAAATTTTTACATATTACCTAACAGTAGCTACAAAATTAGGTTTTTATCCTTTAAGTTTATCTTTTTTTAGTCAGAGATATGGTACTATATTCTGTTCTTTTCAGTAACTTCATTTTTAAGTTTCTGGAATAGCTCTCGTCCCTCAGCTTAGTGAGGGTCAAAATTCGTACAAGCAAAATGAAATTTTAATGGGCCAGTTTGCTCACAAGTCACTTTGGTCCAAATAAGATTTCTTATGCTCAAGCTAGCCCTCCCTGAAAGGCCACCTTCTGGAACCTACCTGGACCCTGGCCTCAGTGAGCTCTGTTCTCAGTGCGAGCTGTTCTCTGACATATACATCCGGGTAATGGGTTTTTTGGAAGACCTTTTCTAGTTCCTCCAGCTGCAGACTGGTGAAGGTAGTTCTGTGTCTCCTCTTCTTGCTGCTGGATACGTTGCTGTCACATTTGTCCCCAAGTTCATCCAGCTCGCCCTTCTCTGGCATCCCTTTCACCGGAGACATCCTGAGGTTGTTGCAGCTGTCCATTGCTCTGTTCAGCTCGGTGTGAAGGGGCTGTCCTTCCACTTTGGTGATCCCATAGTTTACTGTACTCGGAAGGGAGAACAGGAATTCTCAGGAGACTGAAAGATACTTTGATGAAATAACTAATGCGAACTAATTTAGAGCACCAGGAAATAGGTTTGCTAATAATTTACCAGTATTCTATCATTGCACAGTGTGCTCTGCATAATGATTAATTCACTGTTGATCGGGCTTAAAAACAGTTTTAAATATGCACACGGACTTATGATTTGCCAAAGTCCATAGAATTCTTATATGGCAAATGTACTGTTTAGGCATATAGTTTATAATGAGATTAAAATAGTCAAGTGAAAATTTGATCTAGACTTAAAAAATCTAAACGATAACTTTTGAAATATGTATAAAACATATAGCATGTACTTCTATCTTGTACAAAAGACAAAATTAGACTACTTTTGATTTCCAAAAAAAGTGACACTTCAAGTTTAAATAACACCTATCTGCTAACATTAAATCTGGCTCCCACAACACGATGCTGAGCAGAGATTTCAATGGAATACGGTTTCTACTACAATTCACACAGTTGAGCTCTTGTCTGAATTTAAATTTCCTTCAGAAAGCGACTAAAATCTACTATTTTTAAAAAATTCTTAGCTGAAATTCTAAAAGTGCTTTTAAACAGAAAGGTATAAGATTTACGTGAACTCATCTTTACATTAAAAACGTCTTACATCCCTTAAATATTTCATACTTCCCTCTAGTTTAACTCGTGTCTGCTCAGGTCAGAAGGTCTTTTTTTGTTTTCTCTAGGAACGCTCAGAAATGAAAATTACAAAAATAAATAAAGTAATTTAACACGGCGTTTTGCATTCTGTCAAGAGTTATTTTAATTTCAATGATGTTCTTGAGCGTTCAGGCTTGCAATATAACACGAAATTAATTGTAACGCTAAAATTCACAAACAAATACCATGAACATAGGAAACAGGAGCGATTTTGGGTTGGAGTTGTTGTTGTTGTCTTGTAAGAAAAACAAAGGCAATCCAACCAGAACACTAATTCCCAACCACTGATTGAACTTTTTTCATTTGCTTCTTTGAAAGGGGGTGGGGGCTGGATGGGAGGGGTGGAACTCCCCGTAACAGTTTGAAGAACCTTTTCCTGAGTTCTACAAATGTGTTGAATTTTACTGTCTATATAATTTAAACTGCACATTGATCTTATGCAAAGGAAGATGTGATGTAAAATTAAATATGAAGAGGGTTATGACTGATGAACAATAAGGTTTTGTCTTAGCAGACAAGAGTTAAACCGGGAACTGTGGCAATTAGAGTTGGGGGAGGGGAAGCCGCAGGACGCTGGGGGCAGGACTGGAGAAAGACTGGCTTTATTTCTCAGATGTAGCCGGTAACCATCCGTGTTCATTTTGTTCGTTATTTCACCGTTAAAATTCTTCCAAACAGTGAGACGATCGCTCAAAAGTTAATGAACCACTCCAAATCAATCACCTTTTCTCTCGCGCCTTTCCCCGACAATTTAAAATTTATCTAACAGTCAGCGCAGGCCACTATAATACCATTTGGAAAAATCCCGTCAGTTCAAATGGCTCCGTGCACGCGTCTGAAAACGCCAAAACCACAGACGCGTCCGCCCAAATGCAGCCAGGAAGCCTAAAGACTGTCCCGGTCTTTCCAAATAAATGACTGAATCCACTTCAGTAATAGTGCGCTCTAGCCTGTGCATTTCTTTTTGTTATAACCGAACAAGTCAAAAGTCGCCCTCCGCACTAAATAAAATTAGTGGGCTGTGAGATTCGTTTAAAATCTGCATACAAAGTATCGAACGGTTGAGAGGTTGATGGAGTAAATGCCTTGCCAGATATTTAAACTTCCATTAAAATAGAAGGCGGAGGCTTGTTGTAAATATTTCACACTTAATTCGTTTGTTATTTTAACGCAGCCCGCTCCTTACAGCTTAGGGGTGGAGTATACACTACGATAAGGAAAAGTCCTCTTGGAATCGTAAACCTGCTTTAGCTGTTGGGATGTGAAATGATAGGTCTGCACTGGGCTACAAGAGAGAAAGAGATAGATGGTTTGTTTTGATAACATTTTGACTTGGAGATACTCTGGCATTCAAAGTTGAAGATTCTGTCCAGAAGCATTCCGAAAGGCTGTTTAGGTGACATTTTTATGTGGCGTAAGATAAAAGTAGACAACGCAGAATCCGAATGCGAATGATGTCGGGAATGCTTTGCTCAAAGCCAATGTGACCTGATGTTAGGAGAACTTGTGTTTGCGGGTTGCAAACGCAATAGACAAGTAAATAAAATCCGCACAGACAAGTAAATAAAATCCGCACAAATCAGGAATTCACACAAGCTAATGCAGAGCAACAGAAATAAATACAGCATCTTTACAATGAAAATATCATGACTTCTTAGCCAATAAAACCAATTTTGTTTTTACTTTTTCCCCCACCTAAAAGATCAAAGATTTTTGATTTCCAGACCACTCTGACGTCCAGTGATGGATTTTGCGTCCTTGCGCCCTGGCATCCCGGCTGGCAGGGATCCCAAGGAGGCGCGCTATCTTGACTCAAATACTATCTTTTAACCTATACTGGGGTCCTAGCCCCGTCCAGTTTCAGATTTTCTTGGAAAGCGGGGAGGGGTGGGGGTGCATCGCTCAAGATTTAGCCCTGGACCCGGGTGTGGTACAGGAGTACCAAAGCATGAGAAAGTGCGGGGCTCCAGGCTGCCTCCTTTGGTCCCCCCACAGTCTGGATCCATGCTCCCTCATTTCTTCACTGTGACCCGTAGCGCACAGCACCTTGGGGAAGGACAACTGAGGCTCGTGCTAAGGCTAGAGCCCCGGCCCGGCCACCCGAAACTGAGGATGAAGGATGGGGTTGGGGCTGGAACCCGGCCCGGGTTACTTACCGCTGCTGTCCTGACAGGGCGAGGTCCTGTCCAGGCGCACGTGATGCTCAGCTCTCGGCAGCGGCCCGAAGGCCTGCACGCATTTGCCTGCCGTTGCTTTGCTGTAAAAGGACTCATTGTCCAGGGTCTCCATAACGTGCTCCAACGCGCCTCCTGTGCCCATGTAAAAGTCACTGTTTTTACTTGGCGGACTTTTCAGGGCAAACTTCTCGCTCAGAAACTCCATAATCCGGGAAGGCTGTCCGCGGGCTCTCGGGGCGCGGAGGCTGGAGGGCGCTGAGGGAGGAGGGAGCAGTGGGCGGGAGGAGGGAGGGTCAGAGAGGAGGGAAAGGGAAGCGAGCCCCGCGACGCCAGGAGCAGCCCAGCTCCCAGCCTCTTAATACGTCCTGGCTGCAGAAGGGACACCCGAAGTTGCTTTTATATCTTGAAACTCAGCTGGGCTCCTCCGGCAACCTCCCAGCCCTAATGAATATGAAAATAGGCAGGGACTAACTCCACCCCAGGGCCCCCCCCTCTCCCCCACCCCACCCCCATCTTCCGTACTCACCCACCCAGGGCAGGGCGCGCCCCGGCCTAGTTCAGACAGACAGCTCCATTTCAGACAAATGCCAGGAGAGGCAAGGCCCCGACACCCAGAAAACGTAATCGCCTCAACAGTGGACTGGCATTGCAGAGGAGCCTGGTGAGAACGCACAGTGGTTAACCCTCCACTCCCAGCGCCCTGCCCACCCTCCACCCCCAACACCCGCTGTCTTCCCCGCCCCCACGCCAGCCACACACTCCCAGAAGATTTAGAGGCATCTTAAGAACTTGAAAGGAAGTATTGCTCCAAAGAGCTTTTATTTCATCCGTAAATCGTTTACGTGGAAGATCCACATTAATCTGAGCCCAAGAAGCCGGATACAGCGGCAGCTGTTAACTGGGTTGCTGGTGGTAGAGGGGCCGAGGTTGCCTCTAACCTAAAAGGCTGGCTGGCGTCGCGGAGACAGGAGCGCTAGCCCAGGCCCTGGTCTCCAAGTTTGCTGTGGGATGCAGGGGCTTGTGGATGTGGTGGCATCGGGTGGGAATGGGAGATTGTAAGGGTCCTTGCAAAGACCGAATTTTGCCCATATTAACCAGTTTCCTCACCTCTTGGCTTAGTCCACGCGTAAATCACTAAGAACAAAATTATTTCTGCAGAAAATTCATAAAGACAAGTGCCTCCCAAAAGTCCATTCTTACCGGAGGTCAGAGGAAGGCTCATCACAGGAAGTATTGTGAGTGTGGCGGGGGTGGGTGGGGGTGGTGGTGGTGGTGAAGGCCTTCAGAGTGTTTTAACAAAACCCTTACTACTTGCAGTTTTTAAGAGTTGGGGTAGCCCCTTGTTAAAGGGGTGGGGAAGTTGGTAGCTCCCAGGATTGCTGTTGGAGGCTAGGTTGCAGGCCCAGAACCTTTGGTCCAGATGAAGGAGATGCTAGGGCGTGTGAAAACAACGCTTTAGAGATGCAAACCATTCTGCTTGGCCTTGTGCCCTACTTCAGCTTCTGAGGAACCCGGTGCGACTGAGGAAAAACTGTTCATTGCCTTGGCACATTCAAGCAGCCATTTGCGATAGATCACCGAAACTTGCAAATTTGGTGAAACACCCCCCCCCTTACAAACTGTGGACGAGGGAGAGCTCTGCTCGCCGGTCCTGACATGACCTTTTCCATCACAGGCCTTCCCAGCGGGTGTCATTTTCCCCAGGTTACTTTCTCAAGAGTCTGTAGTCACTTCGGGCGTCCCCGCCGCAGCGGGTGGCCTAGCCCAGTCCCAAAGAATGCCCGTTCGCAAGAGTTCGGATTTCCACCTTCTTCGGAGTTCTTCTGATCCAGGCCTCACAGGTGAGACTCTCTTGGATGCCCAACCGGGCCAAACTTGGGAAGATTTCCAGCACAATGTGAGCCAGAACTGCTGCTTTGACTGTCCCAAAGGCGTGGCTGGCACTGAAAATGCAAATTCCATGGGACGGAACCGGAGCAGAAGAGTCAGGAGCTGCATTCATACTCGCGGAGCCTGTGGTCATGTGGAGATTTGCTGGACTCCGAAGAGATGACACTGTTCTGCCTTTTAACACCTTCTATTAGTTATTAATTGTTGTCGCTGGAGCTTTAGCACCAAAGGCAAAGTAGTCAAAGAAAAGTACCCTGGGTACAGCACTTTAGCGAAAAAGGGAGTCAGGGCTCCAAGCTGGGCACTCTCTGCCTTGTGAGGCCAGGGTTGCTTCACCTTAGCTGGAGCGGGTGGAAGAGGGGGAAGAAAGGCCCTGCCAGGAAATGTGTGCGGGAAGTCTTGCTTACAAAAAGAGATGCTGTGTTCTTCTGATGGTTCATGTGGGGGAGGTAGACTGAGTTTTTTGGCTTGGTAATTTTGCGGGATCTCACCTCTCCCTTTTTACTCTATCTTACCTCTAGGTATTTTCAAATCACGCTTTACCCTAATAAACACGGGAAAGACAAAAGAATAGACGTTAGATGGGTCTTTCAGATATTCACAGCAGCAAGCGCTCCCATTACTGATGAAGAACTATGCCGAGAATTCCTAGTTATAAACTTAGCTCTGTCGTACAGCTATGCCGGTCTGTTTATAAATATGCGTTTTAGGGGCTCCAAATTCCCTGAAAAACATTCGGTGTCTTTTAAATCAAAGACATATGATACGAGCTCTCGAGGACTTGTATACCAATAGAAGTCCCAATCCGAGGAAACTGCACTGTAGTCAGGTCCACTGGTTTCTAGAAACCTTTTCCACCCCATTACCCAAGCCCACTTCTGATTGAAGTGGTTGAAAGGGTGGGGTAAAGGTGTCACCCTCCCACTTCAGATTCCCGAAAACCTCTTGGAAATTCAAATCTATTACACGGAACCCCTTGTGTTTTGTGACACGCAACCACATATGCCCATAACAGAGGAAACAGCTAATGGCAAGCTCCCATAACGAATGCATAATCTGCAGCTGTTGGCAAGAAGGTGGGTCTTTGGTTGCCAAGAGCTGCATTAAATAGATTTTGAGAAGTTGAGATAGAGTTTACAGAAATGACACAGCCCTAGCCATTAGGGCATTAACATTCAATTCCAAAGACTAATTAAGGCAATGATAATTGAGTGGTTTCTGGAACTCACAAGAAGGTGAAATAAAATCAGGACTTCATTTCACCTGTTCTTGGTCTGCCTGATTTTTTTTGGGAGATAATGTTGGAAACAGACTGAAAGACTTTGATAAATGCTTTCAATTACTCCAGATAGATCTAACGTGGGTGCTAACTCTCTTATGAAATCGACTACTTCTAGTCTTTGCCTCATCCCAACTCTCCCTGATTTGAATCACCTAATGTCAATGATGGTCTGGAGGAGGAACCAGTTAATTAGGTAAGCATTTAGGTGGCTATATTTTTCCCTCTTCATCCTCCCTGTCATTTCCAGGTTCACATTTCACTTTTTCACTTCTGCACTTTTCTTTGCACATTCCATACTTGTGACCACCCCTCAGGGTACACCTTGCTTCTTTTCACTTCACCCAACAAGTCAACCTGAAGTAGGTTGCTGTGTAGCTTTCTCTCACCTTCTCTTTCTCACGTTTGAATTTTGAGGGTAGGATACCAACAGCGATGGAGGACCATTGTTTTTCTTTTTAAGCCTGGAACCATTCTGGACATCTCAGGATTCTGGCACCTTTTAGATCCCTGGAAGTTTCATAGCCTTTGATGGAGGCTCAGCACCTGTGGAGGACTTCAGGGTGGAATGTATAAAGAGACCAAAGAGACGAAGGAAGCGGGTTAAGAAGACTATTTGGGGTGAAAGTCTTGGCTGTTTTCTCCTCCAGTAACTAAGATGTGTTGCAGCAAAGGAAGTCATTTCTCTGGCACCCTGTGTGGGCAAACACATCTGTGAAGATGACTGAAGTCCCACCGAACATTCATTACTCCTGTAGAGCTTACTGCTGTAGTTGCAAGCTGGCAGCCTCCCCTATAGAATTATAATTTTGGTATTCACAAAATTTTCTTTATTTGGCCTTCCTTTGAGGAATAAAAGTCAGAATAAATAGATGAGCTAAAATATTTGAAAATTCCATTGATAGGATTATTTTACACTCCCCTTCGGGAGCATCTAATTAGAACATTGAGGCCAGTGATTGACCTCATTGGGCAGCTCCACTCATTCATTTTATATTTAAAGAGAGAGAGAAGGAAATCTCACAGATAAAAGATGCTCTGAGTCATGCTCTTCCATATGCAAATGCACTTTGGGAAAGTTATTTCTATTTTCATAAAAGCTGTAGAAAAGTCAAACTGGAGCACTCTAGTTTCTTTCTCAATTCATTAAATTAACTGCCATGTTTGTATACCAATAGTAGGCATTCCAAGATAAGACTCAGGAAATTTTAGTTTTAGCACTTTCTTTTTGTAGAGAGTATTTGGAACTTATAAGTAAAGCTTGGGTTCCTGGGACATGCATGTTTGCTGAATCAGGCAAAGTACGCCAAATGTAGAAATGCAATGGTCTGTAGAGTGGGGGAGGAGCTGGCGAGAGAGAAACTCTCGTGAAAAAGTACTAAAATAATTGAATGTCATGTATCATGGCAAGAAGCCAAGTGGTCTCCTGTTTGTGTATGCTCTGCTGCTGAGTTCCTTCCCTGGCTCCTTTTTCAGCCTTCCCACAGTTCTGCAGAAATAATTGATGCAGAAATACATATTGTATCGAAGCAACTTGGTAGTTTTCACACACACACACACACACAGAGAGAGAGAGAGAGAGAGGGGGGGTGAGATACACACAGAGAGAGATTTAAATACGTGTCTCAAGTTATAGCAGCCCCTGGAAAACTTATCTAGAGACCAACAGACAAATGTGGAGCTCCTGCTATTCATGAATTGAGTCATGTAAAACAATGATCTCAGTAAAAAAAGAAATAAATCTTGAAGACTTTCAACTGTGCTGTTACAAAGCCCTCTGACACTAGGAACTATGCTCATCTTGACTAATATTATTTGGTTCATGAGGTTTCAGAGAGCTGTATTTGTTTCTGAGTTTCAGTAATAGCTTTGCTCATAGTTGACTTTTCTTCAAAAGAGAAGGGATGGGATTGGATTCAGTTCTCTGGTTCTACAGGATCCAAGTTAAGTGTAAAAAAATCTCAGGTGATGATTTATCCTTAATACAAATGATTTGACATTTTAGCTACTGGTTATATTATAGGCATTGTTCATATTCACTAAAAGTGTGTTTCATTATAAATGTATGAATAGTAACTGATTCATGATACACTATTTTTATTATATAAAATACAATATCTTTGATAGGGACTATAGAAAAAACTTTATTTCTCTCTAAAATTGTGTTCTTTTTTCTAAATGACTGACTGCTGGAGTTTTTTCATGGCATCTCTATCTTTAAAGGGTAAATAAATTCAACTGAACTCAATTCACATCTCCTAATTGCACTAGTAAATTATTGACCATTTAAAACATATTTCCAAGTACCTTATTTGAGTAATATGGTGTTTAAACATCCATTCAGTATATTTCAAGTTAATTTTTTCTTACTGATTTCTAGGGTGTGTCTTAAAGACAGGCATGCTTGTTTTCATGAAGCTATGTGCACATATCCCATAAGCATTTTATCCTTTCATGTGAAGACTTTCGGTTTTTAAAAGAAATCACAGCATAGATTTTGAGCTCAAGTGACAGATGTTTCTCCTTTGCACTAGAATTAAACTCCGTGAAGTGTAAAGTCCATGGTCATTAACACAAGTCCAGCAGGGTGAGCCAGATAGGTAAAACCAAGGCAGGTTCAAAGAGTGAGAAACATCATCCTGTGCACATACCTCACCTACTGTTCCCCTCCGTCCCCAGTACCCTTTGACTCCTCAGCAGAAGAGCACAGGGTTTGGAAGTGGAGATGGCAAGTAGGTGTGGAATTTACATAAAATCTAACGTCTTCTTTTACCATGCTACTCCGTTGCTTCGTAAAAAACCAACAACACCAGGATTTATTTCTAGAGGAAGAGGAAAAAAAGGTGAGTGCACGAACTCCTTTAGAAAATCAATAAAGAACTTGAGAAAAAAGTGAAGCCACCCAGGCACCCTCCCATCCAAATTGCCCTGCCCCGCACAGAAGCTATCCTGGTGTGAATTTGAATAAATGAGCTTTAGCTTTGAAAAAGGGTCCTAGTAGAGCTTTCTGGCAAAGAAAGGTCTCCACGTCTGTGGGAGCCTGATCAAGGACACTCCAGGAAAGAAAAAAAAAATTGCAGCCAAGAGGAAAACCTTAATATCTTAACTGGAATGAAACTAGCACTTCTTGGAGCTACAGGCAAGGTCTCTCCGGCCCGCGAGAAAAAGCACTTGCTAACCCAAGCCCTAAACCGGTGGTCATCTCAGTCCCACAGCTTGCCGGGTCTATCTGGTTACAGTTCCTTAGACAGTCCTAGAGCCTGTCGCCTCACAAAGGTGGAGAGAAACTTGGGGCTCACCTGAGTGAGACTCCAGGTACAGAATAGAATGCCCTCCCCATGTAGCAGTGAGTGATGGTGGTGGTGAGCATCTTGGGGTGGAGGTTTCCAAAAGGAGCCTGATGTGCTGTAGACAACGTGACCTACAACCAGACAAGACTCTTTGTGTAAGCATGCGTGCTGGGGTGTCTCTTCTGAGCGAGAGGAGCGAAGTTTCGTTTCCAAATGGAGACTTGAAAGAACCTCTTGAACAAGAAAGAAGTTAGTGGTTAACCGATTCGCTGGTAATATTTCATCAGCGGTGCTTTTCCCCCTTTAAAGTCTAACTCTTGGAAAAACAACATATTTTAAGCTTTCCATACAAATATTGATCTTGGCGAACAGATAATCTAACCGTCCCTTGGTAAGGACAGTGGCCGTTCTGTTTCGCAGACTGGGAATCAGAATTAATCCTTATCACGAACTGCTGGAGACTCGGAGGTGGTAAAGGGGAGGAGCAGGTACGTTTGACAGTAGCTGCTGAGCAGCCTGTGGTGTGTTTGTGTGTTTATGGGCGTAGAGAGTGGAACCAAGGAATCCTGGCTTTCACATCCCTTCTTCATCCGAGACTGATCCAGTCTCTGGCCTTGAGGACGGCCAGGTTTTCTGTGTGACTGCAAGTCGTGAAGCGAAATGTCAGGCCTCCTCTCTATCTCTTCTTAGATTTGGCTATAAAGGAAAAATTTCTTAAAGTCACCGAAAAAAAACCTGTCATTTCTCATTCAACAAAGCTGACACTTTACCTTTACCAGAGTGCCATTGGAGGTGTTCAGTCATGAAAGAGGAGGGGCGGAAACTTAGGGAAACGTCATCTTTCAAATTAAAACATCAGATGCTAATAAATACAGCCTTTTTTTTTTTATCAAGTCAAAGCAAAAGTAACGGATTCCTGCCTTCATAGTTGCTCTCCAAAATCACATAGCTTGAAGGTACAATTGATTGTTTATAGTAAGCAAGAGCTGTATTTACTGTTATTATAGTAAGTACTTATATAAGAATTTTTTAAATAAGAAAGAAAAAAATTAACTAGACACTTGTTTTCAGTTTTGTTGTAGAGTTTTACACACAATCCAAACTCACTATAATTTTACTTTTAAAAGGTACTATTTGGAGAAAATCTCTTTAATGCAATTAGTTATAGGGAACCTAACTCCAATAGTGTGCATTTCTGATTGAAGTTCTTGGAATTCTTTCTTTCACACTGTATTTGGTTCATATGGGCTACTTTTGGGGGAGAAGAGTATCCTGGCATTTTTTTCTCTGTTAGAATTGGCTCAATAATTGAATTGAATTTAGCAAATCCAAGTAACTCATTACTCTACTTTGAGTAAGAATGCCCTTTAATCTTACATCCTTTCTAATGTTAATAAAACTTTGAATATTTTCTCAGCATTCTTAAAGAAATGTAAATCTTGGCAAGATGAATTGAGGAAAGGAACTTTAAAGTAATCTTCATTTGTTAAACATTGCAAGAAAGTGGTTGTGCCTCTTTAGGCTTGCTTCTTTGAGTAAAGAACCCTTTGGATCAAAGTTGAAGTGAACCATGTGGAGGGGCAAGGACATCCTGGGATTTCCTCACTCTGGGAGTGATGCTCCATCCTGTCAATCACAGTGTGCTGCACTGGTGTTTGGTGATGGTGGGCATTAACTCAAAACTTTCACTGAAAATCAAACTTTTTTTTAATGCTATTTAAAATTTTGAGGATTAAAAAAAAGTGTTTGGAAAAGGGAGAGAGAGAATTAAATCAGTCCAGAGAAACACAAAGTTGCACATTGCAGTTAAAACAAAGGAAGCAAAGCTTAAAAGGATTTCAACAAGGAAGATCCCAAGATAGTCTGAATCTACTGTTTGGCTTAGTTGCTGAACTAAAACAATTTTCACTTATCCTACTGACAGAAGTGAAATTGATCAACCAGAAAGCTCAGATCCACACTGTAAATCATGATACTTTTGAGACTATTTTTGTAGATGAGAGTAAGGTTTAAAATTTTTCTTTCTCATAGTGACTGACTGAGCCAAAAAGAATTTAAAAGACATAGGAGTGGCTGAAAAAACCAGTGATCTTTTTACCTAAGGGAAGATATAAGAATCGATGATTAAATGCAATCAGTTTAGACCCAGAAACAGAAATGCTGACAGCATTGGATCAGAAAAGAGATTTTGTGTGTGAGCTAAAAAAGTATTTAAACAATTATTGCTCCTATGGCTATAGTGGACTGGTTCTCATAGTTACATACTGCTGGGTAAGAGATGTCGTGGAGGTACATATGGGTTGTGCAAATGTATTTAACATCAAATCTTTGAAATGACTTCTTAACTCTTGAAAGAGCTTCCATTTCTGAAATCCCCTTGGCAAAAGAATAAGAGTACTATTGTTTTCTAAATTAGAAAAATAAAGAGAAAAAAGTTGTTATTTTGCCATTATGTTTATTTTGTTTTGTTTTATTTTACTTGGCTTTTTGAAATAAGGTTTCTCTGTGTAGTCTTGGCTATACTGGAACTCACTCTGTGTAGGTCAAGCTTTCATCAACTTAGAGATCCACCCGCCTCTGCCTCCGAAATGTTAGGACTAAAGATGGGTGTCATCACTTCCTGGTTAAGTTATTTTGCCATGAATGATTTTAAAGTATATAATATTTGGTTTTCCTACTGGCAGATGTGAAAATCTTTAATGACACATATTTTGATCGTAATGTATATTCATATCTATTTACCCATAGTACTAAAATAATAACATGTAGATTCAGACTGACAGTATATATGTCCAGGTTTAAGCTCCTGTTTGCTGAGGGTGATGGAAAAGGGATGTAACAACTCTGATTTTGTATGTAAAATATAGGCAACTTCCATTACATGGTAGGAAGTGAATATACAGACAGCTAATATACTTAGTCATGTAGACAGTGCTTGGTCATAATTTTTAATGCCATTTTAAAAATTAAAGGTGGAAAAAAATCACACAATGACTATAGATCATTGGGAAATACACTAATGGTGCTATGAAATGAAAAGGAGACACTAAAAAAGCAAAAGAATTGTACAATTAAAAAATAAAATAAAATTTTGACTAGTT
Organism: Dicrostonyx torquatus; assembly: GCA_028555095.1. Lineage (NCBI taxonomy): Eukaryota > Metazoa > Chordata > Mammalia > Rodentia > Cricetidae > Dicrostonyx > Dicrostonyx torquatus. The sequence continues at coordinate 12,048,494 of JAQHUG010000011.1, forward strand.
AAGATATGAAAAGGATCAAGAACATTATGTAGAAAACAAATTTCATAATGCTGTTCCATCTGAGGTATGTGTACCCATCATGCTGTTCAGTTCTGAGGTAAGTGAACCACTAAGTTAAGTGTATTTGGCCCCACTTATTATTTAATTAGCTTATTAACATGGGTATTGTCTGTTACCATTCATTTTCCAAGGTCTTTGTCACTCAAGGAACTAGAGTTCTCCTCTTAGTTTTGTTGTTAAGTACCTGTAGAACCTAAAACAAATGGAGTTCCCTAATTCAGGGACTCAGTTTCTACCATAAACTTTCGTTGTAAAATTGTTGAGAAATATTTTATTAAAATTTATGGGAAAAATGTATGACTTTAAGAAGTTTCTCAGTAGGGATGTCTCCTCTCTCCCAAAATACATGTTTCAGAGGAACTTCATCAATAGGTAGCGTTTTGAAGTGGAGTCTTTGGAGGAAAGCAAAGTGAGCTTAGGTCAAGAAGTGAGTTCGCTTGATGAGATTACTGGCCTTAAATGGGGATGAATGATTGGTACTATCTTTCCCCAACATATGTAACACACAACCAGAGAATAGCTTTCTTTAAATCACAACCAAGTGTCCAGCAGCACTAGCACCACGATTCTCAGAACTCTAACTTCCAGAAATATGAGAAGTCAAAGTTTGGTGTTTCAGCTATTCAGTCTGTAGTACTTGATGTTTAAGGTAAATCCTTCCCAGTGCTTGCAAACAGTGTTAGAAACTCTAGGTTTCCCCAGACATCCTTAGTTTAAAGAAAGCACAGAATGCTGGAAGGAGTTAGGGGAGTTGTACATGGGGCAGAGTTCCTAGGACCAGAATCACCCATCTCTGTGACAATCACCCTGAGGACTTTACAATGGTTCTTTCAAAGTGTGTGCTTTAAGTAATTTTATTCATATATAAGCATCAGCATATACCATGGTCAACTCTCATCAGATTCTCAGAAGCTAATAATGTTCTCAATAGACCATTGAGGTTTTGTCTTCTAAGGACAGTTAATCATTCCACTCTTCAAGTAGGGACTTTGGTGTATGCGACCCTAGAGCTTTAATATCAATTACATTAATAATACTTCTTAATATCTGCTTATCTCAAAAATATCCCAATAATTATCATGAATAATACTGCCTGGGAGTGCTATTGTGTTTTCAAAACCAATCTTAATACACATAAGGGCCACACTATGATGGGATGGAAAGCTGTATGGTTCTCAATGTACTTTATCATCCATCTTGCTAGTCACACTTCTCCAACCCCCTGCTGTTTCTCAGCAGGCTCCCTTACATCTATTCAATAACCAATTCCCCTTTTTTCATTCTTTGCACACACCAAATTTATTGGTCTTCAGGTATTTATTTTGGCTAAAATGATTTCAATGCATCAACTCGTTGTTCAAGATCAAACAGAATATGGAAATGCCTTTTCCTTGACAATCCTCACTTGAAACTAATCTTGTCTCCAGTTTTAAATCCTTGTTTACATATAAAAATACAGTTCCTTAGAGTATTTATTAAGTGTAGAGTGATACTAAAAAGTTAATATCTGAAAAATAAGTTTCTGTCAACATAAAACATAATGGAAAAATTAAATACCAAGTAAAGATTAAAAATCAAATCAAAGGGTGGATGTTCTTTGTTTTGTGTGCCTAGAGATGAACCAATATTATTTTTACTTGAAAAGGAAAAAATAAAAAAGAATATGAGGATTCTAGACAATTATGTGGCATAGCTTTTGGGATGCTGGTGCTGGAAACATTTCATTGGTTTCTTTTATAATATAAAATATTGCCTATAGAAGTAAGGTGATGATAATCCTTTTCTTTTAAATTTTTGAACAATATCTAGATAAGACTTGCAGAACTGACCACTTTTTAGTAAGTCTGCTTAGTTAAAATTACTTTAATATTGGAAGATTAGCCTGGAATGGTGTTAGTATTTGTTGCTGACATCACACAACCAAGATCCTAAGCCTTTCATGTACTTTGTTATTTGACCTTACAGAATCCTATAGCTCCATATTATATTGTTAATATAATGGTAAGAAAAGCACCTCTGTGAGTTTGTCACTGTTCAAGATGACTCATTAAAGTGATGGGTATCACATGAGCCAACCCGATTATATAAAACATGCTCTTTTCACTTTCTTCCATATGCTTCATAGCAAAATATGTACTTAGCATGGTACAACTGCTGGGCTGATTTCTTACTTTGTTCTACGTATCATATTGAGTTATTCTAAACATTGGTTTCATTTGGAAGTTCATAGAAATCCATGGTTAGACCAAATCTGAGTGATGCAGAGAGATGAGAAACAGACCCAGACTTACAATGTCTCCTTGTAATTTTCTGTTGCTACATAAAATTGGGAAAAGAAATCTAGCATCCAAAACTTTCAATAGAAACCTCAAATCCACATCAAAGTTTAAAAGAAATTTGGTCTTTATGTATTTGATTTGGAATATATTGGTAACTTATTTATTAATAGTTATGCATTTATAAATGTGTAAATTTAAAATTTCTTTTAATCCATACCTTTTATTATCTTGGAATATTGAGGGATAACATGCTTAAAGTTTTCCACTGTAAGACAAGTAAATTTTCCTCTGCCAATCTTACCCACACATGCTGATTCTGCACATAGAGAGCTGATAGAAGTGACTAGAATATGTTACATTGTTATTCAATACTAGGACTTGAAACCAATACCTTGTGAACACTGAGGAAAGACCTAAATATTATATATAAAAGGCTAAAGAAAATAAAAAGTAAACTCTTTCAATTTTTCCATGTTTACTGCAGCTGTCAGAAACTTTAAAGTTACACATGCATTTCATAAGGCATTTGTATTTCTCTGTGACAGACTAGGGTAGTGCTATTAAGATCCTAAAATAATTCTCGATAACAGACATTATCATTGATTCAGTGGTGTGCTTATTATGGGTAAAACTTTCCATTTACTTGCTCAGTGACATGCAGCATATACCATGCTTCTGTAAATTACTGATGGATTTGCAGTGTGCTTAAACTCTGGCTCTCAAAAAAAAAAAAAAGCTGTGAAGATACCTACAAAGTTGATGCAGATGGGATGGTGGTCTCTCAGCAACTGTACATAAACCAGGAAGAATAAGAGGAGTTTTTTCCTATTTATTAGTTAAAATGGTTCAACTGGGTGAGGTGACATAAATATCTGACAATCCCACGGAAGTTGAGGTTAGTTAATTGCCATGAGTTCAAAAGTGGGCTACATGGACCTAGACCTTAAAGGGCTATATAGCAGGAGTCTGGCTAACTAAAATATAGAGCTTCATAAAAAGGATTGGTGATAGCATGTTAGTTAGTATTTAGTCTGGAGGAGACATGGTGACATAGTCGACTTGGTCAAGTAGCCTACTATGAAGCTGCTTCATGACAACTTCATCATTGAGTACACCTCTTGATTTCATTGCACAGGTCTGTTCGGCATCTAGTAGGAAATTCTTGAAACTCATTTGTTCGTTGCCCTGAAATGCTTACAAGGACATACGTTCTAAGGAAACCAAATAAAAACTTTTCCTTTATGAAAAAATCCTGGCTCCTAAGAATAGTGGATCAAATGAGTTATGCGGGAGGGAAGGCAGAAGGTTGGTGGGAGGTATCACACAAAGCATGTGCTGACCACATACTCTTCAGAATTTATAAAGTCAGTGAGGAAATGGGGTACAAAGCTTGTAATGAAGGGGAATGTTCTGCAACAGACTGAAGAAGACCCGTTGTTGTTTACCATGTTCATGAGGGTGGTAGTACTAGCCTAGACTCTGAGAAGGGGCCCTTGTTATATGCAGGTATATTCACTCTCATATGAAAACACTCTGGACTTTCAAAATGACCTTTCGTGCAGAGTGATTCAGGTTGCCATTTTTACCAAAACAAAATAAGAAGACAAAATTTGTTGAGTCTTCTGCACTAGAACATGGAGACAGAAAAGAAGGGACAAATCAAATTTAAAGGTATTAAAGATGAATTATATTTATTTATGCAATAGTTAGTCCTTCCATGTATTTAACTTAGATTGAAACTTCATTTATGGGCTGAAGAGATGGTTCTGTGACTAAGAGCACTGACTGCTCTTCTAAAGGACCACATTTTCACTCCCAGCATCCACATGATAGATCACAGGAGTCCCAGGGAATCTCATGTCATGTCTACCCTCATGGGCACCAGACATGTGCAGAGTTCACAGACAAACATGCAGGCAAAATAACCATAAAAACAAATTTTTAAAAAAATTAAAATTTCATTTATAATATCATAGACTGTCTTACTTTTAAGAATCTATTAAATAACACTTCATTTTATTTGGAAAGTCAACTGTTCTCTTTACATATATGAATACATACATATGAAGATATAAAGCTGGATATATCATGGTTAGGAATGTGGGCAGTAAGACAAAGGACTTCAACTTGACTTTGTAAGATGATCTCTGATAAAAATCAAATCAAATTAAATAAATACAAAAATGAAGAGACTGAATCAGTCATGTCAAAGTTAAATGTGCGTATACAACCTGAAAGTCTAGACCCACAACACAGTCCCCTTTCTACCTCATCATTTTCACTGTGTTTAGCAAAATCAAAATTCTTTCTCTTAGTATATGGGATATGTATGGAAGTTTAGTAGTTTTGCCTCTCTCGTAACTATCTTTATCAGACCAATGGCTTTCTGAATTACCTCTAGAGCAGTCTCAAAATTAAAACCACTTAAGATAAATGGAATATTAGATATCTCTATAATTTATGATCACAAGTCACAATTAAAAAGAAATGTCATTTTTTATGCTAAATATTTGAATATAATAGACAATTTACTCATACATCTAAACAGATATTGTTTTGTTGACTCAATAATATATAGGTCTAGTCTGTTTTATTGAAAAATGCGTACATCTGAATATCACAGTCATTGATAAAAAAGGCAGTTCCATATAGACAGACAAAAAGATCTTGGCAGTATCATTAAATATTTAAATGAAAAGTAGAACTATATTTCATGTGATTACTTTAGAAATTAAATTTCATAATAATTGTAGAATACATTAGAATTTTTCTCAAAATTAATATATTCATTAAATTATTCTCTTTGTTATAGTCATGAAAAGAATAATGCATATGATAAACTTTTCTCATCTTTAAAAATATCCAAAACTTTATTTGGCATGATAATGAAGGAATATAATGTAGTAAGGAAGTCCTTATTCACTAATCCCTATTATGTCAATGACATTTTTTGCTTTTTAAAATTAGTAAAGATGTTTCTCTTTGCCATACTATTTATTACAGTTACTTTGAATAGACTACACTGTCAGTTAAACATTTTCAATATATAATTTAAATTTCCTTAGTCTAAATTTTAGAGCATTCCAGAGAAAACATGAATTAATTACAAACTAAGAGAAAATCAAGGACATGACCAATCTAATAAGCATACAGTATAGTTGCTTAAATATAAGAAAATTTTACAATGTTGATTTTAAGATTTAAAATAACTACCCTTTAAAAGATTTATATTTATTCTTACAAATATCAGAAATACTTTAATACTTTTATGTTGCCTCTAGCATATTCTTAAGATAAATTCTCTCCTGCTTTCTGTCAAAAGGAAAAATCTCAACCTTTCAGGAATCCTGGTATATTCTTGTTTTAGTATCTAATGTAAAATTATAATACTTACAACCATATTCTGATTGTTGCTACATATTTATTTTTATCTCTTTCAAATGAGATTGTATATCTTTAACTCATTAATGAAGAGAGTGAGGATTTGGGGATCTATTGTAGATTGCTATGTTACAAAAGGTGGTGATGGTAGTACAGACTCTAAGAAGGGACCCTTGTTATAAACAGTGTATTGATTCTCACATAAAATCCTGGACTCTCTAAATCACTCATCTAACCATTCTAACAGGCTTTTTTGTGTATAATGGTCCAGTTTGCTATTGTTACCAAAAATTAAAACAACCCCCCAAAAACTGATGAGTTTTCTGCGCTGGAAATGGGAGAGAGTAAGACATAGTGTCCAGGAAAGGCAGTCCCTTGGGATGATGTGCTAGTATAGGACCAAGGACCAAGTCTATTACTGTCATTAGGAAACACACAGTCAGCTACATGATAAGTGAGCCTTACATATTTTTCTTCTTGAACACTAAAGGCAAATATTTGTGAAATATATTTGCCTAGCAAGGTGGCTAGGAAAATAGAGGCACTTATGCTCAGTTTTGACAAGTTGAGTTCCATCTTGGATCCCACAAGGTGGCAGGAGAGAACTGACTCCTGAGGGCAGTTCCCTGACTTCCTCAGGTGTGTCCTGGTAGAGTTCCTCTTCACTCCCCTGATCTCTATCTCACTACACATCACACCACTACACACACACACACACACACACACACACACACACACCAAATAAACAAATGGATAAACTTTTAGGAGAGCCTCAAAAAAAAAAAAAGAAAGAAAGAAAAAGAAAAGAAAAGAAAAAAAATCCAGAAGAAAACAATTCTTTGTTCAAATACTTGGACATTTTATTAAATTTTAAAAATAGCAGTTGCACAAACATAAATGTACTACTAGTAATACAGATTACAGGTTTGAAACTATAAGGTTCTTTAGACAATCAGTTTCAGGGTAGGCAGAAATAAATCACACCACAAACAACTTCTGATTTAAACACCATAATTCAGGAACAGCTTTATTCGCATTTAGCAATCATCACCTACAAATTTAAGAACATCAATAACAATTATCTTCACAGCTAATATTATGGGAAAAAATCAAAAATGCTAAAAAGGAAAAAAAAATAAAGTTTCTTTTACATATGAAACAGTTTAATAATAAACATCTCATTTCTCATACTAGCCTTTCCGCTTCATTGGGTAGGTATATGAACCATAAAACCCTATCAATGTCAGCTTTAATGTGGTTTTCTCCTTTAAGCTGAGATAAAATATTTTCCATCATTACATTATGCTGATTTGTGGATGTTGTTAGCAAAGGAATGACCTAGCAGTGCTCACAAAACAAGTACTTGTGTGGCTGGGTTTCTAGGCTGAAACCTAGAAATCCATGTTTTCTTTATAGGTTGACAGCTCAAGGCTCATTAGCATTTCTATCTCAATCAGGTTAAAGGAGATTACAGGTTTGAAATGCAACAGGACTCCAAAAGTACATAGGGGATAAAAACTAAACGAATGCATCTTGAAATCTGGTTAGTCATCGCTGGATGAAGAATTTCACTAGAGAGCAGGAAAAACAAAGGGAAAGATGAAGTTCACTGGATCCTGTTACACAGAGTGTGCTAAGGAGAGTCACTGGAGAACCCTGGCTTTAGCTTCGTAAAAGACATTCCAGATGCAGATTAATAGGTCTCCGAGCCCTGAACCCAATGCAACATTTTGTGTACTGTATTTGCTAGATGATAGGAGAAAATTGTCCTCATACTAGTAAGACGTTAGTGAGACCTGTCTGTGATTGAAGCAAATATACTAATATTTTAAAATGATAGTTTTTCAGCTTGGAAAATAACTTTTAAAATGGCAATTTAAGATCATTTAAAAGTGTTTCAAGAGACTTAGTATGTTTGAATGAATTGAATCATCTTAAAGAATCATTATTCACATCGACATGTCATAAACAAGGATAAACTACACTTGAATGAAACATTACAAATAAACTTCCAAATTAATAGGATGATATTATTTAAATTTTTTTTCATTTTAACTTAAATAGTATATGTGGTTTTTTTTACCATAATCCTCTAATATATTTTAAAATAAAATAATGGTGATTTTTCACTATCTATTTTGAATTGTCATATGTAGTTTATCTTTGAAATATCTAACAAATATAATTTAGTACATTCAAACTTGTCAAAGTAGCAATTATTCACTAATATTTTTCTAAGCAACATCGCTACATTTATACTTCTTTGCATATTATATTAAATTTGTAAAATGAATAATCTTGAGTATATGTGTCATAAAATATAAACCAAATGAGAAAGTGTATGGACAAATAGTCCAGCAGTGTCTCAAGAAATTTTTGGGGTGTGGCCATTCCACAAGAACACAGAGGACTGAAAACTCTAGCAATGAATGAGAAGTAGGTAACTGCACAGAAGACAAAATTATGAAATATCATAACTAAACATGAAATACATGACAAGAAAACATTGTTTCCAACTCATAACAAGACCAGCTATCCATAGACTTAAATAAATCATGGGCCTTGCATTTGTAATGATGAAGCTGCACGTATTAGGTGTAGTTTTTTGCCTTCTTTTTGCCACTTCCCCATCCACCACTGAGTTGAACAGGATGGTCACGGAATGATATGCGCTCTTTAATAGAAGGTCTTGTATTTGTTATCATTGGTGCAAGTATTCTGTTGCTTGAACAACCTAGACAGTGATATTAAATACACTTTCACTTATAATACACCAATCAAATAATATTTTAGAATAAGAAGCATTCCTTTACCATTGACATGCACTTGAATATTTTATAATCTCCAAGCTTATAAAAATATATTTGCTGAATTATTGTTTACAAAGTGACATGATAAAAATTTGACATAATTGCATTTAGATTAAATAAGAGGTCTAAAATATGTATTAGATATCACTGCTTTATTCTATGCAAGCTTCCTTATTTTTTCAAATTGTAAGTTCAATGTTACTATGCAAACATTAAACATTTTAACGAATCGCATTACAATGTTCCAAAGCATAACAGTTAATGGCTTCTGTCTTATAGGGTAAAGCATATGCTAAATTATCCTTGAAAGTTGAATTATTAAATTATTTCTTCATAACAAAGAATTGTGGGTACAATAAAAAGTACATTAAACCTAGAAATTAAGATCTTCCATAGATGTTAATCTAGTAAAACACAGAGAGACACACATACACACTCCATAGCTGTTGTTGAGAACCTTGGTTGTATAAATGGAGGAGATCACACCTGTGTCCTGGGTTGGTGTGCGGAGTGTCGTTTCAGATGTATTTCAATGACATCAAATTGTGGGGACGTTTTGTGCCCAGGTGATATAAAAATGGGGGGGGTGCTGGATGAAGATTTGTTTATCTGGATCAAGTTATAGATTACCTATAGAAAAGCAACAGCAACTGCTAGCAGGTAAAACAAATGGTAGTCAAACCATTGGGTGAGTGGACAAAGCCTGCTTTGTTCAGTGAGATCCAAAGGGGCCATATGAAGAATACTATTAAAAACGTGTGATCATCTGCTTCAAATCTCCTGGGGATTAAGCAACAGGGCTGGATTTGTGGGGGAAACCACTGTAAAAGCAGCAGAAAGACACATTCCAGGGCTTCCTCAATACTGGCTTGAGGCAAAGGTTCAGACCACATGACTCTCTATTGCGATGCTTTCGTGTTTAAATAAGTTTAAGCAAAACAAAACAAACTCCAAACCCCCTTTTTATTTAGGCTAATACTGTCTAATGAAAACTTCAATATATGTAAAACATTTTAGAAGAATTAGCACAAGGGTAGAGCATTTGTGGACAGTGCTTCTGATTTGAATATGCTATGGCAGCAAGGATGAGCTTCAAAAGCTTATTTCATATTTAAAAATATTCTCATAATTAGAGTATTTTATGTTACTTTCTAGTGTTAATACTGTGATTAAACAAATTCAAAGAAATTATTGAATGTATGCAAAGGGGCATATTTTACTGAGAGTCTACAAAGAGTATTTCTTTCTTTCTTTTTTTCTTTTTTGTTTTGTTTTGTCTTTTTTGAGACAGGGTTTCTCTGTGGCTTTGGAGCCTGCACTGTACAAAGAGTATTTCTGAAAAGTGTGTGTGCAGAAACTAAAACCTATTGTTTCAGGAAGGAGTATTTGAGATATAAAGCAATTTCCACCTAAGGGTCAAAGATTGCTGGAGACAGAGTACTGTTCAGAAGTTGAGACTTCTCCGCTGGCACCCCGAATGCAGTCTCAACAGAGGAAATAGGAAGAGAAATGACAGCTGATGTTGACTTCCACATGTGGCCAGATTTACCCTGCCTTAATCTATCCCAGTTAGGAAGAGTGCAGAAGAGGAGAATGTATTCAGGCACTAGGGATGATGGGATCCAAGCAGAAGCAGATATTTCCCAGATGATAAACCAGTGGCCTAAAGGGTGCCAGTGTAGCTTGCTGACAGCACAGCCTCTGTCTCACTATTATATGCTGCAAAGCTCTAATTTAATTTTTCCCTAATAGCTGAATGGATTGTCTACTTCAGACATTTTAAAACACAGTAAGAGCAAACCCTCGTTACACTCCAGCAGTTAAAACTCTCTGAACAAATTATGCAGGCATTTATGAAAATGTATGTGTGTGTGTATGTATTTGTATATACACATACACATTTCCTTATATAAATATGACTATGGGAGTGTAAGGCACCTGAGAAATAATGTAATTATTACAATATGAGACTAACAAAAAGTCAGTAGTTTTCACTAGTGTCCAGCCAAATGTGCTGCTCAGATAGAGAGAGCTAAATCAAGTTGTTACAGGCATTATTTAAAGTATAGGTAGAAATAAGTAGGAGCTTTGAAACTGAATTCAGTTAACAGCTCACTATTGGTTAATAGTATCTTTCATGGAGCCATCTATTACATGTGTTGTTCACATACTTTGTCCTTAATAAAGGTTTTTTAACAGAAATGTTAAGTAATACATATTTGGAGAAGCATTTTATGTCCACTTTACTGAAATAGTTATAGATAATTTTACATAGTTCCGGAAGAATTATTTTAAAATTAGATTGAAATGAATTAAAACAGCTCCAATTACAACAGTGTTTCTGCAATCTGGAGGATTCTTCCACTAAGAATTTACCATCTGGCCTATTTGTTTCCCTGTTACAGCTCTGTCGCCTTTGTTGTTCTGGGTCTGCTGATGACTCTTCACGTCTTATTGTATTTATCCTTACTCTGGTCCTATATTTATCAAGGCCATTTATAAATTTTCCCTTCTTTAGTGCAGTGCATTCTGGAAATAATAACTACAATTTAAAAAAAATTATGGGATGACTTCACAGCGATTGTGAAGTATGCTGTGAATTGACAACCAGGGAATTAGGCTTTAAAATAAGCAATACTGTAGTGAACCCAAGTTTTCTGTAAACCATAGTTTAGGTGTGACCTCGTGCCTGAGTTTATCATCTTGCTGTGGGTAAATGAACAATTTAAGCAGGAATCCATATGGCTTATTTTCTCATTGCATTAGTGCGAGGCTTTGTTATCATATAAACTCTCAAATCACTAGATACATTAAAAATGAATCGAGGAGTAAAAATGCATCTGTGAAGGAATCACATATTGGCACTCATAACAAAGTCATTACTTCATCCCATGATTACTCCAAGAATGAAACACAGAAATAAGAAGCAATTTAATACGGTCAATGTATAATCGTTCTAAAATTACTTACCCACATGGAAATAAAACAGCCAAAGGTTCTCACTTCAAAAAATTGATATTGGAGTTAGACACACCTTACTGAAGAGAGCTCCAGGAACAGAAAAAAAATATGACCAAGGGGATTTGAGCAGTACTCTTCTGCAGTGTTAATGCTATGGATTTTATTTTTTAATAATAATCTGCTGCATATTTGCAGGTGATTATAGAAACCAGGCAATTGGCCTCTCACATTTATGCTCAGAAAGTGTCCTCGTGAGTGTGTGATATTTCCCATGAAGCCACTTCTTTGCTACATGATCTATGTTTTGCTCAAGATTTGTTCTGGTCTTAAAAAAAAATTCTTTTAAAGATTTAATCCTTGGTTCCTTAACAAATGTCAAGGTCTATATATACAGTGTTTTGATAAGTAACTTAATATGTAAAATGCTTTGAATGACTCTCCTGGTATGTATAAAAAACCTGTTAAACAGGTCGTCAAAATAGAAATCTCATGATGTATAGTAATACGTCATTGGATTTTCATCAATATACCCAACACTAGGTGCCTGGATATAAAAACCTTTGCAAAGGCCTTCCCATATTGTATTACTTAACAGCAGATACAGCATAAGTAAAGCATGGAGAAAAAAATTTAATGAAAGTGACCAGAACAAATTTTTAGCAGCAAAGCATTTACATCAATTTAAGTGTGATGAATTAGTTACATTGGTCAAGTTTGAAGCAGAGCAGGTAGGACAGACTTCAAATAACAACCCTCTCTAACAAGCTCTGCTGTGTTTGATTCTGAATAAAATTCAGGTAGATTAATTTAAAAACAAACACCAAGAATATAAATAAATGATGTACAAGTTATTTATGCCACGTGCAGATATTATTTTTCATTGTTCTTGAGATTTGAAATTTTGTTTACAGAACAAAAGGGTTTCTATAGATTATAAATTATTAACAGGATTTCCCCCATTCTCAAAATTGCAATTAAAAAGTGGAAATTATATTTCTTCCAATTATTTTCCTTTTGAGAAAGAGTCTATTTTGTAAATTTGACTTGACTCGGGAACTTACTATATAGACAAGGGAAGCCTGGAACTCATAGAGATCAACCTGCCTCTGTCTCATGAGTGCTGGCCTTAAAAACTTGTGCTACCATATCCGGCTAATATTTATTTTTCTTACTATCTAAGATACATAAAAATTAAAAAAAAATGGTAGGTTGAGTTCCCTTGATAATCTCTGAAATATCCATAGTGTTTGCTATCAGCATTAGGATAAATATATCTATATTTGCTTCTTACTTTTTATTTTCAGATGTGCATTTTTAAAATATTTATTTATTTATTATGTATACAATATTCTGTGTGTATGTCTGCAGGCCAGAAGATGGCACCAGACCTCATTACAGATGGTTGTGAGCCACCATGTGGTTGTTGGGAATTGAACTCAGGTCCTTTGGAAGAGCAGGCAATGCTCTTAACCACTGAGCCATCTCTCCAGCCCCTCAGATGTGCATTTTTAAGATGTCAACTTGTATAATACAAATATTTAGCATTGACAAAGCATATTTATTTTGAAAATAATACACAAAAATTAAAATTCATCACAGAGAGGAACTCATTGTATCATATATCTTGTATTTTACCCCTTTAGAACTTATAGAATAACTCCATGTATACTGACTTAGTATCTTCTAGACCACCTTACAATATACACCATTTTCCAGGTTTTACTACTTTTAGCATGTTGCTGTTGAATTATCCTCTGCTATTCTTTGCAGTTGTCTTCTGAACACACAAGGATGGGCAGAACATGCAGCAAACATTGGGTGCTAAAGTCTTATCTTGTTCCTGTGTATCCAGTGGTTATTACTGATCAACATTGATGTTTTTCCTCCTGGAGGACTTTGGTGATTTGAGCAAGAAAATCTGAATGCTATGTGATTTGCTTCAGAAATAGACTATCACTCTCATGTGGCTCTATGTTATCCCAAATCCTTCTTTCCATTAGCAATTATTTTGCATAACCCTGACTATTGTGCTTTTATAATTTCTAGATTTAATATTAGATAATTATTGGATTTTTAAACTTATATATTAACCAGGTGATCAAAAGTGTGTCTCATTAGTCAAAGAATGAGATGTAGTAACCATCAATCAACTTCCATCACTCACAATCTCATAGATATTGTTTGTCTTAAATGGAGTTTTAGAAGTCAGACCATGCCTTATGCCGATTTGGGAGAAGCCTCTTTATAGAACTTCCCAATCACTTTTAGAAAACACTCTCCTCAGAATTGTATTCTGTCTCATATAACAACATCTAAGTGTCTGCAAGTATCTGTAACCAAGAAACAGTGTCCTAGGTAGGGTAAACATCTAAAAGTTTATTTTTGTCTTAGCTTGACATGTGTATTCATTCATTTGATGCTATCTAGTTCAGATGTAACACTGTATTTAATAATTTAATTATCTCCTATCTTCTTTGCCTCATGTTATTTTGCCAAAGTAAATTTGTAGCAAGATTATGCATTTTAAGTAATCTCTCAAATGCTTGTTGCATCCTTTAAATGTGAACTTTTCAAACCCTTGTTGGATTTTCAAGTTCACTTGCTGTCTTTGCAGGCTTCAATTTAAAACAATGCTACGGTTCACACATTCACTCATCATGTGTGTGGGTTTATGCCTCGTGAAGCAGATACTGTCCTACTACTGCTGTTCAAGGAAACAATCTTGTCAGTTTCCTTCTGTGAACCAAAGAATATCAGGAACTGTTATACTGTAGTGGTTTCCCATGTGACTCTAGACTCCAAATTTCATCTTTACTATCCTCATATGGAACTTGTATAAAACAAATACTTATTTCCACCCTCTCAGATAGTGAAGACTTGTGGAGAGGTTTCCCAAAAACGTTTCATGGAAACTTTCATTATCCCTTTTCATGCTTATTAGTTCTTAGCAGAGAGACATTTGGCAACAATAAACATGGCTAGCCTGAGGATTTATTATATTATTGCACTTCAGCTTCATTCATTTGACAAATGCATTTCACATTTGACCATACCCATTTATTTTTGTACCACATTAACTAGTGTAAGAAATTGGTTTGAAAGCAACAATAGCAATAATACAAATGAAAAAATAGAGTAAAATAATTTATTTAAGAAAGAAAATTCTCATGAAAGAAAAGAGTAAGAACTAAAATTTTATACTTAGAAATATTATACTTTAACAATTATCAACATAGCATGCAAGTATCTTGTCCTCATAAATGTTATTTTTTAATCTATAAGGAATAAATTAGCTGACGTGGTCAGCTATTTCTCTCATGTAAGGGCAGATGAAATTTGTCTTTCTTTGGATTGTCTCTATCTATGCATGAAGTAGCTACAGTTTCAGATATGGAAATGTTATTCTGTGGCTCCTAATAACTGTCATGTTTAACTCTATTTATAATCACTGCACACTGTTTCCTTAAGCTGTCTCAGACCTTGGATAGCATCAACTGATTCAAAGATATTAAGGCAATAGAAAATTATCCTGTGTCTCCTTTCTTAATATGAGAACTTTAAATATTTTTATATTAGAGCAGTCTACTAATCATATAAGCATGGTCTTGGTGGTGCATTAACAATAATTTAATTATACAACTTTTGTTACTGGACTATTCTAGAAGCTGAAATGTAAATGTCAATATGTTTGTTCAATTAACTCTCAACTACCTTAGAGATAAAAATATCAATATGTAATACATTTATATATTTTAATGTCTCGTCTCAATAATTTTAGACAAAAATAAAGATAAAAAACAGCAACACAACAAAAACAGACCTCCCCACCTTTGAAACAAGAATAAGAAGCAGCCTCGGACTAGGAACATGGGTCAGTTGGTTAAAGTAGATAAAGGCACTTGCTTTTAAGTCTACTGACCTGAGTTTCTCTAGACGCACATGGTGGAATGAAAGAATCAACTCTCACAAGTTATCTCTTGACCTCTACAAGAATACCCCTACTACATATGTTAATGCATATGTGCACACACACACACAGACACACACAGATATATAACAAAAATAAATCTTAAATTTACATTGGCAGAGACCAAATATAACGGTAATAGTCTCTGAGGTTTCAGTGTAGCATTTTTCTATTCTTACATTACTATAAAATAAAAACAAGAATGAAAATTTCAGATTTTATTGTACATAACAGAAGCTTGACCTAGTGAGAAGCAATTTTTAAATTATGCTTTTACCCATTTATTTCGTGTGGGGAGTGGGAGCATGCGCATATCACAGCACCCATGCGGAGGTCTGAAGAGAGCTTGAAGGCATTGGTGCTCTCCCTCTACCTTGTGGTTCTGAGTCTGGAACTCAGGAACTCAGACTTGGTGGCAGATATCTTTACATATTGAATCATCTACACAGTGATTATGAATATTGATAATATCTGAGCTTAAGTTTAAATCTGGGAAAAGTAATTTTTCTAGGATGGATTATAATTCAAATGCTTTTAATGGATAACATGAAAGTCAGCTGAGCTTGTTACATTAAGTTTTACAGTTTTCACAATTGTGCACATCAAGTAGTTGTTTTAGTAGATTTTGTAGGCAGAACATAGTCAGCTGCACTTCTTCCATTTATTAAAAACATATATATATACATATATATATATACTTACATTTGATATTCACAGGGCTCTTACTATTAAAATAACACTTTATTATTCAATATGCTAAAAAATTTCAAGTTTTTTCGTAGACTTTCATCATCCATTTGCTCTTCAATCTGTTAAATCGAATTATCTCATGCCATTACTGTAACGATCATACTAAAGGTGTAGCATGGAATAGGAATCTATTGTCTGAAGCTATTACTTGAGGCTCCCACTATTACAGCTTTGTAAAATATAGATCGCCACTTTCAGGTGCAAGTTGGAAAGCACATACAATGTAGTAAAGTATTGAATGCCAAAGCACAATGATGGTTATAACATAAAAATTTAGCTTTGTATGACTAGAGATTGTTTTTAATTCCTCCTTTCCCTGCTTCCTTCCTTCCTTCTCTCTCTCTCTCTCTCTCTCTCTCTCTCTCTCTCTCTCACTCTGTTTATC
>JAQHUG010000011.1:12065125-12121010 GCA_028555095.1 Dicrostonyx torquatus
TTCATTTTTTTTGTTCTTTTCAAGGCTTCATATAGCCCTGGCTGTCTTGAAACTTGCTCTGTAGACAAGGCTGACTTCAAACTCTGAGAGCCACCTGCCTTTCCTGTCTAAGTACTGGGCTTAGAGACATATGCCACTGCTGTCTAGGTGGCTAGAGTTTATCTTAAAGAAGACATCATGCTTTATATTCAGTAATAAAGCATGGCTTTAATATAATAAGAATATAGAAAAATAATCAAAAAAGTATAATTGTGAGGTTCATATCTGCTTGTAAAAGCTTGGAGGGAAGGATAGTACTTTTATCTAAGAACCAGGCATATAAATCTAAAAATGAAGAAAAGTTATCCAAGTGTGAACACAGTAAAACAAATATGTAATGAAGTATCTACGTATCATCTATCTATCATCTACCTATTTTATACATTCAACATACATTTTAAGCTTCCGAATCATTTCTGATGTTTTTAGGCTTCTATATTTTTATATTTATTGCACTGACTTCCTCTTTATTATTCAAAGTCTTGAAAGATGTATGTTTTCAATACTTTTAATGATGTTCAATGATTGTTAAGATATATTTGTGGTTATGGCCATGCTAGTATAAACATACTTTAAAATAATGTCTCCTAGGAATCTTGTAAAAATAGAGGCAGAATAAAAAATTCCTTTATGCCTGAAGTAGTCTAGAATTATGTAATTACACAAGTTTTTTAAATTATTAATTTAATTAATATCTTTATATTTACTTTTTTAAAATTTAAGAAAAGTAAAATTCTATTCATGTAGGGGACAAATATAAGAAAATCAATTTATTCTTTGAAAATATAGTTTTGATTGATATGAAAATATGAAAGCAGGACATGATTAAATATAATTAAAATATATTTGGACATTGAAAAGAAAGAGATAATCAACCTAAGTATAAAAGTTTATAATATTTAGTGAAGAAATAATTATTTATAAATGTGAGCTATGAAATTTGAGGGATCTATAGAAAAATAGAATAACTCTATATAGTCAAATGCTAGTTGGAGATCTTGAAACTTTGATAGTAGCATATTTCAACAGTGTATATATATTTATATATAACAGACATATTTTTATATATAACACATATAAAGCATATAACATATATCTGCTATATATACATACTTGTATGTGTGTATGTGTGTCTGCGTGTGTGTTAGGAACAGTCAAAACAAAAGCTTTTAAAATAAGATGACAAAATGGGCAGGTAAGCCTGTCAAAGAAACAATACCTGTGAATAATTTTCAAAAGTAAATGTGAAAAGTTTATAAATCAACTTAAATTTATAAATTAGGTGAAATTACCTTAAATATACATTTGTGAGTGCTTTCATATGTCTTATCGCATGTATGTATGCATGATATATATATATATGTATCATCTATTATATATCTATCTATCTATCATCTATCTATCAATCATTGCTCTATTGACATTTTAAAATGTAAAATTATAGATTTAGCTAATTAATTAATCAGTAATATGAAATATCAAATGATTTTGCTTTTCTTATCTTTAATAGCAAGTTCCTCAGATGAGGGTGTAATTATTTGAACTGGTGGGATGCAATCTAGCATGACCTGCTATAAATTCTCTGTGTTCAAAATGATTCATTAGGTGATCTTAAGCAAGAGCTGTTCAATAATGACAGCCAGATTCAGATGTCAAGGGCCCCCTCTAAGTTGAAGGCACCAGGTGGCTCTTATACCAGCAGTCCATTCAGACTACTTCTAATGATAATTACTACATCTATCCAGATGATAACTTACAAAAATAGGACATTGACAAGCATTGCCCAGAGGGATAGATTGCTGTGCTTGGTGGAGTCTTTTGAAAGACACTAGCTCAACTTTACTTTTTCAAGAATCTTCACTGATGAAAGAGCTAGCTGCAAGCTACATGTGTCAGTTCTTGAACCATAAAAATAATATTTGGGAACATTAAAATATCTTTGTTTTGGGTGAGATTTATTTTTGATGATTTAAGAGAGAAAACAAAAGGTATTTCACACAAAAAGCAATACTATTTTTAAAATCTGAGATTTTCTTAGCTTTGAAATCAAATTCGAGGTCTATTTTCTATTTCAAAATCATAATATCCACTGAGGTACAGAGACAGAATTGTTTAATGTTTTTAAAATATCAGAATTTAGATATTTAATTTAATGTGAAATTATGTTTATAATTCACAGTAGTCACTGATTTATACTTGATTTATAATAAATGTTTGTTTAGTGATAAAGCTTTACTTCAATATTATGCATAAAGTACCATGATAAAATATTAACAATATAGTCAAAGCTGTGATGTTTTGTAAAGAGAAAACTGTGCCAATTTACTTTTTATTCCAATGTTCTTTCCATATACTGTTATAATCATTACATATGTTATTCTATCCATAAAGTCATAATTTAACACATGAAATTATGTTCATTATCAAGTTATTACAAGTTATCAATGAGTGCACCCTAACAATATGATTTGTGATAAGAATATTTCTTTAGGCATTTTTCTTAATTTATTCATTAAAGGTTTTAAGAGAGGCATTGCAAGAGGATGAGGCTTTGAAATTTTTGGCAAAGTGATGTGGAGTGTGCCCTCTGATAAACTTTGATCCTGAGTTACAGGACCAAATTAGGAGCCCAAATTCACAGCAAATATTTATATCGATCAAAACCTCCATGATGGACGGTAGGTTGGTCTTATCTTGTACTCTTCCTTCTGTGATATAAGGTATAAAAGTGCAATCCACTTCACATTTCCTTTTGAATAAACAAATGAAGGATTGACTTCGTGTAAGTTGGAACTACAGAAATTTATGTCTCGTGATAGGGTTATTTGAAAAACTCACCTGGAAAGAAATACTCCATATGCTGAGAGATTGTCCTCATGAATGCTTATAGGTGTGAGGATTTGAGCATGGCAGAAACTCTGAGACACTAGAGACTCTACTGCTGAATTTCTACCAAAATGTTTACCTTCTTTAGTCGGCATACCCTGCCTCCAGTGAAGGAAGAAGAAAATGTCATAAACTCTCCTTCCTACCTATAATGCATTCTAGGGGACTTCTCATATATCTGTCTGTCCGCCCATCGATCCATCCTTCCATCCATTCATACATTCACACAGCTAATATATGTGAAAAGCCTACCATATGCCAGGGTGCTTTTCTGGAAACTAAGAAAATTTCATTAAATTCCCTAATATGAAACATTATGGTTATGGAGGATAACCATAAACCTTCAAAATTAGTATGACATGACTGTTGCAAGTAGAATCTTTTAGCAATTTCAAGAAAACAATTTCACTGCTATAGAGGCTAAACCCTTACAAAGCTCATATTAATGTTTATTGAAATTTATCACTGAATGCTGTTCTAATATATAAAACCTTTTTATTATCACTGTAAATCACACATTAGGTTAGAGAGTTGTATATAGATATTTTCATTTAGCAACAGAAAATATTGACTATAGGATAAAGCGATAGGAATATATGATATTATTATAGCAGTTAATCTATATTCTAAATGTGTATTCTATGTGTAATGCATAGAAGTGCACTGCACATTGTAGATATCTGAGATACTATGCTGCAGGAAGGTGTATAGCTAACAACTACCCGCCTATTGGGGCGTGGCCTCTTAGACTATTTACCTGGATGCAGAAGGGCATCTGGCCCCTTCCTCTCTGTTTCTTCCCCTGGACCCTGGTTTTACTGGTTCGGTTTGTTTGGGCCTCATCTTTATCCATTGTTCAAGCAAAGAATCTTGATTTGTAGGTTTTACCTTTTAATAAATACCTGTATATTTCTTAGTTCTGAGCTAGTGCGGGATTCCTTTTATTAAGCGTCTGATCTCTCCACCTTCAATACTATCTTGATTTTTGGTTTATATAATAATTTATATATATATATATATATATGTAATAATATATACATATATATGTATGATATATACAATAATACTTAAGCCTTAAATTCACTCACCATTGGGGTTATAAAAATAGTTTAGCCCAAAATAGATAATCTAACATGTATACTTACTTGTTCAAATAAACATGCATAAATATGTAATATACCAAGAATTCTTGTTTTAAAAAATTTGAAATTACGTTATGAAAACGAGCTCATCCATTGCTACCAGGCATGATATTAACAACTGCATTTCATGCTCTGAAGATAAGAACTCTAAAATTCTGATGAATATATTTGAGTCAATACAATACTTTTCCTGATAACCTTAAGCCTTGAAAGCCCCTAAGTTATTTTCTGAAGTATTTATTAGCTATTCATTATCAGGAGAAAAGTTAAGCTTTCTACCTGAAGACTTACCCCAAAACTAGGTTTCCTTTCCCACCCCCATCTTATTTTACATTGCTTTGGTGTTTGACCGCATTTGTTTTCTGTTCTTCAGTTTCTGGATCCTCTGACCCAGAAAGACTGTTCAATGCCCTCCAAGCATACACTGGATTTTACTATTGGCTTCTGTTTAAAGGCTTTCTTTCCACTGCTCATTTCTTTCCCAGTTGTCATTCTCAGCACAAGGGAAGCATACTAGAGGTGTCTTTTTCTCAACACAGCTACATTAATTAAGTCACTTCTGAACAATGCGTACTTCCATATTCAGGAAAATGAATATCTCAACAAAAGGGTTATCACATCACAAAAAGTTTCTATGTATCCAAGTGATGACATGACTTAAGGTTTATATTTACTATTACAGAACCATTGTGACTTTTCAACTCTTAGCTAATCATAAAAATGAAAGCTCAATTATGATCAGAAGTTGCTATGGTAAGTACGCAGAGACGGTGAGCATTCAATAAATGGCTTGAAAATTTTACATTCTATTTTATCATCTAAGTTATGACTTGTAGGAGTCAAGTATCTCCTTTCTCTTTTTTGTAGGATGGATTTGTTAAATTCTTAAATCTTATTTATGTTAGATGTCAAAGAAAAATAATCATGAAGTATTTTTTCTTTGTTTATTTTTGAGAGATCTTCTCTGTGTAAACTTGACTGTGTTGGCATTCATTTCTGTAGACCAAGCTAGCCTCAAACTAACAGAGATTCACCTGCCTCTGCCTCCTGAGGGCTGGGATTAAAGGCATGTGGCAATACATGCCGCAATAAAAGTAATTTTCAAAGCTTTAAATTGCATTTATAGTAAAATTATTACTTTAATGGATACATTAAATGAGAAAATTAGACAAAGTAAAAATAATAAAATAAGATATTTTGTATAAACATTATTTAAATAAGAAACTCACTTGACACACAAGTTCCATATAACAAATAAACTTCCATTCTTTCTTTGCAAACTTTAGGATAGTTCAGAAATTTAGAGAGTGACTGTGATCAGGACTTCTTTTAATAAGAAGTAAAGATGAAAAGAAACGGAAAACAAATTAAGCAATTCTCATTTACAAATGCTCGTAACAGCTGTCATAGTAAAAGAAAGGCATCTACTTTTAGAAAAAAACAGGCATTTTCTTTTTAGAAAAGAAACCCATTGCTGTGGATTCATTTTAAAATTATGCAAGAGGACCCTAGAGATACAACAAAAGACGAAAACAGTAGATCTTGTTGTTTAAGCCTTTAAAATAGTCTAAGTAATATGTCACCTGATTTACACATTTTACTCATTTATTCATAGTACCTTGAGAAACATTGTTGCCCCCATTCTACAGATGGTAAACTTATGCTTAGAAGTTAATTTATCCACAGCCTTATGACTTGTCTCTGATAGTAGACCTAGGATGTTAAGCCAAAATCTATCTAATCACAAAGAACACATGTAACACTATTAGAGAAACAGTGCAGGATAATATCTAGAAGAACCCAAAGACTCACAGAGCGTTTCACAGCTGTGGCTCATAAACTATTCTCTAGATTTGGCTTACAAAGTAAAAAGACATGTTTTAGCTTTAACAGGGTGACAAGTTTAGAGAGAGAGAGAGAGAGAGAGAGCTCAAGGAAAAAGCATTCAAAGCTATAAGTGGTTGGCCCAGGGCCATGAAAGCACAGTGTGTAAAATCTTTGAAGGTTAAAGGATCTCTTTGGACTAAAAGGCTAAACCAACTATTATTTTTGTGAAGTTGCTAAGAGTAAAGTTCGTATACATAAAGAACCAATTAGCCCATTGATCTCTGAACTTGAGATCTCAGTATAATAATTCAGCTGCCATGCCTAGGTTGTGATTATAACAACACTTACTCATCAATGACTTTGACCTGATAATATTCTAAATGCTTTCTATTTGACTCCTGCAACAATTTCATAAGAAGTACTCCTATCATCTCTTTTGGAGGGACTAGGTGATGTCTACTGTCAGAACTCATGGTCTTTACAATTGTTTTGTGCAGATGTCAGAGCAGATAAATAATTACAACTATGTATCTTACCCAATCATTTTGATTTTTGATATAATCCTTTTCTAAAATGACCTACCTTAAAATTTCACTTGCTAAACATATTTAAAGATTGTGTTTTCAATGCATTCAGTCATCTGTCATCAACATATAAAATTCCATTCAGTGGGAAGAGTATGTTTTTCATGCCCTACAGATCTTATTAGGTTGAGAAGGAAGTCTTCAGGCATTGGGAAAGAGAATGTAAGGGGTACTCAATTTATTCACAACACATTTATTCCGCCTTGTTAAAACTAAAAAAAATTAAAATGTAAGCATAAAAATAATCCAAATAAAAAAACAGATGAATTCTATTTAATGATCTTTATATACTCTATAAACTCTAGTTCAATGTTATACAAATGGATCACAAAGCTGTGTGCTTCAATATAGTTACTGATTTTTTGAGCCATTTAAGTCTTGACTTCTTGATGGCATATAATGATCAAAGTTTCTTGTTAGTGTTTCTTCCCTTTATTTTTTTTTCAGTATGGGGATCAAATTCAGGCTGTGCTTTCTAAGCAAGTTCCCTACCAATTTACTAAACACAAGGCCTGAATAAAGTATTGATGCTGTGTACAGTATTGTGCTCTTGTGTTTCATTCGAGAGCTTTCATTATTTATGTACAGTGATTGAAATTGATACTAAATGCATAATATGGATAGCATTATTCATATATGTGTGTGTGTGCCACAAGCTGAAACCAATGTAGCTATCATATTCTAGCAAAAACCCAGAAATTTATATTAGATAAGTAATTTTACTTATGTCAATAAACATAAAATATTCTAAAATCATACAGAGAAGCTAAACAGATTCTGTAATCAAGTAATGAAATGTTAGAATTGTAATATCTTCTAAATCTTAGAATATGCACAAGTTAGAGCTATTGAAATAACTATTGTAAAAGTCAAGTAACATTTATCACAGTTAAGTTGCATATGTAAAGGGATTTAAATTCTTATAATCTACTGAAGTCAAGTACTTGGATGAAAAGTAAGGGTCCCAAAATCATTTTCAGATTTGATGTTATCTGCAAAGCTGTAACAGGATTATTGAATTTTTCACACGCAACAGAATATTAATTTTGTATGAATATAAAATCAAGGAGCACTGAAGCTTTTAGAGTGAATAATGAGAAGGCTTCATGAACTTATGTGTAGACTTGAATTTCACTGTGTTTTGGAAAGTTAGCATGTATAATATGAAATTAAACACTTTTTATATTAGTGTATCATGACATATTACAGGGTATTTCAAATTGTATAGGATAAAAATTAAATAAAAACTTAGAAAAACAGGTTTTATTACTATAAAATGTCACAAGATGCAGATATTTTTCCATGTTTACTTTTTTCAGTGTTCATAATTGCTATATAATTTGGCTGATATAATTTTATATCTGCATAGCAGGCTGTTCCACCCCTAAATTACAGATAATAGACATATGAGATAGACATGACTATAAAGTCACCTGTCACAAACATAATCAGAATGCTATCTTTCAAATTAGAGTACTTTTTAAAAGCATGTCCATTTAATACTTTATCATGTAAAATTCTGCTATATTGGAATTTTTTTAAAAGGTAATTTTCTTTAAAACATTTATTAATGACGAAGACCTAATGTTCTGGTTTAATACACAAATTCTACTTTAAAAAGTTATCCTAAAAATCTTTAGTAAAAAAAAATGATCAAAGAATTCAACATGATCAAGGGCGTTGATGAGTGAAGAGTCTGGACTGACATAATTAAAGAAATACTGATGCTGTTAATTTTAGAAATAATTTAATTTGGTCCATATCAAAGAAGCCATGTAATGGAAGAAAAGAGGCCACGGGCACGTCTGTGGGTAGCACCGATGGTTGGTACCCTAACCCCTATCTGTAAAATAACGCTCTCATCTGTGATTTCTAGATTAATTCTGAAGGAAGCCATAGCTTACTTGAGGATCCCGATGAGTGTCTGTGTGCCTGGCTTTTCTTGTCTCTGTTCACAGACAAAGAACTCCCACTGGTCATGGAAGAAAGGTCTAAATCCGTGTCTTCTCTGCTTACAAGTCTTGCCTGGGAGCAACGAGAGAGAATGTATACAATCATGAAACAAAATATGGCATTTTCTGAATGCAGCTCACATTACCCCAAATAAACAAACAGGCTCTGTCAAACAACCTTCTTCAAAATGATACCACAATCCTTTATTGCTGCCCAGCCAGAACAAATGCACTATGTCAAAGGATGTTTTGCAAATAAGAGCCGATTTTAAAATTGATGTTTGCTATTTGAGTCTGTACAACAAAAGAAAACATTTTAGTACAGTAATTTTGATGAAAATCAATCTTAAAAGCAATGGGTGAAACTATAAAGAGCTTAACCTCACTTACTGACCAAGTATATTATTTAATAGTTAATTAAGTGTTAAAGATGTCATGTTATAATATTTTTATAGTATTTTTTTATTAAACTGGCTGTAGCATTATTTTCTATCAACAATCCTTGAAATGAATTCTGCATATTCATGAACCACTGCATCACAGACTGTACACACCCTTTCATTATATCCGTGTAAAATATTACACATCAAATGATTTCATTTTGAGGTAACGTTAAATATACAGTAATTTCAAGGCATATTTTTGCATCAGAAATTACTATGGTACTTTTATTACTATGGTGTATTGATACATAACATCAGAAGAATTGCTTGTTACCTATAGGATATTCCCTTACAGAATGTCTTGCATCATTAGGAATTTATCAAGACTGAGCTGTGAAGTGTAGAATATGCTTTTATAAAAACCAAAGCAGTCTCTAACTGGATGGGATCTACCCCAAACCACGCTATAATTGGATTTCTGTGAGAGAGTATTGCCCTAAATGTTTGATGGGAGTAAGACTTAGGCAGAGTGAAACAAAGGGAAGAAACCACCACTGTGGTTTAGAAAACTATCTCTGTGTAATGAGTTATATTGACTCAAGGAATCAGAATCTAAATACCCTTTTCACATTTAGATATTACCTCCCTCTCTCCTCTCTTCTTTTCTATCTCCTCTACTTTCCTCCCCCTTCTCAACCTTCCTTCATGTCTCTATCTTCCTCTGTCTCCCTCCCCACCTCCTCATCTTCTATTCCTCTTTCTCCTCATCCCTTCCTATTCCTGTCCTCTCTTCATTAGATCTCTGCTCTCTTCCTGGCTGCCCTGAAGCTCTCCAGTGATACGAATATAAACATACACCATATCTTGTTTGTCATTTTCTTTTCCTTTCTTTTCCCACCTTCTCATTCTCGCTCACAAATGAATAAAAATATTTGTTTTTTCTTAAATAAACATAATTTTTAATCTACAAAATTTGTGCACATTTATGTCGTATAACACATTTTAAATTTGTATACACAATGGAATAGCCCCCCAAAGCTATTGACATATGAATTAATGAGCAAACATTTCTAGACTTCCATAAACAAAACTTTCGGCCATATCTCAAATTTAAACCATAAAACATAAAATAAAAATTTAAAGTGCAATTTACCAGGAACATTTGACTTCACAAAAGTGCCATCTAACAGCTTAAAATTAAATGTGAAAACATTTTTGCTTTACTTCACAGAAAACAAAATAGTTGGACTCTGGCAGCCTTCCTCAGAAACCTAGAATTTCATATATAGGCTCAATCCACGGCTGCCAGTGAAGCTAGCATAGCTCATGAATTATTAATGTTTAAATTATATATCTAAAATATTGGATTTAGCACTATTTTATCAGTTAACAGAAAAATTATATGAGAAAATTATATCTTTTTTCCTTATGCTTGTTATCACTGGGATATGATGCATTTCCCCAAAAGGCTTATATTCAGAAGGCTTTGTCTGAGCTAGTAGGTCTGATATGCAATGATTGGATCATGAAGCCTCATAGATTCTGTGGATTAACCCACCAAGGAACTAAAAATCTGTTGGCATAACTGGGAGATGAGGCAAAAATTGGAGGTAAGGCTAAGTAAAACACAATATGACGCTACAGTAAATATGTCTTTTCCTGAGGCCTCTTCCTGTTTTTCTCCAGCTCTTAGCTGCTTTCACCATTGTCTCAGAAACACAGATTCCAGTGATTATAAGACTTATTCCTCTGTAACAGTGAATCAAAAGAAATCCTCCACGGAGTTGTTTTTTTTTTTAATGTATTTGCCACAGTGACATAAAATCAGACTGAACATGCAAAAATACTTATTCAGTAATTCCTTTGAATCCCCAGATTCCAGGACCATGTTGACTACTGAGGATTACAAGTCATATGCGCCAAGTGTTTGCATGTAACTTAGACAATCCATCCCTATAGCTTAAATCATCTGTCCCTTACAAGTAACAACTAATACAATATAAATTCCATGTGGGTAGACATCCTAATGCATTGCATACAAGACAATAAGAAAGACATATTTAGAGGTTTACTACACAGGGTATTTTCCCCAAAACATCATTCTTATATTAAGTCCATCAGTATGGGTCCAATGAAGACAAAACGATAACTTTTCTTCAAACAATATAACTAAGCACAAATATAATATTTTTGTCACAGAAATGTATGTTAAACACTATAATGTTAAATAGTGGAATCAGTAGACTCAATTCAGATAAGAATACTCTAAATGGAGTACAATATCAATTATCTTCTAAACAGTAACTTTCAAAAGAGTTTTTTAAAGTTTTGTTTTCTGTACATTTTCTTTTGGAATTCACCTGTGCAGTCGTAAAGCCCAACTGCATCTCACTAAAAGGATGAGAATTTGGAACAGAAATCTATAAATATTTAGTTTGAGCTATCTACAACTGCCACAACTTAATCAATGATAAAGTTTTACATAAGTTAGTAGAGAACAAGGACATATGTTTAATCAATATGAAACATTTACACGCCTTGTACTTTGTGCTTTTTACGTGAAGGCATAATAAAAATATACTTTAAAATTTTTAATTTTTCTCAATGTGCATGGTTTGCCTACTTGTATGTCTGAGGATTACTCATGTGCTGACACTGGAGGGGCAGGATGGGGTGTTGGTTCTCCTGGAACTGAAGTTACAGATGAGGTGAGACTTCATGTGAGTTTTGGGAAATGAACCCAGGTCTTCGGAAAGAGCAACCAATGATCTACACACCAAACCATGTCTCCAGTCTCCTATTACCATACTTAAAAAACAGACCCTGTTATATCTTGAGCAGGGTTTAAATATAATTTCTGTTTCAGTTGCTGTTTCATTACTCTTCATTATATGTCCACATTGCAATCAAGTCAATAAACTGTTTTTTTATTCCAAAAAAAGCCATTGATGCTCCTGCACCCTTAGGCTGAGCAGCAACTACTGATACGCTCTCTATTTAGTCAGCACTGTGATTTTTTCAGAATGTGAAATTATTGTAACTGTACAATATTTTACAATAATCCGAGATAAATTCTTATTTAATATCATGTTCTGTGTGCATGTTAATATTATCCTGCTTATTGCTATGCAATGGTTTCATTTTACATCCACTTCACCTGTGTTCCACTGTTATATTTTCACACACTAAGTGGACTTTGGTTGCGCTTAGTTTTGCAGCTATTACGAACAAAAGTATTCTAAAAATGTTGTGTTGTAGTTAAAATAAATGTCTTAAAATTCCTCGAGAATTTTAAATATTGAGAATCTATTTTAATTATATTCAGCCTCCATTGTGCTATTTTTCTTAGTGAATGTTCATTAGTTTAGGAAAAATGCTTAGTAGCTCATCTGTTGCATATATGTTTCTAAATTTTCTTCATTAAAGTTCTTGAATTAAAGAATAATCAAAATATAATTACACTTCCCCCTCTACACTTTTCTCTTTAGAACCACTCCATACCACCCCCACTAATTGCTCTTCAAACTAATGGCCTCTTTTTTGTTGTTATTGTTACATATATGACATTATCATATTGTTAGATACATTTGCATGTAAATATATAACTACAGTGTGCTGAGTTTTTCAGTCTTGTTTGTGTGTGTTTGATTTCAAGGCTGACCATTGATTATTGAATAATCAATTTGGGGGATTATCCCTGGGAGATACTGAACCTCTCTCTTTCAGTGGCCATTTGTTGTCTGTATTTGCTTAGTGGTGTGTACTGTGAAATTTTCCTCTTCTACATCAGCTTGAACCACAGCATGACCAGCAGGCCAAGATATCAATACAGGTTCAAGAGTGGCTTTCATAGCGTGGTGGTAAGCAAGAACTGTCTAATTATACTGAAGGTTCATTCTGTAGGAAGGGAATCACATCTGGAACTAGAAACCAAATGAACATCCTGGGACACGTAAGATCATAGAGTAGAAACTACTACCACTATGTTACTAGATCAGCATAATTCTTAATTGTATTGTAAAACTTATCTTTATACCCACAGATAAATGTAATTCTCACCCTATTTAAGACAGACAAAACAAAACCTTCACTTTGCAGCAAATGGCCCATTAGAGAAAATCACAGCTGATCATAATTCAGCGGCCAAGTTGCCATGGTGAGCTCAGCAGAGATGGATGCATCTAAAAGAAAACTTCTACACCTAAGCCTCAGGAAACATCAGGGAAGAGGGTATGGATATATTATAACATCAGAGAAATAGGATGTCTTCTGTACAATTATGTACCCCAGAAACAACAGAGGACTTATACATAATATAGCAATCATATGGTTACATAGCAATTATTGAAAAATTACAATACCAACAAATATGTTAACATGGAAGGGGTAATTTCATAGACAACATATTCTCAAATTTTAAAATCTGAATAATTTATAACCTGAAACGTGATTATTCTCTGGAAAACCCCAGAATTTGCTTCATTTATCAATTTAATTCAATTATCAACATAATTTTATATATTGTTAACATATTTTCTAATATATTTTACACTATAAATATTTTACAATATTATGAAATGATACTTTCTATTTTTTTCAGTTGCTTTTCCCTTACTCCTTTACATGCAGAAATTAAATTTGATTATAGCCTTGTGCTATAATACTGAAGTTTAATAAGAGGTATAAAAATGGTTTTATCTCCATTATTAATAAATTGTTGCCCTTTAATGATTTTTCCTTACTTCCTGATGGCCACATTGTGGCCATTACTAGGAAATGATAGCACGCGCCTTTAATCTCAGCACTCAGAAGGCAGCGGCAGGTGGATCTCAGTGAGTTTGAGGCCAGCTTTGTCTACAAAGCAAGTTTCAAGGCAGCCAGGAATGTTACACAGAGAATCTCTGTCCCAAAAACAAAAAAAAAAGAAGGAAAGGAAGGAAGGAAGGAAGGAAGGAAGGAAAAAGAGTGTTCAATTAATAGATTGTACAAAAATATAGTCATATATATATATATATATATATATATAAAACAGCTTGATGTTCTAAAATTCCTAGGGTAATCTGCATGACACCCTCACAGAGGAATTTTACTAGAATATAGAAAAATATTTAACGAGTGATAATTTTGAATAGGGACATAAAATTTTCTTGTCCTTTTATTCTCTGTCTAAATGCACATATTTATGTATACAAATATATATATTACACACCACACACACACACACACATAAATTATTGCTCAAATTCAGGAAAGTCTTTGGAAAAAATGTGCAAGAAAATTTCATGGAAGTGCTCTTACAACCATAGTATTATTTTTATCATGAGGAAAAGTAAGTTTGGCTATTAAATTCTCACTGGAAACAAAATAATAATCCATTTTTGTAGTCAGTGTAGAATCCGAGCTAGGGAGATTTGTTAGTCTTTTATAAAGGGAGGTGTTCTCCACTGTAATCAGCTACAGAAGTACTATACACTCATCAGTCATGATGCCCTCCGCCAAACTTCCTTTTTATGAGATCTACTTTTCTAGATTCCATGTTGGCCACAGCCCCCTATTTACAAAGTCTTTCTTCAAGTAGCTTACAGAAGAGTGAATTTAACAAGCATATGCCTTCCATTTTCTAGACGACACTCTTATTGAGATGATTAGAATGTGGCCTGAAAGCTCAAATAATACTTACCAGAGTACCGCTGCACGCCGTAAAACTTGGAGGGGTTAAGCTGCTAATCACTTGTTACTTTTAATACAGTTTGATTTTCCAAGCTGGAAACTCATATTGCTGTTTCTTTCAATTGTAATCTATAAATTTGGCTCTTAAAATTTTCAAGAAAATAATCTCATTAAGCTATTTCCCATCTAGAGTAATTTATTTTTAAAATGGTAACAGGTTAATATTTTTTACATCTGTCAAATAAAATTATTATTTTAAACAATGTCATATTGTAACATTATATTTTAAGTCAAGAAAATATGTTATTATTTTAGCACACGGCATTTGAGGTTTCCCCAAAATAGATACAGTTGTGATATTCCATAGTTTAAACATATTATGAGCATATTTTAAAGTGTTACTTATTGAGTATGTGTGTCTATAACATTTTTCTGTAACTTTAAACATATTTCTTACCACAAGTTGAACTCTTCCACCATTGAGTACATCTGGATCTAACTCAGGCAAGAAGTGATTGCTTCATGGTGGCAAGAAAGGAGAAGTATAAATATAGAATAAGAATATTAAAAAATGCCCAAACCTCTTTATCCGTAAATAGACACAACAGCTTTAATTTATTATATATAATAAATGCACATATCACATATATATGAAATTCCAATATTATTTATAAATTAATTTTCATAAAAATTAATATCTAAATAATACTTCCATACTACCTCTTTTTAAAAATATAAGTATTAATGAGCAAACATCTGAAAGTGCTAACAGTGATAGTTAATAAATTATAGAAAATCTAAGTATATGTTAATGACATATTCTAATTTTGTCCCCATTTTTCTTTGGCTTTGAGACAGTGTCTCACGCAGTCCAGGCTTGACTTGAACTCACCGTGTAGTCATAGGCAAGCCTAAACTTGCCACTTTGTCTCCACCTCCAAGTACTGGGCTTACAAGCCTCAGCACTTGTAGTTTTTACAGTCTTAAATTTTCATTTGAAGCAAGCCAAGTTTTCTACTTTAGTGTTCTACGATGTTTGATGCACCCTACAAATATTTACAGTGCAGTTTTACTCTGGTAAAATATTCTGATATCGACTTTTTTTAATTTTTGTCTTTGGGAGCTATAGAGATAGTTCAATAATGAGAATTTAAGGCATGGTGCTCTGTGCTTAGAAGAAAAAAACTGTGAGGTTGGATGAGGGGGAGAAAAACAGATCCATAGCGTGTGCTGGGCAACCAACCTAGCCTAAATCAGTGATTCCCAGATATGGCTTCTGACTTCAACATAGCATACACACAGGTGCATTTGCACACATATACATGCCCTTCCCCCAAAATCCAGGTGTGTGTGTGCACACACATGCACATGCATGTTTTCTATATATAAAGTGAGTTTTTGAATATATTTCAAAAATATTTTATATATGGTTAATAGAAAATCTGAGGGATTGTTTGTTTCATCTACCAAATACAGCTTTTACTTGCTAATAAGTGATAATATTAAAAGTTTAAGCATTTAAAATTTACCTTAAAATATTGTCTCTATTTTTACTGTATCACATGTATATTAACACTTTAACTTTGGAACAAGTTCTCTCATATCTAGTTAACAGAGATAACTAAGAGATTTTATTGCATTTGTTATAATTCTAAGGATGCTATTCCTATGAATTCAGCTAATGTGATTAATATGAACATGAAATAAATGTTTTGCATTCATTGTAATACTTCACATTAAAACATGAGAATTATTGATGCCTTTATTGTGTTCTCTGAGCACAATAAATATGTCAAATACATAAATACTTCCATTTTTAGTTTTGTTTTCACATGATGCCCACATTTTGTAAGAAACTAAATGGGTTGAGGTCCTCCTGTATGAAAGTTCACGTCACATATATCATCGTAAAACTTTAATCCAGAAATGTAGCTGTCAATTTCCTAAGTGACTAATTTTTAAAACAAATCTATATATTGACATGACGACAGTTACAAGATAGCACACATTTTCTTGATGAAGTAGAGGAGACTGCATGGTTCGTGTGTTGGTTTTAAGCATAACAGAATAGAGCTCTTCCTAAACACTTTTGGTGAGAACTGTAAAGAACAATTAAATCCACCCTGTATGAAAGCCTCTGGCGATGTGATGTATTGGCTTTTGGCAAGGAAGTGGTATTTGTTTTAGCACAATTAACCCAGGGTTCACTTTTCAAGATTTGTTTACGATACAAAAATCTAATTTGAAGGAAATGACCTCACCATTTCAGGGTTCTGGAACTAGTTGTTTCTGGAAAGCCCACTTGTGTATGAAGCCACTGGTAGGTGTACTCATGACTCTTTTCTAACTTTTCATCCACAGTGGCCGGCTTGGAGAGGGAGTCTTCCTCTTCGTCTTGGGAAGAAATGTGTAAGATTCAAAGAATTAAAACCAGGGCAGGTAGCTGACAAGATTCTAGGAAATTTCATTATAATGAAAGAGTATTGATAAATCATGGTGATTAATTAACGCCAGTTATTAGAAGTTAAGCATCTCCCATTTCAGTTTCTATTGAATCTACTTTGAAGAATAAAAAAAAATTAACGCAGCTACCATTGTTTAAAAATAGCATCCATTAGAAAACTCGGTTGTTTTGGAGAGACAATAGACCCTTCTTATATTAAAAGCCTAGTTTTTAGATTTATTTTAAGATCCAAATGTCCTTATACTATCCGCATATACAATAGAATTTACAGATTATAACAAAGGTATTTAAAACAGACTTTTGAGTTTACAGAATTGAACTTTGTGTAAGCTATTATTTTTCAATCATCAATAGTTCATACTAATGATTCAAAACAATGAATTTTATTGTGATACTTGCATACACGGTAGAGGAGGGAACTGATTCTCAAAAGTTATTCGCTGACCTTCACATACCACATGGTGTGGCACAGATGAGCTCACCTTCAACACATACCCAGAGAAAGTGTAAGAGTATACAACATGCTGAAACCAATCTTGATGTTAAATTACACTAATCTCTGTTTCTCTCTCTCGGTGTGTGGTGTGTGTGTGTGTGTGTGCGTGTGTGGTGTGTGTGTGTGTGTGCGTGTGTGGTGTGTGTGTGTGTGCGTGTGTGTGTGGTGTGTGTGTGTGCGTGTGTGTGTGGTGTGTGTGTGTGCGTGTGGGTGTGTGTGCGTGTGTGCGTGTGTGGTGTGTGTGTGTGTGTGTGCGTGTGTGTGTGCGTGTGTGTGTGTGTGTGTGCGTGTGTGGGTGTGTGCGTGTGTGTGTGTCTGTCTGTCTGTCTGTCTGTGTGTTTAGAAAACCCTGCAAACATTCCTGCCGTGTCAGCGTCACACATTTTCCATATGACACCATTGCTATTGCAGCACTGTTTAGCATTGTGGGCTTGCTCCTTCACACTGCTTCTTTTGTGGAACCCTCATAAATGATAAGGGCTTGCGGGCTTTGTAAGTTTGGTGGACTGCATGTTTCTAAAGTTAGTTCATGCCAACTAAGCACACAAGTACATAAAACTATAAAATCTGATAGTTAAAAATGCCAGCTTTTTCAGGTGCAGCAGTGATCACAGTATATAAAAATGCTGACTCGAGTTTGCTAGTTCAAGGTTCATCTGGGCTACGGGAAAATTGTCAGGCAAGCCAGGGAAAGATATTGAGACCATTCATTTAAAACTTAAAGACTAAGTAAATAAAAGAAAATTGAGTGTCAACTTATTAAATTGAGGCATTCTCTCATTTGTTACTTGACCTAGTAATCAGAATATGTGTACACTCTTTGGAAAATGAAGCAACTTTTCAAATTCATAGTGAATATGTTTCTGTGTACACACAAATTATAACATACATAATGCTGAATATGATGAGAATGAGCATCTTACATCTCTTTTTCCTGTAAAGGTCAGTGAAATGATTCTGGTTTTCAAATCAAGAAGATGCTAGAACCAATATTTAGGAAAGTCTAAAAGAAGGTGCTTGATTCTCTAATGTCTAAGTTATTGTTGCTTCTGATGCTACCACATGGTTGTAAACTGTCCATAGCTCCTGTCAAGCAATTTCAA
Source organism: Dicrostonyx torquatus (assembly GCA_028555095.1). Classification (NCBI taxonomy): domain Eukaryota; kingdom Metazoa; phylum Chordata; class Mammalia; order Rodentia; family Cricetidae; genus Dicrostonyx; species Dicrostonyx torquatus. The sequence goes on from JAQHUG010000011.1 coordinate 12,083,672, forward strand.
GTCAACCCTTCATTAGTTACAACTGGAGAAGGGATTCCTTCACATGCCGGGGCTGGCTGATGAATTCATATGCAGAAGCATTTGATACATACAGAAAGGATAAAGCAGACTTCCCCCATGATCTTCTTGGCTCTAAAGGCCTTGGGCATCTTTTCCTCTGTTCTACTATCATTACATGCAGCTTGTCTCTTAGGCTCAGGCTTGCTCTGCACCTGCTGCATCCACAAGTGATCATCCTCCTGTCCTGGCATCACCAATATTCTGCAGTTCTCAACTGCAACTAAGGTTCCACTTTAACCATTGACTGCTCTTCAGGAACTCCAACCCAGACACACAGTGCTAGACTGTCGCTGTCTCTCTATGATTCCTCCGTGCTGCCAAAATCAGTAACATGTGGGAGGCTCTCACAGATTACCAAGCTTGGCTGCCGGCATGTGATGCAACCTCTCTTCTTCCTGGCTTCTGGACCACAGCTTCTGTTGTGGTGACCCCGAGAAAAATTTCCCCCAAAGGTTTCATGTCAATCATGCTGTTCTTTCTTAATCAGGGATAATAGCTCAGACCTATCTAACCAGCATCAATTGTCCCAGTAAATCCAAGTTTCACTTCAGTGGCTCTGGTCTCTTAATCGCAGCCGATTCTTCAGCCCCAACTGACCAGAACCCACAGGCTGTTAATTCCAATATATCACATGAACAGCCCTGATAGTCTTTGCTTTCTCTGGGAACTCATAAGCCAAACCTCTGTCATCTGGATCTCTGTCAGCATTATCTTCCAAATTCCTACAACAGTTTGTTAAACTCTGAGCACTCAATGGCCTTTCCAGTTGCAAATTTCAAACTCCTCCTATAATCCATCTTTGAAAGTCCTTGATCAGGCCAATCATGTCATATTTTGTTCTCTGGTACCAAAAGTTTGGCTTCCATTGCTGTGATGAAACATTGACCCAAACCAATCTGGAAAGGAAAATATCTATTTGGTTTACACATCCTTGTCATTGTCTATCATAGTGGAAAGTCAAGGCAAGGAACTCAAGCTGGGCGGGACCTGGAGATAGAAACTGAATGAAACAGGTGACTTGTTCTGACTACTTTGTTATAGAACATAGGGCCACCAACTCGGAAGCGGCACCACTCGGAGTGGGCAGGGTCTTCCCACATTAAACATTTTTAGAGACATGCTCACCTGCTTGGGGGTGGGTGGGTGAGGGGGCTCATCTGCAAGGCCTCAGCTCATATGTCATGTGAGAGCACCAGTGAAGGAAATATTCTCTCCTACCCCACCTCTAGCCTCAGAGACATGAGAACGGAAGAGGGGCTCCTGCCCCTCACTGGCGCGGGAATCTGGCATTTAGCAGGACAAAACAATAGAGCTGACCCTGGTTGTATGAGTGTGAGTGTGGGTGAGCTGGACCCAAGAGCGTGAGAGCAGAAGAACTGAGCCAGCTCCTTACTGCCTGCTACATTGGGTGAGTTAGCTGGGGCAGTGATCGAGAGCTTGCCCCAGTGGCAGTGATGAAAGATGGTGGGTGACCAACCCTGCTACTACCTAGGCCCAGAACTAGGGCTTTGAGTTAGTCCACGCCATCATCCACGGAATCTATTATCTACTGCAGTATGTGAGGGGACTGGACCTGCAGATACAAAGCTAGAGAATCTCCATGACACAGGGCAACAGCAAGATCCAAGAGGAGTCCCACTGAGGCCATTATTGATAGTGTAGCAGAAGCCAGAGTCCCCCGACCAGATCAATGACTCACACTTACAAGTAAAGATATATGGACTAAAGGCTACGCTGTGTGAGTCACTGGCCCACACTGCACCTTTCACACCAATTTTTTGTTTATTTGACTGATTGATTTTACTTTTAAGGTTGGTTTTGTTTTGGGGGGAGTTTGCAAGGGCAGAGGAAGAAAGCGAGAGGACATGGAGATAAGTGGGATTGGGATGCTTGATGTGAAATCCACAAATCATCAATAAACAGTTTTAAAAATGCAGAGGCTTTTAACGAGTAGACAAGACAGTGTTATTGAAGATAGCATATGTCTAAACACGATTAATTGAAATTACTAGAGTAGGAAGGTACATCAACTCTGAAAATCAGAATTATATCCAAATAATAATAACAAAAAGACAACTCAAATGAGCAAATCAAAACACAGAACAAAAATGATAACCTCTTCATAGATCCACAGCATACATAGGTCTAGGGGAGAACAGTTTTATTTCTGAGGTATACCAAAGAAATGAAGTGACTTAAAAATTCATGGAAATATTATTCTTTTCTTCATAAAGGGCAATAAAAGGTGCTCATTAAATCCATATGCTTTAAATAAATCAAATTTCTAAATTTCTGCATAATATCCTATATGGAGGGAAATTAAGATTCAATTATCATTTAGGGCACAGAGAAATAAACTGAGTAGGTATATTTTTAATTCACATGGTAACTTTCCCATGACTGTTTCCTTTTTCACTAATGGCCTTTCTCCGTAATATAATTTTGAAAAAGTCTTGGTTTCATGAGCAGAGATGAGTTCATTTGTTTACTGAACGCTTTTGGGGGACATTGCTGTGGCTACACAAAATGCTTCTTCTTGTGCTGTGAAATATTTTAAGTCATTTTGATAAATGGTTGACTCTATGTAGCTCAGGCTTTAAAAAGAATATGTGGTTTGGCTGTGTTTAGTAAAGAGATTATTACCTCATACCTCGCAAATAAAGGATACCCCAAAAGTGGAATTTGGCATAAATACGCCAAGAGAATTTAAGTTTCATTAACATCTGTATAAATACTTGTTGATAGGCTGTTTACGGCTTCTTCCTTAACCAGGCCAATCTGCCACTGGAAAGCAGAGGGCACTGGCAGGAAACCAGTAACTCTCTCAGAGCCATTTGAATGTGACAGCAACATCACTGTTCTTTAGAGACGTATAGACGTACACACGCGCTGGATCACTAAGGGAAAAAAAATGACTTCATGAATAAAGACCATGATTGTTGGTAAAAAGATTAAAAACAGAAACTTTGGAAGGGCAGCCAAAACTGTATATGTAAGGTCAAAGGCTAAGTACAGCATTAATCATTCCTTTACTCAATTCATTCAATTTTTATGGCCAAACAGATTTAAAAAAAAATAGAATGAAAGATACTTGTGAGTTTCTGACATTTGAATTAACCCTCAAAACTGGGCTGTTTGGAGGCACACAAAGAGCATAAACGACTTTTATGAAAGCAAAAAAAAAAAAAAAAAAAGTAAAGAGATAAAAATAATTATGAAGCTATGTATCTAAAGTATTTGATATTTTAAATATTTCTTTTTAAAAAACAGAATTGCTTGAGGTGGTGAAATTACAGTACAAATCCTTCAACAAAGTGTTTATTATCAAATTATAAAAACACCCAGACTATCTAGTTCTTCCAACACATAGCAGGTTGTTGGCATTGTGTTCTTTTGAATTGTGCCTCTGCTCATATGTGTATAGTAAATTTTTAAAGGTACTTCTATATTTTCTTCTCTGACAATCACAAAAAATTGAGATAAAAATCTTAGATGTCTTAGATCATGTATACAAGAACATCTAAAATCCTGCCTGAAACTAGGTTAAAGGAAGGAAGACAAGCAAAAGACATTTTTCCAACATGAAAATGTAAAAGGCACACCAAGATCTTCAGTTATTAAAATAAATATTTTACTGTTATATTTCTTAATAAAAATAATAAAAATTTATGACCAACTGTTCAGATTCAGATGCAGTGGTCTGCTGAGACATCTGAAGCCGTGAGGCAAAAGTCACACTGGCCTTGCCTCCTCCCTGGGGTGTGTTTATTTCTAAGCAATACTATCAAAAGAGTCAGCAGGACACAGTTTCAGGACTACCCATTTTGCTACAGGGCTTACATTTTTTTCAATATTTTCCTATGAATCTGCCTCAATACTTCATTTTATCCATGAACAGAGGCTCTAGGTTGTGACATATAATGAATTTATTTTGAAACTATTTTAGTTGGTGTTTTTTGAGTTCTGCTTCATCCGTCTTTGTACCTGTAAGAAAGTCACCTGCACAGAGTAAGCTGGCTTTTCACTTACAGGCCATGGAGTGATCCACAATTGATTTACCATCTCTCTGCTTCTTTTCTACTTCTTACAGCGAGTATACTAATATAAAATGAATAACTATAGTATCCTTAATGTTAGGTATTTTGTAATGTGTGTATTTCGATCCGTAGTTTTACAATTTTCAAAGAAAATGGATTCCATTTTGAATGGGTTTAACATTGCCTTGCTTAGCGCAGGCCAGACCCACCCATCTTGCAGGGGAAAGTATAAATGTGAGGTAAGGTTCCATGGGTTTATTGGAAGGAAGGGAGACTTCAGAGTGAACCACAGAGGAAAGGAGAATCGCTTCCTGGAGGTTACTCCAGGAAGTGCTCCATAGGAAAAAAAATATATAAATCTTCAACAGATTTTTTTTTAAAAAATATATTTTCTTTCATAATATGTAAGGGTTCTCAGGTGTCTTTTATAGAGAAAAATCAATTTCCAAGAGATAAGAAGGGTGTATGGTCCTAATTGATTTTAAGTTATTTCAAATAATTTTTAGCAATTGCTGAGTAATAAGCATGAAGGAGGTTCCATTGACATGATTCTCTCCTGTTTCACTCTTTTAATTTAATTATCCATAGAAAATATTCCTCTGTCTAACTTCAATTCCCTCAGGGAGTGTTAATATGGTGGGTCATCCAAACTAGGGCCCACCCAAAAGAATAATCAGGAATAATGATGTAATTAGTTTGGTTTTCAGAATAATGTAGTCATATTGACCAAATAAGTATTTTCAGGAAATTATTTTTGTAGTTTATTCTTCTGATTTTGTTATAAAAATATATACAGGTTTTTTCCTTGGCAATAGACATCTATAAATATACTCATTCATATATGTATTTATTGATTGATACCCAAACTTATGACATAATTCCCTTTATCTGTTTTATTTCAATTGAAAATAATAAGTGGTATTATAATTTATTAAGGCTAGGAGCTCTAAATAAGCTATTGAAATTTTCTTGATGTCATTGTAATCATAAAATATTACATAACAATGGAATAGAAATATTAATCTAGTGCACATATCTACACAATCATAATTAACTTCTCATTATGCCTATTATAATAGTTTAGTTTTTTTATAATTTTATACAACAATGATTTGTATGTTTTTTCAAATTAACACAGATATTTTTGTTATTGAAAACAGTCATAAGAAATACTAAACATATCTTAAAATATTGCTTGCATTATAAACAAAAAATAAATAAAATTGCATTATTTCACACATTAAATAGATGTAGCCTGAAGAATATGAGATTATTTTTCTGCAAGTACTTCAGGAAGATATTTTTATTCTTATTATATTATTAGTAAAAGGTGAATTACTTCAGGTACCAAGACTTTATTATACACAAATCAGGTCCTTCTGACTGATTTCACTTTATTAGAGATAAGTTAAAGACTTCTGATGCATTTTTATGCTAGTAGAAGTCCATAGAGTTGGTATTTACCAACCACAAATGTCACTCTCAGCTTCAACTCTTACAGAACACATAAAATTTCAATATAATATGTCAATGAGATAGTTAGAATCATGGAATAAAATATAAAAATATAAAATTATATAATTTATATGATTTAAATATAGTCTATAAGATCTCTGCTAATTTCAAAAATAGAACAATCTACAAATAGAAGTTCTACTTAAAAAAAAAAACTTTTTAATAGAGCTTGATGTCAGGGATGGTGATGCTCCGAAAGTTTTTTATTGTGCAGGATTTTGGCTCTCCTGGGCTTTTGTTTTTCCATATGAAATTGATTATTGTTTTTTTCAAGGTATGTGAAGAATTGTGTTGGGATTTTGATGGGTATTGTATTGACTCTATAGATTGCTTTCGCTAGGATTGCCATTTACTATGTTGGCTTTATCTATTTAAGAGCATGGGAGAGCTTTCCATTTTCTGGTATCTTCTTCAGTTACTTTCTTCAAAGACTTAAAGTTCTTGTCAAATAGGTCTTTTACTTCTTTGGTTAGTGTTACCCTAAGATATTTTATGCTATTTGTGTCTATAGTGAAAGGTGTTGTTTCTCTGATTTCTTTCTCAGCTCCTTTATCAATTGTGTATAAGAAGGCTACTGATTTTTTTGAGTTGATCTTGTATCCTGCCACATCACTGAAGGTATTTATCAGCTGTAGGAGTTCTGTGGTAGAAGTTTTGGGGGCATTTATATGGACTATGATATCTGAAAATAACAAAAGTTTGACTTCTTCCTTTTCAATTTTAATCCCCTTGATCTCCTTTTAATGTTTTATTGCTATTGCTAAACCTTTAAGAACTATGTTGAACAGATATGGAGGGAGGGGTGGGCCTTGTCTTTTTCCTGATTTTAGTGGAATTAGTATGCATTTCTCTCCAATTAATTTGATGTTGGCTATTGGCTTGCTGTATATTGCTTTATTATGTTTAGATATGATCCTTGTGTCCCTAATCTCTCCAAGACCTTTATCATGAAAGGGTGTTGGATCTTGTCAAATGCTTTTTCAGCATCTAATGAAATGATCATATGGAGCTACACTAATGAAAATAGCTTGGTATTGGCATAAAAACAGAGAGGATGACTAATGGAATCCAAGAACTGGATATTAATCCACACACCTTTGAACACCTGATTTTTGACAAAGAAGCTAAAATTATACAATGGAAAAAAAGAAAGTATCTTCAAAAAATGGTGATGGCATAACTTGATGTCAACATGTAGTTGAATGAAGATAGATCCATGTTTATCTCTATACACAAAACTCAAGTCCAAATGGATTAAAGACATCAATATAAATCTGACCACACTGAACCTGATAGAAGAGAAAGTGGGAAGTACACTTGAATGCATTGGCACAGGAGACCATTTCCTAAATATAACCCCACTATCACAGACACTGAAAGCAACATTAAATAAATGGGACCTCCTGAAACTGAGAAGTTTCTGTAAAGCAAAGGGCAGAGTTAATAAGACAAAAAGGCAGCCTACAGAATAGGAAAAATCTTCACCAATCTCACATCAAAGAACTGACCTCCAAAATATATAAAGAACTCAAGAAATTAGTCATTAAAATTCTAAATAACTCAATTAAACAGTGGGACACTGAGCTAAACAGAGAATTCTCAATGGAAGAGTGATGTGGGATTTTCCTCCGTATGCTGTGATTACCATTAATGAATAAAAAAGCTGCTTTGCCCTGTTAATAGGGCAGAACTTAGGTAGGCGGGGAAAACTAAATAGCATGCTGAGAGAAAGGAGACAGAGTCAGGGAGAAGCCATGTAGCCCCGCCAGAGCCAGAAGGAACTTTAACAGATAAGACACAGTCACGTGGCATTACACAGATTAATAGAAATGGGTTAAATTAATATGTAAGAGTTAGTTAATAAGAAGTTAGAACTAATGGGCCAAGCAGTGTTTTAAATAATATAGTTTCTGTGTATTTTGGTTCTGGGTAGCTGGAACGAATTAGTGGACTCCTTGCTACAGAAGAATCTCAAATGGCCAAAAGATACTTAAGGTCATGTTCAACATCCTTAGCTATCAGGGAAATGCAAATCAAAACAACTCTGAGATACCATCTTACTCCTGTCAGAATGGCTAAGATAAAAAGCACCAATGATAGCTAATGCTGGAGAGGATGTGGAGCAAGGGGAACACTCCTCCATTGCTGGTGGGAATGCAAACTTGTGCAACCACTTTGGAAATCAGTGTGGCGGTTTCTCAGAAAACTGGGAATCAGCTATCTCAGGATCCAGCAATACCACTCTTGGGCATATACCCAAAACATGCCCAACCATACTACAAAAGCATTTGTGCAACTATGTTCATAGCAGCATTATTTGTGATAGCCAGAACCTGAAAACAACCTAGAGCCCCCTCAATCGAAGCATGGATGAATAAACTGTGGCACATTTACACATTAGAGTACTACTCAACGGCAAAAAAAAAAAAAAAACAATGACATCTTTAATTTTGCATGAAAACGGATGGAATTAGAAAACATTATCGTGAGTGAGGTAACCCAGACCCAAAAGATGAATAAGTTATGTACTCACTCATAAGTGGATACTAGCTATATATAGAGGATATTGAGCCTATAGTTTGTGATCCTAGAGATGCTAAATAATAAGGTGAACCCAAAGAACATTTATAGATCCACCTGTAAGTTGGAAACAGATAAGATCGCCTGATAAAATTGGGAGCATGGGGGTCAGGGGAAAAGAGAAGGTAGAAGAGGAAGATGACAGGAGAAGGTGAGGGCTTAGGAGAACTTGAGGGAATGGAATAGTCAGGATGGAGGAAGGACAGAGAGGAGAGCAAGGATATATCTTGATTGAGGGAGTGATTATAGGGTTAGCAGAAACCTGGCTCTAGAGAAATTTCCAGGAATCCACAAGGATTAGACCCTAAGCAATAGAGTAGAGGAGGCCCGCTATTGAATTGCCCTGTAGTCGGACTGATGAATATCTTAAATATCACCATAGAACTTTCATCCAGCAACTGATGGAAACAGAGGCAGAGATTGACATTGGAACATTGGACTGAGCTGCCAAAGTCCAGTTGAAGGGTGAAAAGAATGAGAATATGAGCAAACAGGTCAAGACCATGATGTGTTCACCCACTGAAACAGTTTACTTGAGCTAATAGGAGTTCACCAACGCCATCCAAACTGAGAAGGAACAAGCATAGGATCAAACTAATCCCTCTGAAAGTAGTTGGCAGTTGAATTGCTGGAGCAGACTGAAGGGTCACTGGCAGTGGCACCACGATTCATCCCTACTGCATGTACTGGCTTTTTGGGATACTTTTCTCCTTGGATGTATAAGTTGATCAGCCTAGATATAGTAGGGAAGGCGTTGGACCTTCCACAAAACAATGTGCCTTATCCTCTCTGAGGGGGTGGGGTGGGAGGGTGTGTGGAGGGAATTGGAGGCGGGGAGGAAGTGGAAACTTGGATTGGTATTTTTTAAAAATCTGAAAAAAAGAAAAACCTCTTAAGTATAATGACTATACTTATGCTTATGAACCATATAAGGTGGGTGCTGGGAACTGAACTGTTTCTCCTCAAGAGTACCAAGCCCTTCTAAATTCTCAGCAATCTATCCAGTCCCCCTGCATTATTTTCTCTTGATCTAGACATAAATAGTAAGATTCTGTAAATATTTTTTTGCCAAAAGCATTTAAATCACATATTACAATTACATAAGAAAATCAAATTATTTCCAGTATTCATTTATTAAATTAAAAAAGTGTTTGATAGACCCAGCTTCTATAGAGCAGTCCTCTGTGCGGTTAGGAATGGACAGCGGTACGTGAGACACCAACAAGCTGAATCAACTATCACTTTGGTCAAGGTTTTTATATTCCTGGGAATTGTTTCCTCAGTTATCAATTGGATATTAGCAATAGATACAACACCATGTGTTTTTCAAGAAGTTCACATGTTATTAACCAGAGACTCAATGAATACTAGTCACTGGAAATACAAATGTAGTTACTTACTTTTTTTTGGAGATAGGGTTTCTCTGTGTAGACATGGCTGTTCTGAAGCTCACTCTGTTTTTTAATTGTTTATTTTTATTTTACATGTATTGGAATTTTTCTACAAGTATGTCTGTATGAGGATGTCCAGTACCCAGGAACTGAAGCTACAGACAGTTGTAAACTGCCATATGGTTTCTGGGAAATTGAGCCCAGGTCCTTTGGAAGAGCAGTCCGTGCTCCTAACCACTGAGTCATCTCTTCAGCTCCAATTACTTTGGTATAGTTTATTCATACCCCTGCTGTTAGATGCATGGACAATTCTGCAATTCTACAAGTTGTGATAGATTGCAGGTTACATGTATGACAAGAACTTATCTCTTCAAAGTATATTTTCATTACTTATGTACACAAGTTTCCACTCAAAATATAAACTATTTTCCAAGTTTATAGCTTAGGTTGAATAAAAATATACACTGTTAAGTCAATTTCAGAAAATTAATACCCTAATTGGATACCTCATCTAGCAGATAAAAACAGTATGAGGAATGGGCTACTGCCCAACCACCTATACTATTAAATTCTAGCACCACATCTAAACCCTCATAGTAATTTGTTACGAACAACATACCCATCTCCTTAAAAATACTTTTTAAGATGTTGGTCAATGGGGTCCCATAGACTTCTACAGTAGTACTCTTGGTTATCCTTCAGAACTTGATAGTTATATAATGTTGCAGAGGACACTGTGTAACTGAGGAACATAGCATGGAGAAATCAAACTGGTACTCTATGGAAGCTACATCTCTACTGGCTAGTTCTCATATTTCTGGAAAGTGCTATGAATATTATCAGAGAAAAAAATTAGTCATCAACCAAACTGAGCTGTGAACACTGCAAGGTACAGCAAGGTCTAGCCTGACAAGATAATCCCACTGGTGAAACAGTGGATATAATGTTGTAGAAGTAAACAACCGTGTTCCCATTGGATCTAAGTTATAGTTCATGAGTGTGAAATTCATACATCTGGTTGAGGGAACAAGAATCTGTGGATAGATAGGTCATAGTCCCTAGAGGGTACTATTACTAGTTAAAATATTAAAACTACTCTAATGACCATTTGCTATAAGCATTGATCAGAGTCTCTCTAAACACTTAGCAGAGACACTTCTTCTAGTAGATGTAAGTGAACGTAGATACCTGGTCAAAACAGAGAGAATAAGGGTCAATTGAGTTCTCAGCCTTAAGCTGGACATATCCCACCCCTTCTATCAAGACCAATAGAAGTTTTAAGAATAAGAGTAGAAAGTTTGTAAGAGCTTGGGGGTTAGATAACATACAGGAAATTGTAGGTTTTGGAAACAATGGACAGTTGTGCATAGGAACACACAGCGACTGTAACTACATATAACAGAGTTGAGCAAGCACAAGCCAGAAAACAATCCTAGCACACAGGAAGGAAGTGGAAATGAAAGCCCGCCCCGTCTCTACCTGAGGATCTATCGGCATCTGATGGCTTGTGGGAGAGGAAGAATACATTCTTCTTCAATGAGGTCACCTCTGCATTGGTCTATGAGATACAATCTGTGAAGGCCAAGTCAAAAGACAAACTGGGCCTGATGGGGGCTGCAGAGAAGAGGAAAACTCAGAGTTGGGTAGGTAGGGGAGGAAGAGTGGAGAGGGTGGTCATGTGACGAGCTGAGGGAAGGAGAAACCATGTTCAAACTAGTGAGTTACAGGTCAGTCAGGGCTTTTCGGGGAGACATTAACTCAAAAAAATATTGTAAATTTTTTTTTTCCAAATTGTCTATTTATATAGACATATAGCTGAGTTAACTCTCAAACTGGGTTTGGGCCAGTTTGGGTAAGATTTTCTGAGTATTTATTTTTTTCTTACAATATTTTTCACACTCATGAAGCAACTGTAACATCTGTTATTCCATGCATGATCCATCCACAAGACTGTGTAATTTTCTCATGAAGAAAACTTGCCAATATCAATCCTATATTAGTGTTTTAAAACTAAATTTGGCTTTATTGGTGCAAAATTGTGTATTTTTTTTTCTTATTTAGCACGGATCCTAAAATATGCAGTGGTTTTAAACTGTATCATTACTTTTAAAGAGATCACTGTAAGGCCGGGCAGTGGTGGCGCATGCCTTTAATCCCAATACTCGGGAGGCAGAGACAGGCAGATCTCTGTGAGTTCGAGACCAGCCTGATCTACAAGAGCTAGTTCCAGAACAGGCTCCAAAGCCACAGAGAAACCCTGTCTCGAAAAACCAAAAAAAAAAAAAAAAAAAGATCATTGTAATTTTTCTACTTGCGATTTCCAGCATCTTTTAAATTCATGTAGTGTCATTTATTTACAGCTTAATAGCAGTACATTCAGGAAATGTAGCATGCAAGTGTTTCATTTTTACCAAATTTCAGCCCTTATTTAAAGCCAGTAAGAGTTCAGGTTTGGTAAACATCCTTTTGTTCTCCAGGGTACCATGTTTCCAGTCAATCAATGTCTTATGTAAGACTTTATCATAATTTATTAAATACGTTCATCAGATCGTATTCTTAGTGATTCTTTTGAATATTCTATAAAATAGTAAAAGAAACATCATTATAATTTCTTAAGATAATTGTTGGAATTTCTTCTTGCTGCAACTTTATTTTTTGCCTTATAGTAGTATTGTGTGTTATACTAACTCATACAAAATTAAGTGCATTGGGAATGTATTATTTATTTTTTCCTCATCTTGACAAATACATGATTTCACATCACAAAGGTAGGATGATTTATTTTAAGCCATAGTGTCACTGAGTTTAGTTGATAGTCACTTGTCTCAATATGTTTGGATAGAATCTCATTGAACTGGGGTACATTACAGAGGACCTGCGCCACTTCATGTTGCATTAGGAAGCAATGGGAGGAAAGACTAGGCAGCTGCACTCCTTGTCATATGTTGCTCTGGCTGCTAGGCTTCCTTCTGAAATTGTGGCCCAAGTATCCATAAACTTGTACTTTTTACATTTTTGCCTTTACCATATTTATTTGTATTTAAGTAGTGGAAGTAACATCAAGATGTACTGTATGATCAAGCACTAACCAGGCTATTTGGACCAGGGATGCAGTAACCTCTGAATGCCTGTAGAGTTGAACACAGTAAAAAGTATTAATGGAAACAAATAAATATCTTTGTTTGTAAGTGCCAGAATTGTGCCTCAGAAATATTGCTTCTCAAAGGTAAGGCTATTAAATAAATTATTTTTCATACTCTGGAGCTTCAAATGAGTGTCTTGTTCATTCATGAGATGTCCTCAAGAAATACTTTGTACTTTTCCATTATTGTCTTAACTTTCCATTAAAATACTATGTCATCACCTCTCATGTATTACATATAAGGGTTTTTAACTAATTTTAAGTTTATCATGCAAAGTGATAGATTTTATTATAGAATTTTCACAGGTACATTTTGTCATTATTATTATTCCTTTTCAATGACCCTCCTCTACCCTTACCAGTTCTTTTCTCTGATGTGTCTTTCTCTTTCTAAATAATTGACTTCCTCAAGACACTGATCTCTTAATCAGTCATGTGTTTTTTAGCCTAATGTACTTTAATTAGCCCACCAAGTTTTCAGGTTTTTTTTGATGTTTTTTTCTCCAGTTCTCATGTCAAACCATTCTAAAAATGGTACTAAGTATGACACAACCTGAAGAGTGAACTTTCCTCTGTCAAGGTAGTTCATCACCTAAAACTAAGTCCTACAATTTCTGATAAAATCAACAAGATGTAGACACATTTTGTTTGTGATGGCATATATAGTGAATGAGTTTTGCAAATTTCTAAATAATATATTTATTCCTATATGTAGCCTCAGGACCACAGGGTTTGTTGTCTGAATTTTTTGCATTGTGGTGTCTGGAACTAATAGCAGAATTAAAAATTCAGCTGAGCTTACAGAATTTTGAATTTTTTCCCCTGTGTTTCCAAGATCCTCTAAATCCCCATCACAAATCAGTTCTAAGCATTTAAGAATCACACAGTCATAATCATGGCAATGACTCCATTCTAATAATGTATTTTCCATATTGGTTACTTTTCTTGTTTCCCTGACAAAGCTTCTGGCATAAATAATTAAGGACAGAAAAATTTATTCTTGACATCAAGCGTTGAGTCTAATCACATGCCCACATGCTTGGGCAAAATTCATGACTATAGAAACCTTTGCAGGTGTGGGTTTGCCAATAAGGAGAGAAAGAGAGGAGAACTGGGACCCATCCAAGCATAATCTGCGCATCCCTGTTTCTACTTTGACACAACTGCTAACATATACAAAACCTCCCCAAATAATATGAGCAGCTTTCAACGTTGGGACTAAGGGGAAAAACTTATATTCCAACTAATGTTATCTTTTTTTTTTGAACTACAGTCTATTTTATTATATTTACTTAGTATTTTTGTGGTGCTTTTTAAAATTCAACTAACAGAAATAATTTCCTAGTAGTTTAGATTAACTAACCCCAAGTGAATCACTTGCAACTATGTTGTATGTCCCCCCCCAAAATGGTGCTATTGTTTGAAATGTTCTTAAATTTTCAGATTCTGGCCAAGCTCCTAATACTGTGGATGCTGGTGGCATCCTTTGACAGTAGAAGTTAAAGGGAATTATATAAGTAAAAATGTCTTTTTGAGGGAAGTAGTAAGCCCAGAACTACTCCTAACTTTTCGTCTTCAAAAAGTCATGTCACATTTATACCCATCGTGAACACAGACCTTCCCCAGGCTGCACAGACAGACCCCAGGAGTCATTGACCGAAACCACAGAAATTTTGAGTCAAACTTTCTTCCTTTAAGTGATATTCTCAAGTATTTTGTCAAAGCAGTAAAAACCTGGTTAACATAACTGATAGATGTGAATTTATCCAACATTTTGTGATTTCTATTTATCGTATCCGAGTCACATCCTTTTGCTACACCCAGCAAAATGTATTGACTGCTTCTTCTTTTTTTTCTTATTAGTGCAGGGATTATATTAGTTGCATCTATTCATTTGGTTTTTAATCCTAGATGTCACAATGCACACATCAAGTTTAATGAACTCTATAGTTAACCTAATGTTTTAAAGTTTTAGTTTATTGCTTTGTGACAACCACCCACTATACAGCCCTTATCAACTTGAAACTTGGAATGGACACCAAACTGGCATGAAACTCAGAGATCATATTGCCTGTGTTCCTCATGTTCTGGGCTAAAGTTCTTTGCTACCAAGCTCAGTTCTAATTTTCCCTTTTCTTAGGGAATAACAAAAAAAATTACTTTTGTTAGGACAATTTTTAAATACCATAAAAAGTCACTAAGTAAATTTGGTAAAATAGACTTTAGTTGAGAACAAAGATAGCATTAGCTGGAATATAAAATATAATGTAATGTTATAATGTAAGGCTCAATATAAAATATAATGTAATGTTATAATGTAAGGCTCAATTCTTCTCCAGCTGACTACAAATTAATCTACTTCTATACTTTACATTAATGCTATTTCATGACGCCATTATCCAAATTATTAAATTTAGTTTAATTGTACTACAAAACCCTCACCATAAATGCTTCTAACATGTGGCTATTGCTTGATAGTATGTTTACAGGATGTGCTATTCAGAGTCAGCTGGTGCCAGTAATACTTCTTGCTTATAAAATTCTGTTAAACATTTTTGTAAAGAACCTCAAATTTCTTTACTAAACAATGTTTTCTGGTTTTTTTTTTTTTCAGAGGAAAGTACTTTGTTAGGGAGAGACACAACAGACAGAATACACAGGCAACAGAGACTGGGCTTTTTTTTTTCCAAATAAGCAAACACCCAAAACAAAATGAAATCACCACCACCACCAACAACAACAACCTCAACTTACCTATTTTAAAATATTTTTATTTAACAAAGGTCAGCTAGGGAATTTAGATATTTTACATGAAAAAATCTAATGCTGGAAAGGTATTTCAATGATACAGCATTCCATCTTGGTAGTTATATTTCCTATTTCCTTCATCAACTTTCTGGTTATAGCCAATTTTATCACTTTCTTTATCCTGTTGATTTTTAAAACATCAACTTTTATTTCCACTGCATCTTACTTAAAGGTGAAAATCTGTTAGCACTTTAAGTACAACTTCACCAATTATTAAACAGGAAACAAGCACATCGTGAAAGCTTACCTTGATAATTCAGGCTATAAAATTTATTTTATAAATATTCTACTTCATTAAAGTACAGTTGATGAAAGATATAGATTTCTTTTCAACCACATCATGTTTAAGATTCAATATTATGGGTGCTTTTCATATATTTAGTATAATTTTCAGTTGATAATTTTTCTTACTGTCTTCTTTTCCTAGAATTCTAATGAGCCAAAATTCAAACCAGTGGTTCTCAACCATTCTAAGTTCATGACCCTTTAATACAGTTCCTCATGTTATGCTGACCCCCAACCATAAAATTATTTTCATTACTACGTCATAGTTGTAATTCTGCTACTGTTATGAATTGTAATGTAAATATGGGTGTTTTCTGATGGTCTTAGGCAACCCCTGTGAAAGGTCATTAGGTCCCCTACAGGGGTGTTGACCCAGAGGTTGGGAACTAGTGATTTAGACCACCTTGACATCCCTCTCCACATTTTTACCTCTTAGACTTTCATCTCTTTGTAGTCGATTTTGGATATGGCTTCCCAAATCTACAAATTCCTTTTTTTAGCTATCTTTTGTGAAGTTATAACTAGAGCAGTGGTTCTTAACCTGTGGGCCAAGATCACTAACAGACATTCAGAAATACATAGTTCATATTACAATTCGTAATGGTAGTAAATTAGTTATGAAGTAGCAACTAAATAATTTTTCTTTTGTCAGGGGTCAGCACAACATGAAGGACTGTACTAAAGGGTTGCAGCCTTTGGAATATTAAGAACTACTGATGTAGAGTTAAGATTTTAATTTCAATTGTACTATCTTCATTTCTGAAATTTATATAAAGCTCTTTTTAAAATATTATTTCTGTGTAGATATTTCTAAGATAGTGTTTACTCCTTAATGAAACTTTATTCCTTTATTATCTGTGTCTATACATAATTATTATTGATGGTGTCATTTTCATATATTATAATTTATTTTTATAAAAATGATAGCTATACATATTAGCCACATGTGTGGCATGATTAGAATCACATTATAAATATTAAATTTGTTTAACAAGGTCCATTCTTAATTTATATTCCTTTCAAAAATACATTTTAAGAGTTTTAACTGTTCAAAATTAAATGCATCAGTCCTTTCTTTCAAAAAAAGACTTTTTCTTCAAAACATTCTATTTTTTGTATTCAAATTAACTTTTCTAAAACACAAAATTCATATCTTTTGCAAGGAGCATTTCAGAACATTAATGTTTCCATTTCTAAACATTTTGAGGCCTTTCGTTGTACATACTATTTATTATATTCCCTAAAATCAAGAGATTACAAGCCAGGAAATTATCAATCTATGTGATAGATATAACACCTGAGGGTGCCTTTCTAATATTTTTCACAATTTAAAAATGTATTATTATACATTTTTAATTGCCTAAATTTAATATTGATTGGTATGGCAAATATAGAATTGAACTGTGTTGCAGGACATAATTTTGGACTTTATAATTTCATAAAACAATAAACATATATTTTGTTTACTGTGAAGGCAAAAATATAAAGTCATTTGAGTTCCATTAAAATAGATTACTATATTTTATTTCTTTTTTTCTTCCTTTGAAAATGTTCTTGCTCATTCAGTCTCGGTCCAGTGAGCAAATGTCCTAACTGGACTCTATGAATGTGACTGCCAGAGGGGACGGACTGAGAGACCAACGATGATGGCACTGGGACCTATCTCTTCTGCATGTATTGGCTATTTGGGAACCTATTCTATATGAATGCACATCTTCTTAGACTGAGATGGAGGGGGGGAGGGCCTTGGGCTCCCCATAGGACAGGGTAACCTGCACCATCTTAAGGAAGCAGGGGGAGGGCGGTGGGGTAGTGGGGGAGCGGGAGGGCTGGGAACAAGGGGAGTAAATGTAAATTTTGCTTTTAACAAAAATAAATAAATAAATTAAAAAAAAAAGAAAATGTTCTTGCTCTGGTTCTAGGAACATTGTTTAGAATAGGTATATTTTCCCTCCCCTTTCACTCATTCCTCTCCCCTTCCCTGTTCTGCCCTCCCCTCCCTGCTTCTCCCTTACAGATTGAGTTCCTTAAATATTCTGGATAGTGAACCTCTGTTAGATGAACAGCTGCCGAAGATTCTCTCCCACTCTCTGGACTTCCTTGTCATTCAACTAACTGCTCCTCTAGCATTATGGAGACATAGTTTTATGAAGGTTCTCTTGGGTAAATATGGAGTCATATTCAGAAAGCCTTTTCCTATACCTCTACCATGTAGGGTGGTGCCTATGCTTTCTTCTAGAAGTTTTAGTGTTTCAAGTTTCATGTTTAGCTCTTTTACCCATTTGGGGTTAGTTTTTGTATAAAATGGCAGATATGAGGGTATCATGACTTTTTCTGTATGTGGATTTTTGGTTTCCCTGGGACCATTTGCTAAAGATGTTTTCTTTTCCTTATCATATATTTTGGAAACCTTTTTTAATATAAAGTTCTGGAGTTACCGTGCTCATGTTTGGGTCTTTGATTTTGTTCCATTTTATTTTTTGGATACCATATTGTTTTTATTATTATGGTTCTGTAATATATATAAGACCTGGAATGGTGATTTCTCCAGGATCCTTCTTTTCTTTCAGAATAGTTTTGACTACCTAGGGGTTTTTATGGTTCCATTGAAATTTTAGATCAGTATTTTCTCCTTCTGTGAAGGATGCGATGAAGATTTTAATTGGGATTGGATTTACCTTGTGCATAGCTTTTGGTAAGATGCTCATTTTTAGAAAATAAATTCTACAAACCCATGAGTATGGGATATCTTTCCATTTTCTAGTGTACTTTATCTCTTCCTTTTCAAGAATTAAAGTTGTCATTCCAGAGGTCCTTCTCTTCTTTGATGATCTGGTTTATTCCTAAATATTTTTTTGTTTTTGTTTTTGAGGCTATTGTAAATGGGAATGTAAATTTGTTTGTGTATAGAAATTCAATTGATTTGTGCATGTTGATTCAGTGTCCTACTACACTGATGAATTTACTTAAAATTTCTAGAAGTTTTCCGTTAGAATTTTTGGGACACCTACTGCATGTTATTAGGTCACCTACAAATAAGGTAATATAGGTTGTGACAACAATTAATGAAACAGCTGTTAAGAGTTTGAGAGAGAGCAAGGAGTGTCAATGGGTGTGTCTGGAGAGGGGAAAGGGAAGGAAAAATGATGTAGCTATGTTATCAACTTAAAGTGAAAGGAAGAAAAATTAAAGAAAAGCATGATATCAATTGTCATTATATTCTACATATTTATTAACTATTAAAAACATTACTTTAAAGAAGATGACTAAATAATCCTTGTACTTATTTTGAGAATTTACCAAAAGAAATGTTTGTATTTAATATTTTAAAAGAATTATATTTTTATCCTTTAATTAACAGTATTTTATATTGTAGCCATTTATTGCATTAAAGCCATTTCTTTATAAGAACATTATTGTACTGTATTATCTTATTCATAGATGTGTATGTGCGCACATAAACCACACTCCAAATATTTCGTATTAGACATTTTGGCAATGTCACTTTCTTGTCCCTTCTTGTAACAGTGTTTTCATTTCCATAAAATTGATTATATTCTCAAATAAAACCTCATCTTTTTAAAATATTTATATATATTTTAAAAAACTAGAAAAGGCTAATATCTTATATTTTTCTTAGTGGATAGAAAATAGAAAAAGGCAGTTAATTTTCTTAGCCATGTTTTGTTTAATTTCAGGAGTTTCCCTCTGCTATAGAAAATGGTAGTCTTCTGGGAACAATATTGTACTAACCCATAATATGCATATATTTAAATAATAGACAAAGGTAAATAAAAATTGTTATAGTAATAAAATTCTATAAATTCATGTTTATAAAAACAAGTATATCCCGAAAAGTGGTAATTATACTTCCACTGTTGCCAAACGAGTCCATAAAATTAATTCATCAAAAAAAAAAAGGAATCAAATTTGAGACTGTAGAGACAAATGGTCAAGTAGTAGCTAAGAGTCATTGTGTGCAGTCATGAAGACTGTAGTTCAGACCAGAGCCCCATAGAACAATCCTGGTGTCCATGGCTACTTTTAACACGAGGTTTGATGAAGACAGAGTCATGAGGATTTGGGGGACTTGCTATCTTCATGCCTAGCTCTAAAACCTGGGCTGCAGATTCAGAGAGTCCATGACTTAAAGGAGGAGGCGAAACGTGACAGAGGGAGTTATCTATTGTACTACACACAGAGAGACCCATATACACATTGATACATAAGAAGATAGTGCTAAGTGGGAGACAAACGGCTTTACCTATAAAATATTAAGCATGAGCATCAGTAAACTTTAATTGGTTCACTTTATCTTTCAATTACAGTAAAGTTGAGATGAAAGACATGTGAATACCCTTAGAGGTAGGTTTGTGTTTTAATTAAACAAGTTGTTTTTCTAATATATAAAGCAAACTACAATGGAGACCAGAGTTTATCCATATATTTCAAAGGGAAAAACAACCTCTTTTCCTCCCCTCAGAGGAAATCAGTGCTGTCCTCAGCGTACAAAGATGCAGAAATCACAGTTGCACTTATTTTCCAAACTGTGAGGAAAAAGCCATTTTTCAGAAAGCAATTACCATAGAAAGAATGCATTATGGGATATGTGGGTTTTGACCAGCTCATACATAATTCCCTATGGCTAGAATGTTTACTGCACTCTGCCATACTCATAATTTAATATCAGAACGAATTTAAAGGAAACTTACAAATTCCTCCGAGACCAAATATAGGAAAATTGTATTTTAAATTTTTTCCTTATTTTCCAAAAGTTATTCACAAGAGAAAACAAAATTATGTGTTATTTTTGCAGCTGGTATATTAATAACATAGTAAAATATCATTTGTTTCCATATTCTCAAACACTCAAAAGGGAGTTCTGTGGGAAAATACAGAATTTTAGTGAAGTAGAAACATCATACCTGGGCTTTTATGGTTATATTGAAAGGGTTTGAAATTCCAGTGTGTCATTTGTTAAGTAATTAGATAACAAAAGGTTCATTTAAAAAGATGTTATCTTTTAAGGCTATTATCAAGATAAAATTATATGCACAATTATATTTGTTTTCTAAACAAATAGCATCCTATGCTTTTTTTCCTCCTGTGATCCCTACCTCAAAATATTAAGACACAGCTTATGTATGAATTAGCTAGATACAGATATTTACCAGAGATATTTTATAAGGGATTTGATTTTGTGTAGTAAGTAAAGGATCTTCTTTTGGCTCTGTGGATTCATATTTATAGAACTGTTAAGATCATAGGTGATTGATTGCTCTTCATGCTCATCGGAATTCAATAATGATTGTGAATATATTTTTGAGATATAAGGCAAAAAGACAGGAAGAATCAGCTTTATAAGAGAACATGGAGGAGGCCGGGCAGTGGTGGCACACGCCTTTAATCCCTGCACTTGGGAGGCAGAGGCAGCCTGGTCTACAAGAGCTAGTTCCAGTGCAGGCTCCAAAGCCACAGAGAAACCCTGTCTCGAAAAACCAAAAAAAAAAAAAAAAAAAAGAGAGAGAGAGAACATGGATAACAAGTACTCTTCAAAGATTATAAAGAATTAGTAAAACTCAAGGAAGTGCTTCACTTCATAAATGATGGGCAAAAAACCTCACATACAGCACCAAAGACAAAAAGATATAGAACACTGAAATCATAGACAGCAAAACAGTATGGATAAAGATGTTCAACTTCTCACGCCATTAAGGAATTCTAACAATAATATGGCACTATTGCATTCCTACCAGAAAGTGAAGGGTGCAAAATAATTAAACATCAAGCCATGAAGAAGATGTGAACCAACAGGGAATTCAAGCATTGTTGTTGAGAACAGAAAACCGGACAGCCACTTTGGAAAACTTCCTGGCTGCTGATTAGAAATTAAACATGCTCTAAGCATATAATCCAATGATCACACTGTGTATTTTACCCCTACATGATTCAAAATCATGTGCACACAACATACATTGCAGATCTTTTCATAACTGAGGTACAACCAAAAGAGTACTATTTGTGAGTACTGAAGGGAAATAAACTAAACAAACAGACAGAAGTATCCCAGCTGCTATCAGAACTTGGGATGGATACAGTGGTACTCATTGATATTCCTAGAGCTCAGGAGGCTGTGGCAGCAAGTATGCGCCAGAAGCCAACTACTCATACCACAGTCCCGGTTAGCTGAAGCTACAAGGTGATGGCCTGTTATAAAGATGCAGCTACTTGTGCTCCTGCTGGTGGTTATGTGCAAGGGAGCTTTTTGGGCAGTGGTATTGATGACTGCAGACTCATAATTGAGAATGAGAGACATTGAGGGATCTGTGAATACGTCCCCCATTTGGTCCTCAAAAGAAGCAGTACAGACAGGAAGCCATGGAGAGTCCTTAAAAAACGTGATAAAGATGCTAAAGTGTAGCTCTTCACTGTTGATCGCTTGTGGCAAGGGTGCGGGTGAGGGTGGGGTAGGACTTTGTCTTTAAGGTACTGGATACTGGGAGTTTGACCATGCTTCTATGAGTATATGGGAAACACAAAGTGGTCTTGATATATATATATATATATTTCAGTGGAAGGCGCAGCGTGAGATGATGGACCTGGGAGAGATGGAAAATGAGTGTGATCAAGGTGCATTGTATGAAATTCTAAAATAATCAATAAATATATTATGTTGGAAAAAAGAGCTATGAAGTCACAAATATAAATGAATATAAATATATAGCAGTAAGTGAAAGAAGAGAATCTTGTAAGTCTGTATGCTGTATAAATTCAACTATATTATAAAAGGCAGAATTACAGAGAAAGTTAAAAACAAAATTAAAAACAAAACACGGGTGGTTTACAAATAGGATTTTGAAGAAAGAAAACAAGTTGTACTAGCAAGACAAAACTAAAACAAACTCTGAATTTCAAATCTCAATGATGTGGTGGTATACCGTCTACCATTGTGGTAGTAGTAACGTGACTCCTATTGATCTTATGCTAGACTTATAGATCAGTGCCTTGTTAGCCATCATCAGGGAAACTTTATCAGCAGACAGTAGCACATACAGAGATGCACTGCTGCACACTATGGAGGGAGGGAGAGAGAGAGATAAGAGAGGGGGAGAGAGACAGAGAAAGAGAGAGATATTTTGAAACACTTAGTCCTAAGTAGGATGTATTTATAAAATACCCCCTCAGAGTTCAGGAAGACACCAAAGAATTGCTGGCAAAAAGATGATAAGATCCAGAGGTGATGGAGGACACCAAAAACAAGATCCTTTAATTAAAAAAAATCAGAGCTCATATAAGCTCATAGAGACTGAAGCAGCATGTACAGGGCCTGCACGGGTCTGCACCAGGACCTCTGCATATATATTATGCCTTTCAGTTTAGTGTTTTTGTTTTTATGGGTGAGTGTGTGAATAACTAAGACTTTGATTCTTATGCCTTCCCTTGGGCTCTTTTCCTTCTGTTAGTTTAATCCAACTTTGATGTGATAGTTTTGCTTTATCTTATTATATTTTATTACTATTTCTTAGAAACCTGATTTTCTTTTCTTTTTCTTTTTACTTATTCTTCTCTCATAAAATACATCCTGACCACAGCAACTCCTCCCTCCACTGCTCCCGGCTGCTCCTCCAACTCCCCTCTTCCCCAGATCCACTGCTCCTCCATTTCCCTTCAGGAAAGAGCAGGGCTCCCAGGGATGTCAACTGGATATGGCCTACAATTTACAATAGACCAGGCACACATCCTCATATCAAGGTTGGATAAGGCAACACAGTAGGAGGAAAATGGTTCAAGAAGCAGGCAATTAAGACAGTTCCTCCAATCTCATCGTTAGCAGTTCTATTTTCTAATTAGACAGAAAGGAAGTAGATTTGAATGGGAGAGGAGGTGAGGGGAATCTTGGAGGACTGGAGTCAGGAGAATCTGTTATCAGGATATATTATGTGAGAAAAGAATCCATTACTAATAAAATGAAAGAAGGGTACTGGAAATAAAAATAAAGGAGGTATGTATGGTCAAGAAAACTACACATGCAGGATATACAGAAAACATGCACTTTACACTACATTTCATTGTGGAATTAGATGACTGAAATTTAGACTGTATTTCAAAGGTGCCATGAACTTTTCAGGCAAATGAATAGATCTACAAAGGACCACATGGTGTGAGATAACCCAGACCCAGAAAAGCCATGATCTCTTTTTGGATTCTAGCTCCAAATCGTCAAATGTGAGTACATATCCTAGAGTAACTACAGAAATTAAAAAAAAGGAAAGTAGGTCATTGCCAGGCTTGGTGAGGGGGGGATATAAAGAGGAAGAACCAGATATAAATGAGAAGATTGGGAGAATGGGAAAATGGACTGGTCTCTAAGAAGGGAAATGGGAGTAGATAAATACAGAAGAAGGAGAGAGGAGAGTAGAATAATATCAAGAATATCTAAAAAACAAAAACCCTCACACTTTATGCATACATAAAACAAAACGTATATTCGTGTGAGTCTAGCACAAATATACATACACAGTTTAAATTACAATTTTCTATCTGAGCTAAAAATGATTCCTCCAAATGTCAAAGATCATCTAACAGAATTCCCCAACACCAGGCATGAGAAGCCTAGTTTTAAGTTGTTGGTCAGGAGTGTCAAAGAGACTCCCCAAACATTATAGGCCATTGCCGCTGCCATTGGTTACTCCCAGGACATGCAAGTTAAGTCCCCACTGCGAAATACTGTATACACTTTAGAACCAGGGACCAAAAGCCCTTGAGCTGAAACTAACTTGAAAGCGTCCTCACTGAGAATGAGCTTTCATGGTAGGAGAAGCCCCATGAAAGCCTGGTGGGCTGTTGGTTGGTTGTGATTCCCCTCCCCCACTCCTATCAGAGAGTCTGGGGTGCTCCATCTTCACCCTCCACTGGGGCTTAATTGGTGGAGAACACAATTGATACCTCCCAGTCTTTTTAGTTTGGGGTTCCACAATCAACTAGGAGCTGCCGGCCTCACCTGGGGTTTAATCAGTGGGGGACACAGATGAAAGAGAGAATAAAGAATGTGCATTTTGGTGGGTGGACAGGTGAGGAGTATCTGGGAGGAGTTGGGGAAGAAAAAACTATAGAGTATTTTGTATTTAAAAATTCTATTAGTAACATAAGATAAATCACATCATAAAAAACTCCTACACAGTAATCAGTTTTTAAATTAAAATATTTCTTTAGCATACTATTATTGCAACACAGTCTGATTATACAAAACTATCATCAGTAAATCAAATTACCTAGAATAAAAACTATGACCTTGGAATTTTGATTATGATTTCAGTTCATTTTATAAAAACTGCTTTAGCTTTATTGAGCAAATTTTGCTGTGCATCAAGGACCTTGCTGTGAGTCAAAAGGGTCTTGAACTTATAATGGCACATGTGAAAAATTACTTAATAAATGCTGCAGGAAAATTTAGTGCTTGATAATGCCAAAATACAGGTATGTTAGTCCTAAGAGTAACGAATCAAAGGATACAGAAGAGAAGCTCTTCTTTGTCAAATCACACTGTCAACTGTGCTCTGTGAAGACACAGGAAGTTTTGCAAATGGACCCTAATGATTATTAAGTACCTAATTGAGCAGATCCACTTTCTAGACTATTGCTGCTTTATACTTGAAGTACTGAAAATATTTCATGTGGAAAGAAGAGACTTTCTGTTAAAATATAAATTTTGATTACATTACAGAAAATCACGACTGATTGAAATAGAAAGAAAAACAGTAACGGGTGCATTCTTCACTTACTATAACATCTTTAGCACAGCGACTATACTAATGCTCCGGAAACATTGTAGAAAATGGGTTAGAAAGACTGTAAATTCCAGAGGACCAGGAAATTGGCTGTAAGATAGTGTTTTCTATATATGACAGAAAAGCCACACCCATTGAATTCTATCAACATGGTCACCTAAACAAGATCCACACAGTGATACCACCTGTTGAAATTCCAATATGGATGGAAGAAAATCTTCTTAGAGCCCTACTAGATGAAGATCTACAGGTAATTAATGGAAAATAGAGAGAATATGAAAAGAGAGAAAATAGGTCTTTCACAAAGTCAAGATTCCTAATTGGTTGGTTGTCTAACACCAAGTAGTCAGTCCTAAATGCATATATAGGTGTGTATGTGAGTGTGTATGTGTGTGTGTGCATTTAACAATAATATTTAAACAATAGGAGATCATGAATTTGAGAGGGATGTAGAGGACACAGGAAGAGTTGGAGCGGAAAAAGAGGAATAGAAATGATATAAACATAGTGCTTATATGTAGAATCTCAAAAAGAAAAACTAAAAACAAAGACAAAGAAAATGTATTGCAGAAAGCTGTAACTTACTACGTACATTGCATCCATTTCATTTAACTCTAACAGAAATTCTAAATGGTATTTCTCATTTTTAGTTATAAAATGGAGGCCAAAGTTGGAGTAATCAACCTATGGTGACAGTGATAAGGCTGTAAGATGGCTCTATATTTGTTTTATCTAGTCGTTCTCATGAACTGATGCCACCCTATCTCTTAACACCAACTCTATCACCTAGATTAAGGAAATGGGCAATGGGATGTATGGCCTTTTTCTTTGATTCAGGACAAAAAAAAAAAACAGGTAAGAAACTTTGAAAATCTAAATTTTGAAATATGCGAAAACAAACAAATGTCTTGGAAACTGAGTATTTTCTCTAAGATATAATGAGCAGAGACGTATTAGAAAAAGTAATCAGTGCATAATTCATTAAGAGTGAAGTATTGCTATGAAAGTTCTCAAGCAGATGTACACAAAAATAACAATAGTATGGTATGGCGGGAGAGGTAGCCTATGGAATTTACACAAATCTAGGCAGGCTGAGCAGCCTTCCTGGCTAAGAACTAGGAGTTACGCTTGTTATGGGGAACTCTCAAGGGTACTGTGCAATCAGAGGTCACAATCGAGGCAACAGAAGCAATGTCACCATATCACAGAATGGGCCAATTCAGATCAGGCTCATGACAGTCACTGAGGTCAAGGCTTGCAGCAAGTAATTGTGTTAAATGGGAATATTCCCTGTATACTTCTGGAACTGTCATCTGAACAAACAGGTCCAGGTCATCTATAGGTTACATCTGAGTTCTTTTCCTGGTACTTAAGATTTACTTTCTAGACTTAATCCCTCACAGGTTTTTTTTTTAATCTTACAATTGAAACTTTGTTTTGACCAAGTAGATGCATCAAGAATTTCTGTTGTCCAACCTAAACTCTCATAACCAAGCAAAACATTTCATGTCAGTATCTGCATTTGTCACTTAATTATACCAATGTTATTTGTTCTGAATTGTTTTAAAATTCTTTCACATTGACAATATAATTTAAGTCTAATGATTTTGTACATTATACTTAATTGCATTATACTTAAAGTAATAGGAAAATAATTGCATGTCCAAATTAAATATTTCAAAACCCATGTGTCATTGCATGTATTTTACTAATAAGGAACTAAATCTCAAAAAGTATTTTCAGGAAAAAATATATATATTTATATATAAATATATATAGATAGTATTGAGTATATAGAAAAATATTTATATTTTTGTACCTTAAACATTACTCAAATTAAATAGTAAAAATATAATATTGAATGGGCTTTCCTTCGAATTTATAGGAGATTTGTATTGCATTTATATTGCATTATATTCGTTTATAATATACTATAAGCAATTTGAATTTTATGAATTATTAATTTTATTTTCTTGAACACCCTAGGCAACATTTTTTAATTTAGTAGCAAATATTTAAAATACCCACATTATGCTACAATTTTGATTATGGATGTAATTTCAACATCTAAATTTTAAATTTATGAATTTGAATATATATTCTTATTTCTACATACTTTTCACAAATAATGTCTAGAAAAATTATTTTCTGTGGAATTTCATTTGTTCAAAAATTAAGAGAGTCAAAATAATATGATGATTTAATAAGCTTGATAATGATTTCTATCTTGCTTTTGAATGTCTTTAAATTTAACATTTAAATTCAACATAAATAAGGACAATTCCATGCACAGTTCCAAATGAAGCTGACAATAAACCAAATTATGATATTCTAAAAACACTAATAATGTAACAGCCTTCAACTGAGTACACTGAAATTATTAATATTTCATGACTTTTCAGTTAGTTTATTACCAGGGGAAAACGTGTGGACCTTGGGAGTGATATGTTACATTCTAAAATACATTGGTCATCTTTATAGTGAGAATTTTCTATATTTAAAGCATTCTTTAGAATATGTTAGAGAAAAACTGAGAATTTGTTGTCTGATAAATTATGTCATCTTTGATAAAAGTGTGAATTTCAGCTTACACTGCCTAGGGTATGTCAATTTCAACAACTTCTCAATATACACATTTTCATATCTTACTTTAAAAATTTAGCTCTAATATATTTGTAATCTATGACTTCATTATTTTTCCAAGGAGGGGAACCATCAACCGTATGTTAAACATAAAATTGTTATTTTAAGGAAACACTTTTTGACCTAATTAAAACAATTAACATTTAATAACACTATATTTCACAACCAAGTTTTGGAAAAGGAAAAAAAATTATCAAAGCAAACTATGGTCAATTACATTTTCAGATCAGCAAAATGCACATGTAAAAGTCTTCCTCCCCTTAATTCAATTGTCTGAGCTGTTTTAACAGATCAGAAGGCGGTTAGACACATGCCTGCCTGCTCTGTGACAGAGGCAAGCTTTTCCCTTTGTTCTTGTTCTGTCTTTCCACAGGTATAAATGCTAATAGAGCAGTAAGGCTGCACACATGCATGTATCTATAGGTATACACAATTCAGCTTACTTTAATCTAACTTGTTCGTGAGTTTACTGGTGAATTATTATAATAGCAATATTGTTTCTAAAAAGTCTAAATTATGTGAATTGAAGGGAAATGAGAAACTGGATGCAAGTTTGTGTTTCAGAGACAGCTGAAGTCCTCCAGGACAAGAGCATCACTAGACAGTTTTAATATGGTCAGAACATAGAGGGAACACACTTTATTTTTATACCTTTGTATTTAAGTTACATAATTTCCTTTTAAAAGAAAGAATTTAGTGAAACTCTCTTCTCTCATACTATGTCATCTGATTGGTTTCTAAAATTATCCGGGTTTCACACTCTTAGACCTGGGTCACAACCTTTTTGAGGGACAGGAAATAGTTATCAGGTCATTCAGTGGTCAAATGGAAAAGGATTTGAAATGCTTCAAATAGTCCTAAGTGGAGTCTATTCATTCAAGTGATTGACTTCGACATTGAAAAGATTGTTGTTTCTTTACTAGATCTAGACAACCTACACCTATATAATTATTGCAATATTAAGAAAAATCTAGGATTAGCAGATTTCATGAGAGTGTCAGCAAAAGCCTCAGAGGTCTAGAAAAGTAATGAACTTTGGAGAAGGTACTATTATCTTGATTAAAAATACTTAAGTTTAACTCTTTTCGTAGATTCTAGCAATATAAATTGAAGTGTAAAACGAGAGCAACTAACATTATTTCTTTATGTTCTTTTTCTTCTAAATAGCTTTCAAACACTGGGGTAATTTAAGCGGCCCATTTTATTATCACAAAGAATAAGATCACATATTGTCCCTGTACTCTTTTTGTTAAGTTCATGCACGTGGGAAGTTATCTTCTGTTATTATATCTGCCTGATACTATTTTAATTAAATATATATTTCTGATTATGAAAAAGGGAAAACAAGATGAAGTTGGGAGAATGGAGAGTAAACATTTAAAAAGAATTACACCATATTTGACAATTTTTTCTGAAGATCAAATAATTCCTGATAATAAAAATGATTACTTTTTGAATCAGTAATCAAATTTGACACAATAAAATCTTATGGATGGAAAAGGTATGTTTTATACCCATATGATCTGGGAAGGAAGACAACCAAGCCAAAGTGATGATATGTCCAAAATATCCAAAATCATAGGTAGGAACTATGAACCTGACGCCACATGAAATAAATGCGGGACATAGTCACGAATACATCTAACTATCATTACTGGAATTAGGAGTCATCCCTGTTGCTTCACTCTACAATATTGGAGGCCAGCACTTCTATCACTGATAGACATAAGGTTGGAAAACTAAGCACGGATTTTATTTTTAAGTTTTATCTTATAATAAGAAACCAGACTATTAAGACTCCGTAACCGAAGCTGGAGTGCGTGCACTGGAAGGCCCCTGCAGTCTTTTACAGCTCTTCAGAGGCCTTGGTTATGAACTGGTTTTGCACTCTGCCAGCAGAGCAGACCTGACCCACGGAGAGCACTCTTTCAGATCAACACTGCCTCGGGCCTTTCTGCTTTCTCCAAGAAGTCTTACATTTCAGGCATCAAGTTGAATTTCTTCTGGAGATGATTAACCCAAACCCATGACAGATTTTTTCCAAGATATCCAACCCCTTATGTTTATTTTATCCTGGCTCTTTTTTGGATGTACTGGACACAAGTAACTTACTCATTTTACATGTTAAAGGGCTGGTGGGGAGACATTAATTCCCTTAAAAAATGAGAAAATATGTCAATGTGCAGGGCTCTATTGTGTGTGCTCACATCAGCTATATGATTTCGAATTTTAAGAAAGATATTTCTCCTCTACTATAGAATTAAAAAAATACTTTTTATCACATTGCAAGATACAGATCTTACATTTTTTTGAGAAATGCATTCTTGTAATGTATTAAAAAACACGATGTTAGAAGGGTCAGTTTCTGTTTCCGTAAGCTCGGTTTGTAGGGGGTTTCAACTAACCTAAGTCTTGACACACACAATTTCAGCTGATAGTCAAACAAAAACCTATAAAAGGTCTATTCCTCTCATGCTGTAGCAATCACCCCAGGCATTGTTTTTATTCTTCAAGTTTTCTTCTTATCAGTGAGACAAATAAGTCAGGTGTTTGATGGAACAGTTGATGTGGGGCTTTTAAACTTCACTTCAAGATGGCTACATGAATTACTGAACATGATTATAGGTTTTAACATGACTTTTCTCTTTTCTTTTAAAAGAAACATTATAAAAGGTGAGTTTGTTATAGTATTTTGAGAATATATTCAGACACCATATTCTGATAAAAAGTTATAATCATAAATATGAGTTATTTAAATATTTTATACTTCAAATTATTTAAAATGTATTAGCTGCCAACATATAGCAACATAATATCATATTTAATAACAATACATATTTTTATACTAACAGAACTGTATCATAGGTAAAAAAAATAAAGGCTTTTTAATGTAAAAGCTTAGTTTAAAAAAAAAGCTTATTTTCATTACAGAATCTGATAGCGGAAAATATGTTAAGAGATGGAAATTCCAGTTTGGCATTATATACCAATTATAAAATGTATTTCATCAGATAGAAAGATGTGCAGATGTGTATATGTGGAGACAGAGTGGGAATGGGCACAATAGTTGGAGAGCACTTTAAGTTACACACCACCACAAACACAAATCCATTTGGACATAAGCATGACATTCATTTATTCATATTGTTTAAAGATTTGCAACTTTGATTTAGCATTTGGTTATGATAAAAATGCTAACTATATAGTAAATATAGTCTAGTTTCTTAAAATTAAGTTTAAGTATTCCTTGTAATAGAAGTCCATTTAATAAATTTTCAGAGAGTGTTCCACATAATCTTTTCCCATAAAAGAGAAAAAAACTCATATATAGTTTATGGTAACAGATAAAACATCCACAGCATATATTTTTAGGAAGCTTCACGTGATTATTATTTTTCATATTGATAAACAACTTAAAAATGTTTTAAAATGTTAAGTACTAGAATCGTAAAAATTACTGGAAATCAATTAACTTTATATGCTGAGTTCTAGGTGTGTGAAGTTTTCTCTGTCTCTGAATAAAATGGCAATGCAAATTTTATCTTTATGAAACACATATCAATATCTGAATCAAAATATTTGATCGCTAAGTGAAGGAGAAAAACTAAGTTAATTTTTGTAATTAGATTTATTACTGGAATGTTTGGAGATATCAGATTCTTCTTTTGTTCATGCTTCAGTGGGCTACCTAAGTTCAGGACCCTGTACAGGGCAAAGGGAAGAAGTGGGTAGGGACAGCATATAAACGGGGGTGGTAGGTTAATGCCAGAAGTGTGACTGATTGATTGATTGACATCATCTTGAAAAATCTGGATTAAGGGACTTTATTAAATTTATTCAGGTAGATTTTTAAGTAGAATGGATCACTGACTGGATTCAGCATCTTACCCGTTTGCCAGAACCTGGAAAATTCTTTTGCGCTCAAGAATAATTCACTAAGCAGAATAATACACGTCTTACCACATCACCTACTTATGCAAACTACATTCAATAAGACATACATCTAAATGTATCCAGTTCCTATAATAGAATTAAATTCCAAATATAATCTTATTGCAAATGGCTACTGGTTTTGATACTGGCAAGAGCTAAAAGTAGTTCCAGGGTTTTATGTGTACTAATTCATTTTCTGAGCTCCAAATTATACATTATTTGTCTAACATTTACTTATTCTAAAACTAGAAAGCAGACACAGAAACGCTAAGGAGCAAATGTTAGATTTAAATTTAAGAGTCCACAGTCCACAGTCTAAATTTTGGACATTTTTAGCTCTTTTATTTTTATTTCTTAAAAATAAAACAAGAATGCAGAAATACCTTAGAGATGGAAGTGAAGCCGTAGGATAAAACATATAGTCTCAAAGTTTCCCCAAAGCACTGTGGACTCTCTAAAAATACATCAATTATTTAGCTTTTTCTAACACATAAGACATAAATTGACAATAGGTTTAACTTCATTCTTTCAGATAATGTTTGTAAATTGATGAAACACTAAAAATGAAGGAAAGATATGTATACTAAGGTTTTTAAGATCAATACAGTTGGCCATGGTCCATGCGTATATCTTTGAATGAATTATTAAGTTTGTTAAATAGATCTCAGGGTGACTGAGAGTAGAACTTATAACTTGAGTGTGAACACTGAACATGTTAAAATTTAACTTGGGAACAGTTCAGTATCTGAATTTGAGGACTAGCAATTACCAGGAAGAGTTTGCTAAGGAACCAAAGTTGTTTTTTCATTTGAAGTCAAAAATGTATATTAATCCACCAAACAGTTCTTGAGTGCCTAGTATAAATGAAGCCAATACGGTTAGTGAGCCCTAAGGGCAGCAGGTTTCAGGCATATGACCAAGATTTGATTCATAAACTTGAAAGACTAGCAATCTGGAGAAGACCGTTAATAGCATAGGTAAGTGTAGAATCACGTGTGAGGTTGGCTGAATTAGGAATGACTGAGAGAGAAAATTTTATTTATTTGAACCGTGAAGAGCAAGGACAATTGATACGGAAAACCGAGGAAGGACATTTCTGATAAATGTAAAAGAATGAGAATGAGAAATTTTAAAATGAACAAATAATTTATTAACATTTAAAAATATATTGATGCCAGGTGTTCTCAGTATCTATTTTGGGATGGGGAAGAATGTTACAAAGTCAAAATGCAAAAGTAGTTTGCAAACAGAAAATCAAGGGCATTGAATTCTAAAGACTTGGGATTTT
The DNA here is from genome assembly GCA_028555095.1 of Dicrostonyx torquatus. NCBI lineage: Eukaryota > Metazoa > Chordata > Mammalia > Rodentia > Cricetidae > Dicrostonyx > Dicrostonyx torquatus. The sequence continues at coordinate 12,117,142 of JAQHUG010000011.1, forward strand.
TACTAGAGGAAAAGGCGTTTTAGTAGGGCAGGGATGCCAGGATTGCATTTTATCATAGCAATTTGGAGGCTGCGGCAGGAAGATTGTGTATGAGACAATATTTAAGTTACACTTGATAGTAGCTATGTCAGGCTTGAAAACGTGTATGAAATGTTAAGAGAAAAAGATAAATATAAGAGGCTTTGTTATGGTCACCTATGACCACAGTTTTGGGAGAGAATCACCTGTCTATAAGGTTTTCCACATAGAGTCTTTATACACTGCGTTTGCTCCTCATTATACTGTATGTGGATTGTCTCCAATGAAATCACAGTTTGAGACTTAGATCCCTAGTATCACAACATAACTGGGGCTGGAATTTTTATGAATGGATGCCGAATGAAGTTGGACGTCATAGAGATGCTGTCATTGGAAACAATATATGAAAGGATTAATCCTTTCCTTCAGAATCAACTACTTTCTACAAGACTTGGATGTTACAAAAAAGTAGGATTGGTCATTTCTGGCTTTTGATTTCCTCTGTCTTCACATACCTCCCACTATACCATGGTATCATTTGTCAGGAGGATCTCAGTTGAAGTTGGAAAGGTGAAAACACATCAGACTTTCAATCTCCAAAACTTTTATTTTGTAAGTTCTTAATTTTAGATTTTTTTGTTTTGTTCTTTGAGACAGGGTTTCTGTGTATAACAGTCCTGGAAAACCTGGAACTTGCTTTGTAGACCAGGCTGGCCTCAAACTCATTGAGTTTTGTTTGCTTCTGCCTCCCAAGTGCTGGGGTTAAAAGGCAAGCCATTTTAGATATTTTGTTACAGTACTGTAAATCTGAAAAATGTGTAAAGACAAATTTTTAAGCATAGAAAGGAAAGATCATTTATTGCCAGACAAAGAACAAAAATTGAGACAATGTTTACTAAGTAAAGAGCAAGTAAAGTTATAGAAAAATTTGGAACTATAATGAAATACACACAATGACTTCTATCCTTACTGATTATTACATATGATAAGTGATGGCCTTATACATACATGTACTGTGAGAGTGACGTTGCAATTTTCTTCAAATGTAAAGTGAATAGACCTGCCCCCATCTCCATGTTTCCTCCTTTTTCTTATCAGTTCTAGGGTAACATCTCCAACAATCATTACCTTGTAACTTATTTTACCACATTCCATCTTGCATTGTTTTTACAATATATCCTCATACCACATCTTTAACAGCAAACTTGATTATCTCATCTTCTGCTTAAAATCTTATAATGCCTTTTGGTTTTGGAATATAGTAAGCTAAATTCTCAAGGTAAACTACAAAGGTTGAGCTACCATTGCCTTGCCTCTGCCATGGTATCTAGTTGTATGCCAAGCTTTCTCCACTCACACAAGCTTATTTAAGTTTTTTGAATGACCTCAACAACATCGACTTTTAAGTTCTTTTAATATGCCCATGTCTTTATTTGGATTATTCAATTTTGTTTTTCTTCCTACTTAAGCCTAATCTTTAAATTCTGCTCAGTCTTGCCTTCTCCTACATCAAATTATGCTCAAATGATCATTTCTTCTTTAATCCTCTAGGCTAGATTCACATGCTGTGGGAGCACATTCTGCTCCTTCAGTCGAAATTATTTAAGATACCAGCCCACTTGGGCATGGTCTCTTATACTGTAAATGCAGCTGCAAAGCATATGATCTCTCTCTTGTTTCTGGCTTTCACTTCCAGTTGCTACATTCTGTTCCTGTTTGCACAGAGGACTGTTATTTAGGACAGTGATCCGTAAGTTTACCTTAAATAAATAGCCCTTTATTATTCATAATTCTGAACTGGTGTGGGATTATTTTGTGACATCTGCCTTCACTCATCTTTGGTTTTCCTTACATTTATTCCATAGAATACCATGCAGTTTTATTTTCATACACTTAGAAATTTATTATATATGATATTCCCTATCATGTGTTTCTTTTCTGCCAAATAACTAACTCCATTACTAGCAATCTGTGTTTGCTTTATCTTATAACATTCTGTCCTAATTATTTTGTAAAACTTTTAACTTTTGGGGTCCTCTTACATGATGATACCAGTGCCTTAGAAGGAGGGGTTGTGTATTCCATTTAGAACTGAGAACTCCACAGTCTCCTATTTTCTGTATGTTGACTAATTTGTTTCTCTGTATTACTACCTACCACAAAAGAAGTTTCTCTGATAAATATAGTTGTTATATGTATATGTATATATGTATATATATATATATATATATATATGTGTGTGTGTGTGTGTGTGTGCATGTGTATAAGAATAAGCACAGAAAAAGAAAAGGAGGTCATTAACTTGAGAGAGAGTGAAACAGAAATGGTGGCATTTGAAGAGCGATAATATGGGGTGTGTTGGATGAAAGAAAAGAGAAAGGAACAAGTGATGTAATTATATTTTAACAAAATAAAACAAAGGAGAAGCTTCTCTAATTAGATGAAACATGAATATACAAATGAGTATAATAATAAGAATATAGGAGTGAATTTTGCAGAATAATAGTATTAGGTTCTCCTGTAGAGAGCTTAATTCGCCATGGGTTTCTGACACAGTTAATAGTGTCAGGCATAAGTTCTCACTTGTACATTAATTAGGCTTTAAATTCAAACAGAAAATGGTTTCTCCTATAACATTTATACCAATATTGTACCAGTGGATATATCTTGCCAGTTCAATTTTCATTGTTTTCATATGGTTCACAGTTGAGTAAGATTGTTGATTCCTTTTTCTCCCAAGGAACCCTGTACAGAAATTTCTAGTACCATGAAAGTAAGTAGTAGGGATGAAGCTGCTAAGTTGCCATCACTTGAATTCTCCATATCCAATGACTCATATATGTGGTCTCCTAATGCCTTACCATTAAGTACTGGAGGGTAATTAAGAGCAATGACAACAATATGTAATTTTTGGGGAGAGGATTTTGTAGGGCCTCAGTGATCAACAACTTGAAAGTAGAAACCCATACTTGGCACTGGGAATTTTATTATAAAGCCAATGGTGGCTAGCAGAGGCACTATCATTGTCATTTTCCACCCATAATAGGGCAACTCCACTTATACTCCCTGAGAATATATATATATACTCCCTGAGAATATATATATATATATATATATATCATAAAATTTTTGTAAAAATTCGATAGCAGTAGGTCTCCACAGGTAATTTTCAAAGGTCTTTTGTGTTAGTTATCCTTCCCTTCACTACCTTTTCCACCCTTGTAGTGTTCTCGATGTGAGTTCTTAGCTGTTTCTGTTCCCATGTCTTCACTCTAACATTGTGGTGTTTAAACCTGTGTATTCTTAAGCACAATTAAATACTTTCTTAACATTTTCCTTGTCATATTGTGTTTATCACAGCAATAGAAAAGTAATTAATACAGAAGTTGGTATCAGAAAGTGATCTATAGCTGTGACAAACCTGGACAAGCTAGGCTTTGGATGAAAGTAGGAAATTTAGTGGTTTCTTAGGCTACAAAAGGAATTGACTGTTACAAGTGACACTTAAGGGAAAACCTGATAGAAGTTTAAAAATAAAGATCTTCTCCCATTCAGTAAGATGCCTTTTTGTCTTAATGACTGTGTCCTTTGCTTTACAGAAGCTTCTCAGTTTCAGGAGGTCCCAACTGTGCCACTGGGGTTTTACATAGGAAGTGATCTCCTGTGCCCATGTATTGCATGCTACTTCCCACTTTCTCTTCTATGAGGTTCAGTGTGGTCTGATTTATATTGAGGTCTTTAATCCATGTAGACTTAAGATTTATGCATGGTGATAGACAAGGATCAATTTTCATTCTCCTACAGGTTGACATCCAATTATGCCAGCACCATTTGTTAAAGATGCTTTCATT
>JAQHUG010000011.1:12131891-12147660 GCA_028555095.1 Dicrostonyx torquatus
CATCTACTCTTTGAACCTGTAAATCTTGCTGTCATGCTATAAACATTTAAATTTACCTGTTTTGATTTACTACTTATTTATAGAATGTAATTAAAGCAGATAGTTGAAACAGCTATTATTTTTAAAAAGAATTAAGCTGTGGTAGACAACTTGCGGCATACACACTTAGAACACTGCAAGTCTGCTTCCCCTTAGGTCAATGGCAAACAGTGAAGAGTGACTTCAGGATTCTTAACTAATCAGAGACTTTCAAGGGAATATAGAGTTTTGACTTTCAAGGCAACATTAGATATTTTAACCCAAGTAAGAAATACATGTGTTAGCAGAGGTAAACTAAGAGAGGGACCTAACAATCAAACAAGCAAGCAAACCTGTAATAGATCTATATAATATTTAGGTCCTCAGTCCTGGAGGAATAACCAAATAATGTCAGACACATGGCATACTTCTGGTTAACCTGCATACAGACATGATCCAAGCCTAGCCTTGTCTAGGTTTAACAAAAAAATCATTTTCTACATTTCACGAATGTGGCAAATGATATAAGCAGGTATTTTATAAAAATAGACTGATGAATGATAAGATTTTTACATGGTGCTAGTTAATATAAATAATTCCATAACAAGTATTCCTCAGGTGTAACCATATTTCTCATGTGGATATCATCATTTGTCTATTGATATCCAAAACAAAGGCCATAGCAATAATCAAAACATTTAATACAATTTGTAAGACTCATGACATTTCACATGGTCATGATTGAAAAATTGAAAAAGAAGGCTTTTCTATAACTCCTACAATGTTACTATAAAATAAATTAGAATTATAGAATCAATATTCAAATAATACTATGATCTAATTTGAGGATAATAAGATAATTATAAAACAATGCTGGCATACCATAGTTATGAGATATTATTCCACATGGAGTTATTTAATCTAAAACCTATAGCAAATTTAATTTTGATTTTCCTCATGGGGGTTCAGAATCCTACTATTAATTTTATTTCATTTTTTTTTCTTAAGTGAAAGTAAGTTTTAATGCTCTAAAACTAAAAGGTAATGCTGGTTATGTAACAGTAAGATTAATTGAATTGTAGTCTTAAAATATTCCATATAACATACAAGTTTTATCTCAAGAAAGCTTGGTTTAAAAATGCACCAACCACTGGGCGGCTCAGCAGATCAGCCTGCTCAATTAAGCTTTCCTATGCATCAGCAAATATATGTCTAGGTGCAGATGAATTCAGAGAAGCATATGAGACAGCTTGGAATTTTCTCTTTTCCCCCTTTTTTTAATTAAGAATTTTTAAATACAATCTTTTCTCATTTTACATAGCTATCCCTATACTCACTCTCTCCCCTCCTCCTACTCCACCTTCCCCGCCACTCCATGCTTCCATCCACTCCTAAGAAAGGGTAAGTATTCCCAAGGGGAGTCAACAAAGTCTGACACTTCACTTTGAGGTAAGACCAAGGTCTTCTTCTTAAATCTAAGCTGAGTTTGGTAACCTATCCAAAACCAATGTGCTCCTAAGGCATTTGATTTTAAAAATAGGGCTTGACACTGGCATTTTATCTTTAACATGTCTTTTTTCTTAACAAAACAAAACAAATGCTAGCATACTAATTGGAAATTTTCTTTCAAGTAGAACAATTATTGTCAAAGCCCATTCCTTAAAATCAAACACCTTAAAATAACCACAGTAACTAATATCCATACGTTGGAAAATCTATCTATCTATCTATCTATCTATCTATCTATCTATCTATCTATCTATCTATCTATCTATCATCTACCTACCTACCTACCTATACATAATACTCATTCAGTATAATAAAGGAAGTTCCAAATAGTTAGGAGAATTGCAAAACAAAACTTGAAACATCAAAACACATTTTGCATGGGAGAAAGAAAACCAAATATAATTATGCAGATAAAACTTAAGTGCAAACACTGTGCTCTATAGAACATCTTCTGTCCCTATTGTGAACTCTTCTTAGCCTATTTTGTATTGGTTCATACTTATAAAACAAAACAAAACATGCTCTTTACATGCACTCTCATGGGCAGGAACTGGAATGTCCAAGTCATCTAAATTAAATAAGTATCTTTCTTCTAGGTACTTACTTTCTGTAGTGAGGATGTCTTTATTTAACAGGGGAAAGATACCGATGGAATTGATGCTAATCTTACCACAATTGTTATTAGTACTTATGAAAAGAGTGAACTGCTAGATAACATAATAGTAGGAAATAGAATGCTGTTTGAAAGCCCAGGCTCGTTTTAATTTTGGAAATCTAATTTAATTCTATTACAATATTACCTAAAGTATTGAGATTTTTAGTTTTAATTTTATGTGCATGGATATTTTTGATTGCACGTGGTCTGTGTACCTCATGTGTCCCTTGTGCCTGAGGAGGCTAGAAGGTGTTTTGTATACTCTAGAACTGGAGTCACCGATAATTGCAAGTCTCCAAGTAGATGCTGGATTTGAATCCAGGTCCTATTCTATTAACCAATGAGTCATATCTCCAGTCCCAATTCTGAGTTGACATCCTCAATGGACCCCATATTTTGAAATTGTCTTACCATGAAAAATTGCAAACATTATATAATGGATACATACTATATACATTTATACATGCCATAAACTATTCAAGCAATGAACTTAATCACCTTCCACACATGTTTTATGTATTTTTTGTTTTATGTATTTTTTAAAAAAATATTTTGCTTGTTGTTATAGACTTCTAAGAAAACTCCAGATGTCATGTCTTCTGGTCATACACACTTGACTATGTTTCTCTATGTTACAATAACTTAGTGACTTTCAAATCATAATGAAATGCAAATCAAAATGAACCCATTCTTTTTAAAACACCTTCTTTCTATCCTTACAGAACATTTTAATCTTTCCATGTCTTAAGTCAAACCTTACCTTCAAAGTAACTGTCCCTCCTCAGCTGTGTCTTCTTTGATGACTTTGTAACACGAACTTCATTTCTGTGTTTTTTGAATAATGCTAGTCGCACAGAGGGTTCTATGGAAAAAAGACAAGAAGAAAGACCAGCTCTTGGTTACTCCTTCTCTAGTATGACCATGTTTTTCCGTTTGCTCTTATTAACAATAATACACATTCCACTGTGTCTCTGTGAAATTTCCAATGCTGTCTTAAACTGATAATGTAAAAAAGTGTCCCGCACTTATATATTCTTAGTCGTATGATCAACTCTATGACCCTCCTTTAGTATAAAACCAGAAATATTAACAATATTGTGAAAATTTGAACATATATACTTTGACATCATCTTTATATTTGGGAGTCATGCTACAGTTATTTTAGTTTCCTTTCCTACTATTTCCCCTCAAACTAGAAAAAGCAGTTGATTACCAGGGAGGACAATATATTCACTACATCCACCCTACACTCTACGGAGAACACAGCTGTGAGATGGAAGCAAGAAACCAGCTCACTAGAAAATCTTGATATTGTGAAAAAGTGGTGGTTTCTCTTCCATAATAAGATATTTACAGAACAATGAAATCATATGAATTTTTCTATATTTTAAAGAAATAGTATTAATCTATCATATTACAGGATGAGTCACAGTAAATGTAGGACCTTGCAATTTTTTATTAACAACAAATGATTGTGTGGAATGTGAAAAATGGGTCTTGGCCCTGAAGAATTTAGAGATTTTTGCCTAAGACTGAAAAATACAGGGATGTAAGCACTAGGGGATTAAAACGTGTGGAAAAGTAAGCACTTTTAGTATGGTAAAACCATCATTTCAGGGTGGTACACTTTTTTTTAACTATCATAGTATTTGGAAAAAAAGTCTAGGGGAGTAGAATCTTTGATTAATGTCTACTGTAAAAGAATTAAATCAAACAAAACGTCAAGATTTTAAATATTGAAGACACTAAAGCACATTAATAGTTTAGTGCTAAAGTAGTAAGTTCCAAACTGTACACTGAGAGGAGAAAGAAAAGCATCTGTGGAGGGATGCTCCATGATGAGTAACCTGGCCATTCCCAGGAGTCTTCCAGCGTAACTGAGCCCCACTAAAGGTCATTTTCATGTTTCACAAACACTATTTGGATCATGTCTACAGAAACTATCAGTCAGTGTTTGGCTCCTTTCTGAGGTAACTGCACCCTATGATATTATAATCACTGGAAGTTCCTACAAAAACTCTCTAGGAATTAGCCGCAATAACAAATGTACAGACACTCCCCAGCACAGTTAGGATGCTATATAAGTCATCCTCAGACCTAGGATATCTCAAAAGAAACAGAAGTCAATTATGGAAAATACAATTTCAATGGCACATTGCTGTGCTTCGCCATAATCATCTTCCCACTCTCTTAGTCTTCTTACACTCTTATTAGATCTATGTTGCTTTTAGAAGGATGGTGTTGCAATTCTATGTAACTGAGTTAGATATCAGTACCAGCTTTTTACCAGTTGTAGAAATGTGAACACACTGATTTCCCAATCTGTATTTTCCCAACCTGAACAGTTCTGACTTTTCCATGCGAAAGGTAAAATGGTTGGAAATGGATCATGCTCATTGCCTATGTGTAGGCACTCAATAAATGATACAAACAAACATAAAGCAATGTAAATCATAACATTTTCTAATAATTTATGTTTTTGGCAAATACTCTGAATATAGGAAATAGATAGACGGATCCATCATTGGTTACCTTTTACTCCAAAGAATAAAACATTATGGATAAAAGACTGGAACTTCCTTGGAAAAAACAATCAAGCATTCTTTCTCTGTACAGATTCATATGTGAAGCAGGGGTATCACTGGTACTCATACTGTTATTCAGAGCCAATCCTTTAACACACAGAAACTATTTAGAATGCATGTGTGAAAAATACTCATGGAAATAACTTTATTTTCCAAGAGCATATGAGGAGCACTACTGCATCATAAACATCCTTTTAGTTTCAGAACATTTTGATTGTATCACCTTAAACTGATTCAAAAGTTCATTTCAATTGCAAAGAGATAATGATAAGAAGACTGACATATGGTGATTTAATATGAGAAATACTACAGTTTCAGGGGATCTGACACCTTCAACCAATGTGCATACAGTGAATTTGAATAAATTATTAAAAAAGAGAAAAAAATGGATGCCAAAAGTCCCCGGATATAACACCATGAATTATAACATTCTGAAGTTTAGAAAACACATAGTCAAGTAGGAAAGACAGGAAAAGAGGGATACTGTCAAAAGAAGAGCTTGTGGATCCGTTTGTGTACATTTACAGTGGGCCAGATCCCAGTCCACCTTTTCCTAGTTATACGGATATGAGCAAACTGCTCTTGCACTCTGTCAAGTCTTTCCAACATTGTCTTTGACTATGAGAATTGACATACCGTGTGCACACTACATGCTCACATGAGTGTAGGCACTCAATAAATGCCACAAGCAAATGTAGCTGAGCACAAATAATGCCAACATTTAAAAATGATTGAATTACTGGAAAATACCTTTACTCATTCATAGAATAAGGTAGGCTTTTAAGAGAATAGGTAGATGGACCCAACATTGTTCACTTTTAAAGTATGTTTTTCTCATTAAATATACTTCTCTGCCATTATTGTTACTTTAAAAGATCTTTCACTCTCCTAGAATGCCTTGCCAGTGTAAAAAAATAATTTTACACATCTAAAGAGACTTTCAAGTCTCTTGACTTGAATCTGATGTTTATAACCATTATCTCATTAAGTCATTATTATTTTATTTAAGTTCCTATGACAACATCTATCATTTTCATAATCTTTTTTTCAGTTTCTATAGTCTCAGTTTTGATTAACTGTGGGGTTCCTCTGCAGAACACCTCCCCCCCCACCCCCATAAGGAATGGAGCCACCTGCCTGCAACTGGCCCTGGCTGAGGAGAAGTGCCCTGCTAGCCACCCAGCCCTTTGGTTCTAGAGACAATCAGTTGCAGCAGGGAGTCCAGTCAAGCAGGAACTCGTTTATTTTCTTACAGCATGCAACTTATAAAGCAAAACCCCACAAATCCCAGAGGAAGTAGAAGGAGAATTAATCAGTCACATCTGCATAAGCCGCAGCTCCTATAGTCCCTAATGGAGATCACCAGGGCACCAGGTATTTTAAGTCATCTTACCCCATCTTTAACTCCAAACATCCTTTTCATAAATAAGTTAGGATTCCTTCACCCCACTTCTACTCCCCTTCAGTGCCATCTTGGCTGGAAATATATTTTGTGGGCTCTGTCATGTCACTGTTTTGTAAATTTTGTGCCTTTTTTTTTAGCTTTCACGCTTTTGGCGTAGCTGTCATGCTTTTGGTACCAAATGCGCCTTTTACTAAATGCCACTGTTTTTGGTACTAACTTGGCTACTCCAGCCGCCTATGTGCTCGATTCAGTCCACAATTAACTACCTTAATGTCATTCTTCTTACACAAAATGATGCAGGCAGAAGGGGCTTGGAGGCCTTACCTGTTCTGAGGGATGAGTTGGGGGGAAGCAGGGTTCGAGAGTGGAAAGAAGGGCTTGAAGGGGAACTGTGGTTGGTGTGTAAATTGAATAAAAATTTAAATATACATATAAGTTTATACATATATATATATATATAATGTAGTTATTGTGACTTTTTTAAAAGACAGGGTCTCAAACAATCTATGTAGGCTGGTCTCAAACTTTTGAGATAATTTTAACTTCACCCTCCTTGCCTTTACGTTCTGAAGGAATTTCAACCATCCACCACCATGCCCAATTTTTGTGAGCTGCTGGGGGCTCAACCCAGGGCCTGCTGCATGAGAGACAACAATCTTCAAAATGAACGACTGTATTAGTGACTTTTATATTGCTGTAATAAAGCATCTAGACTGAAAACCAACATAAAAAGAGGGAGTTTATTTTAGCTTATGATTACTGAGCGATAAGAGTCCATGATGGTTGAGCAGAGCCATGGCAACAAACAGCAGTTGGCCATAAAAGAAAGATGCTGAGAGCTCACATTTTGAACTAAAACCCCTGACAGCAGGCAAGGATTTTAAATTAGGCCCTGCCTCATGTGCTTCCTCTACCTCTGATCGTTCCTCCAAGCAGTGTTACCAACTGGGGACCAAGTGTTCCCATGCTTAAGACTACAGCAGACAGTTCTAATTTGAGTCTCTGCATTCAACTTCCTGTCTCTAGTTTATGGCCAGAAAATAATGTCAATTTCATAAATTCCACATCAAATGTTTTCAAAGGTAGCTGCAGTTTTAGCACTGTCCAAAACCTAAGTCTCTTCTGTTAAATCAAGGCAATCTTTTAGTTGTAAAGTCTTGTAAAATGAAAATGCAAATCACATACTACCATCATACAGTTCCACAGTATAGACTCTGTATCTGTTACCATTCCCAAGAGGAAGCCTAGGGACACAGCATGGAAATACTGGACTAAAGCAAGGCTAGAACCCAGCGAAGCAAAGACCAAATCCTGCTGCTCTGTGTCTCATCTCCAGGACTCCGATTTCAAAGGGCTAGGGGCTCTTGCCCTTCATTTTGCTTCCTACAGCAGACATCTCTCTCTGGCCAGCTCCACTCCCTTTATACAGCTCCTTGGAAAATATTCCTAACATCTTGGGGTTTCACTTTCATAGACTCACACATTGGTCCTTTGCCCTCTCAGGCATTTCACAGAGAAACTCCTCTGTCACATCCTGCCTGCTCTTATCAGCTCTCTGAAAACACGAAGTGAGAATCTCTACTTCTCTTACACTAACATCGGTCTTGTCTCTAAACCAGCACCACATGGAAAACATGGATAAGTGGTTTGGGATCCACAGTGGCCCTCTTGAACTACATTAGCACCAATTTTATTTGCATATACCTGCATATTATGCACTAATTTAAATATAAAATCCCATATATAAATCTATAATTGAGTCAAGACTAAAAAAGCCATAAATATACACTTTAAAAGGTTTATCAATATTTTTAATGTAATTTGTTGGAGTCAGGTGCCAGGCATATTAGTAGATTCATGGAGTTTTAGGCAAAATAGATAGATACTCGATTGCTTACAATTCAAAGTGAATTTTATTATAGATTTTGGAAGTGCAACAAATAAGTGTTTGACTAAAATTCTTGTTGATTCTTTCTAGAACTCTTTGAGGTCACTAAAATAAATCTTAAGAAATTTTGTCAATATTAATCATTCTTGATCTCCCTTACTTACACAGCTTAATTACCACATTGGAAACTCCTTTCCCACAACCTAAGAACAGCTTAAAATGCGCAAAATGAATCTTTCCTAATTTTCTACATTACTTAATTCTTGGATATGATGTCATGGTAGGAACTGGCTTAAGCCATGTTTTCTTGGAAAAAACCCACCAACAAACACCTACTGAGAGAGAATGACATACTTAATGCTATGAGGTGTTAAAATAATTGGTGAATCATTTCTATCCTGTCCGTCACCCTTCCTTCAAAAGTAAATTAACCTGCTTTGTTTCATCTTTTCTTTAATTACAAAAGTTTAATTCAACATGCACAGATCTGATGAATACAGAGAAAACCATATTATTTTAGCATTCTACATTTTCTGCCCTTATATTTGGCCAGCATCTGTGCACCCAGATCCCTCTACTTAGCGCTTCTAAGGCACGCTAGGCATCCAACCCAGCCACCCATTCCCTCTCCTCAGCCCACTCGGCTAGTCTTACTCCCAAATATGCTCACTACCCTCGGGTTATTGACCCTGCATGTTTTCAATCGACCAGGAACTCTCACTTTACACACGATGTTCTTCACTGTAGGCCTGTATCTTAGACTTCCCTCAGTGTCTGATAACTCCACTTCTGGCCACCAAATTCTGAAGTTGCTTTTGTGTCTCCTTCAGCAGGTAAACAGAGCAAACAGATGGGCAATGAGCAAAATGCGACTAGTCAGTATTGTTTCTAGCTGATGTCAATCACGAAGGAGAAAAAAAAAAAAACAAAAAAACCCAAACCACTTACTGAGAAGAACAACAACCACAACCCAAACAAACTGAGTAAACCATGACAACAATAACGTCACACAATGTTAAACTCCTCTCCAGACTGTCAAGTAATCCCGTCATCATTTTCCCATTCTTCCCTCTTCTGCTTCTCTTAGTTTTTTTTTTTTCCTACGCAAATGATACTTTATATCAAAGTAGTAAGATGAAACAAACCAGGTGTGGGCCAGAGGCCTGTAAACTCTGTTATGCAGGACACTGGGTCCTGCTGCCCCTTACAGCAGATGGCTTTATTTATGCCAGCAGATTTCCGCAGCACTGGGGCTTCCCTCACAGCTGCCCTCACTTGTCCTCAACTGTGTTTCATAATTAATCAGTTTCTGCAGCAGTTTTCTTCCTCTATCGGCAATTTATTTCATTAACTCACACTTCATCCACTCACTGGGCTTTCGGTTCCTGCCATGTTTTCAGTTTAACAGTAAATGAGTATTGTGGGTTCATCTTCCTTAGCTAATGAAGGTATGTAAAAGATACAAACAGGAAATATTCAGTGCTTTCTCCGGACCAGATTATTTTATATTTTTTCATGACTGATATTTAAAGCTTCTTCACTCTATGTGTCTATTTGGCCTCTTTGAGGATCACTGCTTTGAGAATAGAATGTAATTCATAGACGGTGCCACACATACACACCCTGCTCTCTTCAGCCAACAGAACTAGGGAGTCCCACAGCACTTTTGTGGACAATGCTGCCCTCTCATGGCTTCAAATTTTCATGTTGGCAAACTTTTCACTTAAGATGTATTGACTATGTCTGCTAATATTTAAGATTTTCTAGGAAACTTTACAGTTTTAGCAGTATTTAGATTTAACTATTGCTTTCAAACATTAGTGGCTACAATTTTAAATCGTGGTCATATTCATGTAAATTAACTAAATATCACCAGTTGAATTATGAAAGTTAGAAAGGCAACAGGAATTGGATTTATATTTTAATCTCTAAATGAAAACCAATTGTACAGAGTCTTAAATAATTTACTTGTAGATTAAAATGGTTTAAGTGCTAAATCTCAGACTTAACAGAAGTTAAACAAAATGTGATCATTCCAGAAGAGCCCTCTGGTTTCCTTTCTTTCTCATTTTTAACCTCTTTTATCCCAACAGGTATGTCTACTTTAAGGAGGGAGTAAGGGAAGTCACGAGAACCATGAGAGACTCCTTATTAAATCCTTCATTTAACATTCTGAGTGTAAAGTCAAATTGATTTTGTGTCATTAATAAATGTTGATGTAAAAAAAGCAGCAAACATGAAACACAAAGATTCAAATTTCTCAATCAGTGGTAAAGAGTCTACTGGAATCCGTAAGCTGTTGATGATTTTCATTTACAAAGTCACAATTGTAGGCAACAACCTTTACCTGACCCATCCTGCTCATTCACCACTGCCAAACACTGACTTAAAAATGCAGTTACAAAGTCTGCTGTGGGCTTTCTTTTCTCATTTTTGACCCTATTATGCCCCCTTGTGACTGACGAAAAGAAACTTCCTTTTTATTTAAGGATTAATAGCTGTGACCACAAATTTAAAATAAATAAGCAAAATACAAAGAAAGGAAAAGTCACATCTATACAGATATTACTTGCTGAATCATTTGCTGAAACATTTAATATGCTGACTAATCAAACTTCCTCAACCAATACGAATTGGTTTTGATGATAACAGCAGGAAGAAAGACATTTACAGTTGAGGAATCATGAAAGTTTTGGCGACGTAAACTTTTCCTCAGCTCTCTCCATGAGAGGTGACTGCAAGCATGGTGTCACTTCTATTAACAGAAGGTCTAGCAAAACTTCTTGAACAGAAAAAGCAATTATTTGCTGAATATTGATTGGGTCAGTTCTCAATCCATTTTGCCTTTGAACTTGGCATGGAAGTTTCACAACTTCTGGGTTTGGAGTCACTATTTCACTGACATAGACATAACATGGTTCGGTTCACAGCAGATGAACTTCTTGGGGGCTTCCAAAATGAGTGAACAGCAGGTATAGGCAAAGGGAAGGCGCGGCACCCACTCATATACATTTTAGCATGTTGAAATGTCCAATGCTTTGTATCTAATGAATGGGCTACAGAAAGTAGTTATCTCTAAAGGATAGAGCATAGAAATTAAAATAGCTAATAACACAACAATATAGAAAAACTACATGTGGAAAAACCCATAAATGAGTTACCATGAAATTTTAATGGCTAGTGACTTATCTGTCAATTGACTTATTATACAAGTATTTGATGTATTAAAATAAGAAAATAGCTTTGTTATTTTAATAGATATTTTAAGCATTTTCAAATATGTACACAATTCAGAATTCAATGAACACTGAAAACAAATGTAATTTCTGAACTACAAGAATAGATTTTTCTTCTTGGCTAATTATAACAAAAGTGCACATTAGAAGAGCCATGAGCCTTATTGCAAACCCATGAATTCATGAGATGATAAAGATAAACATTAAATCCAATATGTAGATAATTTTAAATAGTTAAGAAAATATATAAAATCATAGCTGTTTCCGAAATTTTTATATTTATCCTAGATACAAAACTGAATCAAAGTGTCTAAAGAAAGATACATGACTTGTACAATTATTTCAGAAGTGAATAGGGAAAAAATAAGAAGATGCCTTCCAACTTTTGCCAAATATTTCAAAGCTCATAATAAAAAAAAATTACATTTCTTTTCCAGGGATCATATGTGAAATCTCTATAGATAAAATCCACCAAAGTTATGTATTTAGTTTACTTACTGACTAACCAAGCAACTTGAGAGCTCTCAAAGGAACGAGTCCATTAAGCGGATGGTTTTTGAATCAACATTCCATTAATTTACCAGCTCAGAGAGAAACTATAGCATAATTGCTAGAGTGTGCAAAACACAAAAAAGTCAGTACTAATGTGTACGAAATAGGGAATTTTTTTTAAAAAAAGGGCAAAATATATCATTAAATGTGATAGCATAAGTTTCTTAGGAAGCTGAGGATTGTAGTTATTATCTTACGTATAGTTACCTGTGCATTAATTTCTGTTTATATTAAATATGACATGGAAAGCTTAATAAAATTTTATAGTCAATATCACACACAGCTACTAGAGGCCATTACTTACCTAACTTTCTCCTTAATTTTTTTGATTTCATTTTCTCTGCTCTCTTTAGCATCTGCTGAGCTGTGGAAATATCCTTAAAGCCCCTATTGAAAAGATAAATGTAAGATATCTAAAACCTAGTTATGCATAGATATACATGTAAATGTACAAGTTTCAATTATATCACATTCAATACATTTGTAATCTCACTTAAGAAAGCCTAACTTATTGCACAGGTTAGTTAGTTTCTTAAAGAAGAATAACTTCTTGAATGCCCCCCCCCCCCGCTTCCAATATCTATCTTGGATATCAAACAGTCCTTCAATTTCTTATTCTCTTTGGTATAAAATGGAGGACTTACCATTCTTCTGAAATTTTTTCCTCCTTTTCAGATTGCAGTAAACTCTTTCTACTTGTGTTTGATTCAGGTGTCCTAGATAAGGTTCTGTTTCCAGATCTGTTAACAGAATTGCAATTTTTTTTAAAACTGAATCAACACACATACATCAGCTTTTTAAAAAACTACAAGCTGCTTATGTTGTCTCACACTTGAAAATGAAATATAATTTAAGATGCAGAGGAGCTTTATCTTGAAAAGTAATAAAAGTCTTCCATTAATTTAAAATATTTACATTTCAATTACGTGGAGCATATCTCAGTTCTTTTCCTGAGAAGACGGTGGCACTGGGAGTTTTATTCTGGTTCTCCTTTCTACCTGCCAAGTCATGAAGATCGTTTGTACAATTACTGCATTATTTCACCAAAATGTAAGCCTTGTCGTTGCACATAATGGAACCCTAGAATTTTCATGTTTACCGTCACATTGTTTCATCTTCTAAGCCAGGAAATTCACATCTATTTTTATAATGATTCTTCTTTCATAAGAGATATGTACTTTTGTCCTGGCCCTTCATTAGTTCATCCCCGCTTAAAAGAGCAATTTAGCTTACCTGCTACTTAACTGTGTGTGTTCTGACGAAAACAAATTTTCCTTCTCATTGCACAGCCATGCCTGAGCTGGACGCGTGGGTACAGCAAGTGAGGTTTCAGCGTGTTTCAAAGACCGAAAATTCTTATTTTAAAAATGTAAACAAATGTAAAATAAATTGAACACTTCCAGCATTGTTATTGCTACCTAACACGCATAAACCTGAGCAATTGCAAACGGAACATTCATTACAAAATTAAAATGATAATAAGATGCAAGTTTTGGAACATGCTTGAATATTCATTCTTTGGTTGCAAGGTGAAGAATATGCTTTTTGGTATAGCTCATGTATACAAAATGATTAATTGAAAAGCTTAAAACATCTCAGAAAACAAAAACTTCAAAGATGATCAAATAAATAACAGATATTGAGGTCCCTTGACCTCTGGCTGAGGATCCTCAGCTGCTGCTTCTCAGCGTGTCTTTCTGCATTTTCAAAGTGCTGTTAACTAGTGATTTTAGTCTACTGCCAAATATGCAGCTGAGGCACATCATTTTTTTTTCCTGCTGGCTACTGTTAAATAAAGTGTTGAAAGAAATCCAAAGTAAAGAAAAAAAATTATAAAGAGCAAATGAAAGAAAAGCTACATGAAAAATTACATCTGGGGATGAGGAGGAAGTCAAAGGCTTCTAAAAGTAATTATGTTTTTCAGGTCAATAAATTGCATTATTAATCACCACAGCAGAGCAGAACCTTCAGAGCCAGCAAAGATGGAGCAGTCCGAAGTGTCCATGGCAGTTTACCTTTGGCCAGGGCAGCTGATTGGAGAGAGGCGGTGTTTGTGAAGGGAAGCCGGTGGAATCTGAAACTGCCCAGTCTTTCTCCAAGGCATCCTGCACAAGTAACGGCATTAGAGTGGACAAAGCGCAACTTGCAGAGATCTACAAGTTTCCTTGAAACTGTACGGTATATCAGAAAAAGTCCCAGAGTCTACGCGGGCTAGCATTTATAGGAAAGCTTTACTTGCTCTTGCAAGAGGCTGTGCCTCTGGTTAAGGCTCACATTATACAACAATGATGGGGTTTTTCATCCACACACTTTGGTTAAGGAAAGAGCTGATATTTGATTGCTGCAGTAATTAGGTAAACATTTTTCTGCATATTTATTCATTACTGACTTTCAGCTAAGTCTAGAAGTAGCCAAGAGGCATCAGTATTTTAGCTCACTGTCATGCAAATTATATTTTCTATTAAACATTGTTACTTAAACTACAATATTTTAACACATCAGAATCAATGTTCTTTAAATACCACATATAAGCTAAGGCTTGACTTAATTTTTTATTTTCCAAAGTTCTGAAGTATTTTGGGTGGACATAAAAGACAAATTGGTAAGAATGAATAAAAATGTATGGTATATCATTGCTGATATAATTAATCTCCAACACAGCTCTTCAAACTGTGAAAACAGTTTATACTGCAAATATGAAATTTCTCCCTTTTAACTCCTTTCTTTTATCCTTAATCATATTTTTCCATTTATATGATTCCCAAGTTTATTCTTTATTCAATGAACTTATAGTAATTATATAAGTGCTGTACATTTAAGATATAATTATCTGAATTTTATTTAATTGGGTTATCTTATCTATCTTGTAATAAACTCTGTGATTCTTTATGAACAAGGATCACCAGAATGCAAATATCTGTCTCACAATTATACTGAGTGTGAGACTGGCAATTGGGCAGTGAGGGGTAAGTTTAAGAAATCTGCTGATTTTTTTTTTTTTTGGTAATTATAGCAAGTAACAATCTACTTAACACCTGTGACAGAATTTTAACTATTCTCATGACAAAACAATAAACACGCTGGTTACTGTATTTGATCATAAAATTAATATTTTGATTCTACCAGAAAGACATGTTTTAAAGCAGTATGTTGTAAATAACAAGCAACGAATTTTACTTTTCAAATAAATTATTCAAATGTGATTCCTCTCAAATAAAGCAACATTGGAGAGAGAGAGGGAGGACATGAGAGGGAGCTCTCACTGAAATCTTTCATGTTCTTCTTTCCCATATGTTAGGCTGATAAGAAAATGGCAGTCCAGAAACAAGGCTACACTTTGGGGACTCAACAAGGAAAGGAAACAAGAGGGTGGTAGTCAGACTTGGAAAGGAAAGGGTTGACATGAAGGGCATTTACTTTGATATTTCTGGGAAAGTTAAGAAAACAAGATATTGCAAATGTTTGCTGCATATTGAAGCTGCTAATACTAATTACTTGTTAAGTCATGTCAGAAATTCAGTAAACTCCCGCTGACTTCTCATACAGAACGGTTTGTCCAGTTCATGTCAGATGATTAAAAAAAACTTGATATCTGTCCTTTAAAAAAATGAATTGCAGCTCAACATCAACTCCTGACAAGATTTAGGCTCAAATTTTAAAATTAATTTCTGAGAGGCAATGTAGATTAATTCTAGAAATAATCACGGTTTGCTGCACACCAGCTACTATTAAATTAGTGATCTGACTCTAAGGAAAGTGGTTCAAACGAGAAGATGATAATTAGTAAAAGACAATGAGCCATCTGACTTGTGGCTAGGGGAGATCAATGTGCTGTCAGGCCCGGAAAGACTTTTACACTAATCTTATTGTAATAAATTTTAAAAAAGTCCTTTAAAGCACCTGCCCAAAGATTCCAGTTTT
>JAQHUG010000011.1:12158649-12169610 GCA_028555095.1 Dicrostonyx torquatus
AAAAAACTATACATAGAACAGACAGGAGAAATGGAAAAGAGATAATAATAGAGAAAGAACTACCAAAAAAATATGTGAACACATAAATAGAGAGCAAATATCCTTAAAACAGTTTGTCCAGCAGAGAAACCAGAGCAGAAAAGGAGAGTATATTATGGATGGCTCAGGGATGTAATGACTTAATTATGCTAAGTATATGCTGCTACCAAAGTCTCCACTACACAAACAGCTAAAAGTTGTTTTAAAATACCTATAATCATAAGAGATTTTATTATTTTCCTTAGTAGCTCACAAATCACTTGGGGGATTGAAGATTACCTTAAAACAGAAGAAAATCATTTAAGAATCAAGCTTTCCAAAACAATCAGCGCTGGAAGATGGTTCAGTCAGTAACTTGCTGACTATATAAGGATGGAGACACGAGTTTGAATCTCAGCCCCAAGGAAAACTACAGCTGCGGTGTGCACCTGCAATCTCCCTGCCTGTCAGGGAGCTAATGAGTAGAGATAAGATCCAAGAACCTCACTGGGTACATGGAACCATAGGTAACATCATATACATCTATACACACACATTGCTTGATAAAGTTTAATATTTTAAATATTTATAAAGTTTAATATTTTAAATAGTTATAAGTGTTTCAAAACAATATTGAATAATAAAACAGGACAAGTGTTCTAAAACTTATCAGTGCAATTAATTTTATACTTCTAACTACAAGAGTAATATAACCTTAATATAAACACAAAGATAATTATGCAACATTTGAGCTAATAACCAAGACATCCAAGAAGTGCCTGTGAGCAGGAAGGCATATGCTATAGAAACAGCACAAAGAGCAAAGCAAAGCAAAGCAAATAACTCATATCCTGGATAATATGGGGACTGAGGGTGGGAGATGTCATCACAGTACTCAGAACTGTGCACAACTTGTAATTTGCTTACTTCTTGAATTTTCTATTCAACATTTTCATAGTAGGAACTGAGGGAGAATTCTGTATTAACTAAAAGTATCATAGTCACTAAAGACAGAGATGAGGAATTATTCCCTTCAAGAAAGATGAAAGAAAAGATGCCAAGATTTTGCCACCTACAATCCTGGCTTACTAGCTATACATCAAACTAAAAGTTGGATATTAGTAGCACAGTTGTAAATTTGGATAAGGTCAAATATATCATAATGCTCTATCAACATTTTCTCTGTGCTTAAACAAGGCATTAACCTCCAGAGAATCTGGTTCCAGAGGACCAAATAACTTGTATTTTCTTGAGACTTTATACACTGTACAAACTAGGAGGACAGATTAAGAAAAAGGTAGAAAGTAGCAGGAATACCTACCTTATAATGTTACTAACCACCCTAGGAAGTGTCTCAAAGTACACAAAATGACTTGAATGTATTCAAGGATGATGGTGACCTACAGATCTGTAACAACCCGCTGAAGAATTAGCTTTGAAACCCTCTAGAACAAAATCTTAGGAACAGTATTTGCTTGTAGTTGTCACTTACCTCATTATATTCAAAATCCTCTAAATCTATTTCTTCATATTCTTCTCCAGATTCTTCATTCCTGATAGCTTCCAGGGCTGTCACCAGTTTCTTTCGTAAAATAAAGCCTTTCCAAACTGCCTGAACAAAAATGTGAAGTATGTTATGCAGGGTTACAGATCAAACCCTAAACCAGATTCTCTGTGTTATCCCATTAGGAAGATAAAACATCTCAGAACTTAGTTTAATGGCTCAATAATCTGTTTCTTGAACTTTATGTGACATGTAAAACTGCAAGATAAATTAAATGACCGCATGTGTCTGCATCTCTAGAGACTTGTTTTGTGGCAAGTGGAGAAATATCTTTAACACTCCCCTCTACTGCACATGTAGGTCAGCCAATCAATTATCTGACAATTCCTCAAGGACTCATTCTGAATGAAGAAGAAAGACATTTTTTAAAGGTCAATTTTGCTCATTTTCAAATCATTAGGTTTAAAATAAGACAAAGCTCATTGTGAAAAAAAACAGTGAATTTAAATGACCATATTAAGGAGGTAGTATCATGGCCCAAAATAAATTAATTTCAGGAAAAAAAATTAAGTCAACACACAATAATGCAGCTGAAAACAGTCAGGTCCTTTAACATTTCTGAAGTAGAGAAGGTCCCCAGCCTATGTCCTCAAGCACAGTAATGCTTTAGATAATAAATGATGTTCATATTTTCCAAGAGTGATCTTTAGGATGCATGAGGTATAAAATCAATGGAGAGATACATGAACATATAGAAGTACATAGGTATGCATGATTGCTTACATATAAGAATGAAATGCTAAATTATGAAATTAATTTTAAAATGGTTGTCTATGAATGCTAAATGACATCAAGAGAAGCTTGAATTTTTCACTGCTTAGGAGGTGGAGACAATGCATCTAGGTGAGGCTTGAAGTCAGTCCAGTTTAACAGTCAGATCCAGGTCTTGTCTCAAAAATTAATAATACAAAGCTTCAGTTCTCTGATCAATCAACCTTTGTTTGAATATGAATTTGAAACTGTATGTATGCTCACAATAATTATAAAAAACAAAGTAAATTAATAAGAAACAACTAGAATATAATAATGGGATTCATGCTCTGTATATATTGTATAAGTTATTTAAGGTGATTCTGAAAATTTATTTTGATTTTAAGGATGAACTAAAGAACAAATGTAATGAAAAGCTTCATTGAATAAATAATAATATGCTAATCAATCAAGTTAAAATTCATTTTGAGATCTGGTCTTGGTGTTACTAAAGCAAACATTTTACATATTTCATTCTCTTCCTTCCTTTATTAATTTCCTAATTAGCAAACAAAGTAGCATTCTAGTTCATGAATCCTTTCATACATATTTTTTCTCTTGATTGATTCTACTTTCCCTTCTCTTCCCCTCCATTTCTATAGGCCATGGGCCCATTGAAGCCTTCTATTACCAGAATTCCTCTCTTTCAATTTCACTTCTTGACTTCTAAGGTTGTAACTGAAGCAGATAAGTATAGAACTTTAAAATTGTTAGAGTTTTTAAATATATTTTTATAATAGCTATCAATTAGGTCAAATTATTAGCTTTCCCTACTCAAATTTTAGATGATTTGACAAATACTACATTGAGACAGTAGTGCTTGGAAACAGGAAGTAACAAATCACCCAACTTAAAAAGGCTCAAGACCAGATGGATTCAGTGCAGTATTCTATGAGTATTCTTCAAAGATCAAACATCAATACTCCTCAAATTGTTCCATAATAGCAAAGAGAGGAAACATTCCAAATTCTTCTTATGATTAACATTTTTATCACTTCAGAATCAAAACCAAATAAATATACAACAACAACAAAAAAGAGATTGATGGACCAATGTCCCGTATTAGCATACATTTTTAAATCGTCAATAAAATACTTGCAAACTACAGTCAAGAACACATACATGAGACACAGTCAAGGCATTGTTATTCCAGACACACATGAATTGTTTCATCTATCTAAATCATGTATACTCAAGTTCAGAAACCACATGGTCATTTTAGGCTACTGACTTTCAGGTTAATTTTGTATACTGCTACTTTATAGGTTATTGTTTTTAGCTATAGGAATAATACTAAAAGAGCACATGAACTTAAGAGGGAAATGTGGTGAGGGGAACATGGGATGTTGAAATGGGAAGTAGATTTGTTCAAAATTTATTATATGTGCAATTAAATTCTCCTTAAGATGAAAATAAAGCAGATAATAATAAATGGGAAAGTATAAAACATCAGTAGCTTTTCTATATCAATTATAAACATCTGGCAAAAGAAATAAGGAAACAAAACAATTTCTAATAGCCTCATAAAATATTTTGAAATAAAATCAAATCAAGAAACTAAATTATTTCTACAAAGAAGAGAAGTTTTAATATCATTGTGTGGTTTAGCTTGAACCACAATCATGGTCATAATATTTCAGATTTTAGGACTATTATCTACAGCCTTGACAGTCAGCACAACCATAGCCACCTGCGAGTCAGCCTGTGGCCTGCAAATCTATGCAAGTGTCAAATAAATTCAAGTAACTTTAAATCACTGAAATGTTTTCAAATAAAGAATAACTAAATGAAAGAGGAGTAAAATATTTTTATGACTAACTCCACTACCAAAAGATTAAAATTAACCTGAATATGAAGAGCAGCCTTCTCCTTTTGTTCTTGAATATTCATAATATTTTTTCTTATTTCCTTATTTAAAGTAGTCTGGTTATTGATGGGGGTATTTTGCAGAACTTCTGTTGTGGCAATATGAATTTGTGCAGAAAAATCAATCTGTCTGCGTGCAATGTAACTGCGCCATTGTGTTTGAATTAACACAGCTGCCTTACTAAAAAAAAGAAAAAGAAAAAGGAAACCACTTTAGTATGTATGAAAATATAGACGGTAATAAGAGGTCTTCATATGCTGCTTTATATTCTGTCTTCTATATATGACAGTGAAATTGCACCATAGACTCTCAACAATACGGTCATATCCTATACAGGACCGCCACAGTGACAACAACATGTGGTATGCTATTGTGAATGAGGATAATCTTAAAAGCCTCACCCCTAGATAAAGAGTTAAAGACAATAGATGACAGATGAGAGAGGGAAAATCAGTGTTATTCAGAACTGAGTCCCTGATAAGTTATCCAATCCCATATTGTTATCCTTAAATATATGTGAACAACATTAAATGGATGAATCAAGTTGTATTTATAAATGCATGTATGCATATATGTGTGTGTGTAACAAAAAATGAAGGAGTTATAGATTTGACAATGAGTAAAGGAGACACAGGAGAAGTTGGAGAGGGAGGGGTACAAATTACGAAAATATAACACTCTTATAAGAAATTCTCAAAAAACATTAAAGATGTCATTGTTACCTGTACATGAATATAAAGAATATAAAATGTCATTTAAAAACAAAACCAAACCACTGCTTTGTAAATTATTGTCACAAATGTAAAATCACATAGATAACGATTCTGGAAGAGAACATGAACTAAGAGTTCAGACAGGGATTTTAGTTTCAGAGAGATTTTTGAATTTTGTTTTGTTTTAATTCCTTAAAGATGAAATATATTAAAGATATTCTTCTAGATAATGGGAGCATTGTTAAGGAGAGGGAAAGGATTTAGAAGAGGGGTTCCAAAGTATGGAACAATAAGGACTTGGCGAGAAAGGTTAGGTGCTTATTACTATGGGTTGCTTCAGAGAGGAAGAGGGAATGTCATTCTTAACATGATTCATGGTAAAAGGAAGGATGCTGGGTAGTTTTTAGTAGTTTTTCTTTACTTCTTGATCACTTGAAAATACTCTATTCACTTATACAACCATGAGAAAATTCTAACATGACATATAGTCGACAGCAATTTTTCAATAATGAGTGGCTCTCTGAGTTGCAATTTGTTTCCTTTCTCATGCACGTTATTGAAGAAATTATTTCAAGGTATGGGTAATCAAAGTGCTAGCTATTCTACCTTAATTTCTTGTGGAATTCCTGAGTTTAGTGTAAATGGTATTTGGAGAACAAATTTTCTTCAGCAAGCTTTCGATAAGTTTGTTTGTTCTGGCAGATTGAATGAGATGTTCCCTATAATCTTGCACATTTAAATACATGGTCTCTGTGTTTCAGATGTGCATTCCCATTTGAGGCTACAGACACTATGCCTCCCTCCTGCCATGCAGCCTTGCTCTGTGATGTGCTGTGGGATAATGCTCTTGTATGCTGTAAAAATTTGTTACTTGAATTAGTTTAATAAAATTCTGATCAGTCAGTAGCCAGGAAGAAAATATAGGTGGGTGATCAGACTGAGAGTTCTGCAAAGAGGAAAGCAGTTACCACCAAGACAAAGAGGAAGCAAGATGAGAATGACTCACTGAGAAAAGATACCAAGCCACATGCCTAAGCATATATATATATATATATATATATATATGTATGTATGTATGTATGTATGTATGTATGTATGTATGTATGTATATATGGGCTAATTTAAGTTGTAAAAGCTAGTTAACAATAAGTTTGAACTAATAGGCCAAATAGTTTATAGTTAATGTAAGCCTCTGTGGTGCAAGACAATTGTATTCTGTCAATTATGTTTTAAATAAATGCTGATTGGCCAGGAGCCAGGCAGGAAGTATAGGCAGGACAATCAGACAGGAAAGTAGAGGTGGGGCAATGAGAACATAAATATTCTGGGAAGCAGGAAGCTTCTTCAGCAGTCCTGTCCAGATACCAAAGAAGCAAGATGTGACCTGCCCTGCTGAAAAAGGTATCGAACCATGTGGCTAGGATAAGTTATAAGAGTTAGTAAGAAGCTTGAGCTAATGAGCCAATCAGTTTATAACTTATGGAGACCTCTGTGTAATTTTCTTTGGGGCTAAATGGCTGTGGGACCTTGTGGGAGGACAGAAACCCCAACAAGCAGGCCCTTCATGTTACAGAATGGAACCTACGACCCTGAGATTAAGAGTCTCATGCTCTAACAACTGTTTCCTTGGAACTGAATGACTGCGGGACCTGGTGGGACAGAAAGATTCTTCTACATTGATGGACTCTTATCTCTTTGCATCCTAACCTTTAGAAAAGTCCCATCATTTATAAAATGCCATGATTAGGTGTTCTATCACATCAATAGAAAAGTAACACAGAGAAGGTGGTACCATAAAGTGGATTATTTTGTAAAGAACCTGCACATGCTGTTTTCATTGAAATGTAGACGACTTTGGGACTTCGGACTTGAAAAGTGATTGACTGTTGTACATACATCAATGAGCCATCCTAGAGGAGCTTAGAAGAGAGTAATACTGACAGCATTTGGACCAGGGAGACCCAACTCAATAGGTTTTGGAGGGGAACATTCTATAGTTATGGAGGATATTGTTATATTTTGGGAAAAAATGATGCTAAGTTCTCCCCTTGACCTAAGCACTTTCTTGATACTCTCTTGTGGTGACTAGTAAACACTATTGTGCAGGTCTACAAAGAAGAAGAGGAAGTGGTCAGAAAGAAATGTAGAGTTAGAAGAGAAAGAGGAAGTTGTTGTAGCCAAGAATTATACTGAGAGAATTCAGGATATTCTGGAAAGGCTTGATCTGCTTTGAAACAAATAGAAGGGAGCTCTGACAGCATGACTATCCAGCCAAGTTCCCAACATCTAAAATCAAAATTGCTGAGCAATTGTCTGGTACAGTAAAGAAAAAGACAAAAGCTTGAACAAAGTCATCCCAGGGGCCAAGGATCTATGCCAACCTGTGAGCCATATTTCCGAAACATACCCAAAGGCAACACCAACTGGAAATCCAGTATTCTAGTGCCTGAGACAGGGTATTTCATTGAAACCACCATATCCCATTTCCCTAACCCTACAGCCCATATTATAATGAAAATGTATTTAGTGTGGTGTCAAAATCCTCATAATATTTGAATCTCAATACTATTAAAAATCCAAAGTCTCTTCAAAGACACACATGCAAACAGTAACTATTACATCGACAAAATAAAAGGCCTTACCTTGTTTCACTGTGTTGACTACTTTGATGATTACTCTTTGGAGAATTTGCCATCTTCATTTCTATGAAGGAGGCTCTTGCAGGGGATGGACTATGCATCCTGCTGTGTTCATTCTTTTGTGTCATATTTTGCTCCTTACCTCTTCCTTCTGGTTTCTCACAGTTCAATGGTGAAGGTCTGGAGCCAGAGTCCATCAACTTTTCAGTATCTGGTGAATCTGCCTTATATTTGTCAGTTTGAGAATGAAAGACCTTACTTTGCAGTGTGCTGTTGGTATTTGAAAGGGCTGGACGGTTTTTCTCAGTTTCCAGTTCAGTACTCTTGATGATATTTACATCCCCATGTTCATGTGCACGTCTGCATTCATTACTGAGTTTCATTAAGTTTTTATAGTAGTGACAGAGTTTGTCTGCAGCATGCAAAGTGAGAACGTCCCTGAACACATAAAAGAGAAGAACATTAAATAAGTATAACTACAGCAATTGACACAAAACATGTAGATTTTAAAAATAAAATTTACTATAAAGCCAAAGATGGATTTAAAGTTGGCAACATACTTTAATGATTCATTTCTAATCATTTATAGACAATTTTATATTACTTTGAACAAAAATTAAAATATTTTATTAAGATGTGTATCAAACAAAACCAAATATTTGAAACTTTTAGGACCATTTTAATTAAGAGATAAGTTATTCATGAATTAAAGTAAGTTTTACACTGATTCTTGTTATACAAAATATTTGTACTGTATAGTCAAAGAACTTTAATTATGGGAATATTTTTATTTCCATTTTTCTACTGACAATTTTTATCCAGGGTAAAGATAAACATACATGACTAATGTCCTCTTGAATAGTTATTGGATTTCTATATTTAGGGTTTTATTCATAAGTAATTGGTCAAAATTCTATATCTTCTTATTTCAAAACCTTAACAAATGTAAGGGATTTACCTGAGTGACTCTTACTCTTAGTCACACTTTTAACCTTTATTATTCTTGTTTAATTTTGAGTATGCAACTCAGTTTACAGCATTTATAAAGGATGCAAAAGGCACTCTATTCCACCCCATCCCAGAATAAACAAGAAATGAATAAATTACAATTTAACATATATTTTATGGGCACAGTTACTAAAAAATAATAATTTGTTTGGATGTTTTATTACACTAAGCTAGTTTTAGGAAAGTGAAAATTTTAATATGAATTACCCACACATTCCCAAAATATTCAATGAACTGATAGAAGTATGTACAACAATGTAAATAGCAATATTTAAATTATGACTTAGTTTGTTAGACATTCTCACTGTCCATACGAGACAGTTGCCCAATACCACTAGTCAGCTCTGGAAACATATATATAAAAGTCTTTATATACACACAACATATTTTATATAAGAGTATAAGACTTTGTGTGTGTGTGTGTGTGTGTGTGTATGTGTTCAGAGAAACACACATAAAGACATATTTATTTGTAACCGCAATTTAAAAAAAAAGAGTTTAGCATTTAAGGAGGTTTTTCAACTTTTCTCTCTTGGCTAATTATAAAGCAAATCCAACTGAATTTCTGAGAAATTGATGGACTCTGGTTTCAGACCTTCTCCATTCAAGGGAGTATATATGAAGGCATGGGGGGAGGAAAGAAAACAGAAAATGATATAATTATATTAGAATCTCAAATGTAAAGATGTATTAAATAAGCAAAAAACACAAGGATTAGTAATTGCATTAAACATTAGGTAAGAACAGGCTACTTTTTTTCTTTATAATGGAACAATTAAAGGTGAAACAATATTAATGTTCAAATGTTTTCTGGAGCAATGAAATATTTAACTTCTGTTATAGAAAAATAAGTACAATTCATTCATTGTAATGTATTCAGAATTCAAAGTCAGGAAAATGAAGTTCTAAATTTTTAATAATGGATTATAATAACTTCAGCTTTTGTCCTCTGAATGTGTAGAAACACTGGCTGCCTTTCTCCACTTATATACGGAAGGGGGATGATTTATAAACATTATATATTTTAATATGACATTCTACTGCCATATACTTTGTATTTTTTCAAAATCTCTTTATTCTTTTCTACTGTAAAATCTTAAAAGATACATAACTTGTAAAAAAATAATTGGTGTATAAATTTATAACTATTAAGTAATAGTAAAGCTATAAAATGCCCCAGAAACACTGCTTTTAATCAAACCAATGTCACTGTGATTATCATAACATATTTAATCATGTGTTTACATTAAATTATTTATTTAAGATAAAGCAGGAAAAAAATCAGAATCTTACCCTTTCTGTGTGATATACTTTTCAGTTAGTACGTTGAACTCTTCAAGTTGGTACTGACAAAGTGCCAAGAAACCGCCTAGGTCTTGATGATAGTGTTCCTCAATATGAACGTCAGTTTGAGAGTTTAACAAGTCACCATTAAGGATTCTCAGAGCTGGTAACATTTTAAGTATAGAATGTCTATTAGAAACAAGGAAGAAGTTAATAATCTCAATAAGGACTATGTTTTAAAATAAGCATAAAATACCACATAACAAGCAATGAATGTTTATTTCAGGAAAGAGTTAAATTTATTTTAATTTACAATATTAATATTCTGTCATATACAAGCTGAGTTTTACAGCTTCTATCACTTTATCTTACAAGGAATAATAACCTCAAATTGCTAATGAGAGAATCAGTGTCGAAAATTCACAATACAAAAATGCCTATTATAAAATGAATGAAGTGAGAAAGTTTATAGTGACAATGCCTTTGAAAATTGCTGTTTACTTTAGAATTAAGCAAACTTTTGAGGGCTAGAGAGATGGTTCAGAGGTTAAGAGTACTGCCTGCCCTTCCAAAAGCCTTTAGTTCAATTCCCAGCAACCATATGGTGGTGGCTCACAACCATCTATAATGAGATGTGGTGCCCTCTTCTGGCATGTAGGCAAACATGCAGAGAGAATACACAATAAATAAATTTTTAAAAGATGTCAAACTTTTATTAAGTCTCACTAAAATATTGTTTGAGTGGTGCTAAAACAGGGATTGGTAAAAGGTTCTGGTCTTATATGATCAAAGATATCAAGAACTATATTTTCTCCTAAATTTTGCTAAAAAATATAATAGACTTTTTGAATTATGTTCAAAAGATTAAACTAACTTATAAAACAAAGGCATAAAAACAAGACAGAAAGTAAGAGGGGTAGATCAAACGTAGCCATTAGAAAGGATCTGCCCAAGTCTTTCTCAAGGAAAATGCAAGTCTGTTTCACAATGCAAAGTGGAAAACTAGACTTCTGGATCAAGCGAAAGAAATAAACTTCCTTAGCCATTAACAAAGGACATTAAGCTTACAGCTCACAAGCCTGCAGAAGCCAAATAGCAAGGTGAACCCAAAGAAAAAC
>JAQHUG010000011.1:12170388-12187557 GCA_028555095.1 Dicrostonyx torquatus
AAAAAAAGAAAAGCTAAAAGACACTGATGACCAATAAAAACCAAAGAGGAATACAGAGAGACATAATATGCACATGGATAGAAGGGGTCCAAGTTATGAAGACAATAGTTCTTCCCAAGCTAATTTCAAATTCAATTCAGTCTCTGCCAGAATCCATAAAGACATTGAATTAATATTTATAAATGAAGAATATATATATATATATATATATATATATATATGGAAGATACTGGATACCAAACATCTGAAGAAGAAACAATATCAGACAAGACAACATCATATTTCTAGACTAAATTTAGAGCTTACTTACTTAGTGTAAGTAAGGTAGCATGGATTAGGTAGAGAAAGAAAAAACAAAAAGAACATTGATCAGCAGAATAGCAAAGAAGACTAAAAGTAGAGTCACATGAATATTTGACAAAAGAGTAAACACAGTCAAATGGAGCAAAGCTAGGGACATTTAAGTGAAAAAAATTTTAAATGTGGACAAATTTATACCATTCACAAACATTAAGTCAAACTGTATCATGGACATAATTGTAAAATGAAAATATATAGAAAACAGAAAAGGGAAAAAAACCTAGTACATAGATGACCATTTAGATCAAACAAACAAAAAATCCATGATCAAGGCAAAAGCAGTTGCCTTAATACAATTAAAATTAAAACTTTTACTTGATGGGAAAAACACAATAAAATAATACAACATAAGAGGAAGAAGAACGTATTTGAAAATAGAAATCTAATAAAAGACTTCTTCAAAATATACAAAAAGAAATTGAATTACCCCCACATGGGCATACATTTGAATGCTTAGTCAACAGGGTGTGTGGTATTAGCTAAAATGATTAGGAAGCATTGCCTTATCGGAGTAGGGGCAGTCTTATTGGAGAAAGTGTGTTAGTGGTGGTGGGCTTTGAGGATTCAAAAAGTCTAAGCCAGTTCCCAGTATCTCTCCATTCCAGCTGGCTGTGGATCCAGACAGACAACTCTTAGCTACTCTGCCAAGTTGCCACCATGATCATAATGTACTAAACCTCTGAAACTGTAAGCAAGCTACAATTAAATTAAAAAAAAAAGATTTGCAGTGATCAAGGTGTCTTTTCACAGCAATAGAACACTGAGACGCTTACTAAGGAAGGTTTACAGAAGATAAGTATATGGAAAATGTGCATTTGCACTAGGCACCTGCAAATTAAAATAATAATGAGTTATCATGACACAACTGAATGGCCAAAATCTAAAACACTAATACTAGTCAAAGACAGGAGAGATCCAAAGGAAGAGAATTCTCTCACATTTCTAATGTGAACCCCAGTATGACACAGACATTTAGGAGTACAGTTTCACAAATCTGTTTAAAACCTAATATACTAAATATACTAAATATACTAGGCTAGTTATTGATAAATAATTCTTATTATTTACTCAAACAAATTAATAATCAATGTCCACACTATACCTCTACAAAGGTACTGATTGTTTAGACACATTTTTTCATAAATATCTAAACTTCGAAGTAAGAAAGTTGTCATTTGGGGGTTGGGGACTAACTGGTACAGAGTTCCAAGATGAGACTACTGAGTGCCAAAAAGAAGTGACCCATTAAGACAGGGCATGATGACAACAATATTCATATGATAATAAGAAGTCAGAATAAAGGGTGCTTCCTACTGTTTAATTCTCAGTATACGAACTTCTTGGAAATAGTAAGAACATTGAAGGAGCATGGGATTCTGAAGGCAGTAAAAGCATTCTGAATGAGTCTCAATGTGGGTTAATACGCACTTTTCAAAACCCATAGGATATATATTGTCAGGGTGAAATTTATCCTAAATTATGGCCTCTGAAAGATCAATATAGCCTTATTAACTAACAAGTTACCATTCAGGTACAGAATATTTACAGTGTGGGACGTTACACAGGTTGCCCACAGGGGGCATGGAGTCTGTACTTAATGCTCAATCATGTTGCTGACATATAACTAGCATAAAATAAATGATATTAGCTTTAAATGAGATTTCAATATTTCATAATTACTAAGTTGATTAAGTCAAGATTGATAAAGTCAAGATTAACAAAATGCCAAGGTTTGAGAATTACGTAGGAAGAATTATATTTACTAAAGATCATATGAGTTAAGCATATTTATAAAATAAAATTTAGATGTGCTATTTTTATGAAAGTGGTCCACAAAGATACTAAGTACTCAAAACCAATCAAAGTCTTAATGTATACTCTGATGCAGTTTTAATCTCCATATTTCTCAGAGTAAAAGTCAGATGATCACAAAAGAAGATAAGTACATCTTTCCTATCAAAAAAGAATACCAGAGTTATTTATTTATTTATATGAGGGCAGTTACCCTATATATCTACTTTCTAGGGAGAGAACATTTTCTATTTGGATATTTAAACAGAGAAGGGCAAACAGCTTCAATAATGTGTGATCTTGATAATTACCTTAAGGGAAGTATCAGAATTTTTAAAAACCAAATTTAAAGTTTTTTGCTTTGTCATGAAGAGT
This sequence comes from Dicrostonyx torquatus, assembly GCA_028555095.1. NCBI lineage: Eukaryota > Metazoa > Chordata > Mammalia > Rodentia > Cricetidae > Dicrostonyx > Dicrostonyx torquatus. The sequence continues at coordinate 12,172,915 of JAQHUG010000011.1, forward strand.
TCGACCAAGTCAAGAGTTTTTAGGTACACACATTCTAAACTTATTTTTATCACACTTAAAATTGTTAATAAATTATATTTACCACAATTGGTTAAGTAAATGATATATTCTATATCTGCTTGCATTAATTTAAAGATACTATGTTTATTTGTCTTAATTTGAAGGATGCAATATTTCAATAACAATAATCATAGCACTAATGACAATTCATAACTATTAAAATAAAATATTGAAATCATAAATATTTGATTAGGTTATCAACAAATCGAAGAAAGCTTACTCTCTTAAATAAAGCTAAAACTGAATATTCCTTATACATTTATCTATCACCCAAAAGAGAAAGCCATGGTAGACTGAGAACTAGGAAAATAATGTTTTACTTATGCATGACCTGCATGCATTCCTTCTTCATCCCATTGGATGTAATTGTTTTCTTTTCTAGACTAGATCCACAAGGTATAGTTTTTTAAATCTATACATATATGGTATAGGAGTTCCTTCTGTTTGTGTGTTGCTTTCATTAGTTACTGAATAAAGAAACTGTCTTGGCCTAGTTGATAGGTTGGAACTTAGATAGGCGGAGAAAAACAGAACTGAATGCTGGGAGGAAGAAGGGCAGAGTGGGAGAAGCCATGGATCCGCTGCCTGAGATAGATGCTGGTTACAATCTCTGGTAAACTACTGCCACGTGGCGATAGACAGATAAGTGGAGATGGGTTAAACTAATATGTAAAAGTTAGCCGATAAGAAATTAGAGCTAATGGCCAAGCAGTGTTTTAATTAATACAGTTTCTGTGTCGTCATTTCAGGTCTAAGCTAGCTGGGCAGCCATAATGAACAATGGGCCTTCGCCCTACAACACATATAGTCTTGTTTATATTTTATACTGAAAGTATGAAAGTCACAGAACACAGCTTCTGTTCCAAATGCCCATTCTAACTGCATAGAAATTTACTGGGTTGTTATGACTTTTGTTCTGGTTAATTATGGTGTATGGTATCTTTATTTACTTGCATTTTTATAATAATTATTATAAAATTTGAATATTAAAACTGATAATAATCAAAACACAAGGGAGCTATCAATTATCCACATCCTTCCTCGCAAATATTTTATTCATGACTAATGAAATGGCATATTGTTCAGGCTTCACAAAAGCTCTTAGTTGAGATTCCCACAAGCCATGACAATACCAAAGTAACATGTAATTGCAATTATAAATCTAAGGTATATAAATATAATGAAAGGCAACAAAAAATAAACCTGTATCATCCGGTATAGAAGAGACAATGCTCTAATTCTATGACTAGAACTATTGGTCTATAGACTACTCTTAAACTGTGGGTTAGCAACTTTAAACCTTCAAGAGCTGGGGGGACATGTTCCTGGAAAACAACCAATGATTTGTTCTAATTAGTTTTAAAACCAAGCCTATTCCTGTGTGATATCTTACTCTTCAGAATGGACTAGAGTGCATGAAGGAATGAAGTGTGTCATGGCTTGCTGTTGTTGTTTTGGGGGGCTATATATGTATATGGACGCACATATTATATACATCATACATATATACATTATATACGTGTATATGCATATATATAATAAGAAAAAGTAATTCAATTTTTTTATTATACCTGATAACTTAGGACCTGGTTTAAAAAGTTTATACATTTTAGAATATAATAATTTTTCATTGAATAAAATAATACAAGTTATTGAACAAAGCTTTCACCCAGAAAGAAATTATGCTAGATTCAATTTGATTGGACCAATTGAAAACCTTAAAAGGCTTTTTTGAGCAGCCATCTCTCAGGTCTCATTCTGGCCAAATGAGGAAAAAATAATAAAAGGAAATAATACTTGGACTGGTACTATAATAGCCTAACATATTGGTTCTTTGACTTAGACATTCTCCCCAAGGCAGGAATTGAGGTAGCATCCTTATTTGCTATTCTGAAATGGCTCCCTAAGAACTGACCTTGAATCATTGTATCAGTAGGATTTGGAATGCTTTGAAAGCACAATGCCTGGTGATACCAAAACTTCAGCTGTTAAATTGTGTGTTGTGTATCTGCACAAATACTGTTCCTTTAAAAAATATTCAAATATTGTATTTCTTTAAAACAAAATATGTACTGAGAAGAAACTAAACTACTATACAATGCTAAATTTATAGATATTTTAACTTTAAAACTCAAAGCCAAAACGTAAAATAAAATACAAACGTGTCAGATAAATAAGACCTGTATAATCAGATCACACTGTGAATTGGGAAATCTCATAAGACCCCACTAATGTAGAGCTATAGACAACTAATGGTTGCTGAAAGAAGGAGAGTCAATCTTCTTTAGATTATCTAATTCAAAAGTGATCATTCTTAACATATGTGGATGTACATATGAGGAATACTAAATGGACTCAGTCATTTTAAATATATAGATATATGTGTGTGGGTATATATCTAAATAGTCACATATACATATTTACGAGGATATATTTAAATATAAATAAAAAGAAGAGTTCATGAAGTTGAGGAGGGATGAGGGATGGGAGTATTTGGAGGGAGGAGAGTATATGAGTCAGTAGTTCTGAAATATAGCCAGAGTTGGTGGATTCCTACCAGTATGGTGTTTGCTGGGCCGAACAGGTGAGCTGAACGCAGGAACTCACAAGGATTGTGAGAGTGTGTACAAAGCATGCATAACGGTAAGGTGGAAAATACTGCCCCAGCCAAGGAGCTATAAGCACCTGATGGTTATTGAGAGACAGTATTTTCTAATGCTGTGGCCCATGGTAAGGCAGTCATACAATGGAGCAGGCCCTATACTCGAGAGGAGGTATGCAGCACACAAACACATACATATACTGAGAAGCAGGAAGGAGAAGAGAAGGGGAAGGAGAGAGGAGAGGAGGGGCAGAAGGTAGAGTACTAAGATAGGTGGGGAAAAAGGTGTGGTTGCATTCTGTGAAGAATAGGGGGCAAATATAATACAGATAAATTGTATAAAATTAAAGATTTTTTTAAACAAAGAGAAATCAAGTAGTTTAAGGACAGCACTAAATGTCAGATGTATTTCAAAATATTGCAGTTGTCACTATTTGGCAGCTGTTCATGTGGAAAGTACTAGATATAAAAAGGACAAAATAGTATTTCTATCATCAATACTTTACATCTGGCTAATGACATGAATAGCATTATATAAAGTATTTTTGTTAGGGAGTATATTTTCGGTTAAGACTGAGCTTGACTTTCTATGTTAGGCATATTTTGATGCTGTCTTTCTCACTTCTACACACAAAAGTTCCTAATCACTTTAATCAGAATATTTTTAAATGCTTTATGATGTAAAAATTTGCATGGATGTTCAAGACAGAAACAATACAGTAAAATCTCTGAGACATATAATCAAGATCCATAATGAATTTACTTATTTGAAAAAGAGGGTTTTTTTTTTCTTAATTTTTGAAGGGAGCAGTCCTCGGACCTGCAAAAGACAACAGTGTGTGGATTGTCCTTACATTCACCATTCAGCCATGTGAATGTATGAGAAAGCTGATTAATGTAAGGAGTGAAGTATAAGAACACTGTGAGACTTCAAGATTAGTTTTTCCAGCTGGGCTCCTCCTACTCGAGGGCCAAATCTATATTTCATTTAGTGAAAACTTCCTGGTACATATTCTGCCACTTACCAAGCTCCATTAATCATCAGTCAATGAAACAAATTCTCAAAGGAGATTTCAAATGCTGCCTGTGGATTATGTTTTAAAAAAGTTTTTTTTTTCAGTACATCAGGTTTTTTGCATGTTATCACTGGCTTGACATGAAAGTAAGAAACCAATTGGGAAAATCTATAACTAATCCCTTTGTTGGTACCATGAGGTTATGTAAAGTTCACCGAAACAAACTGTATCCAAGTTGCCTGAGTCCTTTCATTAACAAATCCATATTTTATAAACTTCTTGATTTTAAACCCTCTAGATAAATGAATCTCTTCTTTTAGATAATGGAATGTATATTAGAACCATTGATCTAACTGAAATTTGACAGGTTCAGATTTCAAGTAAAAAATACATCAGTTTTGCTTCATCAGTCCAACTTTCAGAAAGAAATAATTGAAATAGTAAGTTAGATGGTTACCCGGACTCACAAGAAGTAGGTGGAAAATGTTTTTTTTTTTCTCTAGCAAAGCAAAATCCAAGTTAATTCAATAATAAGTGGACTTTTCATCAACTACTTGCATCAACATCATACTTTTAAATTTGCATTAACTCATATATATGTGAGAAAATACTTTAGGATAATGATGTTTTATAACGAACAAAGATAACTTAAACTCTTCATGTACCTTAATAATTTTTCAAGGAAAATTCATATTATATTTTGCCCCAAGAAATGATAAGTAGGATATTCATGGTTTAAAACTGTTTCCTTACCTCCAGTTTGTTTCCTGAAGTACTGGGTTTCCAGTGAGACAAAGCTCACAGAGAGAATAGCATGCATTGAACCAACACATGACACTTGTAAGATCTAAAGAAAAAAAGAAAGGAAAAAAGAAAAAGGGAAGAAAGAAAGGAAGGAAGGAAGGAAGAAAATTAGCAAAGTTATATAGATAATTTTAACATAATTAGGCATAAATAAATCACCAATTTCCCAATTAAAATATTTAATGTTTCTCATTGAATACCCCAAAATTTCAGAAAAGAGGGGGTACTGAGTAGAACATAGACTAATATAAAATTATGTTTCCACCATTTAGCAGCTATATGGACTCAGACAACTCATTTTTAAAAGCCAGTTTTCTGTTATATTGCTGTGTGAGAACTAGATGAGATAATGTACTTAATGTTCTACTATACCTAGAAGAAAAAGAAAGTAATACAACGTGCTAAAGCTCATAAACACATCGACAGACACAATCACATTTTAAAATAAAGCTTCTTGGTCAATCTAGAGTGCTCCACAGAGCAACGTGTAGAGACTTGATTTCACCCAGAAGGCTAACAGTGACTATACATGCACACTTGTGAGCACATACAAAAACACGCAGACATGGCATACGTATGTTAAGTCAGGATCTGATGAAAAGGAAACACACGATATGTCCTTTTAGTTTTCCTATGATCTCAATAATTTTCTGTTAGAAGAATATTTTGGTTCCTCTGGAAGGGCAGTGCAATATAAATATTCTACTTTGTTGAGTTAAAATGTAAACTCTTAGAAATGAGGCGAGAATATGTGGGGAAACATATTGAGAAGGAAATTCAGGAATGTTGGAGACGTCGTTTGACGTCTTGACATGGCCTTGACAAAGTGTTGGATATTATACAGGCTGAAAAAGATTCAAAATAGCCCAGGTATCCAGTGTTTGGAGGAAGGTCTAATAAACCTGACACAAAGACTTATGCAACACTTTTATAAATGACATTAGAGTTTCATACCCAACATCATGAAACTTCTCGATCATCTCAGAGATACAAGTAAAGTCCAGGAAAATGTATATTGTTGTTATAGCTTTTGGTGGGAAAATAAGATTGTGGCTGCTGCTTGGAAGGGGCTGACTGGAAGAGTAAATGGGGAAAAAAGGGGGGGTCATTCAAATCATAATCCTTTAACGAACTTTTAATGGGTGAACAGGCAGAAATAAAAAATCTAGCAGCAGTCTTTTTGCTCATAATCATGTATACAAATGCATAGGTATTCAGAACAATTCTTCACTATATTTGAAACAGAAATAAAAAGCCTATTATTTAACAGAAACAAAGAAATAGAATCCCAAACTTACCAGAAAGGCAATTGTTGCTGACATCAAGTTTTTTCAAAGACACAAAATGAAAAAGTGGTACAATTGTTGTTAAACTGAAAACAAAATATTAACGTGATTTAAAAAATTAACAAGCATATTCTTGTTATTTTGTTTGAAGTACAACTCATTTATCTAATGCAATTATATAATTATAAGAAATTATATACAATTATCTATAATTGTACAATACAATGCAGTAAAATTAAAACATTGAGTAACAGCATTTATTAAGAATGTAAGCAATCCTATTATGGAAAATCGAAGTTCATTTTTAAAGAGGATTTACCGTGGAACATTACAATAATGGCAGATTTTGATTCATTTAAAAAAGAAACTACCGTGGAATTGCTAATTTCAGCCACAAATACCTTGGGCTTAGATGTATATTTGCTATCCAGTTTAAAACGGGTAGTTATCTGGTTATTTTGCTTAATATATTTATAAGGCTAGTTATACAGAAATTACATTATTTGTTTTTTTCCTTTAGTTTAAGCACATGGCCTAAATCTTTAAGGTACAAACTTGTTTGGAGGGGTTACTATGATTATTTTATATGCAAATAAAATGTCATCACCCCCTCCCCCTCCACATTGCATTATTTCAGGCCTTCCCTGCTACACTAGCTCACACCTCTATCATGTCCCCTCCAAGTTGACAGCCTATTTTTATTTGCTTATTATTGTTACACACAAGCATTCAGGGGTGCACGTGTGTGTGTGTGTGTGTGTGTGTGTGTGTGTGTGTGTGTGTGTGTGAAACACACTGGTCACAGTGTAACGATAAATAAATCCTGGTGAGCCCAGTTCTAAAAAATATACATCTAAATACATCTATACCACCTCTACAGAGTCTATGGCTCAGAGAACATTCTGAAAGGATTCAGAAAGAATATGAGCCAGAATCGGCTATGAAAGTTTTTCCTGTTAACAGTCCCACAAAAAAGTTTGCAATAATGGCAGTATCAATGGATGTTTAACATGGAGGAGGAAATTTTACAGGGCTCCATTCCCAGACAAAAATCTAGAGGAACTAAGGACTGCTGGAAGGAGACTAAGCCTCTCCCAGGCTTTAGTCCTCTTATTCATTGTTCAATGAAGAGTTTCAGAATTGAAACCATATACCACATATAAACAACAAAAACAAACTCAACAGGTTGTATTTAGATATATGTGTGTGCACGCATACACAGAATTTTTTTTAAAAAATCCACTTTTAATAAAATAACTGATTAGACTTATTCATGCTTTAAAAATATTTTAGACTAAAGTGAGTTACTATTAATATAAATATCTAACATTTTATTGTGCTTCATTCACAATTAGAAATATGAATTTACTTCAAGCAAGAAATAATGACACTTAACATACGACATATATATATTTATATATATTCAAGTAAAAGCTGAGAAATTCAAATTAATTTTATCTTTCTGTCTCCTTCTCTCTCACATGTGTGTATGTTTCTAACATAACTATTATTCTAAGGTCACACAGCAGCACTGTGGCTAAAATCCTCATGGTGTCTGGCACAGACTAACCCTTGTGTGCACCTTGACTCCTCCCTTGTACTACCCTGTTCTGCATTAGGAGAAGGAAAGAAGATACGACTGATGAAACCTATACGAAATAACGAGGCTGGAGGAAAACGCTGTTCACTGCCGTCACTCCTAATCACAATATAGCCATTCATTCCAATCATGTACACTGCCACTTCTTTGAGAGTCTCATGGGTGACAGGGTGTAGAACAAAAATACTTAAAGAAAACATGAAAAAAGATGAAACTACAAACCCTTCTTTTTACAACCTAGGAATAAAATAGACTTAAATGTCACCTGAATGTAACAGGAAACAAAGGAAGAAGAGAGGATAAACAAATAAAAGGCAGGGAGGCAGGGGATTGGTGAACGAAAGGAGGAGGAAGATGGGCATTGGGGATAGATAATTATTTTATGTAAGACTTCCATCCTGAACATGTTCTTGATAATTTTACGGATATAAAATTTTGATTATCAAGTGTTAGCATAAAAGTACTTAACCAAGATTATGTTTGTAGCTTTGGTACATTTTAGTATTAAATCTTTGTCTTTCTGCTAAAATTCAATAGTGAGTAAATTAGTTCACTCTTTATAATACAGTTACTTTCTTTTCATCATAATATTTTGTATATTTCTCAAGGCTTCATGGTAATATATACTTGAAAATATCAAGAGAAAATAAGCAATGTCATTCTAGAATTTAATAACAGTATGACCTTTAAAACTCAGTTTAAACAAATAAATTTCTGCTGTGGTTAAATATCTCTACAATATGGCATATTTTATCTTTTCATATACTCATTCTTTTAAAACCATGATTTGTAAATTGTTTTTTTTTAAATCTTAATCAAAAAAAGTAGCTATTCATGCGTCTTTATGACTATCCATTGTGATGGTAGAAATCTGATCATAGACTCCTTTTACTCATGCATTTATAGTTTTTCCCTTTACTGACATTTCATGAATATTTTTTTCAAGAAAATTCAAACCAGAGAGACAAAGGGACATTAGTGAAAACCTAATACGACTTGACCTTGTCACATTAGCCCTGGGCATTAAAAGATATAACTTTCAAAGACGACAAAAAAGGCAAAGATTTGTACAAGGAGCACCCAATGGAGAAGTTTCCACTCTGCCCCCACTTAGAGTCCGTCTGACTGGAAGTAGGACAGTTTATCTAGTCTTCTAGTTAGAACTCCTCCGAGTCAAACTTAAACCAGTCACATGGCTTAATGAAAATTTAAAACAGAAGACTGGATGAAACAAGTATTCCAAACAATATTCACTAAATACTGCTCTTTATATGTATTCCATTTGTGCGGAAAGAAGGTATGTGGATGTATAATCTCTTCCTTGTGATGGAAATAGTTACCAAAAATCAAAGAAAATATAAACCATGTAAGAGTATACTAATTAGACATCCCAACAATGTCTATACAACTGCATTTTAAATGTCTCCATTTTAAATTCACTGGACTCACATTCATTCCTTATTGGATGATACTAGAATTTGGTAGCAGAAGGTAGGCAACAGCAGCGCTTTGACACATGGGAAGAAGATAAGTCTTAGACAATGCAAAGATCTGCTTCATGAAAACTGATGGGGATGTCACAGATTCAAACTACAAACCCGAACTGCTCTTTCTGAGTTTTCACACCCACTATGTGGCTCTGCACACACTGCACAGACAGAACACTGTGACAAGCATCATAGCTAAAGAAATAAATCTGCTGAGAAAAGACTAAGAGATTTTTTGTATATTAAGCCATTAGGAAATAATTTCCTTTCCTCATGTGCCTTCAGATCTCCTGTTTTATTGACAGTATGTGCTGATATATGCAAAGGATTTGATAGTACCAAAATATGCTTAAATAAGTGATAGTATTATAAAAATTCTATATGGCATATGCAATAATAATTGTATATAATATTTAATAACTATACTCATTGTAAACAATACTGTTTCATAAGAACATTTTTATTTCAGTATATAATGTACATTGACTGTGATCCTCACATATTTCCACATACCTACCAGCTCCCTTCATCCTCAAACACTTTTTCTCTACTCTTACACTGTATATATGTGCATTATGTATTTTCAATAAATATGCAAATGATGCTTGTCTTTGTTAGTCTGAATGACATTTTATACAGACATAAAACAAGTTTAACTTTTTTCTTCTCCAAGAAGTTTATTAAGGTTATAATATATGCCACCTCAATGTTATGGCTCTCAAAATCACAGGCCCCACCTTAGTATACAAATAATACATATAAGTAAACGAAATTACAAATATTAAAAATTGGTAGTAATTATCCCAGTGATCATTAGTAATTCTAAGAACTGAATTGGTCTAACTGCATAATTCCATGATAGGAGAATATCATCAGAGAATGATAAAGCCAAAGCTCATCATCACCTGGGATATTTTAACTTTGACAGAAAGAATATTTCATTGTAGGCTTAAAGCAGTCAAATAACTAAGGGCATTTTCCTTTTATAATTTTCTTAATATAAATGTTTTCTAATATTAGAAATACGGTTTGAGAACTACTCTGTCACATATGTGTATTGAGCCCATTTGTGAATGGTTTACTACATGTGTCCAAATCATAATTGATTACTTCATTTTGATTATATTTTTCATATATTCATATATATGTATTCATATATATTTTATATTTTTTATATATTCATATATATATATGTATTCATATAGGTTCAAAGTACATATGTGGTTTCACTTGAAAGAGCTTACTTCAAATTGAAACAATGTCCTGTTAAATGCAAGTCAGATTTCATAATTTAGATATGATTACAACAATCTAATGTGCCTTTAAAATGTATATTTAGTTTTTTTTTAATTTTCAAAGATTAATATATCTGGATTAAATCATTTAATACACACATGCTCAAAATATGAACACTCCTTGGCAAAGTTTATAAAGCATAAAGTTTATAAACAAGCACACAGATGTCCTTTCTCACTGGTCTTGTAAACATCTTGTAACTCAAAAAAAATTAATTTATTGTTATAGGTAGTTCAACCATCTTTCTCCATGTCTGTGGTTAATGAATTAATCATATTAATTGAACATGTTTCAATAAAACATTAAGCACAGAGAGAAAGAATGATACACATTATTGTGATATTTTGACTTATATAATAATTCAGTCCAATGATCTAGATATTTGATTGTCTCTAATGGGCCTATGGATGCAGGTACTCAGTTTATGTTCATGTTACAACATTTTAAATGTTGCTCCTTTCCATCCATGTGGAATTCAAATTTAAATTCATTTTAACAACTACAAAAGACAAGCAAATTGAGAGAAGATTTAAAAAGTATTGTTTTATGACTTAATAAATAACATTTGAGTGAGGCATCCCTCTGAATTAAATTTCCTATATTATGTATTTTCCAAAGACTAATTCTCTATAAACATAAACAAGCCTGCCCTGAGATGTTTCTACAAGTATATTTTTGAGAAGAAAAAAATGAGTAGAATACACTTAAAAATTTTACTGAACACCCTGGGTATGCCAGCCACTTCAGTTTTTAAAACTCTAGATACTTATATGTGTATCTTGTGTACTGATTTATTTTGATGCATCCTGATTTAATTTCAGGAATTGCAAGTTTTATAGTTTATGTACATCACACAGCAATTTTAAATAACTATTTCTAAAATAAAATATATTTTCACCTGTTTCGAGAGATACTAAGATCTTGTAGTAGAGGCAGCCAACACGAAGAAAGTACTTCCATGTTTAAAATGCTGTTATCATCCAAATGCAATTCTCTAAGAAGAACATGATTTTTTAAGGATGGAGGCTGCAATTAAATATATTTCATTACTTGATAACAGGCAAAATATTTCCTAACCAAATTTAAAAGTATAGTGTCTACCAAAGCTTATGAGATATACATTCTGATAAGCAATAATCCATAACACAAAGCATATTATTATGAGTCTTTCAGTATGGATAAAATGCCTACTAATTAATTTTATTATTTCTAATAATATTTATATAAGAAGTTTTATGACAAAATGCAATTTAATCTCAATAATAGTTAAATGTGGTCCAACTTATGTTCCTAAGTGAAACTGAAATATTATGATATGCTATAGTTTAGTTTTTGGAGAATTTTACCTTAAAGTACACTTATTAGACACTATAAGAAATTGGGGTTTTCCCTTAGTGGATAAAAATATAAAATAATGAAAAGGGACCAATGAGCAGGAAAGATATTTAAGAGAGGTAGTAGAATATAAGAATCCAAGTATGAAATGCCAGATTTTGGGAAGCAGGACAAAGGCAAGGAAATGGACCAAAAGTCTACATGGGGCAGATGGGCAGATAAAAGCAAAGATGTAGGAAAATATCATAAGGAAATATAATAAAAAATGAGGTTTTATTGATGGTCTCCTATTTAGGTAGATGAAGTTGTTCCCAGAATCTAAATGCTATTAAATGAAAATTCTAGTTCCAAGAGTGCTCCTCTCTCCATGTTGTTGGTTCCTAAAATATATGGACAATTGCCACTGTTCTTGATTGCCCATCAGAACTAGATCGTTAAGATCTTATCGATGAAGACTCCACCTGCCTTGATTGCATGACATAAAGAAATAAAACTGGAACTGGGTTAACCCTTCTTTGCTGTGTAGCCTTCAGACTGTAGTAAAATACTCTACAGGCTTCTTGGGGAGAACTGTCATCAATATTCAGTTGTGTACCTGTATGAACTAGTACTCACAAGACAAGTGATATGAACCCAGTAGTTCAACAGTGACAAATCTGTTACTGGAGTAAATAACTGCTCTCTGATTGAATATGATGCTTCCCTCTACAGGAGAAAATTTCTGCCTGGTACAGTAAACAGGGTGTAACTCCATAGATGGGAAGTTTATAAGCTCTAATGGGGAAGAATGCTGAGAGATAATGCTCTTGTACCCTGTAAAGATTTGTCACTCAGATTGGTTTTAATAAAACACTGATTGGCCAGTAGCTAGGCAGGAAATCTAGGTGGTCAACCAGACTAGGAAAATTCTGGGAGGAGGAAAAGCAAAGAGTCAGTCATCAGTCGGATGCAGAAGAAGCAAGAAGAGACTACGTCACTAAGTAAGGTACCAAGTCATGTGGCTAAGCATAGATAAGAATTATGCATTAATTTAAGTTGTAAGAGATAGTTAGTAATAAGCCTGAACAATACATCAAACAGTTATAATTAATATAATGTTTCTGTGTATTTCTTCAGGAATGAACAGCTGTGAGACTGGGTAGTACAGAAACTTCCATCTACAGAAGATAATGATGGTATTTTATTAACTAAACATAATGTGCATTTCAAAAACGTCTTCTCCAAACTAAGCTAATTATCATATTTTACTGCAGTCAGCTTCAGAGAGGTTTGGTTTTAGAGGGTTACTGAATGGACTCAACTGAGCAAAGTAAAGAGAATAAACTGGCGTTGAATGCCTATCTGTAAGCTCTTCCAAAGCTCACAGAATATTTCAGAAGGAGGCAAAGAATGTTGGGACTGGAGAGAATGAGGTGGGGCCACTTGGAACACTATCTTCAGGGCACAACATGGCTATTACATTCTTGAATGAATAGCAGTTCTGAGGACCTGCAAAAAAAATCTCCTCTAAGTTGACAACACCTAGTCATGGAATGCTAAATGCCCATGAAGCCCTACCCTTCTCTGAAGATTTCTATGCAGTTAGTAACAGTGTTTAAATACCCCTGGGGGGAAAAATTAGCTACCCGTTCTCCTATAGACAGCATGAATTAAACTCATTGAGTTTCTTCTATTTTCCCTCTTTCCCTTTCTCCATCTCTCCCCCCCACATACAAAATAAATTATATAAGAGGCAACACGTGGCCGGGCAGTGGTGGCACATGCCTTTAATTCCAGCACTCGGGAGTCAGAGGCAGGCAGATCTCTGTGAGTTCGAGACCAGCTTGCCAGCCTGGTCTACAAGAGCTAGTTCCAGGACAGGCTCCAAAGCTACAAAGAAACCCTGTCTAGAAAAAAAAAAAAAAAAAGAGGCAACACATTCAAAAGGGAAATAACTGGTATTGGAAATGGACAAGAGAGAATGTGTTTTGTGAATGTGGTCAAAATATATTATGCTCATATATGGAAATACCATAATGAAAATCATTATTAAGTTTAATTAATATATCCTAGCACAAACTAAAAAGCAAAAAGGTAACTTGTAAATAATTTACAGTTGCTAATTAAAAATAAAGAAAAATATTCAAATTGCTTTCAAAATATATGGTAGATATTTCAATTAAAAGAAGGACATTGCATTGGTTATGGATATTAATTACTTATATAATTTACCTCTTGTAGGTAATTTCCCTGCAACTTTACTATTTGGAGCAATCCACAGTGTCCGATGCCATCAACATCAGTAAGATGATTATGTGAACAATCCAAGTATATGATTGTTGGTGCTTCACAAAGACCTTTAGTGCTGATTAACTGATTATGGTCCACAGTTAGTTGCTGAAGGGATTTCAAAGATTCTAAACCACCTGGAAGATAAGTTTTCTAATATCACACTTCTATTACACATTCTTCTTGAGACATAACATCATGCAAACTGTTTTTGGAGATAAATTCACATCTATATATGTATTTTTTAATACAGTGTTTCCTTGTCACCTCAGGCTGGTTTAATACTTGTGGCATAGTTCATATCTTGAACTTCCTACTTTACCCTCCCAATTGCTAGGATTACAGACATGTAACACTATGCCTAGTCTTGGAAATCAGTGTTTAGCTATAATGTTACATATAAATTAAAAACTGAAAGAAATGTTTAATGCATAGATTGGGAAATAGGAATATTCAAACAAACAAACAAGGAAATTTACCAATCTCAACAAGAATTTTATTTGAACTCAGAGTGGCAAATAAAACTTTTTAACTTTTTCAAGCATTGTTCAAGACAAGATAAAAATAAAATGACACATAAAGTTGCACGAATCAGCTTCTTTTGACAGCAGAGGTGGAAATGAGACAGCAGATACAACAAAAACAGTTGGGAAAAATCAAAGAGTGTTGACAGAGGTTTTTGTCCCACCAGTTCCACATCTGTTTAGTCCCAAATAAACACACAGAGGCCTACATTAATTGTAAACTGATTGGCTTATTAGCTCAGGCTTCTTATTAACTCTTATAACTTACATAGTCTACAAATCTTATCTGTGTTAGGCATGTGGCTTGGTACCTTTTGCAGCGAGGCAGACATATCTTGCTCTGTATCTGGCCTTCTCTGTGTTTG
>JAQHUG010000011.1:12189229-12211481 GCA_028555095.1 Dicrostonyx torquatus
ATGTAAAAGTTTGCCAATCATAAGCTAGAGCTAATGGGCCAAATGGTGATTTAAATAATATAGTTCTGTGTGGTTATTTCGGGTCTAAGCTGCCGGGTGGCCGGGAAACAAACAAGCAGCTTCATTACAACAAAAGAAGAAAAGGCAATTAGAATTGTGTGATAAACAATTAAATACGAATGACATATGCTTTTAAATTATAAAAGGTATTTTTATTTATAATAAATTATAAGCAATGGATCATATCAGGCATAGTTACCAAAAAAAGGTGAGAAGAGGTCATTGTTTTGGTAGCAATGAAATTACCAAAAATTAATGATAGAGATATTAATAGTAATAACTAGAGAAAAGTAACAGTACATTTGAAGGTAAAAAATTGGCATAACTACTTGTGGGTTTTCAGCAATAGAGAAAAGTTTCTTCAGATGACTTACAGAGCCCTAAGCAATTTTGCTTTCATTATCTTTATGAACACACTGACTCATGATGTCCCCTTGTCTCTATTTATCTTAAAATGCCAGCCAACAATTTCTGTCCCAGATGTACAAGCACAATTCACATTCTGTCAGTGTGAGAGCAGTTAGTTTCATCAGCAAATATCAAATGTTAAAATATAGCCTAATTGTAATCATCATCAAACAAGTATTTTTAGTGTGTTTAAAAATCTTGTAAAAAAGATTCCAATTTAGTGGAAGAAAGATAATTTAAAGCCTCACAAAACTGAAATGCATTTGATATAGTTTTTATGGTGGTTCAAATGGTTTGGAATGGTTAGAAGGTGTGGCCCTGGTGGAGGTGTGCCACTAGAGCAAGACTTTGAGGTTTCATTGTTCATACTATTTATTCCCAGTCTGTGATTTCTGCCTTGCAATTGTGAATCAGAGGTAACTCACTACTACTGCTCCAGTGCCATGCCAGCCTGCCTTCCTGGTGCCATTCTCCCTGACATAGTGGTCATGTACTCACTTTCTGAAACCATAACCACAATAAATGCTGTCTTCTATATGCTGCCTTACCCACTGTGTCTTGTAACAGCAATTCAAAAGGAACTAAAACACTTTTCTACTTCCAAGAACCCTTTATATATGTACAATAATAAGATTACAAATACAAATGGGTTACTGATATTTTAGTGGAAAAATGAAGATAAGTTGCATGAATAGAGAAGAGTTAAGTGTTACAGGGATTCTGTAAAATAAGTATGCATAATTTCCTATGTGTAGTAGTGATACATGAAATGACAATGATATGCTAGTGTACGTCAACCTATACAATGTTCTAGCTGTTGAACAAATCTAAATCGTGTGTGTGTGTGTGTGTGTGTGTGTGTGTGTGTGTGTAAGGGCCAGTGTCATTCAGCCCAGAATGGTCTTGAACTTTGTATATAGCTGAGATTGAAGTGCACTTCTTAATGCTCTTGCTACCACTGCGGTGCTGTAAGGATGAAAATGCAAAGCCGTGCCAGGTTATATGTGGCACGGAAGATTCCACGCTAACGTGTGTACCTATACTTAAAATATGATCAGAGGAAGTTATATAAAGTGAGTTAAGCAGATGAAGGATAACACAAACCCTGTTATCACTCATATGAGAACACTAAACATGCTGCTCCCATACAAGAAAAGAGCAGGCTAGTGACTGCTAAAGTTCACTTCCTCCCCCATCCACTTCTACCCTCTCCCATGATCCCCATGCTCCCAATCTACTTAGTAGCACTGTCTTTTTCTACTTCCCATTTAGATTAGATCCATTTATGTCTCTCTTAGGGTCCTCATTGCTATATAGGTTCTCTTGGATTGTGAATTGTAGGCTGGTTTTTCTTTACTTTATGACTAAAAGCCAGTTTTGAGTGAATACATATTATATATATCTTTCTGGGTCTGGGTTACCTCATTCAAAATGATGTTTTCTAGATACATCCATTTGCCTGCAAATTTCCCCTGCTTCATTGCATAAATATATCACATCTTCTTTATCCATTATTTGGTCGAGAAGCATTTAGGTTGTTTCCAGGTTATGACTATGACAAATAATGATACAAACATAGTTGAACTAATGTCCTTGTGGTATGATTGTGAAACCTTGGGATATATGCTCAAGAGTGGTATTGCTGGGTTTTGAGGTAGGTTGATTCCCAATTTTCTGAGAAATCGCCCTACTGATTTGCAAAGCAGCTGTACCAGTTTGCACTCCCCCCAGCAATGGAGGAGTGTTTCCTTTACCCCACATTCTCTCCAGCATAAGTTGTCCTCAGTGTTTTTGATCCTGGCCATTCTTACATGTGTAAAATGGGATCTCAGAGTTGTTTTGATTTGCATTTTTCTGATGACTAAGGATATTAAGCATTTCCTTAAGTGTCTTTCAGCCATATTAGATTCATCTGTTAAAAGTTATCTGTTTAGGTCTGTACTCTGTTTTTTTTTAATTTAATTAATTTTTATGATCAATTTTTGAGTTCTTTTTATATTTTGAAGTTCAGACCTCTGATGTGGGGTTGGTTAAAATCTATTCCAATTCTGTAAGCTGCCATTTTGTCTTGTTGACTGTGCCGTTTGCTTTACAGAAGCTTTTCAGTTTCAGGAGGTCCCATTGACTAATTGTTTCTCTCAGAATCTGTACTACTGGGATTATATTTAGGAAGTGGTCTTCAGTGTCAGTGAGTTCAAGTGTACTTCCTACTTTCTTTTCTATGAGGTTCAGTGTGGTTGGATTTATGTTAAGGTCTTTGATGTATTTGGACTTGAGTTTTGTGCATGGCAATAGATATGGATCTATTTTCTTTCTCAATCTCAAAGACAGACATCACCTCAGAATAAAGGGTTGGGAAAATTTTTCCAATTAAATGGTCCTAAGAAACAAGCTGGAATAGTTATCCTAATATATAACAAAAAAGACTTCAAACTAAAATCAAACAAAAGAGACAAATAATCACATTAATCACAGGAAAAAATCCATCAAGAGGAAATTTCAATACTGAATATCTATGCCCCAAATGCAAAGGCACTCTCATGTGTAAAAGAAACATTACTAAAACTTAAATCACACATCATACCCCACAAAGTAATATTAGGAGACTTCAACAGCCCGCTCTCAGTACTGCAGAGGTCTACCAAGCAGAAACTTAATAGAGAAATATGGGAACTAACAGATGTTATGACTCAAATAGACTTAACAGACATCTACAGAACATTTCATCTGAATATAAAAGAATAGATCTTCTTCTCAGGACCTCATGGAATCTTCTCAAACATTGAACACATACTAGGTAACAGAGCAACACTCAACAGATACAAAAAAATTGGAATAATCCCATGTATCTTATTCAATTGTCATGGCTTAAAATTAGAATTCAACAGCAACACTAATTTCAGAAAGCTTAGAAGCCCATGGAAAATAAATAATGCTCACCTGAATCACCAATGGGACAAGGAAGAAACACAACATACCCCAACTTATGGGACACAATTAAAAAGGTCATTTTTCATGTTCAAGAGGAAAGTTCATACCACTAAATGCCTACATGAAGAAGCTGGAGAAATCCCATGCTAGTGAGTCAACAGAAAACTTGAAAATTCTAGAACAAAAAAGAAGCAAACTCACCCAGGAGGACTAGAGGGCAAGAAATAATCAAATTGAGAGCTGAAACCAACAAAATAGAAACAACGAAAACAATACAAAGAATCAATGAGGCTGAGAGTTGTTTCTTCCAGAAAATCAACAAAACAGACAAACCTTTATCCAAACTAACCAAAAGGCAGAGAGAGAATATCCAAATTAACAAAATCAAAAATGAAAAGGGGAAGAAAAAAGAAAAGAAAACGGGGACATAACAACATACTCAGAAGAAATCCACAGAATCATCAAGTCGTACTTAGAAAAACCTAAGGCATCCTTAACTTTATTGCATAAAGAAATTCTTTAAAAAGCTCTTTAAAGCCCCCCAATCCCGGAACGTATGCTTGAGCTTAAGCCAAGTGTGTCTAATGCTCAAAGTTCCCAGTCCACAGCAGAACATAATACATACATACATACATACATACATACATACATATGTTCATACATTTTAAATATTCATTTTAAAGAATTCTCACAGCAATTAGCCAACCTATAATAAAACATGTCACATGATAAAAACAGCAAAACTAAAGATGTGAAAGTAGCCAAGAACATTTCAATGAATAAGATGTTAATATCCAAGCTCTCTCAGTTCTTCAAAGGTGTTTATGTCCAAATTTTTTTCACGACTACCTACACATATGCTCAGCTGACCTTGAGAGTTTTAATTTCAGTGCAAAGTCCTCAAGGGTTATAAAAGATTTAGAGAAACAAGAAACACTGAAGAAGGAGTCAGGGCACTTATCCAAATTGTAAATTTTCGCCACAGTTTTTTCAGGAGTTAGATGAAAACGTAGGGTCAGCTTTTTCTCTATTTGTAAACCTGGGCAATTTCTTTGTACAGCACACTATATAAAGCACCTTGTGCATGTCCAAAGGTCAACTAGTGCCATCTAGCGGACCCAAATGTTTATGGTAGACTACTGAAAACATTTCTACATGCTAAACATGAGAATTTTTACTTTCTTTATTTCCTCAATAACACAAACACATAATCTTGATGTATTTCTGTCACATCTTGTACAATGACTATGAGTCTTAGGTTCGAGAGTTTTGTGGCAGGTGTGTGATGTAATTATATCGTAATCTCAAAAAAAAAACCCTTAACATTAAAAAATAAGGCAATAGAATAAATTCCAAACCTGAAATCCTGCCTACATCATTTACTGGCAGTGTAACTTCAACTGATTTACTTCAGCATATGGGTAATGATTTTCTTAAATATGTGAAGGAAGAGAAGATTCATCTGTAACTACTTCATAATATTTGCATGAGAAGTGAATTACAGAACTAACATATTTCGACGAAGGCTACTTATTTCTGCTATATAAAAATCCATTTTTTCTTTTATTGATACTTATCAAATTTTAATTTCATAAAACATGGAGTTATTTTCAAAAAATATAAATTTAATGTTTCTGTTGAACTCATTAAGAACTAACATGAAAATGAAAGAAATAAAGAATACTTGATAATATATCTGATTATAAATTACCTATTTTTCATTGGCATAGCCGGTGTTCAAAAGAAAACTATTTCAAGAAAACATAAAATCTTTAGATTGCTTGCAAGCCAGTTTTAGAAACTTTAACCATCAATGTCAAACTTCCATTCCAGGGTTGTTTCTCCATCTAACAAATTGAAAACAAATGTTTTCCTAATTTTAGGCAAAAAAAGACATCAGTTATAGAAATCATATGGAAACATCCTTATTTAACTGCATTCCAACCAAACTAAACTAAATTATGAATGGAAAATTCAAGAAAAATAAAACATCATTCAAATAAAAATGAATAACTAAATGTCTGGCCTGATAAAAGTGAATTTGCTAAAGATGACTTGATCAGTAAGCATTTGTGAGCTAATTCTGAAATTGCAGAAAAACTTCCAGAGCATGTCAAATTCTTCTTCAATGGAAATATCTTTCCAAACAGTACCAAGGATTCACAGAAACTTATAGTTTTTTTGGTTTTTCTGTCCTTGTTTTTGTTTGCTTGCTTTCACTGTTTTGTTTTCTTTGGGGGATGCTTCAGGGGTGAAGGGATATGGGGAACAAGAAGGTGAGTGAAATCAGGGTGCAATATGTGAAACTCCCAAAGAATCAATAAAGAAGTTAAATAAAAACACCATAAACACTTCCCTTTATATTACTACATGACTTCTACAAAAGCACACACTAAAAAAATTGCTTATCTCTTAACTTCACTAACAACAATTAGTACATACTTCATTAAAGCTGAAATATTAGTACTGTCATTCAATTTAGGTTTAAGTGTATATCCCATTAGTGATAGTGAAAACTGTATATTCCCAGAGATACTACATGTAAATACATTTAAATATTAAATTTAATAATAATAAAAATTTAGTTTCATAACTTGAATTTACCAGTACTTTGTTAAAAGAGTACCTCTTACTTTGAAATTAGTCTAATTATTTCATATTGCCACTACAATGCTGCATTGTTTAATTTGTAGTAAATCTATTTTAATATCAAATAAATTGATTTAAAAAGATTAACGGTAATATCATTATTTTCCACTTAAATCTAAAGAAACACAGTCAGATAACACATAATATTTTTATAATATAAAGATTATTTAGAGTGAGCATTGCTTATTGCCTACAGCAAAGACAGGACTTAGAAAAGCATCAGCAAGCAATTAAATTTGAAACTAAAAATATAAAATAGCATGGCATCTCTGCCAATTTTACTTCACCTACTTAAGAAATATTATACAATGGAACTGCAACTTGCTGACTTCTAAATACCAATCCATCTATGTGCTCCTTCGTGAGAGTTCTTAAGAGCAATGTATCATCCAAATAACATAATCGATCTTTTCCCATAGCTCAACCAGAATTTCTAGGCTGTTCCTAAAGATGAAAAACAGACTCCACTGGTCGTCAGGAAAGCACTTGCAAATATACACTCTTCTCGCACTCAATAAATAGAGCAGTCTCACTACATCCAAAAGACAGCAACGGCATCCTTGGCTTGTTTTCTCTGTACTGCAGATACCTCAGGCACATCAATTAAAGCAGTGGCAGCTTTCACATATATCTTATAGATATCCTGTCCAGGAAATCCATTGCTTACACAAATTCCCATGTAGCACTACTGCCAATACAAATGGCAACTCTACTAATGCTTAAAAATAGTGTCTGTTTTTGCTCCTTTTAGCTTTGCTCTAGTACTCTTGTATGTGCCCACATCGTAAAATACTATTATTACTCTTGCCTTCATTTAAAAAAATCATTATTCCTATCTGTATTTAAACTAAAATTTCAAAACAAAACAAAAATGTAACAACAATTATTTGTGTTTGGAAAAATTCGTGGGTGTTCTCATATTATCTGGTAGATGAACATAAAAACAGGATATCAGGGAACCATTGTCGTAATATTTCATTTGTATTTTAATAATTAAATTTTGCCTGGAGATCAGAGAGTAAAACAGACCCATTGGTCAGCCTAACAGACAAGGCAGTGGAGACACACAACTTTAATCCCAGTAAGCACAATAGTTTGCCATAGAAACTGGGTGGTAGTGGTGTACACCTTTAATCCCAACCCCAGAGAGGAATATAAAATGAGAGAAGACAGCTCTCAGACATAGTCTCATTCTGACATTCCTGGAGGCAGGATTGCCATTTCAGACTGAGGAATAGCTAAGATCCTGTCACTGGTTGTTTTGCTTTTCTGACCTTCAGGTTGAATTCCAAAATTTGTGTCTGGGTTTTTAATAATCGTGCTATATATCATATTTTAAAGTATACTCTTTAAGATATTGAAAAAAGTTGACTTCGGAAAACAATGATATTTTCTTTCCTAACATAAAATAGAAGGCAGTTGGCTGATGGAAGCTACCTAAATCTAACTGTCCCCTTGCATTCAGAAAATTAGTGAAGAGAAATACAAGAAAAATTTTCCAAACCAGGCACTTTAGTCCAAGAGTTAATGAGTCACAATTGACACAATCCAGTCTGAATCAACACTGGTGCAGAGGGAATCTTTTGGGAATTGAGAGGTTGGACAACCTATGACTTTCAAGGCTTTGCTCACCAGAGAGAACACCCTGCTGAAATAGATGACGGAGCTGAAACCTAGCAAATCAGTTGTTTAAACATGACAAGTCAGAGTGCCTATGTGACAGAAACCTTAAACACGGATAAAAAAGGTAGGCCCAAATCTAAACTTTATGACTATAAATATCTAAATCAATGATACTTGAAACATTTTAAAGTAGAAGATGATCAGTAGGAAAGAACAAAGGAAGAGCCATGAAGGAAAAATGGGCTTTGGTTTCAATGACATTTGAGAAACAAATATGGAAGCATAACATTCAAGGCTGAAATTCATAATAAAAATAACAATCTTCTTCGAAAATGTAGAAATTCACAGTCTCAAAGAAGAAAGCCAAAACTATGCAAAGCAATGTGTTGCTAATAATATTATTATTAACATTATTACTAATAATAATAGCAGACATTTAAAATATCACAATTCAAGCATTTAAAACCAATCAAATAGACAGTTTAAATGAAATAACTGAGATATATCTTATAGAAGAAAAACTGTTTCCCAATGAAAAACAAAAGTCGGCCACCTTTTCAAGGCCTTTAAAACATTCATTAAAATAACACCATATACAACTGACAAGAAAGCCAGGTAATATTCTAAATAGTAGAAGTGAAGGTTTTCTCTGGTTATGAGAAAACAAGAAGGAAATGAGAAATGAGAAAGAATAACAAATATTTTTACAAGGAAGTGTAAATCTTCAGAAAAACGACAACATACAACTGAAAACCCAATTAAAATACATATCAGAACCTCCAGGAAGGGCTAAGTGATGATTTAAGCATTTATGCCAATACATACACAATATTAGAATGAATACAAATGAAGAGAGTAAAGAACAGAAAAGAAACTGATATACTCTATATTCCTATCAGACTTGCAAAAGAACACTACACGTATTAAGGAGGTACAACACAGACTTTTCTAAATTACAAAACCTCCCAGGCCTACAATACAAATCACAGCAAATTATCTGACCTAATATCAGTCAGTAATTCACAATGAAAAGAAAATTGGCAGTCAAGGAAAAGGACCGTTATAAACTCTGTAGTAACTGAAAATTTTAAATAACATCACTTGAACTGTGCTAGTATTTATCACCAGTGCATGAACTGGCTTTTTGGAGCCCATTTCCTAAGGAGAGATACCTTGCCCAGCTGTGAGGCAGCAGGGAGGGGCTTGTCCTGTCTCAACTTGATAAGCCAGGTTTTGTAGACTCTCCATGGGAGGCCTTACTCTTTCTGAGGAATAGATGGGAGATTAGGTGTTTCAAAGGTGTGGGGAGACAGAAAGAGGGGGGTAAAAAGGGGAAACTGTTGTTGGTATATAAAATGAAAAAAATTTCAAATAAAAAATTTAAAAAATGTGCCACATCCAGTAAAATTATGGATAGAGATATGATGAGGTAGCTAAAGTTGATTAACAATTAGATAGGATCAAGATTCACCTATGAAAGAAACTGCTGGTTAAATCTGTAAGGAATGATCTAGAGAGGTGTGGATCCCTGAGAGGGATGCTCCTGATTAAGATAACCAAGATAGGAAGACCCATTATAAATTTTGAAGGCTCTTAATAGATCCTAATGCTGAAGAAACAACACACCTAAGTCACAGAATGTGAAGAAATTAAGACGATAGTCACATGGAAACTAACTCCTTATTGGCTATCTTTTATGGTGCTAGAAAGTGTTATGCATTATACTGAAGAAAAGAAAAGTAATCGTTAGTTCATCCAATTGTGATATATAACTGAGTTACAATAATGACTATCCTGACCAGATAAGACCTCTGGTGCAGTAATAGCACAAACGTTACGGGAGTAATCAATCATTTTCTGATCAACTCTAAATCCTTCTCCATGAGGTGACCACCTGGCGCTGAGAAAGAGGTCACAGACCCATGGCTAGATTGGTCAGAAGAGGACCTATTACTAAAGGAATAAAATAATAGAACTATTCCTAATGATTTATTATTGGTTTCATATATCAGAGCAGCTTTCAATACTCATCATAGAAGCTTCTTGTAGTAGGTGCCAATTAGCACAGTAACCCTCAGTTTGTCAGCTTATAGAGATGAAGAGACAATTGAGTGCCTAGCCCTAAGTAAGACACACATATCACAATTCTCCCCAAATCTCAGAGCCAGAAAGACTGTAAGAGCCAGGGTTAGGAGATAACATAAAGGAAACAGTATTTTCCAGAAACAAGAGGGCAGCTGCACATAGAAACTCACGGTGATTGCAACAGTATGCACAAGCTCAAACCAAACAAAAATCACACATAGATGGGGGAAGGTGGGCATGAAATTCCAGAACCTGCTGTGGAGCTATTGACATTGGCTAGATACTGGGGGAGGGGGATTCAAAGATTTTTCATAATGTATCTCCTGGTAGGTTGACAACATAACAGGGAAGACCCTACCCCAGGACTAGGAAAATGACTGAAGAAGTCTTGCCAATGCAGCTGAAATCCAAGTTGATCAAATTCTTCTATCAGGCTTGGGGGAGCAATTTTACTGACGCTGCAAGGGAAGCACATGTACAACGCCAGGAGGATTATGCCATACGTAGGTTTTGCCACAAATGAATGCATGAGCATAACAAGTAAGAGGACTGCTATAGATAAAGGTCTTCAAGACTGTGATAAATGAAAAATGTTTATGATCCATGCTATTATTCAAATAAATGCGATGCTTTTGAGTAAATAAGAATTAGGATCACATATTATTGGTTCATGCAAGGAAACATTACTAGGTTTACTGGGTGCAACAGTACTCTGTGGTTAAATAAAAAGACATCCTATTACCAGAAACTGTTGCTTCAAACATGAAGAAATCGAATTACATTTAAGAATTCTTACAAAAACTAAAACAGAAATAAGGAGAACTCAGGCAAACACTGAACATATGTAATGGACATGTGGATTTTCTCCTGTATCTTTCTATTTTCACAAATGTTTTAAGTTTTCCCTCTTCAAAGGAAAAAAGCAAATATAAGCAAACGCACGGAAGAAATGTCAAGAAATCTCAATAGAACCTGACCTGCATGGATAGAGGGCTGACCTACTCCACTCCCACTAAATACATACTCCACTCCCACCAGATATTTCTATGTCAGTTAGGATTAATAGTGGCTAGGATAGATGAGGAGGTAAGGTGATACCATGGTGGTGAAGCAGAAGTTCAGCTATTTTAGAGCTATCAGAGACAAACTTTCATCAAGTTCCTCAACTTTTTACAAACCTTGACTGTTTATTAACTGTTTAGTCAGTCCTTAACAGGGTCCTCCAGTAACTGACATTACATTTGCAAAAAAAAAAAAAATTAAGTTTTTATCTGTTCACCCGAATGGATTAGAAAGCATGAAGTACACAGTTGCAGATGCACAACTAGGAACACTTATTTATGAGGTACTGGGAGCCTCATTGGAAATTTACCCTAATAAACTATGTCGTGTGATGTTAGCAGGCTCAGTGAAAGCTGAGTCAGTCAGTTCAATTGATGTATTTAGTAAAAAACAAGTTAAAAGAACAAGCAAGTAAATAGGAAAATATTATTGCAAATGCTGAGAAGTGTGGCATATACAAGATCAATAAAATTAGGCAAAGAAGTGAGTTTTAAATTCCCCAGTGGAGGAGTTTAATTCACCTCTATAAGGACAAAAACAAGGAAAGGAATATCCTAACCTCAGAGACTACTAATGGCTAGTCATTTAGTATCCACGGGTTGTATTATTTTAACATACATTAAAAATAATGCCATTTTATAATCTAGATGAAATAGACATAAAAATAGCAAAATGTGCAAATCAGAGAAGTGGTCTACCATGTGTGTATGCGTGTGTGTGTATGTGTGTGGGTGTGTGTTTGTATATTTATGATGTGCATCATCATTGCACTGGAATTCACTATCTCACTAATGAGGACAGCTTGGTTCAAGAATCAGAGTGTCTTCACTTCCTTACAACTCAGATTAGGAATGTATGCTCTCAAGCCTGATTTGCTTTTCCCTTCTCATGTGTATTTATGGGTGTGCACATATGTGCATGGAATATGCAAGTTGCATGCATGTTAAAATACATTATGGCACACTCTGGATACGTGTGCATGTGAAGACCTAAGGTTGTTGTTGAAGTAATGATCTCACATTCCTGCCTCACTCCCTCATTCACTGAGATTATTAGCTATTTTATAGCTAATATATAATATATATAATATAGCTATTATAATATAATAGAGAGAATGTCTATTATAGCCAGATCTCACTGATAAATCTAATCTTGCACGACAGCTTGTACTGAGGATTCCTTGTCCTCTCCTTCAGTGACTGGGATTACAAGTAGGTTCCCATACTCATGCAGCATTGACATGGCTACTCTGACCCAAACTCAATCCTTAACTTTGAACTGCAAGCACTTTAACCCCTGAGCATCTCCCTCATATCTTCCCAAGATTGTTTACAGGGGCTCTGGAGATCACACTAAGGTGTTCGTGCCTGCTGGCCAACACTTTAGGAACTGTGACATTGCGCCAGCCCTCGGAGAGGCTAATTTGAAAATGAGTGAATGGAAAAAAAATACAATTATGCAAAATAAATGTTGAAATATTAAAATTGATCTTACTGATTCGAGTGATTTTGTTATGTGAAAGTTCAAGGTTTTGGATATTTATGCATCCATCCAAACCATGAATAGATGTCAGAAGGTTATTATTAAGAAGGAGGACACAGAGATTTTCCAGATTTTCGCAATTGATAGTCTCAATGTAGTTTTCCTAAAGCAGAGAAAGAGCAAATACAATAATTTTATTTCAATATCTCATAAATATAATAGTTAATCTTTTCAAAATATTAAGGTTGAGGTACAATGTCTAAACTGGCACATAAGTCTCTAATTTCTAAACTAAACATGCAAATAGCTACACCACGAAGAAGAAAAATTAATACACAAAGAATAAGCAACTTTTACATTGCTTCAATATTCTTCAAAATATAGAGGATAATACAACAAAATATTTGAACAACCTAAATAAGCCCAGTGGAATATTAGTCATTTAAGGACCATGCTTTCACAAGTGTATCTGAGGAAGGGCACGGAGAAGCTGCAAAGTTTATGAACTGATGGCATAAAGTAATGAGATTCTGTGGTCTTTGGGACATGAGCCTATTTTCTATATGCGAATCATAAAGAAGACACTGGGTGGCAGATTGTAAAGGAACATTAGCTGGAAAATCTCTTAGAAATCAGACAACCCAGTATTGGCACACATATGGATCCCTCCCACATGAAGTCACAGCTCAGTCAATGAAACACTGGGTGACATGACATAGATACTCAACGTGCACTTGCATACTGGCACATGACCGGACGAACGCCCACTTGTGGAAACAAAGAACACCTAACAGTTACAAAACAGTCTAACCATTGAGGCCTCCTCATCAACAGCCAAAAAAAGGTAGGACTTTTGGATATTCTCAACCCAGCTAATATGTGACAATTATAAAAGAGACTACGTTACATGGTATAAAATGTTCAGCCAGGCTTGGCTGCAGAATCACAAGAAATCACATGATGCTTTTATAATATTATTTTAAAGAATGTTGTCATTTGAACAGTCACCACAACATTTAGAAAACAAATTCATTGCTGGCTCAGAACATCCTCGGTGTATCTACTCAGTCCCCTTAGGCCCGTGGTGCTTGCTTTAAACCTCATGCATCAAGCTATTTTATTGCTTCTTCAAAATCATCAAATCTGAAATCTAAACATGCAGCTAGTTAGTGTCTATTGTATGGGAAATGATAAAAACAAGCAACTCGCCTGTGCATCAATGTATTTAAGGTTTTTGCAGTGGTTCAGGCCATGCAGAGAAGTTAAACCACAGTGTCGGAGGGACAGAAGCTGAAGATTTGTGCACTCTGCCAGTGTAGAGAGGCTACAGCCAGACAAATCCTGAAATGTAATGGCTGTGACCTAGAAATTTCAAAGAGACTGTGATGAGCTACATTGTAGAACAGAACAGCACAATATAGATCAGCCTTGCAAGGTTCTCAAAAATTCTTCTAAGTAATTGCATATGTAGAATCCTACCTTTTTTAAGAACTCAATTTCAGTCTACCTATCTGGTCTCATTTTCTTGCAACATAGCAAGATTCACAATCAATTCAAGTTAAAAGGTACACATGAAAGCAGTGTGGCAATCCCTTATTAAGTTTCTCCTTGATTTTTAGCGAATTTTCATTGTTTTCAGGCTTTGAAATACTTTTCTTTGCACACGATAGCATAAAGGTCTATGCTATGTGTCTAACAGTAGAGTTGAGATTCCTGGATCTCTGACAGGGACAAACATTAATGGAGACACAACATTTGGCCTATTTCTTGCTTAACCAACAAAAGTAATAACATATTTCTTACACTTAGGTAAATAAATATTCTACTTTCATAATCATCTCAGAGTATACTGAATATTCAGTATCTAAAGCAATCCATGAAACCAATTATCTTTCAAACTTTTAGGAATGAAAACATATCATCCACTTAAGTGACAATGGCAAATACACTTCTTATTGAGTTTGAATGCAAACAGATAAATTCTATAATTAGAAAGTTGGCCATGCACTAGAAAATGAAAACAATTAGACTCAGAATTGAATAACTCAAAATTTGGCAATTACAGAAAGCTATGTACTTATGAAGGTAGATTGACCATGAAACATTTTATTCTGCTTTATTTAATGACATGCCTATTTCAGTAAACTATATAGTCACAATCAGATTTTACTTACTTATGAGGGGCAAGCTCTCTAATTTCTGTGATTTCATTTCATTGCAAATCATGAATCAAAGTTATTTTGGCACCTTGTTATGTGGAGTTTTACAATATTCCTTCCACTTATTTGAACCTTTAAAAAATTTTAAGATACAGGAATGTATCCTATACCCCAAACTAAAGTTTTCTAAAATATGACATCAAAATAAGTGTTCATATTCATTGTTTGACACATACATTATAGAAATTACATGCTTTAAATCCCTCCAATCCAGGTAAATATATAATCATTAATCATATGTGGCCATTAATGTTTAATCAACTTGAAAAATATCAGTTGGAGCATAAGAAAATTTGGCTAAATGGCTCTAAGACTTAAAAAAATAAATTGTTTCAACTTGTAGCAAAACAATATATTTATAGCAGTGATATTTTCTTTTCCAGTTATGGACAATATAAAAACATACTTGTAAGCTTTGTATCTCAAACTTCTGTGGTTAGAGAATGAACTGTTCCATCTATGAAACCTATGATCAATTCATTATCTTCATAATTATTAATATTTTTCATTTAATCATATATTTTCTCAAATACTTTATATATCTAAAGCTTATATGTATGTGTATATACACACACACATATGTTACTCAAGACTGCTATAATCTTTTAGAGATTTAATTATAAATTATCCTATGTTTAACCTAAGGAATATACTTTACCCCTATCACTTTACAAAACCTTCCAAGGTGATGTTCATGGTCACACCAGGCACAGAGATGTGAAGCTAAATGACTAGAGAATCGAAGTGGGAAAGTTACAGTTGTTGAATAAAACACTATGACAAACTACTTGTCAATCAGAAAAAGTACAGAAACTTTTTGGAACTAAAAAACTATTTTATAGTATCTCAGTATTTTCATGACACATTAAGACATCTTTTTTACTTTTATAAAATACCTTTGAAACTTCAAAGAAAAAAATGTAGTTTGAGTCAGTAGATTTAGCGACAGAGAAAATATGCTAGAGTCCTTGAGACCACAGTTAACCTACTTACCAGTGTTAAGCCATCAATTCAGAGACTCGAATAATAGGTAATAGATGCTCAGTCAATTAACCAGAAGGCCTAGTTCACATTTTAGTAGATGCTCAGATGATGAAGCATCACTCTAAAAGATATAAAGAGAGCTAATTTCCCTTTTGGGCAAACTGACAGGAGTTCTTAATGAAGAAAAGGGCTTGGCTAGAAGACAAATCCAGGAGTAAGGTCAGTACTTTCCTCATTGATAGGGAAGAGACCAGATAGTAACAAAGACCAATAACTTGGTTTCTCTAACTTAAGCTTTATTTTCAAAGCAGTCCACAGTAGAAGTGTCACCTGTAGCTAGCTCTCAGTTATGTACATGAGGGTAGCTTTTGCACATACTGGTCACTGTTATCATAATGAAAAGTCTGAAACAAACTTAGGTATAAAAAAAAAAT
Source organism: Dicrostonyx torquatus (assembly GCA_028555095.1). Classification (NCBI taxonomy): domain Eukaryota; kingdom Metazoa; phylum Chordata; class Mammalia; order Rodentia; family Cricetidae; genus Dicrostonyx; species Dicrostonyx torquatus. The sequence continues at coordinate 12,205,167 of JAQHUG010000011.1, forward strand.
AGAAAGAATGGGCCCAGAAACAGTGTCATCCAAGTAAAAACAGTGAAGAACCACAGAGATCTGTATGTAGCTGCAGACGTGGTACCAAACAATGACTAATAAACAGACAAAACTTTACTCGGTAAGTTCTAACTCTTGCTTCTTATGGTGATTTAATTCAACTGAGATATCCATTATAAACCTCATAATTAGCCAGAAATTGTGGTGTTGCCCTGTAATTCCAAGCTCAAAGGGTTGAGGTAAGAGTATAACATATTTAGTCCACCAAGGCTGCACAGTGAGCTCATAGCTAGCCTGGGAAATTCCATGACACCCTGTCTCAAAACATATTTCTTACCAAAGGGCAAGGCATACAGTTAAGTTGTAGGGTTCTTGCTAGTATAGGTCAATCCTGAATACACAAAGAAAGTAAATCAACAAACCCAATTAATTTATTATCCTTTCACAGAACACACAGAAATCTTATTTACGGCAGCCAAAATTTATGGAGCATTTCTTTACTTATGTCCCATAGGGACAAAGGCTCCATTTTCTGTTCAGCTCACCAATAATTATTGGTCAAATATATTAGACAAATGAAAAACTTCCTAGTGAATAAAACCCGGTTTGTTTATTAATATTTTGATTTTTCTGGGCAGCTGTCTGTATAAAAATGGAATGTAGTCTGGAGGGTAGCTTGATGGGAGAACACTTGAGTGGCATACACAAGGGCTCAGCCTAAGGCAATAAAAAGAATTAACATTCATAGTACTGCAGGCCTGTGATCCCAACACATGGGATATGAGGAAGGTGTATCAAAAGTTTAAGGTCAGTGTGTGTGCCATGGCAAGAGGCTGTCAATCTTCTTTTTAAATAAATGTGAAGTCATTAAAGGCCATGAATATTTTAATGAAAGGGTCCTGTAGAAGATCTGGAGTCACTTGTGAATAGCTTACTGTCTATAGGCTTGTTCTGTTATATAAGAGGACACTCTTCATCCACCCTCATGATGCAGGGACTCGTGTCCTCTGAGGTAGCTAGTCTTCAGAACCACGGTCCCTCATAGAGATCAAGACAGGTCCTACTTGTCTCAGGGTGAGGATCCAGTGACACCTATCAGATTATTGGTAATTGTCTTTCCTTTCCATTTTGAGGCCATGACACCAGAAGTCAACCTCCTACTCCAACTGTGTGTAATCAGCTTCCATGTGTGATAAGCAATCTTAGGGCCCAGTGTCCCTAGATCTTCTATAGCACAAAAATAGAATTCCAAAGGTCTCTTGAAAACCAGGGTTCTTTTGATCTTAAATATCTACCTGGAATTTATCTAACATTAGTTGCCTGGAATTTGATTTTTAGCTTTAGTGACGGTCGGATCTCACCATGTACAATCTACCCTAATAATGAAGTGATAGAAGGCGGATATAAACTTAATTCCTAAAACCAAAGTATTTTTAGAAAATGTTGTTTTCATGCCTCTAAAATAAATTTTACTATTTGACTTTCAAGCCTCAGTTAAATAAAAATTGTAACTTGTTTGAAGCATTTTATAATCACAATTCCTTATACATAGGTTTCTATGTCAAGTTTGTTTGATGTTGTGTTCTCCATAAAATAAAATTAGTAGCACTTAATGAAAACTATGCTTTTTCCCAGCCTCTGTATATTGCCACTATATGGTATATGGATAAATAACACTGCCACATGGGAAATCTAGGGTCTGCCATCCTGTTAGTACTTCTTTCCCTGCAGTAACCATTTTCATGTGAATGTAGGCAGAGTGTTTGCCCCAATCTGAACTAAACTCCTGAACAGCAAAAGCACTGTGTTCTTGTATAATTCCAATCATAATTTCCAGATGTCCCTTCATGGCCTTGACTCTGGACTCAAGACATTGAAAAGTATAAATCAAAGCTCTTTAGACTGCTGAAGTGGGTAAGGTTCTGAAAAGTTTTACTTGAGATCTTAAAAATATAAACCCTCTGAAACAAGACAGCGTGTCTTTAGTAATGTCATCTACGAAGAGGCATAATTCTTACACAGAAAAACCACTGAAAGGCAAAATTCACATTTTATAAAATTAACTTTTCTTCAACATAAAAATATTATTGCCAGATTATAAATACCTGCTGTAAAGTCTTCCAAGAGCCATACTGAAGAATGGCTGATGTATCCAAAGGAGGCATTGTATCTGCTGGACACTTCACAAGTCTCTTTTTCTTAATGATTTTCTTGAGTTGATTTTGTTCGAAGATTTCAGACCAAGGTTTAAATGATTTCATCCAAGCTAATCTCCTTTCCTCAACTGAAGATAAAATGGTTATCTGTGAAAGAGAGCAGGCCACAACACTGCCATTTTCAGCCTTAGCTTGCTTCCATTGTTTGGGATTGCCTTTAGTCTCAGCTTTAGGAGAATCCCCTTCTGCAGTGTCCAAGGGGCTATTAGCACTGTGACTTCCAGCGTCTACACTAGGAGCCAGTTTGCTTGAGACAGAACCCTGGTGGTTTGTCTTGTCTTCTGTACGCACCAAGGCATCTGAGGTAATGACAACAGAATCGCAAGTCAGCACATGCTCTTTTAGGATGTCCTCAACTCTTCTTGATTTTAAATCAATTTCTTTGTCTTCTAGCATCATATTTCTTTCGATAGGTTCTGGATTTTTTAGTGATAGCAGGTCTTTTTGCATGGGAATATCTGAAGAATAATTCTCCGCATGCAATGATCCATCTTGCTCTGTCATGTCTGTTTTTTCTATCTTTTCAGCCAATCTCTCTTGATTACTTGTTATGATATCCTGTTCTCGATTATTGACCTCTTCGCTCATTTCTTGTATGTATTCAGACATTATTTGGGTTTCTTGTCTCACACTCTCCTTTGTGCCATCTTCCACATTTTCCTTATTTTGAGTTTGAGGCTTTAGCTCTTTTCCCTGGCATTGTACATTGACGTTTTCCTTTAGGTCAGACTTTTTCAATTCATTTTTTTGGACTATATTTTCAAAGTTAATTTCCTGGTTAGTCAATTTTTCTGAACATTGTTTCTTTGGTAAGTTCTCACTTTTTTCATTCATTTTTAATTTTGGTACATTGTCATTTTTTTCAATCATTTTTAATTTTGGTAAGTTTTCATTTATTTTTAATTTTGGTAAGTTTTCATTAATTTTTAATTTTGGTAAGTTTTCATTAATTTTTAATTTTGGTAAGTTTTCACTTTTTTCATTTGTTTTTAATTCTGCCAAAATTCCCTGGCTTGGTTTCAATGTTACTCCTATTGATTCTGTCAATGCAAGCTGTTTATGCACATTTTCTCTCTTGACTGACTGCTGAACTAGACAAACATCCTCATGCTCCTTTGAGTTGATGTTCACTACTTCATCGGCTATAGCATCCTTATCGTTTGTCATATTTGTGACAGCTAGCTGCTTTGTATGACTGTCCCCCTTCTTTAAAGCACAGGTAATGACCAGCGGTTGGTGGGTAACTTCCCTTGATCTCATTTTGTCCATGTTTCGTTGTTCCTCTCTTTCTTGCCTCAGGATGCTCTTTTTCTCTTCATATTCCTTTTCCCGCCTCCTTCTTTCCTCGAGCATCTTCTTCTTTCTCTCCTCCTCAATTCTCCGCTCCTCTTCAATTCTTCTTCTTCTCTCTTCTTCCTTCTGTCGGATCTTAGCTTCCTTCTCTTTCCACTCCTGTTCTTTCCTTTTCTTATTTTCTATCTGTTCTCTTATGATTGGGCTATATTTTCGGTAAATTACAAATGCTCTATACTTAGCTTGAATTTTTACAGCTGCATTATGCTGCAATTTTAGCAAACGTGCTTTTTCTTTTTCCTGTAGCTCACTTAATCGTGTTCTTTCCTCCTCCATTTGTAAATGCAAGTTTCTAATGCGTTCCTAAAACAAAGTAGGATAAATAGTAATGAGCATCAGCTGAATTAGCAATTTTATAAGTAGATTAAAAGTAACACAAAACCTAAATCCAGAGTCAAATTGCTATAAAGCTCACTGAGAAAGAAGTCAGTTATTTTATAGGTAGTTATGTTTTTTAATATAGAGACAATTGGGTCATATTGGGAAGTTGATAATACTCTTTTAAGGTATGAGCCAATGAGTTAAGAAGTAGGGAATTGTCTGCAGGTAGAAAGCCTTTGAAATCAAAACAACAGAGGAAACACAAAGGGAGAAACAGGCCAAAGTTCATGGGACTCAACTTCCTGACATGGATGAGTAATAATGGAGACAAAAACAAAAGTAAAAAGACACAAGTAATTCAACAAATTTTAAAGAATATTATCAGGTAGGGCAAGTCAAGTAGGAGGAATAAACTTTACATATTGGATTAAGTTCTCAACATAAAGGTAAGCTTTATGAATAATATATACACTAGAATGATTTGCCACTCAAAGAAATCAGAAAAAATTAAAAAAGAATGGCTGGGTCGCTGATGGTCTAAAGAAAAACATTTTAAAAAGCTTTTATTTATTTCAAATCAATAAGATATGTATATATATATGTATATATATATATGTATATATATATGCAGATGAACACAAAATAAAGGAATAAGACAAATAAACACAAAAGACTAACATATGATCAGTAGACATCCCACAATAAAGATCTGAGAATAACTGAAGGGCTAAAACTATTATAAATTACTTTTGTATACAAATACAAATATACAATTTCTTGTATACTAATACAAATACAGTCATAGTAGAAACAGCAGAGTTAACTCTACAGCCTAATTCTCAACACACACAAGACACATGTACACAGATACCCAAAGTACAGAAATCTCCATGCAAGAAGGTATTCTTTTTGGCTTTTTTCACTTTTAAGCACTTAGCAAAATATTTGACACATAGTTAAAAATGACTAAATATGTACAGGCTAATATATAATGTGAAAAATCTTAAAGCTTCAAAAGAATATATGGGTTAACCATAAAATTTTCAATCATTAAAATGAATAAATATGCAATGAAATCATATTACTGAATTGTCAGGAGTCAAAAGAAATTGGCCTAGATTTTAGGCTTAAAGTAAAAACTAAAATAAAAATATTTTCCACTTGGTAAAAATTGGAAAAATTTCTATTGAAAACTGATTTTTCTGATCCAAAAATATATAGCAGTAAATGTCAAATGAATACAAAACACAGAGAGACCAAGAAACTAAAGAAAACCAAGGAGAAATGAAGACATAGAGTCACTCAATTGCTACCTTTATTCTTCCTTAATTTTACTTTTGAAGTCAGATATTAGTCTTAGTTTTTATTCATATGTTTTAGGTAGTGTATGTTGTTACGATAGATTCTTCCAGCGTTTCCTTGTTCTGTGACTTGAATTTTAGTAATTGCACTACTCTATTTCCACATGTCAATTTCACAGTATGTATTACTACTTGAGCATCACCATTCTTGAGTATTTATTTTAGAAGTGTATTTAAAAACAACTCCCCTTTGACCATTATGCCTTTACCCATCTCTTATGATTCATACACTCTCTCTTTTTCAAGATTACTATCACAGTATTAGATCTTTTCACAATTGTTTTCTAGGCTGTTTTCTGTGTTTCCTATTTTGATGCCCTTTCTGTTCACCACTTTGGACATTCCTGTTAAACTCTCTACTGCTTCACTAATGCCCCATTATATATTGAATATAGTGTTACACTCATTCAGGAAATTTTAATGTTAACATTGAATTTGCATAGAACATACATTTACTACTTTGTGATAGATTATAAATTTCTTTTATAAATCATCTGTTTAATTGTTCAGCTGTTGACTGAGAGTTGTAGTTATTTAATGGGTCCATCTTATCAAACATTTGGATTGCATGTCACTTATATTTAAGTATGTTCCTCTTTTCACTCAAAGGATTTTTCTTTTTACAAGTCTAGTGATTTTTACATTTAAACACATATAATATAAACCTTCCTTTGCAAGAGTGTATAAAGGGAAGACTCAAAAAAATACAAGAACGGAAGCTATGAGCAGTAGGATAACAATTTATCTATTCTGCATTGGAGATTTAAATGAAAATTTTATCTACTTTATATTTGTAATGTATAAGTAAAGTTATATAAAATTATGGGAACCAACAAAAATAAACTGAAGTGTTTATGATAACTATATTACCTTAAGTTCAAAATCCTTTGATACACTCAAACAATTGTGTCAAGATACAGTAATGTTTCTTCAAATCTTCAAATATTATAGAATGTTAAAATGCAAAGCAACAAATACATACCTCATGCTGTCTATGTTTTTCTTTCCATATTTTCTCTTCTTGATGAAGTTCATTATTCATTTTATCCTGATGTTGCTGAATG
>JAQHUG010000011.1:12284183-12302724 GCA_028555095.1 Dicrostonyx torquatus
TCTTTGTGTGGTTCTGGTATCAGTGTAAGTGTAGCTTCATAAAATGAGTTTGGCAATGTCCCTTCTGTTTCTATTATGTGAAATACATTAAGGAGTATAGGTATTATCTCTTCTTGGAAATTCAATAAAAATTTTAAAATTCATCTCTTCCTTCTGGCTGTTTTTGTACCCCATCTTCCTATAGCAACCTAACTTCTCATGTCTCATTTCCACTCAGTCTCTGTTTTCATAAATCCCTCATCCCTGCTTTCCCTCTTGCCTTTCATAAATAAATGTTTTGACTGTTTTAAATTTATATTTAGATGTGATTATGTTAATAAAATTTTAGAGCATCATTATGGACTCAGGCATAATACTAGATAAGAGTTATAATAATTAAACAAGTGTATCCTCATGCTTGTGTTATTAATAGAAAACAATAAGTAGGAGGCCAGAGGGTAGCAATTTCATAAAGCCTGGATTATATGACTATATCTATGCTCCGTCCATATATTTCTACTAAGAATAGTAAGTGTCTGATGCCAAGAAGATAATATGCGGTTGTGGGGGATACAGAGCTGATTAAATACCATGCCCTGTGTTGCTTGGTTATTAGAAACCTGGCTAAGTCATGGAAGAATGAAGAAGGGCGAGACACATAGAAGGAAGCTGGGATAGGGTGGAGTCTCTAACCTCTACAACAGCAATCTGGAATCCCTGTGTTTTTCTTAGGTACACCCCAGAGGAATAGGTTAGCTAGTCTGTCTAGAAGATCTCCTTAGGTAATCAGTGTCAGACTGTAAATGTTTGGTTTTTTGTTTTGTTTGTTTATTTGTTTGCTTTCGAGACAGGGCTTCTGGGTAGCTTTGGAGCCTGTCCTGGAACTAGCTCTTGTAGACCAGGCTGGCTTTGAACTCAGAGATCCGCCTCTGCCTCTGCCTCCCAATTGCTGGGATTAAAGGCATGCGCCATCACCGCCCAGACAGACTGTAAATGTTTAGGAGTAGGAAACCATAGTTGCTAATCTTTTCTCAAAGTTATCGTCATTCATAGACATTCATACTAGAATCCACGAGGAAAGCTTTTCCATTACTTTTGAGCCTCGCGAATATGAGTAAAGGCTTCACCATTTTTCCATTTTTCTGTGGATCAACTGAGTCACAGCAATACTGATTCTTTGTTTAGATAGCAACAGTGTAACTTCCTCAAGTGTTTCCTAGTAGTTGTCTTCCTGAATGAACTACCAGGGAGTGTCAAGTGCACAGTTTTCTTCTTGTTAAAGAAGTAAGATAGTGATTATAAAAGGAAGATATTTTCTTTTTCATTCATTTATTTATTTTACTTTCCATCCACAGTTATCCCTCCCACCCCTCCTCCAGACCCTCACACTTCTTCTCCATCCCATGCCCCATCCACTCCTCCCAATGTGTAAGGCCTCCCATGGTGAAGCCTCATTAGTACTTGATGGGAGACATTTTCTTTGTGAACTTTTTCTTTTCACTAAATTTCTCTTTACAAAATTTTCCTTGCAGTAGGCTATTAAGTGCATTAAAACATTGGAAACATACATGGAAGGATTAAATATCCCAGAAATACTTTCATCTTCTACATGATATTTAATATTAGTCTTTCAGTTGTTACTCTGTCTTTTATAGCTTATGGCAGAATGTCTTAACTGAATTATTTGACTTTGTTTATGATTATAGAGAAGATAGTCTTCCTAAATATTTGCCAAACCTACATTTAGAACAGTATACTTTTGTATGGATCACGAATGACATTACCTTACAAATTGTTCTATTATCATAAGATGTAGAGATTGTTTTATGAACCTTAGAAAAGATTTGATCTAAAATTTATTTAGTCTTCTACTTCTGTACCAATATTTTGGCTTCATGTTGCTTCTCTCCTCCAATGCACCGCTGTGGCTCAGCAGCAGGCTCACAAGAGCACAGTCACATGGTGTTCTTGTTGCTAAGAGCAACGTTACAGATGGTAAGAAATGGGTATCATAAGTCACATGTTACACATGGACACACATGTTGGTTAGAATTAGCTTACATGACGCAGAGAAGATTGCCTGCACACATTATAATCTGATGACTCTCAGGCATGCTCTTTGGAGTAACATGCTGCACATCACTTAATAAAAGTATTTTCTGTCATTTTACAGACAACTATCTTTTCTGACAATGTAGACAATTAAAGAACTAGAAAGATTATAACATCCCAATATTGTTGTCTGAATTATACAACACACCGTACAAACAACTATCCTTGATTATTCAGTTGTTACATAAACTTGACCTCATCTCAAAGACAATAAGAAGAACACTCAATATTTAAAGAGAAGGACTTGGTCAATTTGATAATATCATAGGTCTGACTTTCTAAATTCTGTGTCCACACAGTCTGTAGTATATGCTGCTTTTCTTGTAATCTTTACTTCAAGTAAATTTGTTTCAGACTTGCTTCACAATTGAGGATCTCATAGATGTTTTTAAAATGATGCAAATATCGCCAGATTGTGTCTAAGCAAATATGCCTACAAATTATTGACTTTGACATATATAGATATAGATATACCTTAGATAAAATATTGACTTTTACATCCAGTTTTGGTTCTTTCCTTTCAGAGTGAAAACCATTATTTTCATGGATCAGTGGCTCTGAGAGTCAGGCTTTGTCTGAATTTTTCTTTTTCTGAATACTTGTCAATCACACTGGAGAGGAAAATTGAACAGATTATCTTGGGGAAAAAGGACTGTGGTTTTCATGTGATGAAAGTTGAGTATCAAGTTAAATCTCCATGGGCAAAGAGAATTGAAAAGCTGAAGCAATTATTCAGCTAATTAAATGGAAAGAGGACAGAACATGGTCCCTAATCTTACTCACTGAGGTATTTCACAATCTTTTCACTGCAGTATACTACAGATATAAATTAATAACACTATTCGAATAGCAAAATCACAATGAAGAAATGAAATATTTTGCAGCAGGAAAAAAATTTCTTCTTTAGGTTCCATATCTTTAGATGCTTTGCACGAAGTAGTAACTATTTTTCATTGTAATACATATATGTATTTTCTGTGTTCTGTTTTTCAAAGAAGATAGATTTAAGTCAGAAATTAGGATGTGAATTTTCCCATTACATTAATGGAATATATGAGTTAGAACATGTCTTATACTTTTTAGTGACTTGATTTTTAACAGAGAAAAATACATGAGACCATAACATTTATATGTAAATATATTTTAGATGACAAATTTTTACATAAATATGTGTCTTTATCTTACCTCCTAATTCTGTTAGTTCATGGGCTGAACAGTTCATCCACATGAAAACTGAGTGGTGAAATAAGACTAATGTCCAATATTGAAATTTTCAATATTAATTTTAATATAAATATACATATTTGGGCTTATTTTGCCTGAACATCCAACTCCATTATTTGATTAAATTGTTCCTTGAAAGGTTAGATGATGAGACAATAAATAAAACAGCTAATGATGCTGATAATTGTACAAAGGGAATGGTAATTTTTAATGAATTCAGTGTCTTGTTTGAACTTCATCTAAGTAAATTATTTTATGCACTGATACATTTCTCCATGTCAATTAAGCAAATAAGCATAAAGGAATTTGAAAGCTAAGTACATCTTTAATATTAATTATTTGGCAGTTAATCAGCCACCAACAGTGATGCCTTTTAATCCTTTCTCTTTTTGTTTCCTCTTAGTCCCAAATTTCTGAACTTCATCAACAAGTTTTTTTTTTCTTCTCTTTTTTTGAAAGCAGTGTCATGGCTCTTCACCTGTACATTTCTCATTACTGGTGTGTTTTTGATGGCTTCTGCGTTTCTTAACATTTCCATGCATTCGATATTTTTAGAGAAGTGTTTTTTGTGGTCTTTGCATAGAAATATTCTTAGGGAAATATTTTGATTTAAAGACTATTTTAGAGAACAGTAAACACACCCATATTTATTGTGTCCATAAGATAGTGTTCCATTTTCCCAGGCTCTGAATTTTGTGTGTCGCTTAGAATACAGTGCTGCTAACTCTGCCTCTGCAGATAGCAGTTTTCTTTCCATTCCAAGAATGAAACAGTGCTTTGAATTATAATAAGCGTTTCAGAAAAACAGTCAAATACTGTAATTCCGAGTAATAAAGGAAATCAACATACATCTGTTCAGAAACAGTAATGTTTATGCTGATATAAATATAATATAGAATATACATATATATTCTATAGAATCAGATGGAGAGACGGGAGCAGTGTACAGAAGGAAGTTGGGTGGTGCTGGTTGGACCAGAGGGTGAGGTGTTTGAACATAACAGTGAAGAAAGATGAAGGTGGGTTCGGTGGGTTTTCTTACGTTGTCCTTGACACCATTAAGTCCTCCAATTCTCCTCCCCCTCTTCATCAGGATTCCCTCACCTCCATCTAATGTTTGAGTGTGGGTCTCTGCCTCTGTTTCCATCAATCACTGGGTGACGCCTCTCTGATGACAGTCGAGCTAGTCACCATTCTATGAGTAAAACCGAATATCATTAGGCATCATTACATTGGGTCTCCAGCTGTGTCAGTCATCAATTGGCCACACCCACAATTTCTGCACAATCTTTACATAAGCACATCTTGTAAGCAAGGCAAATTGTAGATTGAAAGGTTTGTGTCCGGGTTCGTGTCCCAGAACATCTATTGGAAGTCTTGTCTGGTTATAGGAGATGGACAGTTCGGGTTCCATACCCCTATTGCTAGGAGTCTTCACAAGAGCACCCACATAGATTCCTGGGAGATGTAGTTCCTACAGGTTTATAGCTCATTCCACAGATCCTCTCCAATACAACTATCCTGGGCTCATAAGGGATCATAGAGACTGAACAGACAACCAGGGAGCATGCCTGGGTCTAACCTAGGTCCTCAGCATATTTGCTACAGTTGTGTAACTTGGTCTTTGTGTGGACTCCTAGCAGTGAGAGTGGAGGATATCTCTGACTTTGTTTCCTGATTTTGTAGCCTATTCCTCCTACTGGATTGACTCAACCAACATTGTGAAGGAAGGAATGCCTGGTCTCATTGTAGCTTGGTGGTATACCATTGCTTGCTGATATTCACAAAATGGCCACCTGTATCTGAAGAAAAAAGGGAGAAGTGGATTGGGGGGATAGGGAAGGTGGGTGATGACAGGGAAGAGGGGGATGGAAGGAAACCTTTGGCTATAAAAACATAAAAATACTTAAATAAATATTAACTTAAAATAATTTGCAGTACTTTGAAAGTCTTTTATTTTCTTCATCACCATCAAAAATACATTATGTTTTCAAACATAAATTTACTCTTATTGTCTTTGAAAAAAGGGGTAAGGGTGGGGAAGTTGAAAGGACAAAGATGACTAGCCAGATTTGATAGGATATTATAGGACATATTAGGTATTTTGGATTCTGTCTTAAGTGCAATAAAAATCTACTGTAAGAATTTAAAGAAAACTGTAGTATCATATGTACTTTTATAAATGTAGCCAAGGCTGGTAAAAGGGCAAAAACTATGCATAGTGGAAGAAGCTAGAAAGCGAAGATTAATAGGACTTAGTGCTTATATAGTTTGAATGAAATCCAAGCAGCATTACAAAGTGGATTTAAGAGTGCTTGGCTAGTGATAGAACATGTAAGAAAGGGAGAGAAAAGTTCCAGCAAAACTCAACATATTTATGCTTGGGATACCTAGCAACAATGAAAGAAGAATGAGCCAGAAATTCTATTAGGAAATATCCATGGGAACTGAAGTGAATGTTTAAAGTTCAGGCAGAATGAGTCAGGAGCATAGGGAAATTTTAAATGGAAAAGAGAGGGAGACCAGATTAAGGAAGGACATATGTGTACACATTTATCCAATACCCATGGTCAACCCTGAAACATACATATGCTTAAATTTTTACACACTGGGCAATCTGTAATATATTTGCATTATATATATTAAATAAACTTAAGATCTACAATGCAATTATAATATTAAATGTAACATTAAAATACAATATAACTATATATTATATTATGTACCAGATTTATTTATTATATTTATTACATAGTTAATAGTGTTATTTTATACATTTAGTTATTTATATGGCACATAATATATTTATATGTAACATAGACATAATAAATGCATATTATATGTTGAACGCCACATGAATATGTGATTGTGTATTCAAATATAAGATATTGTATTTCTATATGACATATTAAATATGTATATAAAACATGAATTCATTTTATGAATAATAATTATGTACTAATTGTATAATATCTTATATATTACAAATATAAAATAAATATTATGTGTGTGTGTGCGTGTAATAAATGCTAATGAAAAAAGAGGCTGTGAATTTGAAGGAGAGCAAGAAAGGCTATAAGGGAGAGTTTGGAGGTAAGAAAGGGAAGGGAGAGGTAATATAATTAAAATGTCAAAAATAAAATTTAAAAAGTGAAATGCAAGAGAGTACATATGTGCACATTGTTGGTAACAAAATGGAAGTGATTACTGCTAGGTTTACATAGACAGAGAATGTAGCTGTGTCTTCTGTAGCTTAGCTGAAAGAGCGCTTGCTTTGCATGCCTGAAGCCCTGGGTTTGATCCCATACTATATTCTGTAGAATCAGAAATATGAGAAAATTGATTCAAATGTTAATAATTCATTTTGTTTAACTTTTCATTTAATTCTCCTGACATTATTTCTACAGCAAAATCAGATATTCATCCAATGCATATAGCTGTACGTATATATTTCTCTGTGTGTGTGCACGATGGGAACTGAAGATAGAAACCAGTAAGGTGGGAAGGAACTGCTCCAAAAAGCAACGATTCCGTCAGTGAATTTACTGAAGGCCTACAATGCCAGAGTTCTGGTTCCTGGCTCCTTTTTAGCTCTTATGCTTGCCTGAGAGCCTTAGAGAAACAATAAAAAAATTTAAAAGAGAGGCCTGGACGTCTCAAAGTTGGATCAGCTGGACTGACAAGCTTATCCTCCTCTCCCTGCCTCATGGAAGTTTCTGCCATAAATTCTTTGAAAAGAGCCCAGATTAGTCATTAAGTGACACCCTATGGCTTGCTTGACCCCTTCTGCTCTACAAGGGCTCTTTCTGTCCCTGTCACTGTCCTGTCCCTGTCTCTTTGTCTTTTCCTCTTTTTCTTTCTCTCTCTCTCTCTCCCTCTCTCTCTCTCTCTCTCTCTCTCTCTCTCTCTCTCTCTGTTTCTCTGTCTCTTCCTCTTCCCCCTCCTTCTCCTCCCTCTCTTCTTTATCTCTTTCATACACAGATATGAATCTATAAAAAAGTTTCTACCCAAAACTCTCCCTCAATGTGTCATAATTTCATTCTTCAAATTCATGAATCAGAATTTTGAAAGCCATTGTTTTCAAATATATATATATATATATATATATATATATGTGTGTGTGTATGTATTGGATTTTATGTAAATAATATTTATAATAAAGAACTGCAATAGAAAATGCAAACATGCAATCTAAATATAAGTACTTTTGTTTATTGTGAAAAACTAATACTTTTTTATTTTCATTCTGCTCTCACTACCTTTATTCTTCATCAACCACCCAAACTATAACTCTTCCAACTTCATGTGATTTTCTTTTCTTAAGCCAATGAGCCCAATAAGTGCAGTGTATATGGTAATGGCTCTGGGGTAATTCACTACGTTATGAAGAACCTGCCAGTGGTCCCATTCCACTGTAAAAGTAAAGTTACTTTTACATTTCCATTCCAAAGTAAAGTTACTTTCTCCATCTCAGAAACCACCAACTTCGTAGCTTAATAGGTAAGGTAAGACTTTGGGAGCACCCCTTTGTTGGAATTATTAATTAGCTTGTTTTGTACAAGTATCTTGTACTACAACTCCTGTGAGTTCTTGTGTGCAACAACTGTATCTAATTCAGAGAACACCATTTTACAACACTCTCATCTTCTGGTTTGCTTTTCCTTCCTTCCTTCCTTCCTTCCTTCCTTCCTTCCTTCCTTCCTTCCTTCCTTCCGTCCTTCCTTCATTTCGAGAGGGTTGATACAGACGTGTATGTATGTGTATGTATGGTTGAATACTTGCAGTTTTGAGTCTTTGCACAAAGCACCACTCATTGCATCAAGAGGTTTCCCAGACTAAGTTTAGGAGTAGCTCAATTGTATAGATATAAACATAAATATTGAGAAGACGGTTTGAGAACATAAGGACATGGGAGGCAAAACACCAATAGATCCTCCCCTATGGCTTATCACTTTCCTCACTATGGGTGTATTCGATCCTCTTTGCAGTACTAGTTACAAATGCCTCTAGGTGAATGAGGCCGCAAATCCAATCAATAGAGGGATTGGTTCCTCCTATGAGCAGCTTTGCAGTGAGTCTACAACCGTAGTCACGATCTCTTAAAAAGCAGTCCTGCAGCATGCCTTCCATGGTTTGCTTTAACTGTCGGTTTGACACAGCTTAGATCACCTGAAAACGGTACTTCAGTTGAGGGCATTTGAAAACGGTGCTTTAATTGAGGGCATCTCTGTGGTGGATTGTCCTAATTGCTAATCAACTGAGAAATGCTTAACCCATTGTGGGTGGCATCATTCCTTACGCAGGTGATCTTGGAATATGTCAAAAAGTTAGTTAGTCACAGTATCTCTAACAATTCAGATAGTAAGACATTCCACAAGATTCCTCCAGGGTTTCAACTTTGAGTTCCTGCTTAAATTCCTGCCTTGACTTCCTTCAATGATGAAATGTAAGCTGAAATAAACCCTTTCTTATCTCATTTCCTAGCCTATATTTTTGGTTATAGTTTTTGTCATAGCAAAAGAATGAAACCAGAACAAAGACCATTTAACAAAATAGTATCTACGTATTCTTAGTTAGAACTTTTGACGTCCATCTGTTTTGACCACATACTATACAAGGCACATGTTCAAAAACTATGTTTTCAATGAAAAGAGACAAAAAATAATTAAAAAGCAAGACAACAAATAAAAGAGTGATAGTTTGTTTTTAGCTCATAGAAGTACCCAAACACTTTAAATATTTTGAGTATTTAATTTAGATTCTCTTAATAAAACAGAAATTTAAAATTTTAGATGCTATTGAAATAGTTTACTATGAAATAATTTAACCAAACTATTGGCAGTTAAAAGATAAAATGCTTTTTAGCTGGAAAAGAATGAAATTAGTGACTCAATATACAAGGGAACCAAAGAATGGACCAGAATTATCTTCTGAACATTCAGAAAATACAAGGGCTATGTTTCAAAAAAAAAAGAAAGAAAGAAAGAAAGAAAAAGAAAATTTCACAACTGTTTGAGAAACAGGAAGAAAAATCTTACATTTAGAAATGTTTAAGGAAAGATATGTAGCCTTCTATAACAGAAATAAGACTAGAACTTAAGGGGACAATCTTGTGAATGAATTCTCAGAAGAAAAGATGAAAAAATAAACCCACAAATGAGGTCTGAACCCAATGGCTTTCAGATGAAAAGCTGCTTCTAGCAGGCCCGTGATACAGATAATGGGATTTGTATTTAGTCACTTTAACAAGAAGCCTAATATTTCTTGATGGGTGCATATATAATTAGTGGAAAAGATTATAAATTTACTCACTTTAAGCTTTCTTTTTAAAATTTTATTCATGTCTGAACACCGACTTTATCGAGGAGACATGCCAGATATAATTTACATTATGTAGGTCTTAAGAATAAATCTTGTGATATTGCTGGCTGTGATTCAGAAGAATAAAGATTAAAAAACTTAAATCCTAGAGTATACTTCTTAATGATTACTCATTCAGCTAGCTTTCTTTTAATTAACTTCATGAGCTACTATCTTATGACTGTCTTTAGCATACATGATAAATTTTAAATGAAGGTAACTTATTAGTTACTGGTTCAATACTTGAAGCACTATAAAATCTATTTCTAAATTCTTTCATTGGTTTATTATTTTATTTTCAAATAGCTTAATTAAAAGAAACTCTTCAGTGATAATTTAGAAGAAAGTTATTTATTTTCAATTGTTATCAAACATGAGTTATATATTAATAATCAATATAATTGTAATAAAATATCTTCATTTTTAGGATTATTGCATGCATGTGTACTTAATCAATTCCTCAGGAATTCCTAACAATTTTAAATAAATTCACCTCTCTTCTCTAACTCTTCCTAAATCTATCCCTTTTCATATTCACCCAGACTTGATTAAAGAACAAAGAAACACCACATAGATCATTTTATACTGCCCATTCATTCTTAGGCGTGTGGCCTTTTACTGACATCTGGTCCTCAACTAAGAAATTGTGTCATATTGTGGCTTTTAAAAGCATGTAGCCCTTAACCATGATAACATGTGAAAATCAGTAATTGTAAGTAAGCCCACATTGTCGCAAAACATCTTCAGAATATTCTCATCTTGATAATTTGAAACCTATGTCTGTTAAATAAACGCTTTTTACCACTCCAGTCTTACAACTTGTCATGACTATTTATTGTCTTTTCTGTTCCTTTGAATTAAAGTACTTAAATAATCCATAAACATGGAATCATATAGTATTTGTCTTTCTGTGCATGTTTCTTTAAAATACAATCTAAATTTCCATTTCAGTTATAGAAAATAATATAATTACCTGTTAAAGCTGAAAATACATTTTGTTTTAACTTCATTTTTATTGGTGTTCCTCCTGTTTATGTCTGTGCACCATGTATGTAGCTAGTGTCTGTGGTAGCCTGGGGGTTGTCCTAGTTATTCGGTAACTATACATGATTTTGAGTCACCCTATATGTACAAGGAATCAAACACAGCAAAATCAAAGAGCAGCAAGTTCCTCTAATTACTGTCTTAGCCAGTGTTTCTAATGTTTTGAGAAAACACAAAAACCAAAAGCAAGGAAGGAAAGGGTTTATTTGACCTCCACTTCCACTTTGTTGTTTGTCGCTGAAGGAAGTCAGGACAGGAACCCGAACAGGACAGGAATCTGGAGGCAGGAGCTGATGCAGAGGACAAGGAAGCGTGTTGTTTATTGGCTTGCTTCCCCTGGCTTGCTCAGTCTGTTTTCTTCTGGAACCCAGAACGATCTGCCCAGATATGGCCCCACATTCCATGGTCTAGGCCCTTTCTCGTTGATCACCAGCTGAGAAATGCTTTACACCTAGATCTCATGAAGTTATTTCCTCAATTTAGGCTCTCCTCTCTCCAATGACTCTAGCATGTATCAAGTTGACACACTTCAAATGTATGTGTGTGTATGTTTAACATATATTGTTTTTCCTAAAGTCTTTAGTGATAATTACATCCTTCCCCTTATTGTGACTTCTACGCTCCCTTAATTTAGCCCTTCTTTTTCCATTATTCACCTGTTATCACTTATACTACTGAATTCTGCCTCCTCTCCTTTGAAGTTTCTTGACCTTGATGAGTATTCCAAATGAAAAACACCTATCTGAAGATTCAATGCTCTCCCCCACAAAATGACAGAAAATATATCACATTTGTCCTTGTGTGCCTGGATTACTTCACTCATTATGATATCTCCAGAGTCACCCGTTTATTTTTTTTTTAATTTTGTAAATTCACTTTTCTTGAGACTTGAATATTATTCTATTTTGTACTTATACCACATTTCCCCCAGCATTTTTTCTGCCCTCAAAATCCTGGCAGGTCAGTGGTCAATAATTTTTTATGAACAATTAGAGAAATACATATTTGCAGTGTACAATGATTGTTCCACAACACTAAACTTCAGTACTGTCCCCTAAACTGTTCTGCATTGTTTATATTCTTCTTTCTTAATGACATTGATTCAAGACTCTTTACAAAAAATAAGTTTTCTGATGGAGTATATGATAAAAGCCTCAGATTGTATTTCAAAAACTATATAAATCAAAGCCTGTGGGAAAAGGAGGCAACAAAATCAAGAGTTCAAAGTTATTCTCAGCTTTATTATAAGTTACAGGTCAGAAGAAGAACATATAAAACCATGTCAAATACAATAGAATACAACATATAAAGCATTTTCACATCTCCAAATCATCACAGACAACAAGTCTATGGCATTCATTTTTTTTTAATATCAGGTGGCACAGCCAACTAGCAGATGAGGAAAGCACCTTAAAATGTGCAACCCTCATCACCAATTAGAACTTCTTCTTGGCCTTCCACCTATCTGACATGCTTAATACTACCTTAGAACTCTAATTCTCTCTAGAGTAGGAAAAATCATAACCTGTATGCATTTCCATAGTCTTCTCATCTCATCTGTGTCAAGCATGTCAGTTTAGAGGGGACATTGTTTACAATCAGCTTAACCTTCTTTAGGAGATTATGGAACTAGCAAGAGTTGGGGAGTTAATATGTAAGTGGTGACAGCATTCCTAGTTTGTTATTATTGTCATTGCTGTGAAACTGAGGAATACGGTTTTCCACATTTGTAAAGACATAGATAGTACCGATACTATACAGAAGGTCAGAAGTGTTACAGTCACCTGTTTAAAATTACTGCCACATTTTCAGAATATATTGAATATTTTATGAGCTAACAACCATAACTGAACTGTTTATACTAATTTTTAGCTAGAACAGTTAGTAAAGTATTCAAAGACAGTTCCAAACAATTTCTCTCATCGATTTTCCTAAATGCCATTTACTTCTTCTGCTCTGAAGAGGAAGTTAATGTCTTTTCTGTTAAATCTGGATTGCACTTTACCACTGTTTTGAGCAATGGACTGTGAAGAAAGAAAGGAATGCTCTGGGACGTTGGAACCAATAAATATAAAAAGAATGCCATGCCACTTCTCCCTCTCTCTTCTGAGAAGAATGATACATGAATAGCATTTAGATAGGACACATGGGAAACTGACCACATGGTTGAGTAACAAGGACCCAGACATCTAATCACAGCTGTCATCTGTATGCTCCAGCACCTTACTCAAGCTTAATTGACAGACAAGTTGAATTTCTGGGTCCCAAGAAATCCACAGAATTTGAGATATAACAAAATCATACATTTTTAATGATACCAATTTTATTATCACATTTTTACTTCCCAACCACATATTCTCCATCCTCCTCTCCTCTCAGTCTCCCCCTTACTTCTCGTCTGC
Organism: Dicrostonyx torquatus; assembly: GCA_028555095.1. Lineage (NCBI taxonomy): Eukaryota > Metazoa > Chordata > Mammalia > Rodentia > Cricetidae > Dicrostonyx > Dicrostonyx torquatus. Next base: position 12,297,305 of record JAQHUG010000011.1, read on the forward strand.
TTTCCCCCCCCCCATACACTTCTCCTCTGTTTTTTCCATAGGCCTCCCATAGATATCAACCAAACATGGCATATATTATACTAATTTATGGTGAGGAAAATTTGATAACACAGGAATAGTAAGACTCACCTAATTCCTATGTCTTCTATAATGTACTGAATTTTGCATGTTCTTAATTTTTCCAAATAACAAAATACCTCTGCTGAAGTTAAAACTTTTTACTTCATCTTGCATCCCATCCATCCAAAGAAAATGACACTGAGAGCCTCAGATCCTTGCACAGAAAGCAAAGCAAAGCAAATTACTGCTTTCACTCAGGAGCAAATACTATTGAAGTGCTTATTTTAATTACGTATGCTGCTATAAAACAAGGCCATGTAGACAACCAGAGTAGAGGCAGAGGACAGCCAGCTAGCCTTCATCTACATGTGGATGTTCGGTTTCCAAGCATGAAGACTGGGATTTGATCTCCAGAATCTAAGTAAAGCTGGGTACCCCACACCATGCATCTGTTATCTCAGTGCTCCTACTGTGACACGGAGAGGCAGAAAATTACTGAAATCTTGGGGTACAGGTAGTCTGGAAATCCCAGAGGTGAGCAAGAGAGATATTTTGTATCAAACAAAGAAGAAAAGGATTGACAACCAAGATTGGCCTCTAATCTCCATGTGACATACAACCACACACACATGTGCACACAGAAATGTATTTTGACACTCATCATATACAATGAACAAACAAATATACTGTAGTTATATCTTGTGAAGAACTACATTGTATGAGTTAGTGAAAAAACATGATAGAATTTACATAAGTAAAACGACCTTAAATATCAAATCATTTCAGCGGATTCTGGTGATTTTTCCATGAAGTGTTGCCCTACTGCTATTTGATGGGTGGAGATTAACTGGTAAATAAAACAAATAAATAATCTGGAATTATTAATGGTTTTAATTTTATAAATGTAATGAACTAAATTTCTTAAATGAACTTGGAACATTTCTGTATGTGTTGCCCATGGCAACAGTGAAGTTGAGTAAGAGACCCAGCAGCTTGTTTGGCACTGTTTTGAAGATGTAACATCTGTTTATTTACGGAAGCACAGCCGGTTGCCTTAGGATTTTGCATGTCTGACTGTCTGTCGCTTACCTGATTACTCTTGCACCTCTCTTGACCTCAGTTTAAGCATTTCAGAGATGAGATATATGTATTTTATTGCAATCAATCATTCACTGAATTCATTCCCTCAGAATTCTTTCTAATGTTTACAAAAGTTGGGCAGGAATACTGAGAATTAAAACACAGTTGCCGATTTATTGTTTGTGATAGAGACTAGATTACTGGTTAGAGAAATGAAGTGTATGAAAGAGATCACATATATTACTTATAGAATATATTTTCTCTTAAAATCATATATTTGTACCAAACTGAAACTCAATATGGAAGAGACAAGGTACTTATGGGGTTTATTTGTGATATTGACTTGAAATTGTGTGAGATCAACATGCTCTCAGATGAGAGTGCTTACTAAAATCATAATCATGTCCTCAGGAGAGTTTTGTAGTTAGTACTGAAATGCTACATGAATGGTAAGGCAACCAACCACTAAGAGATGCATTGCTCTTGCTGCACTTAGCTGAAGTGAAGGTGGTGTTTCACACACAGATGTGTAAAAAGGGAATGAGGTTATGTTTTGATATTGACAGTATCAAAATTCTTTCTATATTTTAGAGGCTTAAAGTCCATTATTTTCTAATAAAATCAGCATTAACTTAGGAGGTGATGAGGGGCAGAGGAGCAATTTGGGAGTTGTGGATGGGGCATTTTTTTTAACCAATTTACAATGGAAATGAACTCTCTGTTACAAAATATACCAATGTATTTATTTAGAAATAAATATATTAAATTTATATGGAAGTTACTGTTTGCCTGCTAACTGAGAAAGATTTTGTATGTTTGTTTGAAATTTCTGTAGCCCACACTGACTTTGAGATTTATTTTTTGAAGTTCTCTTTCCTCTCCTCCCAATAATGGAATTGCTGGATTACTTGCAGAGCAGTGTCAAAGGAGAAATTTTGAACCTGGACTTTAGAGTCTATATCTTCCTTCAGATACATCCCTGGGTCTGTGGGTCACATATTCTATCTATCCTGTTAATTATATTCCATATGAGAAAGTAACTGAGTCGTTGAAAACATATGTCATCTAAGAAACGTGTAATATTTTGGAATAGTTTCTGAAGTTGGTAAACAAAGAAAATTCAGAAGGTTAGGGAGATCCAAGGACTGTTTCTTGCTTCCTGTTGTTCATGTTTGCACCGACTACCTTTCTCCCTGGAACATTGCTTTACCTGTTCAGTCATCACCAGGAATTTTAAATGCTGGTTGAGGAAGAGAGTAAATGAATGTCACATTAAGTCCTTTTTTTTATCTCAGTAGATACTAGTTGAGTTGACGACACATTCAAATCAGTGTAGGAGGGGAAAATCACATCGTATGAACAACAGAGAAAATTAAAAACACCTATCCCTATTACATGGAAAACCTCATTGATGGTAATTACTTATTAACAACATTGGAAATTCATTTGTTTGATTTATAATTATACAGTTTTAGACATAAGTCCAAAATGGAATAAAATACTTTGGTCTCTGAAACTTAAAACTATGACATCCCCATTCACCAAATGAACTCATTGTATAGGACCTCTGTTCTGTTCTTAGTTTGGTATGATGAGGAAGGTATATGTAGTAGGTACACAACTGTCTAAGTTGTATCCTTACATTCAACACGAACATTTTCTATGGATTCTACATTCATATAACTGTACTATATTCTTTAATATATATTCTTTAATTTCTGTCTAATTTATAAATATATAAGTTTATATATATAGATACCTTACTCCTATGAATGAATGCTTTTCTAGGAAAATAGAATTCTAAAAATCTTGTTTTTTGAATTATTATTTTTTCAAGATGTGATTTAAATCAAGAGAATTTGAGAAAATAGGACTATATTTGCATGTTGCCTTAGTAGTAAACGTAGCATGGACAAATACACAGGTGTAAGTATCGTTACCCATACTGCAGCAGGTAGGGTCCTATGCACATTGCTGCTCATAGAAATTGATATGTTTACATGTGTGTATGTGTTTGTTTGCGTGTATGAGTGTATGTGTGTGCACCCTGACACATTGTGTTCATACAATGTGTGGACATTCATGTATGTCAGTGTTCACTTTCCCCCTTATTGAGATAGGGTGTCTTTGTACTGTGCATCATGATGGCTGACCCACAAGCATTGGGGTTTTCTTTTTTACCTCCTTTTATCTCACTGACGGTAAAGGGGCCTGCCTACCTTGGTGCATGGTTTACATAAGTTCTGGAGGGGGGTTGATGAATGCCAAGTCCTTATACTTATGCAGCAACTGTTTTGCCAACCTAGCAAACTTAACAGTCCATGAAAATTTATATTTAGTTAATGTTAAATTTTTGATGATTTTTACAATTTTTGTTGGGGAAAAACTGGAGGCTTGTAAATATTATAGTGTCTTTTTATTTAAAAAAAGTTAGCAAAATTCAAATAAAACCTCATAAAACTTTAGGTATTTTATTGTTCGGAAGAGCTGTTTTGAACATGCTACTTCCTGTAACCTGTGGGATAATCTCAGAGCATACATTCATAACTGAACATTAGTATATAATTCTCAGATAAATCCTGTGGTATTCATAAGTTAAATATGTGTTATTTCCTGTACACATTTGATGCAGCTGCTCCTTTAAAGGACCAGTGTACTAATTTACTGTATTTAACATTATTGCTTCACGTAAATAATTCTATTTAAACTCAAACTTGCTTGGAAGTCTTTTGTTCATGTCCCATGAAATAAGAATATACTGTTGCAATTAAATAATAAAACAATAGGATATGTTTTTCATGCTATCCATTTAACTATGAAATTTAATAACATGCTACTGAGGATATTGAACTGTAAACTTTAATTAAATATGGGAGGCGATTTAGCAGAGATATTGCAAAATCAATAATTATGTTATAATCCTTACAAGAAGTATTATTGCCTCTTGTATTTATTAAAGTTTGTGTTTAGGGGACTATGCTAAGTATTTAAAATATTTGTTTGTATAGACTTTGTATGAGTTAGCTGTATGACTAAAGACACATTTGTGCAGACAGAATAAAAATAAATAACTTACAGAAAAGAACAAAAATTCATATAATGTAGATCTATGTTTTGATTTGAGTTTAATATCTAATTTTAATAGAGAAAAATATGACTTTTAAATGAAACATTAAAAATAATAGCATTAACCTGAAATAAAAATTTCAAGCCATCATGGTTTCAGGCATTTCTCTAATAAAAAGCCATGATTACACCAACTGAGGCCTTGTTAACTATGAAAGTGTACAATAATTTCATAATTATAATATTATTTGTGTATATATGGAAAAGTATATATGCGTTTGTTCATGTCTCTGTAGGTAAATGGGTGGAGGCTGGAGGATAATCTTGGATGTTTTTACTGAGACACAGCCCATATTATGTTTAGAGATGGGGTGTCTCTTACTGACCAGGAATTCACAAAGTAGGTTAGACTTGTCAATGAGTGCCAAAGATCCACTTAATTCCACCTCATAAATACAGTAATTTTGAGTGGTTTTTTGTTGTTGTTGTTTGGTTTCTCTCTTTATTGTTGGTTCTGCAAATCAAATGCAGATCTTCATGCTTGTGTGACAAGTACTTCACAGGATGAGCTATTTCCCCAATTCAAAAAATTGGAGTTTACATGTAATTCACGGGCCTACTATCTACATGGCTAAAATGGCTGGCTTAGTGAATGCACCTTCTGGAGTCTGAGAGGCTAAATTAAAATGTCATCCTAACTTACTCGCAATATGAATTCAAACAAATTGCTGTCTGTTCCCTAGGTGACTTGCTTTCGCTATCCTGCAAATAAGTATATTAAAAATACCAACTTCACATAGGAATGAAGGACTAAGCAAATTAGTGTGTCTCGCTCATTCTCACAGCTTACTGATAGCATACAGGGTGGAAACAGAATTGTGCTCCATTGTACATCAAGTCCTTGTGGGAATTATATCAAGTATAAAGTTATAAGAAGAACCTAAAAAGACTTTAACTTACAAAAGAAAAACAACTAAGTTATAAAATGTGCTTCTGTAGATCCACAGACTACTTTGACATTTGAAATTTACCTTTTCCAATGCAGTGGGAGCTGACTGTGTTTTATGGGTTTGGCTTTAATATATACTGTCTTAATTTACATTTATATAATAAGTTGACTTCAAACTAAAATCAGTCAGAAGAGATGGAGATGGGCACTTCATACTCATAACAGGAAAAATTCATCAAGAAGAAATCTCAATCCTGAATATCTA
>JAQHUG010000011.1:12381423-12394826 GCA_028555095.1 Dicrostonyx torquatus
AAAACCAGGTCGAAAACACACATTGATTTGTGTAGATATTACATTTACTACACAGTGCCAAAGCTTAATAAATCTTAGAATATAGAGGATGTCTCATATTTTGCAGTCACTCCAACAGTTGGAAGCGTGGTTCTTGTCTCTTGTTTCAAGCCACATGACCTTTTTATAGCTGCCTCATTTCTTCATGATCAGTAGTTCCCACACATGTAAAATGAGACTGGTAATTGTAACATACTCGGTGTGTGTGTGTATGTGTGTGTGTGTATGTGTGCTGTGTGGTCTACACATGCATTTGTGTAGGTCCATGTTCCTGTGCACCCATGGAGGGTAGAGGAGCACATTCAGTATCCTGCTTTGTCACCGTCTACCTTCCTTCTTTGTGACAGGGTGTATTCATCACTGAACCCAGAGCTAGGCTGCCAGCCTAGACATTTGAATGTATGGAACCCATTGTGTGGATCGTTCTACAGTCATTTGCAATGATCTCATAGAAAATGGATGCACATAACTTCTTTTTTCCAGTAATCATAAAGAAAGAAATAATATTGTTCAGCGATTCAGTTGGTTTGCAAATTGCTAGTTATAATTTACATGTGATTTTAATGGAAAATGGTTATTTCCTTAACTGTGGATGTTTTGCTACAAATATAGCAGCATGTACACTTTAATGGTAGACACATAGTGTGTTAGTTTTACTTTTTCAAATACTCTGTGCATTCTTCCTCATAATTTTGGAAAACAAAAACTTATGGTTCTTGAACTGAACTTTTTTTATGTGAGATATTGACAAAAACAAAGAACTGATCCTCGATTTTCAAATGAAGCTATTTTACCTTTTCAACAAAATTAAAATAGGATTATTTATAACCCCTTTTAACCAGGATTATTTCTACCATGGACATAATTTTAAAATTTTTAATCATGACTATTATTTTGTACATGTGTGTTTGTGTGTGGTGCATATGTGTGTTCAGAGGAACACACATACAGAGGTCAGAGGAGGTTTCAGGACAGTTTTATCCTTCCACTGTGGTTCAGGAAAACAAATTAACGTCATCAGACTTGTGCAGAACGGTACCGTCTAGCTGGCCTGAAAAGACTTCTTAGAGGAATTAAATCTAAGATTCAACCTATTGGATGTTCAAAGAAAATCAGTTATATTTTCTCAGAGACCTCTATTTTTATTATAGAAAAACTCAAATATTGTCTTTCATAAAATGATTAGCATCAATGTATACTGTACTATAACTTGAAAATACGGCACGTTCTGTTTTTGTCCCCCTAGGTGCATATCTTCTGCCATATTTAATACTACTTCTTGTAATAGGAATTCCCCTCTTTTTCCTGGAACTTTCTGTGGGTCAAAGAATTCGGAGGGGCAGCATCGGGGTTTGGAATTACATAAGCCCTAAACTGGGCGGAATTGGATTCGCGAGCTGTGTAGTAAGTCTCTTCCCCTGATATTGTTCTTACCTGTGCTGGTTTGGAATAATATAATCTGCTTCTCTGTAAACTCCAAGTCTCTGTCTCTGTGTAGTTCTTTAATCACATCTTATAAGCTACTGGTACAGAGAGCACTATACAAAATCATGTATGGTAACTGATAGTACCTCGATCTCGTAATGGATTTTAAATGTTCATCTCAGAAACTATTTTAAAGTAAAGATAATGCTTTCAGATAAAAATATAAGATCAAGACCTAAATATTATTACAACTTAAATAATTATTAAATATTACGAAGTGAATTCCACCCTACTGTTTTAAAGGGAGTGACAGAGGATGAGCGATAAAACTACATTCTTTTACTTTTTTGCAGGTGTGCTACTTTGTGGCCCTTTACTACAATGTCATCATTGGCTGGACATTGTTTTACTTTTCTCAGTCTTTTCAACAACCTCTTCCTTGGGACCAGTGCCCCCTGGTGAAAAATGCATCTCATACTTGTAAGACGCATGTTATGTTGTCTTCTTCTATTAAACAGTTTCAAAATTAGCAAAGGCACAGACTTTCCTTTCTGGTTTTTAGAAACTGCAGTGGGTGGCAACAATAAAAGTCCAAAACCAAAACAAGCAATGAAATGTCTGTAATGAGCATCGTAACACACTTCCTTCCGTAATAGGCTTTTGGAATGGTCACTGGTCGTAGTCATTACTTTTTTTTTAAAAAAAAAATTCTTAGAATATAAACAACCATTTTATGTAGAATGCAATTCATTGATGAAGTTAAAAATGTCCTACTACTCCCAATTAAGGAAGTAAAACAAAACACGTGAAATATGGTATGCAAATATTATTTTGTTAACATTGTAGTTAACATTAGTTTTTGTGAAAAAAAATCCAAAAATCCTGCCTGAATTTTACATTAACAGTACATACATATCACTTCATTCTGCTTTTCAGCAAAACCCCTTTGGCCAGCAGCTATCACATTTGGCGGTGCTGTGTTCCTGTATCATATAATTATGAGTCTGGCAATTTAAAACATAAATTACTTGTTTTAATTATTTCCCTAAGAAGTTCATGCATTCCTTAAGAGTTCTTAATAAATATCAAAAAGTATACATGTTTCCTGATTTTTCAAGGTCTGCCAACTTTTGTATTTCATTGTGAACTTGACTGCTGTTTTCAGGTTAATTTTTTTCTAGAAAATGGATAAGAATTGGCTAATGGACTTGCTCAGCAAAAATCCAATATTACTCATTAGTCCTCATATATACTCTGAATTATGGCATCTAATCTCTTTTTTTTCCCACACAGATATCATGCCAGAATGTGAAAAAAGTTCTGCCACCACCTATTATTGGTACAGGGAAGCATTGGATATCACCAGTTCTATCTCTGAAAGTGGAGGCTTAAACTGGAAGATGACTGTCTGCCTTCTGGCTGCCTGGGTCATGGTTTGTCTGGCCATGATCAAAGGCATTCAGTCTTCTGGAAAAGTTAGTATGCTAGACTTCCTCCTGATTCTGCTAAGTACCCTGCGTGGGTATTGCCAATCCCTTGTAGCTATCCCCAAAATGCAGCTGACACATTGCTTGTAAAACTTCAATCTAAGTATTTACCAAAAGTGATGTTTGAAAAAAAGTGCCTTAAAAAAGTAGATAAGTAATAAGCAAAGTGTTTTGTAGTGACATTTAGTATCATTTATAGTATCTATTTTTTTCTAGCAAAATCCTTTTTAAAAACCTTCAATATTTAAGTCTGTTCATTTTGCCATTTGTTCAGCATCTGGTAGTTCTCTGACTATGTCACCTCCAGTCATGGAAAGGGATAGAATGACGAATTAACTGTTTGTTTGCTTTGTATCATTTCCTTCTTTTGGGTCTTTTTCTAAGAAATGATTATAAGGAATATTCAAATCATGTCCCTTTGAGTGTTTCTTAAAGTTCTTATTATTCTTAGGTAGTTAGAATAATGTCAACAAGCAACACAGAATAAATAAAAGATGACAAGAGCACGACTTCCAAGACAAATACAAATTTAAATATACTGGGCTTGAAAAAGACATTAGGTGCAGTGTGAAGTCTGAATAGTTTGTTGTTGTCTTTTTTAAAATGATATATTTGGCACATAATTTTAATCATTACTCTGCTTTCAAAAGCATTAGAATCCAACTCTTATTACTGCCCTTCCCATCCCCCAGCTGCTGCACAGCAAGAATTCAGTTTTGGCTCTTCTTACTATCTCCTAATGGTATAATTATATTAATTTCTCTTTCCAAAGTGTAGTTGTAATCATGTATCTTTTCAGTCTAACTGGGCATCATAGTTAGGAACACTGGAAAGGGTGGAAGTTGGACTATCTACTATTATTATAAGAATAACTAATAATAAATCATGTTGATAATAATAATAATAATAATAAAATGATATTGGTACAGATGATTTCAGCAAAACCAGTAATAAGTAATCATACCTAATAGACATTTCTTTGTTCTAGAACTTGTACTACTTTATCTTACATACTCCTCAAAGCCCTAAAGTGTAGTTACAACTTTCAGATGCACTTTACTGATTAATAAAAATGGCTGAGACAGGTTATCCTGTGTAGCCCAACTTTTTTTCTGAACTGGAGTCTCCCTGTCTCCTGTGTGGTAGTCACACAGCCATGTGTCACCTTGCCCTGTTGTCTGTGTCTTTAATGGAAGAGGCTGTGGTATGGTCCACGCTATGCCACCTCTGAATGTGTATAATATTTGTGCCCATCAAATGATGACTTGAGAACGGGGATGACAGTGGACAGAAGTTGGTCTAATTCATCTTTGCTTCCTGTTAATTCCATTTTAGTGACAATATGGATGGCATTTTATCCTGTAAAACCTTCATGTTCTTTTTGTGTCTACTACATTATTTTGCATGTGACAAAGTGAACATAATAGCTGCACAACTAAGTGTCTTTAAATCTTTTGTCAATGCTATGATGTTTAACAACAACGTCATAATTTTAGACATTGATTTGATTGAGTGCACCTTGACCATGTAGGGTCCCTAAAGTAAGATTATAAATAAAGGAATAAGTTCTTCAGCCAGGTCTCATCACATGAATATAATGGCTAAGTTAGTGTTATGTGGGAGGAAGAGCCATCTCTGGTTGGCTATAGAGATTTGAAAGCTGTCCTGATTAAGTTTCTAAGACTTTCTAAGTTTGTATGTTATTGTCCCTTAAAAAATTATTTCTTCTTTTAAAAAATATATTAGTTTCTATTATGCTATATTTACAAATTGCAATTGTACACATGTGTGGAACACAAAGTTGATGTTGCAATTTTTCTGGAAATTGTATAATAATCAACACAATTTAATTAGCATATCTATCACATCACATATTTATCAACTTTTCTGATGAGACTATTTGAAATATACTCTCATGATATCGGTGGTACTTTTTTGCTTTGTCTTTAACAGCATGCAATAAAAATGTGTCAGTAGAATGGAGTACAACTTATGTAGTATATGTGACTTACTATTCCAGTAATAGGACCTTAGGGAGAGGGTGACACTGAGGCAGAATTTGAAGCAAGACTTGGGCTGTGTTGTATTGGATGCTTTAATACAACTGAGGGTCTTGTCTCCTGATTCATTATTCTCACCCAATAGTGATTTTAACAGTCCAGACGGGGCAAAAGCTAGCTGTAAGCACCACGAAAAAAGATATGAATGTTTAAATTGATGCAGTTCTTAGTATTGAATAGAGAAGTGAAGATGGTGAGAGAATTGATTGTAAAGGGTGAATGTGTGTGTATTAAGCAATCAAAAAATAAAAAAGCCTCCAAATAAAGAATTCTATGAACACTAGGTAGAAAAGAGTGATGGAAGGCTAGCAAGTACACAAATTGTCATAGGGAAGTCCCAGTTGGAAGATGAGACTTCCTTATACAGTTTCTTAAACATGCAAATACACACAGGGTGGAGAGTGGGCAGTGCTAACTTGACCCTGCATGAGTGACAAGAGGAGGATGCTAGTAATCTCTCAGGCTGAGTAAACACACCACAAAATGCAACTACAACACTAAATTCTGATATCTTTTATTTTTCTGCCTCTCTTATGGGAAACAGAAATTGTTAGTCTGTGAACACAACCAACAACCAGTTAAATAAAAAGGAGACAGCAAAACCACAAACAACAGGATTATATACCCCAGTATAAGAGCATAGAGGGAATAAGAAGGATAATAAATCCTCACATTAAAAAAAACTTTTAGAACAATGCTTGGTGACAGTGAAATTAATTGTCTCTATAATAGGCAGCTCAGTCTCACTGGCCATGCTCGCAGGCTGTATGAGCCCTGGTTCCAGCATCTTATGACGTTTGTGACCCCAGAATAGAAGATTGAAAGGAAATGTTATTAACTTGCTTTCAGCTCCAGGGTGACGTTTCTTGTTAGCATTTCTTCACTGTTAGTGTATTACTCTGTTAAATATGGTGTAAAAATTGGTTTCTTCATTCTGTCAAATGAGTCATAAGGATTATCTCTAATCCACAACAAAGTCAATAGTTCATGAACACGTTAACTATCCTGAATTAAGTAACTAGTAAACCGCAGAACTAAAGTCAGGCACTGAAGTCAACAGTAAGATTCCTTCTGGATGTGTGTCTACAACAAACATTTTAATATAAAGAGAAAAGCAATTGAGAATTTTTTATATGTTTTCCAATTCTGGTATTTTAACAACATGAAAATAGCCTACATAATATTTTGAAAGACAAAGTCATCTTTTACTTAATATAATTGCTGCAAAAAGTATTTTGGTTGGCAACTCTAAGGAAGCTCTAAATTAAACAGAGGAATGTATCTCATTTCTTTATAGTAATCACATGTACATCTTAGACTATATCGGGCTCATTGACTTTTCCATTCAACTATTTATTTTACAAAGGTATTAAATATTTGGTCTTTCCTAGAATCTGATTTAGTTTATCAAGGGGCAAAGTCTGGATTTAGGAACTTTCCATTCTAGTGACAGAGGCAAACCACAAATTTGTAATCATTCTAGGTAAAAGTGTACAACACCAATATATAAAATGCATGAGGTTTAGGTAGCTATACACAATAAAGTAATTTCATATAGCAATGTATATACATTTGTGGTATATAAGGCAGATTTAATTGAATATTCTTTTCAGTTTCATACATGGTTTTGCTATAAAAATGTAGCCATTTGTGTAATGTAAAGAATTTGTGTTTAAGTACAAGGTAGATGCTTTGTACAGTGTGGCTTAAGATACATTCTTTTAACTCTTAGAATTTTATAAATGAATATATTGACCTTTCTTTTCTTGAGAAAAAATGTAGTCATGAGTTTGGCATACTTATTCATCTGTTCGATATATTTACTTTGTTTTCACAGTATAAACTGAAATATTTCTGTTTTTCTTCTTTAAGAATATGTGTTAAAATAGTATTACCAAATCCAGATTAGTTTATTTATAAAGACTAATGTATACAATAAAATAAAGTGGAAATAATTGGTACCACATAATTAGAAAACAATTTAAAATTCTATATAATAAAGACATGTAGTTTGTGTACACAGAAGAAACATTAACTTTCTATGAGTTCTCTTCTAATTACAGTATATTTGATGACTTCGTGAATGCTGTGAACTAATATATAAATATAAGTACAGTAATTTCTGTCTTCATAAAGTCCATAGTATAAATATCCAGGCAGATAATTGCTGTATTAAATATGGCGATGGAGGCAGAGAGAACATGCATGAGACAGACATTGCAATCACTCTGGATTTTAGGAGACTTCACATAGTGGGTAATTTGGGATCATGCTAAGATGGTTGAAGGAAAGCTCCTGAGGTTGAGAAAGAGATCATTGCTGGCACAGAATCAAGCATAATGAAGCCCAGAGGAAGCTAAATGCTCCTGTGTGACTCTGAAGTCCATTTGGGCAGCAGGAGAATTGTGAGCTGGTTGCTGATGGACATGTAAGTGTCTGCTGAAACTGGTAAAACAGTGGACTGTTATATAGGAAACACTGTAAAGATTTGAAGATTTTTAACAATTCAGCAAACAATATCATCAGATTTCTAGAAAACTCCGTATAGAAGAGCCATGGATGCTGAACCTCTGCCGTGCAGAGGCAAACTGATAGGGAGATGCTGTAGGAAAGATCAGCAGGAAATAAACTGAGAATCAGCAAAGTCCTTCACGCCACTTATGAAGCAGCAAATTGAATCTGAGAAATGTGCACAAAGGACTCGCGCTTTTGGTAGCCTCATAATTGTGGAGAGCTACAATCAAATAAGACCTAGGGGACTGGAAGATTTAAAGAATGGTGAAGTCGAAAGAGATAACCAGAAAAGAAACCCCCACTTCCGAAATAACCCTATAAGAAAAGAAAAATTAGGAAATGAAAGTGTACCATCAAAGCAGAGACCAATCTAAGATCATTGGAAATGTTTGTTTTCACTAATGACAACAGTATTACTTTATCAAAACACAGATATTAATATGCTGACATCCTACACATAGAACTAATATTCTCATAGCTTCAGAATGCTGAAGTATGACTTTCAGAGGATCAACTACAAAGGAAGCAAGCACAGGCATCATCTTTCTGTTACAAGTTTTTTAAAGTTTTTTTGAGTCACATGCTCCCTACCCCAAGGCCTCCTCTGCTTTGATAGTCTCCCCCTTATTCTCCCAGGCTCCCTTCATTTCTTCTTTACACACATGCTTATCATATAGCTATTCGGTTTCTGCAAATGTATTAGGAGTTCAAGATCTATTAGTGAACAGGAAAGACATGGCCTCTACCTTCACAGACCTTCTATAACATCAGAGCGGACAGCCCACAAGAGATCTCAAGTAAGCTAACTTCAGCAAGGCTATATGCTGCCAAAGACAAAACCTAACATAATGGTAATATCTCTGAGGGGATGTCACTATCTCTACTGTGGCAGGAATCATACCAGATGGTGGATTCAGCTTGGAAATTAAAGGGCAGTCTTATTGGGGGTGCTCAGGAAGATGTTGTGAGATATTTAAATGAGTAGAGAAGAGGAGCCAGCAGGTGATGTGCTTACAGGGCGAGGCTGAGCTTGCTGCACCTACCAGGTGGTAAGGGCATGAGGGCCTGAGCTCTGCAGAAGGAGAATATTATTAGCTAAAAGATTTGCCGAACTGAGGGAGCAATTAGCAATCGGTTCAATGCTATTAGGAACACTTAGGGTGCAGTTAGCAGAAAACGACACAGCTGGGATGCTGATCTGGAACCTGAGAGCCTATTGAAGATTGTCTGAGACAACTCTGCATGTAGGACTTCAGCAACTGTGTGGCCGAGGTCGTTTCCCTGAAAAGGAGGGGGCACAAGTTAGAGAGAAACTCAGAAATTTGTTTCTACAATAGGGAAATCTTATACGTGTTAGAACTCCACCTGGAGATGTCAAGAAGATAGTTAATGCCTGAGTCAAATGACTCCTTTGGGTGATAGCAATTTGCTGAGTTCCTTACAGGCAAACAAATCAGAAATAACAGGTTAAAGGTTTTATACTGAATGCAGTACCTAAAGATTACCCAATACGTTGGGAGCTTTATAGCTTCATCATGAATCATTACACAAAATTGTTAGGTAGTTTATGTCTGATCCTTTCTTTCCTAAATATTGCTTTTAAATAGGCATTGAAAACAATCAACACCATTAATTAATTGTACACAATATTTGTGCCCTGTTCCAAGGAAAATTAAATCAGTGTTTTTCCACGCAGGCACACAATGATATATTATTCAGTAATTGAGCAGAATTAAATCCTGCTACTATAAGCATCATAGATGGTAAACACTTTGTATTTTTTTTAAATCTGCACATATGCACACACACACACATGCAAATGTGCTCTCTGCATATTATACATCTAGTAAATGAGTTGGCATTCTATCATTTACAACAACACAGATAGAACATAACTAAAATAACGCAGTAAGAAAAAGACAAATCCTATGTGCTTTCCTGTCTGACTAACTAAAAGAGCCTATTACATAAGAATACAGGGCAGTAGAGTGGTCATTCTATGACTGGGAAGGAAAGAGATGGATAAAAAAAACTATTGGACAATGACACCCAAAAGACAAAAGAAAGATCACAATTCAGAAATTGGGTACCATACTGGAGTGAATATAGTTCACCACAACATATTGTGACTCTTACGATAATTGCAAGCTTAAGGCTTATAACACAAAATGTTAATTACCTCTAAATTGATATTAATCATTTTATACACATATTGAATTATACTGTACCCCATAAATATATACAGTATGGATCAGCTTAAACAGAGTTTTATTTATGTCTCAAATGAGATCTTAAAGAACCCAGAACAATTCCTTTTAATAATGACTTTAGAAATTGTTAACCATATTGTTCCTTACACTACAAAAAAAAGTAGCTATCAATGTGTAGTTATAACCGTAAGAACTGTCATTTGTCTCTCTTACCTACTGTCATTTTTTTTTTTTTTGCTTGCAGATCATGTATTTTAGTTCTCTGTTCCCTTACGTGGTACTTGTATGCTTCCTAATCAGATCTCTCCTTTTAAATGGCTCCATTGATGGCATTCGACACATGTTTACCCCTAAGGTATGTGCCTTATTTTCCATTACGTTTATTGTAAATTATCTCCTTATCTATGTTTAAGGATTAATTACCTTAACAAAAATATATTAGACTTCTAAATTATAGTATGTTTACCCCGACAGAGAAGTGGCTTTTCTGTATTTCCAATTCGATCCACCTCCAATTTTTAAAACATACCTTCAGGTTCTTGAGTAATATTGTCAGTATTTAAATTAGAAAAGTCTCTACCTAAGAAATAGCTTATGGTTTTACAGTAACATATCTGGGAAATTTTGATCTGCATTTACTTACATCGTCCTCTAGCTGAGTGGTTCATATTTAATATGTGTCATGGATTATTTGAAACATCAGCAACAAGATCTTTTTGCTAGAAGAACTAGTGGAAATATTAATTTCCCCAGTATCTGCAGGTTACACACTATCTAAAATCTCTGCGGGAGAGCCCCACTGTTTGCTAGAATACTGTCTTATAGAGAATTAGTGTTGGAAATGTTTTGTTCTCTCTGGAGTCATAGATAAAGTGGTAAGCTTAATAATTTTTATGGAAACATGCACATATCTGGAATTTTCCATTACTTTCAAGGAGAGCTTGAAACTCATGCTGTCAATCTCCTAACTAATGATAAGTTTATTGCTGTCTGCCTTGTTCCTGGTTACCCATAATTTACATGCAGACTTAATCATGCCTTGTTATTTTTTATTCAAAACAAAACAGAAATAGGTTTTGGGAATGTCTGTAGTTTTGTGATTCAGCAACATAAAATTTCAGCTCACCGTTAGCTTGTTAAGCCTCTGGTGAGGAGGTCAGAG
This sequence comes from Dicrostonyx torquatus, assembly GCA_028555095.1. Taxonomy (NCBI): domain Eukaryota; kingdom Metazoa; phylum Chordata; class Mammalia; order Rodentia; family Cricetidae; genus Dicrostonyx; species Dicrostonyx torquatus. Next base: position 12,392,321 of record JAQHUG010000011.1, read on the forward strand.
TGTGCAGTTAAAATACTTCCTACTCCGGAAGTTATGTGAAGGATGATTGTGGAGCCATGGCGGGCCTGAAGGCATGGTCCTTTGAGCAGGGGCAGGAGGGATTAGCTTCTGTGGAATTCTTTGTCAGCTGCCTTGTTAGGAGGTAAAAGAAGCTGTGTTCTTTGCATGTCTGGGTCTGAGTTTGTATTCATTCTGTAGGAGCAAAAATGCTGACGTGGGCGTCTGGTTTTCTTTTTTAGTCCAAAAGTGCTCTTTAATATTTGGTGCCATTGAGAACTTTTGGTGTAACACTACTTTGGATTCATACACTTCAGCCACGTTAGAATTAAAATCTGCTCCAACCTTCACATACTTGATGACAAAAGCGATTTATATTCAGGGCATTGAAGAAAATGTTTCTTGAGTTCAAGCAACTAATCCTTCTGGGTTAAGTCTGAACTGTAACTACTTTCCCAATTCACAACTGGCTGTCTCACAGTTCTGAAGTTTGAATTTAGTACATAGTTGAGAACTGATACGAACTTTTACATGGATCTAGCATTTAAAATTCTAGCTTATAGTAACATTTAAATTTGAATTAAGGATCTCCTTTAAAACGTTAGTTTCTTTTCTTCCCCTTTTCCCTCTTTTCTTGTTAGCTATCTTCCCATTTACTATTGAGAAATGGTGGTTGTTTGTTCTAGGGCAGTAGTTCTCAACCTGTGGTTCTTGATCCCTTTTTCAGACTTCTATCTGTAAAACTATTTGTATATTGATTCATAACAGTGGCTAAATTAAACTTATGAAGTAGCATCAAAAATAATTGTATTATTGGGGGGGGGGTCACCACAACATGAGAAACAGTATTAAAAGTTTGCAGCATTAGGAAGGTTGAGAACCACTGATGTACGGTGTTGATTAAAAATTAAAATAATTATAGCACACGGTTTTTTGTTGTTGTTGTTGTTGTTTGTTTCAGACAGGGTGTCACTTTATAGTCCATTATATTCTGGAATTTATTCAGGGCTGGCCTCATACATGTGGCAATCCCCCTGTTTCAACCTGGTGCTGGGATAGCAAGCATGAGTTGTCACACCTAGCTATAAGTTACTTTAAAAAAAAATCTAAACCAGTGTTTTATTTACTTTTTTCATCTATTTATTTTATATCCCAGCCGCAGCCTCGCCACATCCCCACCACCTCCCATTCTCTCTTCCCAGGCATGCAGCGCCACCCCTGTCCTACCCCCAATACCCTCCTCTTTCGTCGTTTCTATCTAAGAAAGGGTAACTCTCCAGTTCCAGTGAGCAACATTAAAATTTGGCATGTTATAAGTTATTTTACTTTACATTGTTTGCACTGTTTATGTAGGAAAGAAAGTGCCTAAACTCCCAACATACCCTGAAACACCAAGTGGAAATTCACCTTGGAATCTGAAAGCACTCTAAAAGAATTCTTTAGAAACGACTCTCTCCTGCCATCTAATGGTGACTCCATAATAGACATCTGAGTGTATTTGAAGAAATACTCCACATATAAATTACTGTTAAAAATATAATTAATTGCTAAAATATTGATCTAATATTATGTTCAATAATAATACTTCATAAAGTATTAAAATTATTAAAATAATTTGAAGCACTACATTGCAAAATTTGAGGGAGAGTGGTAGCTTTAGAGGTTATGAATATTACTGTTTATTTCTGCCTCTGACATGCAATGTGACCTGAGCTGGTTTCTCATCGTTTCAAAGGGTTTGATAGCAGATTCAACAGCTGCATGGGATCTTATGAATATAAATGAGAAAACATGCAAAGCGCTTATCTGTGTTTGTCACTATAGTTTTCATGCAGTATGAATATTGGACAGTTAGACTTTGGTTGATACTGTGTGGCAATAATTTTGTTGTTACTCTTTCTTTTGAAGAAGCAGAATGAAGAGGATCGTGAGTTGCCTTGACTTGCACTTTTTTTTTAAAGTGCAATGACTTTTGTCTCTTTTAAAATATTTATTTATTATGTGTACAGTATTCTGCTACCATGTATGGTTGCAGGCTAGAAGAGGACACCATATCTCATTAAAAACAGCCATGAGTCTCCCTGTAGTTGCTAGGAATTGAACTCAGAACCTCTGGAAGAGCAACCAATGCTCTTAACGTCTGAGCCATCTCTCCAGCTCCTAACTTGGCACTTTCATTAAATGTTTTAGAATCATGGTTTGATTTGGTACAATTCATATTCTTAGCCACCCATACCTTGACATTGCTCCCAATAAAGACAATTTGACTTCAATGCGAGAATGAAAAAAATACCAATTACACATTTTTATGCCTGGAAATGAGCGTAAGTGCTTATTGAAGTGATTTATTTCTTTTTTTTTCATTTTTTTTATTATTGTTCAAAGAAGAATTTACATTTACTCCCCTTGTTCCCGGCCCTCCCGCTCCCCCACTACCCCACCACCCTCCCCCTGCTTCTTCAAGATGGGGCAGGATACCCTGCCCTATGGAAAGCCCAAGGCCCTCCCC
>JAQHUG010000011.1:12405887-12422186 GCA_028555095.1 Dicrostonyx torquatus
AAACATTTCTTCTCAGTTGATGCTTGGATAAGGAGAATACTCATCCCTATATCAAGCTATTTAGGAAAGATACATATGTAAATATGGGTTGGTAGTGAAACTTTTTCCAATTGGATTTTTCATGTTATGCTCTAATGACAATCATATTTCAGTCAAACATGAGTATTTGTAATTATGATAATCCCATTAGAAACCATACAAGACTCATTATTGCATTGGTATTAAAACACTACAGAAACTTATTAAATGTAATAATCACCTATGAGTGTGTGCCGCATGATAGGTCATTTTTCTATTAATAATAGAAATATGGAATGGATATTTATTTTTAAAATTGTCATACAATTGCCCCTCAGTTACTATTTGTACTTGATAGATGGGATGCCCCAGAATTAAGATGAGTCATATACTATTAAATTTAGAGGTTAACCCTGTGTAACCTACTCCTAACATGTAATTTTCCATAGAATCAGAGAAGCTATTGCCTATAACAAATTATGAAAATTGAAAACTATTGGTTGAATGTAGTGATTCACAATAAAGGAAAGTCTTGGCTTTACATAAAGGCTAACTTTTCATTTGTTTATTTTCTTTAGTTATCTGTTGCCTCCTAGCATTTTGTATTGGCCTGATATTTGTGCAGCGCTCTGGAAATTACTTTGTTACAATGTTTGATGATTATTCTGCCACATTGCCTCTGCTAATTGTGGTCATCTTGGAGAATATTGCTGTAAGCTTCGTTTATGGCATAGATAAGTAAGTATACTTGATGGCATGCAGCTGTTTTTTGAAATTGATCAATATTTTATTTAAAGGAGAACAAAATGAAAAGGGATGAATCTTCACCAAGCCAAGTATTTCACAGTCTTTTCTTGATTGAATAGTTTATGGGTGCGCATTCCCTCAGTGCATGAGGGTTGAGAACGGCATACAATTGAAGGATGTCTAGAATTCTAAGCCCTGGCTTAATTCTTATTCAAAGGATAACTTCCACAATTTAGAAGTATTTGATATGTTCCTAGACCATACGTTTCTTTGACTTATTGTTTCTCACATTCTATATATGTTGAGAATACGAAGCCAAAGAGGCTCCATACTCATTTAGAACTTGGACAGCAGCTGATCTGTGACTTTCCCTCACTTCATTCTAATGCTCGTGCCCTACTTATTAGGCTGGATTATATTATGCGAAGGGAGAAAAAAAAGAGAGAAAGAGAGACAGAGACAGAAAGAGACCAATACACACAAAGAGATAGAGACAGAAAGAGACCAACACACACAGAGAGAGACAGCGAGAGGGAATTCATGGTTTCTAGTATCAAAAGGATTTGGGAAAATGGCCTGTTTCTATTCTGAGATGCATATACATTCACAGCACACAGACTACATATGAAGTAACTGAATTTTCTGTATGTTTAAACCCCAGTCACACACTCTTTTTGTATGAAGAATGTGTATTTGATATTAAATGAAATGGAAAGTTTATATCAATGGAAAAGAGAACTTTGAAGTATTTATTCAATGTGTTTTAAAATAATTGTCTCCACCATACATACACAGATTGAGTGATGATAGTATTGTGCAAAGTTCATGTTGGATGAAAACTAGAGTCTCTTATACATAAATAGAATAATGGGTATTGAATGAGTATTTTGGCAAAATTGAGACAATCTTAATATTGTCCAAAGCTAAAGCTAAAAGCCAGGAAGAATAGGAATTGCTTGTAATAATCATGTTTCAGTTAATGAAAGCAGCAATAGCAATTTTAGAAGTAAACAAAATCTGTGTCTTAATTCTGGATGAAAAACTTCTGTATCATCATGGAAATGCAAGGCAATTAAGGGGGCTAGGGAGATAGCTTAGTGAGTAAGAACTTTCAGTTAGCACAAAGACTGAAGTTCAGATTCCTAAAATCAATGTAAAAAATGTTTTTTGGGTATGGTGGCTTGCCCATAATCCCTCCTTAAAGGAAACAGAGACTGGAAGTCTCCTGGAAACTGGCTAGCCAAAAAGCATAGCATTCAGTAAAAAACTCTGCATAAACATAACATGATCATGGAGGACATGTGTCTTAGTTAGGGTTACTGTTACTGTGATCAAACACCATGATATAAAGCAAGCTTTGGTTTACACTTCCAATTTAATAATCCAGTACTGGAGAAAATCAGGACAGGAACTCAAGTGGAGCTGACACTTGGAGGAAGGAACTGACACAGAAGTCATGGGTGAATGTTGCTTCCTGGATTGCTTCCCATGGCTTGTTTATCCCACCTTCTAATATAGAAATCAAGACCAGCAGCCCAGGGATGGCACCATCAACCATGACTGGGCCCTCACACATTGGTCACTAAATGAGAAAATACCTTACAGCTGGGGCTTAGAGAGGCATTTCGTCAACTAAGGCTCTTTCCTCTGATGACTCTAGCTTGTTTCAAGTGGGCACAAAACTGGCTAGTATAACATGCAATGTCAATCCCAGGGCAACACACCCAAAAACATACATACATACATACATACATACATACATACATACATACATACATACATACATACATACATACATACACATGTACACGCAGATATGTAAGCACAAATACATAGCACCACATACATATACACATCACACATACCTAACTACATACACATATATATGAAAAATGAAATGCAAATTAAGATGGCAATGAGATGTCCTTAACCTTGCTAGAATGGATAACATTTCAAACACCAACAAGACAAAGTACTGATGAGACTGTAGACTAGAAGAAGCCCTCATTCACTGATGGTGGAGATATTAGGTAAAGTAGCCATATCAAAAGGCAGTTCTCCAGCTTGTGATAAAACAAAGATACTTTTATCATATGACATGCCAGGTATACAGTTTGGTATTTATTAAGAAGCAATATATTCCAGATAAAAACTAGTACAAAAATGGTTATAGCAGCTTTCCTCAAAATAGTCAAAACTTGGAAAGAGTCAACATACCTATGAACAGATGAATGGATAAATCTACCAGAGAGTAAAATATTGTCCAATCCTAGATAAATTCCTACAAAGTCATGAAAAAAACTGTTAGAAATACAATGTGTATTGCTAAAAGACAGAAGCTGTAGCTGATAAAGCTGCATCCGGATGGTATCCGACTTGTTACATCTGTTTAGATAGTGTCCAGAAAAGTGTTTGATAGCAACTGGGGATAGGGACAGATATACACAAGGGGTTTTTAGAACACATATAATAATAATAAATATAAGTTGTTATGGTTTTGTCAAGCCCATAGAAGGCATAATACTAATAATGAATTTGAGGTATGGGCAGTAGAGAATAATGATATGTCAATACTGGCTCATCATTTCTAACATTTATGCAACTCTAGTATAGGATGTTGATAATGGGGGAAATGTCTCATGTGCTGGGGTCAGAGATATATTGGATTCAGCCTCTTTAGGTCAGCTTTGTTATGAACCTAAAATTGTTCTAAAATTAAATGTATATGGAGAAATGTTCTCCGTTACTAACATTACACATACTCTTAAGATGAGGGATTGATTCTTCCTGTTTGAAAAGGCATGGTATGCTATCTGTACAGGTAGAAATTTGATTTAGATCTTGATTACAAAGCCAAGTTTCTTAATGTGTTACCACATAGCCATTGACTCCTAACTTTCACTGTGACAGAATCTGATGTTGTTACTAGACTGCTCTCTCAATTAATAAGTTATCCATTTAGATTTACATTTAAATAGTTTATTATTTGCAGAAGGCTTGCTAGAGAATATAATTTTTAATGGTAGTGTTTCTAACAAATAATAACAGGAGAAAAAGTAATGCCAATAAGAGCTGCATTTGTTGAATTCCTACTGTGTAAGAAATAGTATGTTCTGCATATGTCATTCATGATTTTAATAATAATCTTTCAAGTTAGATACAGTATTTTTGAAGCACCAAAAATGAAATTAAAAGAAAGGTGTATGATAAAAGATGGCAGAATTGTCATTTGGAATAAATGACACAGCTTGATTTCAAAGGTCACAATTTATCTAAAGTTCTGGAATGGAAACTCTCACACAAGAATTTTCCAATTTAATTAGTTATCCTTTTACATCATTGAGCAGCATTCCTGCTCAGCTCCAATGATTTTATGATTTCATAAGCTCAGTAACCTAATTTACTTCTACCTGAATCTCCACTAATACCTTTGAAAGATGGCAGGCAATTGAGAGTAGACAATCTAAATCCAAACTTGTCATAGCAAACAGTTTAGCACAGAGAAGAAAATATTAAATTAATATTAAATACTAACTCAGTGCTATTAATAAATATGAATACAAATGCAAAAGGAGTATTCTTAAAGCACGGAGATGATGGCCACATAGTTCTTTGTTGCTTTGAGGTTTTTCTTTTTCTTTTCTTTTTTTTTTTTAATTTCTTTACTAGTTTTAATAGTGAAACCAAAGAATGTAATTTGACAAGAGGATTCCCCACCATTAACCTTCATGAAAGGTCAAGGATAAGCCACTGTTACCTAAAAGACCTGTATGGTATCCCTTATATGGGGGAGGGCAGTAGAAAACATGCAGCTAGGTTTCTGACACCTTTTTTAATCTCTTTAGTTCATTGAAGCAAAGCGTGCCATGCTAGTTTGAAGATGTAGCCTAATCTCAAATGAATATTTAGGTCCCATCCCTCACTTCAAGGGCTGCAAAGAGCTTAGAACACAGTAAGATCTCTAGTGAGGGAGTTAACCAATTCTGAAAGCAGATACAAACTAGTGTGGCCTTCTTAAAAAAAAAAACAAACAAACAAAAAACAAAAAAAAACAACTCTGTTCTGAACAAAAAATAATGAGGAGATAATTAATTTAGCAAGATAGACATAAGCAGGACCAATCTAAAATGGAAGAACAGATAAATGAGAGGAGGAGAGTAGAGACCACAGGTCAGAGACAATAAAAGACAGTCTTTGATCATATTGCAAGCATGGAGGTGTCCTCATTCTTTCCTCGGGAAAATGGATTCCTTTTAAGTGTAGTCAAGTCTTAAGAAGAACAAGTCATTTCAAAAGAAAGAAAATGAGGAAACGAGTCATACAGCAAGCCATAAAAAAATAGAATTTTCACATGATACTTCAGCAAAGTTTTAGAATTGCCAGATATTTGAAAAGGACGGAACTGTGGGATTATTTTAATTTTGAAAAATATGAAAGAGGAAAAAAGTAGATGTAAAAGCAGAAGTATTGGGATTCAAGAAATAATTGTGTATAAAACATAAATATGTTATAAATGAGTCCCCAAAATAAAAGGAACATAAAAGAAAGCAAAGTAGTTAATTATTTATGAACAGAAAATACTTTTTATTTTTATATTTTTTATAAAAATAAAATAAATATAATGATTACATTAATATGTCACACAAAACTATACAGAAGGAATGGACCTGAAATAAGTGATAATGTGATTATCAAAAGAGTACACAGAGTTCTTTAAAACCTGATGTAATAGCTAATACCAGGTCTTTAAGTTATTAGTACAAGAAAATATGTTGAGCATCATACTAAAATAAAACTTTATTTTGATAAATAAAACTAATATCTAATAGAAAATTCTTCTCAACAGGCATTTTTATATATTATTTGTTAACTATATGTTTATAATCAAGAAAAGAAAACCCAATTTTGAACATAGCTAAACTGATGTTCTAGTATAGTGATTTTTGACAGCTGCAGTTGTGAAAAACTGTCCACTAGAGATCTGGAGTTAGATTTGTAAAAAATTTGTAAAGAACATCCTCAATGCAGGGACTAATGAGTAACAGTAAGATTCATTTTTTTTTTATTTATCTAAGTATTTGTTATTTCACTACATTTTTTTATTTATGTGTGTGTGGGGTACATATTCCAGTACACTCCTGGAGGTCAGAGAACTATTTTCAAGTGTGATTCTATCTTTACACTATGGAGTTTCTAGGCATCTAATTCAGATCACAGGCTTGGTCGCCAGAGCCTTCCTCATCCCCTGAGTCATAGTGGCTCCAAGATTCACTTTTAGCTGAATACATAGGGAGACGACTATTTTTGCAATGGCTGTATACTGTTACCATGTTGATACTGAATTTCTTCGCTATAAATTATACCACTGTAAGCAAACAAGCCTGACCCCATGCCGGTCCAGAGAAATTCTAACCACAATTCTGGTTCCATGGCTAGTTTATGAGTAGTAAGGAAATCAGATGTCTTTGTGAACCAGAAAATGGAGGTGGCCACAGGTAATCGTCCCTGGAAAACTACAGGAAAAAGTAAAGAGACAATACTAGGGGAAGAGCTTGAAGACTCAGATTGGACTTGAGAGATATGTGAATGAATTGCAAAATGAAAATATTCTTTCAATTATGATGCTACTCAGACAAAACAAACAGTGAGAGTTCCACGAAATTTAAATACCACCCACTGGTGGTATTAGGTGATAGCATAGAACCACTATAATTTTTGCAAAATGCTATTCAGGGTGTTTAACAACAAATATTGCAATCATATTCTAGATCATCATTTATAGTACACTTCAATAATTGTCTAGGGGTTTACGCTAAATATACTGAGAACAGCTTCAATTTATTTTATAAGTAAATATTCATTCTCTACATCATCTTTCATTTTGAGTTTGTGTGTGTTTGTGTGTATGCATGTATGTAAAGACAAGGTTGTCTGCTTATGTACCTGGGAAGCCAGAAGATAACATTCTGTTCTCATCTTCTGCTGCCTTCCATCTTATGTTCTGGAAACGGTCTCTCCCTTAGCCAGGGGCTTTCTGTTTCAGCTGGACTGATGGGCAAGTGAACTCCTGGGTTTTGTTAGTTTCCCTTTCCTTAGCACTGAGGTTGATATGCATACTGATGTGCCTCAGCTTTTTATGTGGGTGCTGGAATCTGAACTTAAGTCCTCATGCTTGAATGGAATGCACTTAGCCCACGGAGCTAGCCCTCTATCCACTGAATTTGTGATCAGTTCAACACATACTAAAGAGTTATATCTAGATGCCTATCAAATCACTAAGGTAATGTCATATGATGGAGGAATAATTAAATGTTTTCTTTTTTCCAGGTTTATAGAAGACCTAACGGATATGTTAGGCTTTGCTCCAAGCAGATATTACTATTATATGTGGAAATACATTTCCCCTTTAATGCTACTAACATTGCTAATCGCTAGCATTGTGAATATGGGATTAAGTCCTCCTGGCTATAATGCATGGATTGAGGAGAAGGTAAAATGCAAAATAAAGAAGTTATTTTTTTCTTTTTTTTTCTTTTGACTTTTTTATTTTAATTTTTTTAAAAAAGAAAACAATTATTTTTTCATTATACATACCAATCCGAGTTCCCACTCCCTGCAGCTTATCTGAAGTAAAAATATGCCACATTAGAAATCTTTGTATTTTATTTACTTCATAGTATAATATTAATTAATTTCTTTATTTATTCATCTCTTTTGAAAGTGTTGATTTGGTTTGGGGTTAATGAGATTTATAATTTGTGCCTCACACAGGTATGGTGTTTGTATACTATAAACTTCATTAGCAAATGACACTCAAAAAGCCTTCTATTTATTAAACCAGATCTCTTAATTTTATCATTGAGGAAGAATAATTGCATGGCCTTTGACTCTAGGAAGCATATTAAAGCTTCAGGAATATATTTCTGCAGAAATTCATTAAATATAAGCTACTCACAGTGCTTAAAATACATATTAGCAATGCAGACATAATTTAAGCAAACATTAAATCAAGGCTTTATGACAATTGTTTTCTATTAGCAAATGACTATGGAAGGCATGTTTACAAGTAGGACTAGTCACACTGGCTCAAACATGAAATCTGTGTTGGCTGTTATAGATCAGTGCACTGATTTTAACGCCTCTATGGTCAGTAATTCTACATAATAATAATAACATATTCACAATGGAAACATAGACCAGCCTGTCTTATTTATCAAACCATGAGACCAGATGTGCTTTGAAGTCTAGGTTTTAAGATTTTTGAGAGATGGTATGGTACACATAACACGTCTGTTGCTTAGTAACAGAGTACCCCCCCAAACTTAGTGATTGATAGTTTTCCTTAATTATTGTCAATTCTTTTGTTTTTTTTTTCCTAAACTAAACTAGATGTGGTAGCACTCGGTTGGGAAATAGCTTCCATATTTTGCACCCCCTCTCTCCCTCTCTCTTTCTCCCTTTCCTTTTTGTCTTTATCTCCTCCCTGCGTTCCCTCAAGCTGAATGGGTTCAGGACAGAATTCTAAGAAACAAAAATATAAATGATCACACTTTTTAATCATTGAGTATGCCGAATGTCACTTCCATTACTTATATCAGTCACAGCAAGTGAAATAATTATCTGAGAACCTGGCATATAAACCCAAGGCCAATATAACGCTTTCATATGTGCACATAAGATGGTTGATATTTATCTTTCTTTGACTTTCCCAGGCTTTAGAAGAATTTCTGAGCTACCCGATGTGGGGGATGGTTGTCTGTTTCTCTCTGATGGCTCTAGCAATACTTCCTGTCCCTGTTGTTTTCGTTGTTCGTCGCTGCAACCTCATAGACGATAGTTCGGGTAACTTGGCCTCTGTGACCTATAAGAGAGGAAGAGTCCTGAAAGAGCCTGTAAACTTAGAAGGAGATGATGCCAGTCTCATTCATGGCAAGATACCAAGCGAAATGTCATCGCCTACTTTTGGTAAAAATATCTATCGAAAACAAAGTGGTTCCCCGACACTGGACACTGCTCCCAATGGACGCTATGGGATTGGGTATTTGATGGCAGATATGCCAGATATGCCAGAGTCAGACTTGTAGCTGAAATGGCAGCAGCTGCGTGTGGTTCATTTTTATCAATGGATGTTGGTTCTACTATGAGAAGCGTTGGGCTTCACTTATCAGAAGGTGATCTCAGGTGTCCATAGCTGTGATCTTTAATCCCAACAGGATAAGGCAGTCTAGGAAGAGCATTCCTCAGTTTACCTTTGCACAGAAATGATTAATAACAAAGCTTACAGTGACTGAGGTCATATTTTGCAAGGATTTTTTTTTAAATACTTTTGGCATATTTTCAAGTATTTCTATCTCTTTAAAAGGAAAACAGGTGTTACCTCAGTTTTTTAATGATTTCTGGATTTAATATTATTGGCAATTTTAAAATCATTGGTATATCTTACAATTTATAATTTTGCCTTCAGGGCAAGTCCCAGTATTCCCAAAAGCAGTTGTGAGAGTCCATGATTCTCTGCGTAATTCCATGAGTATGTTCTGTAGATAGGTTTTACTTCTTAATTGAAGAAGGCACTCAATTGAAGAAGACTGCAAAGTATTTTCTTACCTGAAAGCTGTATAGAACAATAGTATCAAAGAGTGAGTGAGAAGGCGCTAAGGCTGGATGAAATGTCAGATTCAGAGGTGAGAGAGGATCACGTGATGGCTGTATATATTGTGTAAAATAGATGGACGAAAATGACCTAAGAGTGAGTTGCTCCACACTCTCTAGAATTATGCATATTCTGCATTTTTCTTATGCCGTGTGCCTAAAACCCTACTTAATATTTATTGTGGTTTCGAGATCACTTATAGTATATTTATACTATACTAACAATGTATAGAGATGCATATTGAGACTCTAAGTACTGATTTGAAAACTTGAAGCAAGATAGTATTTGATTTCATATATTTCTGTTTTGCTTCATTTTATGCAAATATAAATCCTTTTTTTAAGTGATTGTTAAAACTGTATGGCATTACATTTTAACCTACAAATAAATGAAGTTTAAACAATGGTGTTTGTTTACCTCGTTGATTTTCCCTGAATCGCCGGAACAGGATTGTGCCTCTTGCAATTTGTGAGCAAGGTTATCTTGCATTTCAGTCAGCACTTAAGCAGTTTGTAGTGATCGTCACATTTCCAGTCGGATCGACAAAGTCACAGGGCTGCCACCACTTTACAGACAAATAAACAATAGAGTTTGATGATTGATGGGTGGCTCTTATGTAGTCTCAACGTATGGAAAAAAAAGCATATAATTTCCAACAAACTGTGAATAGAGTTGAATATTTGCTTCAATTTTTTACTGTATGACATTAGCTAAAGAGTCGGAAATGTAATAGAATAACCTGAATATACAATGCAGTTTTATTAATTGTAACCAGTTTCCTTTCCTCCCTCCCTTTCTTCTTTTCCTACTGGATGTTAAACCTATGTGTATATTGTGCAATCAAGGTAAGTACTGAGTTATATGAGTGCCCAGGCCTGTCCTGTTAATACCTATGACTTATAAGAGCCCTTTACATTTAATTTCCATCCCTTGTCATTGCCATAGCTGCATGTCTAATTTTCTGCATTTCCTCTTCTACTCTGCTGCTGGTAATTCATTGGTCTACACTCAGTTTCCAACTGTAATGGTTGTTTTGAGAAGAAAAAGAAAAAGCTCAGACATAAGTGAAAACATAATATTTGATTGTTTCTGGATCTTCTCATTTCTTTGCTTTCTTCTATGTTGTCCCAGATGACAGTCTCTTCCTCCCTCTCTCTATCTCTGTCTCTGCTAAACAATATTTAGATTTTATATATAACACTGATTTTTTTTTATAACCACTTTTTTTTTCCATGTTACTGCTTTGGTGGACACATATGTTGTTTCCATACCTTCAATTTTTACATGGTGTTGCAGTGAAAACAGCTCTGTGGGGAGCTGATTTCATTTCTCTTCTGACAAGGTTTATAGTTTGGGATCCTACCTTACACAGTAAAACAGATCTCCATCGCTTATTCTCAACCTAATTAAGAATAATGCACAAAGTGTGTTTTTGACTTGGAGAACAATTTAAATTTATTCTAAGACTCCTGTTTGCCGCACAAGGACCATTGGTCAAGAGGTTGGAGCAAAACGAAGTGTCCTTTCGTTTTGTATTACCATGCCATCAGTTCTTCAGTTGTTCCTTCAGGTTTCAGCGTTTGTTAAATACATATCTGAGCAAGGTATGGTGGTTTTTGTCTGTGCTGCCAGTACTCATAAGATGAGGCAGGGGATTGCTGCATGTTTAAGTTCAACATTATCCAAAAAGTGCCATGTAATAATGTCTGGGCTAAATAGATACCCTGACTCAAGATAAATAAGTAAATAAAGATCAACAATACTCCTCATAAATACCGAGTCAATGTGCTATGATAATTATAATTAAAATATAGATACAATCACATTTCCTTTTCTTAATTCCCCTTTCCTATATTAATTGCCTGTGAGAGCTTTATCTGTTCTTTTCACTTTGGTATTTAGCAACAATAACAACAACAACAAAATTTAATAATTGGAGATAATTGTTCCCTAAAGCTAAAATTTCAAATCAGTTGGTTTTTTTATTCTAACTCTTCAAAGTTTGTCGTAAATTTACATCTAGGAGTGTCATTGCTAAGGGATGTCTCTTTTGCAGTTACAAAGCAGAATGAAAAGTTGTGGAATTCTCATCGCTGTACTGAGAATGCAGAACTGAGGATAAAATGGCTGAGGGAAGAAATGCCCTCATTGCTGGGGTCAGAGTCTCACTTTAGGAGGCAGTATCATAATTAGGTGATGGAACATGATGACATGAAGATGTATTTGCCTTTCTATACCTCTGTGATTTTTACAATATCATTTGCTCATCATTATCTTTCTTTTCACTACTTTCATTTTTTATGGGAAATCAATGAATTTATCGGACTTGCTGATAGAGCTCATGGGTGAGGGGTTGTTTATGGAACATGTGTACCCTGTACCAACTTCACTGTCACAAGTCCTCCTGGATCATGAATGTCAACATGGAAGTTACATCATGCAGTTGCCTTTCGATCAGCTTTTTACTTTCTGTCCCCTCTAGTTTCTCCCATGATTACAGGCAGTGGGAGGTTGTCATGAGGATGGATTGGCTACAAATGTTAGACCCTCTCTTTTTTTCTACTAGAAAGTGATAGCAAACTTTGAATGTACTATTAAAAATTATGTGATTATATTTATTTTATAGCTCATATATTTTAAGAGGTTCTATTTATTTTCAGAGATCATTTATAAAAGATGAGTCATGCTATATCCGTAGTAAGAGACTTAAACAAATATCTTAGATACAGTGGGAAAACTGGTTTACTTATCTATTGACTAATTATATTTTAATAAGAGTAACCACAAATTTCTATACTAGTGGGCAGAGTTATTAATAAATGGTCAATGCATTGCATTCACTTTCTTGATATTTTATATTTCATAAAAGTTTATATTTTAATATTTTAAGTTTTATTATATGTGTTTTAGGAGTCAATAAGCTTGTTAATATTTGAAGAAAACAATATTTCTTCATGAAAATGAAACATTTTCTTTTAAAATTGCATGACAGTGCAGGTACATAAAATAAAAGTTTTTTTTAAAAATGAACAAAAACTAACAGCATCTTACAGGATTTTATGTAAAAAAAAAAAGAACTTTAAAAGCAGAAGATTCATCTAAGGCTCTCCACTTCTTTGAGTGTCAGCTCTCTGTGATAATGCTGACTTTCTTCAGGACAGCTCTTGTCTCAGCTCTTCTCTCTGCTAGCACATGGAACAGATGTTGCTGCTGTTTAAAGTCCTCTGAACTGTCAATTAACCATTGCTATTTCCTGTGTTCACTTTTGTGACAACTCTACCCTCTGCCTTTGGTTAGACCCAACCCACTTTTCAGTTCTCATTTAGATGGTACTTTCCTTAATGCATATATTCACCTTGATAACATTCTTTCTTATCCTTGAAAGAACACTCATCTCATTATATTAAAATTCTTTCCTACATTACTCAATGAACTCCCAGAGGTCAGGAATTTTGTTTTGGTCAGAAGTATATTTTCAAAACCTATGTAACATTTAACATGAAAGGGTGAAACATTATTGAAAGGATGAATAGAAAAGGAGATGTTGAAAATACAGAATAAAATTAGTGTCAGAAGAGAATGACAGCTCATATCAGTGTGTTTGCTGTGGATTGGATGTGGCTGGTCATCCCAAATTTCTGTGTTTGATGCATTTTCCCACTGTGAAACACGTGACAGATATAAGACATGGGGTGGAAGCACAGTTAAAGGTTTACATAGGAACTTACCTAAAGCACCATCCTCAGAGGATGTCATTGTAATTTTCATAGGCCACAATTAATAACTATAAAAGTAGTTGTTAAGAAAGAGCAAACATAGCTTTGCTCTTTTTCTGGATTCCCATCTTGCCACATGAACTCTTCCTCTCTCTTGCCACTCCCACCATGTTGCAGTCAGCCATGGGCTTATAAGGCACACATGTTCTTAACAGAAGTCGAATTGATGAGGATAATGGATTTGACCATTTAGACTGAAATAGGAGCTGAATTAAACCTCCTTATGTTTTTAGCAACTGATCATGTTTAGGTGCTTTATTCTAAAAAAGGGAAAACTGACAAGTTCATCATTATAGAACAAACAGTCTATTTAACACACAAATATATGTAAATTTATCTATATATAAATTTATGTATATTACAAGTTAAAATATACGTGTTCAACAAGGCATAAACTGACCAATTCTATGTTATTTTCCAGAATCAAAAATAAATATCCAAGGACTTTTATAAATTTTGCTTGAAAATAAAAAAATTAGAGATTGTAGCAAGATATACTAGCTTCACATAATGTTAGCTTTGTTACTTAAATTTCATATGATTTTTTGTTGTTGTTGTTTTTTGGGGGCTGGGGTTTCTCTGTGTAGCCCTAGCTGTCCTGGAACTCACTGTGAAGACCAAGATGACCTTGAACTCGGAGATCTGCCTGCTTCCCAAGTGCTAGTGCTGGGATTAAAGTGTGGGATTAAAATGTGCCTACACCAACATGCTATTATATGATTAATTTATAGAATTTCTTCTTGCCTTTATTTCAAGATCTGAAGTCAGGATGGGAGTGCTTAAACATGATGGTTTGTACGAAAGCACAGCAGGCTAATAGTATAGCATCATTAGCTCTGAACCTAGAACAATAAATGATGCATGGTTTCGCTCTGACCTTAGCATAATTTTTGTTTCTGTGTGTGCTGTTTGGGACCAGCCCCAACAAAAGACATTTCTTACCAGCATAGAGGCATGGGAAAAATGAAGACAATATTCACACAACGGTTTTGGGAGGGAGTTTCAGGGATTATTCAAATCCTGAAATCCACCCTCCTTTACTTTTCAAACAGCTTTTATATCAATGTAAACTGGTGGAGAAGATAACAAAAAGCTTCATTAACATTCTGTTTCCTAGGTAGCAGGAATGATTCAAGTCACATTTACTTGGTCAACACTTGGTTACATAGGCATAAACACCTACTCTCTAGGTAACCTCATAGATACAATGGAAGGAGTAGTATTATATTAGCATATCCTGACCACCTGGTAGGCTGGCTCTGAATTAGCTTTACTTGAAAAGAAATCAGGCAACCACTTCCTGTGTCGAAGGTGCAAATTGCACCTGTAAGTCTCTCAGATTCTATGACCATCAGACAATGTGGGAATGGGCTTGCATTTTTCTGCCCCTACAGTGTGCTTGTGTGTGTATGTATGTCCATGTTTATGTGTGTGAGTGTGTGTGTGTGTGTGTGTGTGTGTGAGTGTGTGTGTGTGTGAAGGTTATAGGTCCAAGGCAAACATTTTCCTCTCTCACTTTCCATCTTACATTTTGAGATAGAATCTCTTGTTGAACTGAGCTCATTTATTTGGCCACAATGTACAGTCAACAAGCTCTCAGGACACTCCTGTATCTGCTTCCACAGAATTTGTATCTTTTGCACATGCCACCATGCCTGGGGTTGCTGGGGACTTTAACTTGAGTCCTTATTGTTGTGTTGCAAGTGCTTTATTAACTGAATTATCTCCTCTGGTTCTTGATGTTGTCATATCTTCTGCTTCATCCAGTTTTTTTCATCTATGTTAATCAGTTAGAATTTAAATGCTAAACCAATTATTAATCTGTCCACAAACACAAACAATATATATAAACACAATGTATATATGTATATATATATATGTGTGTGTGTGTGTAATATATATATCCATATATATTTGAGAGTGTCTCACTATATAGTCTGGAGTAGCCTGAAAAAATACTTTGCACACTTGCTTGTGTAAAATAATAGAGTTCAGGCTTCCTCTGCCCGAGTGCTGAGTTAAAGGTGTGCACCATCATTTCCAGGTTTGTCCTCAAACTTAAGGCTTCACCATTATGTCTCACTTGTTTGAAGACAAATTTAAAGTAGACTATGTGATAGAGAATGTTCTTGAAATAACGTACTGATTACTCTAGGGTGTAAAAAAAAAACAAAAACCTTTAAATGTTTTTTAAATTCATTAAATTAACTGATAAGTCAAAACAATAAAGAAACTTGAAAAAAACTAAAGAACAAATCATAGTGCTTAGATACTATTTTTCTGAACTGTAAAGTTCCTGTAATTTAATTTTCTTCCAGAAGAGGGCAGTAGTACATTTCCTTATCACTGAAAGATTTCACTAATAATTCAGTATTGAAACTCTTTTGTACATAAAGTCATTAATTTTTATCTTACAATTTTATATTATAAGCATTCACTACATTCACTACCATGTAATTTAAAAACTGAATGTTTTCAGTTCTATGAGAAACAGAAAATGGTCAATATTATCAATTCTTTTTACTTGTTTCCTATTATGAAAGTTGACTTTTTTCTCACATAATGAATTTTAATTATGCCTTTCCCTCTCTCTTCTTATCTAGTTCTTCCCCGCCTCCCATCTCATGCAAATCCACCCTCTTCTGTCTATTATTAGAAAGCAAACAGCCTTTAAGGCATTATACTATACTATTCTATACTTTACTATACTATACTATTCTATACTATACTGTTCTATACTATACTGTTCTATACTATACTATACCATACCATACTAACAAAAGCTAACCCATCAACAGAATAGGACAAAATAAACAGATGGAATAGAACCCAGGAAAAGACATGAGAATCAGATATAGATACAGATTCTTCCTCATTCACACACTTAAGAATCCCATGAAAACAATAACCTCAAAGCCTTAATATATATGCAAAAAAATCATGCAGAATAAAAAAAGTGAAAAAAATGAAAAAATAACACGGTAGGGGGAAAGCTTCTACAAAACAAGGAAATTCATATGAAGTGGTTGAGAACATTTTCTGTTGGCCATCTACTGCTGGGCTTGCAGACTTCTTTTTATAAGTAATTTGTTTCTCCAGTGAGCTCTC
>JAQHUG010000011.1:12425568-12436840 GCA_028555095.1 Dicrostonyx torquatus
GGGGTAGGGATGTGTGGAATGGCGGAAACTACATTTTTATTTGCAATGGGTTATCAATTGGAGGTGGCTTTTCGGTTAGTGATGGAGACATGTGTCCACTTCTCCCTTCAGCTCTATGACCCTATCAGGTGCAGTTCTGTGACTGCCACCTCAGTCTCTGTGCATTCATATGTGTGTCAGTCCTGTTACCTTGATGTTATCCATCTAAGTTGGCACTTATGATTTTTCTGCCTCCTCTACTGAAGGGTTACCTGAGCCCTGAGGGGAGAGGTTTGATAGATAACAACCTCTTTGTGCTAAGTGTTTCAAGGTCTCTCAAGCAATTAATCTTGTTGGCTGTAGGTTTTTTTTTCTTCATTTCCACCTGCAGGAAGAAGCTTCTCTGTTAATAGTTGACCAAATCACTGATTGATGATTGCAGTAGATTTTCATTAGGACTCAATTTGTTACTATGGACTATTAGTAAAACTGTAGTATCTGGTCACTGAACTATATAATTTCAGGTTCTTGGTTAGTCAAGAAGTGACAGGTATAGGCTGCATCTCAAGAACTGAGCCATAAGTCATAGCAAATATTGTTTGGTTACTTCCACTCAATTTGTACCACCATTGTACTAGCATACTTGTAGATAGGACACCATTGTAAATTGAAGTATTTGTGGTTGGGCTGATGTTTACCTTTCTCCTTTGGTAGCATGCAGAGAACCCTCTTGTTCAAAAACGAAATGAAACAAAAAAAGGGGGATGAAGGCTATATGTAGGCACAAGCTCAACTTCTCCATGTTCACTGAGATGTGTAGGTGTTGTCTTCAACAATAAGCATTTGCAACCTACAATCTTGGAAACAGTTTGAGTTGTTTGGTGGTTGCTATGGCACTCCTTTGGACAACTCAATTAGATGTATCCCATTTCCGGAACTGGAAACATCATTTGGTAACAAAAGATGTCCAGTTGGGGTCATCAACCTATTTCATTATTTAGTAATTTTTTTTAAGATTGCCTTAACATATATGTAAATATTGTAGGAAGCTTCAACTGTATTGGGCTTCCATATGACACCTCAAATGACCCTTGACTTTGCTGTCTCTCCTCATTTTCCATATTTTGTCACCGTCTTCCTTTCTGCTCCTGATTTGATCACACTCTTCCAGGTTCACTTTTTCATCTCACAGTAACTATGTATTTCATTTGTCTGTCCACCCAGTCTTTTACTATCTATTTAACTTCTGTGTTTCTTGGATTGAAACATTATCATTAACTGAACAGCTAAAACCTACATATGAGTGAATATATGTCATAGCTGTCTTTCAGGGTCTGAATTATCTCACTCAGAATGATTGTTTTCTTTTCTTTTTTTTCTTTTTCTTTTCTTTTCTTTTTTTTTTTTGGTTTTTCGAGACAGGGTTTCTCTATGGCTTTGGAGCCTGTCCTGGAACTAGCTCTTGTAGACCAGGCTGGTCTCAAACTCACAAAGATCTGCCTGCCTCTGCCTCCCAAGTGCTGGGATTAAAGGCGTGTGCCACCACCGCCCGGCAGAATGATTGTTTTCTAGTTACACCAGTTTACCTGAAAATTTTATGATTTCATTGTTTTTAATGGCTGGGTAATATTCCAATGGTAAATTGCCAAATTTTCTTTATCCAGTCATCTGCTGTGGTACATCTAGGTTGTTTCCAATTTCTGGCAGGAATGAACATGGTTGAGTAAATATCTCTGTGGTAGGTAGGGTGAAGCAACTTTGGAGAATATGTCCAAGGTGGTATAGCTGGATCTTGAGGTAAATCATTTCCCATCTTTCTGAGGAACCACCACAATGTTTTTCATAGCAACAATGCATGAGTTTTCCTCTTACTCCTCAATCTCACCAGTGTGAACCATAATTTATTCTGTTGATCATCACCATTCTGACTTGTGTAAGATGAAATCGTGAAGTAGATTTTATTTTCATAACCTTGATGGCTCCACACCAATCCTCACACCTATCTCCCTCCCCATCTAATGTTGTACTGCCGTACAACATTATTTATTTATTAATAAATTTAGTTGTCAGAAAACATAGCTTGTGCAAGAACCCATTTCAGTTTTCCTATCTTACATTTTCTCGTCCCTGGGTCCTCTTTCTCAGTAACTTGTCACTGAAGAACCACCTGTTCACCTTCAGTAGACTTGGGAAAGTTTGTTTGAAATTAACTGAAAGATTTTTTTTTCTAGCCTCAAGGATCATTAGGGATAGATTAGATGAGCAAAGGTTAGAAAACACAGAAACTCAACTTTAATTTAGGACTCTAGTATTCATTTTTAAAAATTACTTTTAAAAGATTGACTTATGTTTATCCTGTATGTGTTTTGTCTTCATGTAAGTTGTGCATCACGTGCATGTCTGGTGCTTACAGGGGTCAGAAAAGAGTATCAAATTCTCTGCAGCTAGAGTTACACAGTGTTGTGAGCAGCCATATGGCTATTAGAAACTGAAGATGGAACTTCTGCCAAAAAAAAAAAAAATGCTTTTAACCATTAAGCACTCATTCCAGTCCCTTAAATTCCTTTAAAAATTTTTTTCTTTTTATTTTGTTTGTGCATCTGTACTCCTACTAATGTGAGAGAACAACATGCTAGGCCCAGTTCTTTCCTTCTACTGTGTTGGTGCTGGGGAATCAAACTCAGGCTGCCGAGCACTTTTACAGACTCTGCCATGTTGTTGTGCCTGATATTGCTTTGGATGCTATAATATTACAGTTTTAACAACCATAAGGCAACAATTAATGAACAGCTGTTTTGATCTGTTATTGTTATTATGTTACGTAAAATATAATAAAATAATAATGATAATCATGTTGATAGCTTACACCATCACCATACAATGCTTTACAATACAGAGCTGTATAATTTCCTCATTTAAAACATTAAGTATAGAAGCACTATTTTATATTTCTTCCCACACTTCTAGTTACTTCTAAGTGATATTAACTTACCCCTAACATATGTACAATGACAGGTGCTATTTTATATAGGGAACACCCTGTCCTGTGAAGTACTTTTGAACATATCAACATCTTACAAGCTCTTTATCTTTTCACTGTTCCCCTCTTCCCTCCAAAATAGTTACTCCTTCTACTTCTATTTCACATATATTTCCATTATCTGTTCTACTCTTCTCTCGTGAGACTTCTTCCTCCTTTCTCATAGTCCCTCTTAAATATGTTAAACATATATATTTAGCCACATTTTTCATACTTGTTTTAACTTCAGTATAGATTCTGCTTATTAAAGAAATCATACATTATTTGTTTCTCTGAGTCTAACTTACTTTGTTTATCACAATGGATCCAGACCATACATTTTTCTGTAAATGGCATAATTTCCACTCTTTCTTACATAAGGGTGAAAATTCAGTTGAGTATATATACACATTGTATATTTATAACATCTTTTGCTTTTGGAAGTGAATATGACTGGGTTGTACTATGTGAAACTCCCAAATAATCAATAAAAATATTATGATGGTAAAAATGTACAACATCTTACATATACAATTTGCATAGCAAAAATGGTAGAGAATCAGCAGAAATCTAACACACAATGGGACAAAG
Organism: Dicrostonyx torquatus; assembly: GCA_028555095.1. Classification (NCBI taxonomy): domain Eukaryota; kingdom Metazoa; phylum Chordata; class Mammalia; order Rodentia; family Cricetidae; genus Dicrostonyx; species Dicrostonyx torquatus. Next base: position 12,429,158 of record JAQHUG010000011.1, read on the forward strand.
TTAGTAGGAAGCTAACCAAGCAATGTTGCACAAAGGGAGCACAGAATATCTTAAGTGCGCCGCAGACTCAGCAGCCTTGAGACTGATGATCACAGACCTGGGGGTGGGAGAATAGAGTTAGAGACCTAAACCATGACTTCTCCAAGGCCCTGGCCCCAAGCAATTACTGGCCTTGCCAAGTATGTTCCTGGTTTTAGAAAAGGAAAAATTCTTTTTCCAATCATCAGTGCCGCCGGCAAAGTCCTACACAAATCCAGCCTTTAACAAACTGATTCATTTAATTCTATTGGATCATAATATATAAATGGTCAAAAATCAAAAGAAGGAAGTATATAACCTCTAATCAAGAATGCGAATACTTAGAATATTTTTGTCAGAATGGTGATGTTAATATAATCATCCTGTGGGATTATATTTTAATATACATTTATAGAGAATAAAGTGAATGTTTCTAACCTTAAACCATCAGTCTGTTTATTAATTGTGTTCAGAGGATATATCTTTCTATAATGATGCTTAATAAAATTATCCTGGTTAACAAATATTATTTATTTGCAAAATGTTTACTGAGAATGCAAATGTGTGAGAAACAATATTGGGATTTGCGAACACAAAAATTTCTAGTCATCCCTTCTTATCATTCCACTTTGCACTGTGCATGTCATTTGCTTTCTGTCAATCTCACATAGTTGAGCCTCGTCGTTTCCCTTCACTGGTCTCAGTCTCCATTTGGGAAGGATCTGAGTCCTCACATCTGTTTCTTTGCTTGTTTGTTCCTTTGTTCTGGTTTTTCATTAGTCTTAAGAATTTCAGTAGAAGCAATGAGAAGGTACCACTAGGGAAACCCTTAGGTCACTGGCAGACTCTTGTATAGAAGCAACTCCAGTTTATTCCTGTTAATTCAGAACTTTTTCCCTAGCTACTTGCTTTACCCCTTTTTGTTTCTTGCTTCAGTGACATGAGGAGTATGACCCAGCCAGGTGTAGTTTCCACTCCCTGTGTGCTGAAAACAATGGCGTGCTCATATGAATTCACAGGACCACAGGATCTCTGTTGGAAATCACTTTCACTCAAAGATTGCACTCATCACATAGAAATTGTTATTCATATGAGTGTTTGCTAACAGTGAGCACAGCACACATTGTCAACCTGGACCTGATATTCACCATGGCGTCACAATTGATTGTAGAATTCTATTATGGAGTAAGCAAGCATGTCTTCTCTAGAATACTATAATAGGCTGAGTATGCACGAGTTGCCTTGTCTACTAATCTAATTCTTACTATTTTATTAAGGAAAACTATGAGTGACCACCTCTACATTCTCCACCTCAGACTAAAGAATATTTAAGTGGGTTTTCTTGATGAGTCGGGGAAAGAATCTGCGTTTGAGAAAATTCCATCAGTGGAGTTTTGTGAGACCTTCTCAAACACAAGGAATCAATAAAAAACAAACACAAACAATAAAAGGATGATTGTTTTTATATGGTTGGCCTTAAGCATTTTTGCTTATTTCATTTTGTTACTCATTCTGTCCTCTGAGATGCTAGCTGGTGTCATTTCCGACACCACTGCCCCAGCCATAACAGCTTTTCTTTATGAAAGAAATTGGCTTCCCAGCTTTCTTATGATGAACCACTCCCCTTTAGTGATATTTTGTTTGTGATCTAACAAAGTAAGGTTGCCTGAAGATCAGAGTGCGGAGCTAAGCCACTAGTTAGCCATAGAGGCCAGGCAGTGGTGTCACACACCTTTAATCCCTGCACTCAGGATGCAGAGGCAGGCAGATCTCTGAGAGTAAAAGGCCACTCTAGGCTACAGGAAATTGGTTTAGTTTAAAAGAGAAACAGAGCCAGGTGGTAGTGACTCACACCTTTAATCACAGTACTTGGGAGTCACATTCTTTTAACTCTAACACTAGGCAGGTGTAGAGAGGAAGGGATATAACTAGGCAGAGAGAGGAATATAAGGCAGGAGGAAATAGGAGCTCAGAGCATTTAGTCAGGTTTCCTAGAGAACGCATTCAGTCTAAGGATTCATAGAGACAGGATCGCCCATTTGGTCTGAGGATTTGGTAGAGTTAAGAACTAGTGGCTGGCTGTCCTGCTTTTGTTATCTTTCAGTTTTAATCCTTATATATGACTCCAGGTTTTTATTATTAAGGCCAGTTAGAAATCGTTCTACACTCCCCAAACATACTGACAATGTCAATTTAGAATTTGCAGTTTTATGTGTGCAGAAACCTCTTCTTAGAGATTTGGGATCCAACCTCTAGAAAGCACTGGATTTGAACTCCTGAAGCACCAACAGGGAGCATCTTCTATTTGTATGGCTCTGCTCTAGGAAGCTGAACTACTGTTTTCTTTCTTAAAGGTGATATCAGTTGATCAACACCTTTCCTGAAACTAGGGCTTCAACTTTTTCTAGCAGTTTCAAGTGTGAAAGTTTGTATGTTCTCCCTCAACCTTAAGAATCATAGCTGCTTCTATGTTGTATTCTCTTTGTGACATCTCTTTAGCATGGTAAGCCATCCAATCCCTCTTACGTGGACTTTCTACACTGGATTTTCTATATTAAAATAACAAGGATGATTTAGGTTTTCTGAACTTTATATTTATTAATACACTGTTTTTACCATCAAACCCTAAACAAAATAATGATTCTCACCAGGAATGCCCAATGCAATGAGATTCCATATACTACAACAAATTGTGTTCATATGGGAGAAACCAAGGGCAAATTATATTTTTGAAGTTAAATGTGGAAGCCTAGATAAGTTGTATTTATAACCAAAGTGATCAGAGTAATTAGTAAGGATAATTAAAATTGTATCAGTAAATTGGTTCCACCAGTAAACGCACTTGGTGTCAAGCTGAAGGACCTGAGTTCAACGTTAGTAGGAGAGATCAACTCCTGCCAAGTTGTCTGACATCCATAAGTAGACACGTGTGCATACTGTTCATGTGATGAACTTTTGTTAAAGTCATTGAAACACACTAAAAGGAACTATTAGAATGAAAGCCAATCTTTCCCAAGAAGAGACATTTAGCAGGTTACTGAGTGCATACACATGTAGATACCCCGGAGACATTTACCAAAGAATCTCCTTTACTATGCTCTAGAAAGAAAGTAGTTACATGTTCCACAAACTGAACTAGATCAATTCAGAACCCCATTTGTCTTCTTTTTCTTGGTTCATTTTTGTTCTTTGCAAATTGTCAACTCTAAAATGGGCTATAACTCACTGCAACCTTGTTGATGATGCTCATATTATCAGTGGTTTTTAACATTTCTAATGCCGTGACCCTTTAATGCAATTCTTCATGTTGTGGTGACCCTCAACCGTAAAAAAATATTTTGTTGCTACTTCATAATTGTAATTTTGCTACTGTTATTAATCCTAATGTAAATATATGATTTGTAAACCCTGTGAAAGGGTCACTTGATTCTCAGGGGTTCATGACCCCCTGTGTTGAGTGAGTTGAGAACCACTGCTTTAAAGTCTTATTTATATTGATTTTCTTGGTGTATTACAATATTGCACAGAGATATTCACATGCAAGGCCAAATACTTCAGTAATGAAAAATAAGATGGTGGTTGCTTTAGAGGTAGCTAAAGTCAGACAGAGCTGGTGTTATTTTCTAGATTAAGACCCGGTAAATTTTTATCATATAATTTTAAAAACTTATCCAAAGAAGAAAGAATAATAACCAAACCCCATTTTCCCACATACATAATTATAAAGAAATTGCCAATATTTTAATACATTTAATAAGTCATTCATTGCTGTGACCCTTTAGCATTATATAGTAAAAGTACAACTGACAGATCCGTAGACAAACCCACAGGAGTGTGATCTGGTGGGGAACCCAATTTGCTGAACTTTTGAATAGTCACTGTCAATACTGTAAAAATATTAAGTCATAGTTCTTCTCATTTCCACAGTGGAATTCATCCAGAGATGTCCCAACAGTATATAAATCATTCGTTGAGATTACTTCTTCCTCTATGCGCAACTGGATGACTTTCTCCACACTCTGGGACCCTGGTGTGAAAGTATTCACTCAGTCAAACCTTTATTCTCATAATAAAATCTACATAAAGCTAGTCCTCCACAATTATCCTTATTGACACGACTTTTACAAAGAAAAGAGCTTTACAAATATCTGGTCACGTAAGAACCTCAATCAGAAGAGGCATTGAATAGGGGAGACAGTATGTCTGGGTGACTCTGGATTCTCTACCATCAGTCTCAGGAGAGTATAACTTACTGACTTTTGCTCTACCCTAACAAGCTATTTATATTCTTTACTTACTTCCACCTTGGTTTCATTAACACAAGATCTTAGTCTAGAAAATTAACTGTTTATGCCTTATCCATACAGATACAGGGAAAAAGCTTTGGTTGTTAAACCTGCCCCAGATAAAGGAATTCCTTCTCACCTGGGTGCCAGTGGATACAGCACTCCCACAGCACCCTGTTGGTCTGGGGGCCAGGTGCCATCTGCTTTTCCATTGTGCAGTTTATGCTGGTTGCCATGGCTTCCGTAAAGGATATGTTCCCAGCCACTGTTGGAACTGTTCAGAGAGTACACAACACTACAGTGTTTATCCTCCCTCTTTTTTTTTTTCCATTTTACCAATTACAAACTCTAGGTTAACTAACCACACAAATGTAGTTAATACACATTTTTTTTTCTCTTCTTAGAATTCTATACTGATTTAAAGCCCCATCCTAATACTTCTGGTATCCACAGGGAGCTTTTCAGTCACACCCCTTCTGAGATATAAGGTGCCTACGTTATCAGTCTCCACCCATCTTGTTAGGCCTGAGAAATGTATGCTTGGTATCATTGTATCGCCTATGGAATTGCTAACTATGTTTGTGTGAGTATATAAACTGGAAACCTTGTGGGATTGGGAGAAACAATATAAAGAAACATCAAAAGGGAGCATCGAGAGAACATTGGAAGAATAAAATAGATCATGATAAAAAGACTTATGTGAGTTAATTTATTTACCCTCAGATCTTTTTCATAAGTTTTTAACTGCTATAGTGGACCTTATGAATCCTAAGAGGTTTAAGGGGGCTGCACTCCAACATTAACTTCAATAATTCAATAATAATTTGAAGTTATACTAAGATATACCAAAATTTTTAATTTGACTATCCTAAAAGAGAAAGGGATTACCCAGAGTCATATTCAGTCCTAGTGAAAAGGATTACCCAGAGTCATATTCCAATATACTCTGCTTTTTTTTTGTCACTGATTGGTAGCATGAGTTGAACATATTCAACTTTTCTGTCTCAAATCTGAAGACCTTAGTCCTAGTTAGAATGATTATTTTCTTTTTTTTTTCTTTTTTGTTGAAAATGGGAATATCCCATAAAGGAATGGCTGGCTTTCATTACAACCAAATGACTGCTGCAAATACTGAGAAGTATTTGATTAATTTTGTTACTAACCCTTTAATTGGAACAATGAGCCTATTAACAAACAATGATAATTGCATCATTCTTTCAAGAAGAGTGTAGTCTAGGTGGCCTCCCCTCGTTTTCCTGAAACAGAATCATAATAGTAAAGCAACACTGCATGTTACTGGCATTAATTTTGTTTCAGGGTTGAAATATCAAAAGGGCAAAATTCCATTTATGTCCTATGAGAAAGGGAAAATATTCCTTTCTTTCATGGTTAAGTGTTTGGTAATTTTCCACCTGGCCTTCAGTTCTGACATTTTCAAGAGATTTTAGGATGAATGGGCATATTGTAAGAACTGAGTCCTGTTCCCAGACATCAAGGTCTTTGTTCTCATCCTTCTTAAAGAAACTTCTCTTTAGGGGAGTTGCATTTTTTTTCCTGACCATTGAGAACTCCACTCCAAACTGCAAAGCAAGGTCCACACTAGAAGCAGATCACTCCATCCATAGCCCACACTGCAGGTGTATTTGAGTACAAGTCATGCTGGTTTAAATCGTGGGTGGTCTAAGTTGTGCTGCTTTAAATACAGTGATTACATGTAGGGAGAGTTGTTCTGAATGGGACTTGGGGTTTAGGTGTCCAAATCCCACTCAGGTACTTTATTTTTCAGCTCTGTTTGAGACATCTGCTCTTAGATTGACTGAGGTATGAATTTTATAGTTGTTACTGGACAGTTGGTTTGGAATGTATACTTTTATAAACTATATAACTATAGTTCACTAATCATGATTGTTGATTGGGTCCATGGTCCTATTAAATACACTTTACTTTCTACTTTGCCTAGCATGTCAACACCAATGTTATTTCTAATCTGTAGGAACATCATAATTATAAAGTCACATACAAAGGACTGAATGACAATGGGAAATAGTGCTAACCGACCCTCATGGCTAATTCCTTATATTAAAAATACTTTCAGATATAAAGATAGCATATTGACGTGACTTAGATTTGCTCTAAGCCAGCAGATATCCATGGATGATACAAGATGATAGTTCATTGTTTTCTTACACATACCACTGCATTATAAACTACGTCAAGAGTTAAGAAAGAATTAATAATAGGGTGAGGTTCCCAGTTCTTACCTCACCAGATTACCACTCATTTTCCATCTTAATGTAGAAGGGAAGACTTTATTTCAGAATGAGGAAAGAATAGAAGGCTTGCTCCCAGAATAAAGTTATGTGTATAATGGTATAATATTAACTTTGCATACAAATATTTAACAAATAACATTAAATTTATACCTTTATATCAATAGTTTTTAAATTTTTCAGTAATTAAAATGCTGTTGGAACCTCCTTTGAATTATAGCCTCTTCTTTTTTGGAGGGAGTTTATAAAGTTATTATTAGTTTACTTTTTTAATTCCTGACCACAGTTTCCCCCTCCTTCCAGTGCCTGACAAATTCCCTCTGCTCCCAATTCCACTATTCCTTTTCTATTCAAAAAAGTACAGACCTCCCTTGGATATCAACCAATCATGACATTAATTTTTAGTAAGACTAGGCACCTCCCCTTATATTAAGGCAGTATGAGGAAATCCAGTATGAGAAAAGGTTCATAAAAGCTGGCAAAAGAGTCAGAGACAGCCCTTGCTCCTATGTTAGGAGTCTGTTGATGACCAACATTGACAAAATCACCTCTTGCCAGTGTAGGGGCATGGGAATTGAAGAGTTATAAGTAAAGAATATGAAGATGCATAAAGACAGTAATAGAGAACACATAGAAAGTGTCAGGCAGGCATTCTAATGACTGAAATCCTGAAATCCATTCGCATTTATTTTTCCACAGCTTTTATTCCCAATGTAAACGGGGCAGAAGGTAACATAAGACTTTATTAACACCATACAAAGGATAACACACTCTTTATCACTGTGAGACATCAAACCATTAGCATTCTGTAGTCTAGGTAATGAAGCTTCTTTAGATCACATATCCTGAAGACCGCCCCTCCCCAGGTGACCTCATAATTACAAAAGAAGGAGCAGAAGTGTATTTGCATATCCTGACCATCTGTGAGGATGGCATGGACTTATCTTAATTTCAAAAGAACCAAGCAGCTTTTCATGGCGGCGGGTTCCTGGTGAGTGCCACCGCTTAGGATCCACCGGTTCAACTCAGGGTAAGTTCGACACTAGCCCCCAGCCTCCCTGCTAGAGTAGGAGACATCCCCTCCCCTTTCCCCAGCATTGCTGTGTCCC
>JAQHUG010000011.1:12445495-12458896 GCA_028555095.1 Dicrostonyx torquatus
CCAGCTGTCTCTGTGACTTGTTACATATTTTGGAAGTTGTTTGATTGCACTTCCTAATCACTCAGGTAATGTTATTTCCCTTCTCAGATCTTTGATTGGGTTGAAGATTAGATAAATGTACTTAGTTACTTTCTTCTCACGACTTGGAGGTTTCTCAGGAAACTGGTTTTTTTTTTCCGTTTATTTATATGATGGATTATATTGATAGATTTTCGTATATTGAACCAGCCTTGCATTCCCGGGATGAAAGCCTAAGAGAGACATACATAGATTTTTTTTTAGCATTCCACACTGTCTATGGAACTAGATGCAGCAAAGCGTTCATAAGTTACTTTCTATGCCGAAATAGTCATTCCAGCTTAACTTGCTTTTAGGACGTTTTCATTTTCAATTCCATTTTAATAGTTTATAAGAGTCTTAAAGTTTTAGTTAAAATTAAAACAGTTTTAACTATATAATACTTATTAAATATTATAGAAAATATATGTATATAAATAGATATAAATGCACTGTTGTATTTATTTTTTAAATCCAAGTTTTTAATAAGTCATACAACAAGTGTTATATTCTCCTCATCCTCCATGAACTCACCTTACTAAATCTTTAAAGAAGATGGATAGGACTACACCAAAGAATCATGACAGGAACCATGACATGCTTGTGCCTAAGCAGAAGGCAAGTTAGCAAATGAGTGCAGAGCATGGACACACTTGGGAGGAACCCTAATTTTCTAAACTCAGAATCAAAATGAGATAGAGATGAAATAATGTATGCAACAGTCCTCTGTACACCCCACACAGCTATTGATCTACACCTTTCAAAATGGAAGGCATTTTAACTATTATTTATTTTTCAAGCGTGGATGCAGGGGATACATGCTGTTTTAGTGGTATTCTATCTCCTTAATTTGTTCCAGAATTTTTATGTTTTTTTGTCAAACTGTTCTAATTACTTTGGCCTTATGAACTAATGACTTGCATAGCTAAATTTTGATTGTTTTTGTTATGATTTTTTACTATATGTGTATCAGTGTTTTCTGCATGTTTTATACTGAAAGTAAAATTCCTGATGCAGTATATTTTGATCACAATTTCTCCTCTCCAATCTCCTCCCAGATCCTGCCTACCTCCCTCATCCATCCATCTCTGTACCTTCTCTCTCTTTAGAAAAACAAGCAAATAAAAAAAAGAAAACAAAATAAAAGCAAAAAGAAAACACAAGAAATACACATGGCCATTCCCTTCTAAACAGTTCTTTTCTTCATAAGTTTGAACATCTTCTAATGTCAAATATGCAGAAATTGTCATAGTATTTCCAAGGCAAAGAAAAGAACATTACATATATTCTTTACTCAAACTTTCAAAAAGTTTTAATAAATTGTTAACCAACAGTTTAATTATTATAATATTGAGTTACACAGAATCAGCATGATTGAATTTCTAGTCTCATAAGCGGTGTTACAATTTTTATTTCCGTATTATGAAACCCGGGCAGTAAAGAAGTAGAACTTCTGCTTTGCAGGAGAAGTCTCTTGAAGAGTTTCTGTCAGGAAGAGGATCCTCTTCCTATGGATCACAGTTACTTCCATCTAAGAAACACATGTGAAGCATGTAGACAAATGTATACAGACTGGGTGGAAAAGAAGCATGCAGAGACAATCTTCAGAAGTGAATCTCAATGAATCTTGAATATGAGTACGAATTAACTTAGGACACATTCTGATTCAGAATTCTAATATCAGGACTAAATGTCCTCAGTTCTTACAACAGAGGTTGAAGGAAAGTAGGAAGGAAAGCAATGAATTGCATACATAAATGTCCACCTGAGGGAGCCATTAAACAAAAAGAGAAACCTGTATTTATTTTTAACAAGCCGGGAAACATGGTCATTTAAGAATCGAATTTGACATGTTGGCATTTCACAGACTCCAACAATGAGAGATTCACTTCCAGGGCTATGGGCACATTTGTGTTTTGGCAGAAAGGTTGTGTGGTGATGGGGACAGAGGGGCCATTGTCAGAGGTCAACTGGTGGAAGGGAAGAGGCATCAGTCTGATCAGGTATATTTTCTATTATGCCTTCTCAAGCTGTGTAAAAATAATCTGAGAGTCAAAAATCTGTGTGACACACGGTTATAGACTGCAATCCAGAAGGGAACCACAGTCCTTAAAAAGGTCCCTTAATGTATCACACTGCCTGGCTTCCCACTGCCTCCGTGAAATTGGTTTTTACTATTCTTCCCTTCTCACCTCTACTCCAGATACACTTAGCTCTGCTATTTAGTATAATCCTGAGACAAACTTTGTGTTACATGATGCTTTTGTCTGGAATTCTGCTACATTTGTTCTAGGGATGCATGCCTTAGCTCTTGTTGTATGCCTACTTCTGCTGCATCGAAACATTGTGTCCTGAAGAAAGGCTTTAACATCTACAAAGCAAAGGAGACTTGGAGGATCCAGGGACTAAACACAAAACTTCTGGAACCCCCCGAAAGTTGCAAGATCCCTGTCCTTCCCAAGTTTGTAGAAACTGGGGAAGGAGACATTCCCACTGCTTGATCTAACTAACTGCAAGGTATGCAGGGAGCTCCAAGGATGCAGCTTTTGTGTATTGTCACCACGGTGATGTGGGCTTTTCATACCACAGATGTGCCTTGAGCAACTACTCCCTGCATTCTTGTGAGTAGCCCCGATAAGCTAACTGCTTTTTCTAAACCTGAGCTGCATGGCATCCTTTCTTTCACCTGCTAGATGTCTGATGTGGAGTGAGTAGAAATTTGAATACTTATCCCCAGGATAATTCACAGAACTCTGTTATAAAATCCCTGCTCACATATTGTCTCCTCACTATGCTTCCATCTTGACCACCTTAGGTAAATGTGAAAGTTGCAACAACTCTTCTGACACACATACCACATGCCACACTTCCATATCACACCCTGTATAGAACAATGCATTTTTGTCTTCTCCTTCTTCTCTGCCATCACTAGAAACTAGATGGTGGAGAACCTTGTCTACTTGTTCACCACTACTGACATATTGAAAAGACAACTGTGTTATGAGACCCAGTTCATAAATGAATGCATACATATGAGATCACAGCTAACTTCCAGGGCTGCTTCTATGTCAGTCCCAGTAAATGAAAACACTACATGTAAATGCCATCCCCACTCTGCAAGCTTGCTCTAATATTGGTCTATCATTATAGTTTCATGATTTTTTTAATGTACACACCTCTGTACAAATAAGTAACTTATACATCTTTTAGATGTGCAATGAGAATTCATGTTTAGTGAGAACATGAAATCATTTACCCTTGTGGTATTTTTTTTTAAGAAATATATTAAACAGCTGTAATATTACCCAAAAGAGTAAGTGGTTGATATTTTTTTTTTTAAAAGTAGGATTAGAAACCTATTTGGATTCTTCTGCACTGACATAATAAAATTTCTGGTCTGCAGTTCTCTAATCTAAATCCGTTTGCTGGCATTGATGGTTGTTTTAATAATTTGATTAAAGGGAGGACAAATGAATCAGTGGAATGCTCATTCTCAGCGTCAATGACATAATTCTTTCATAGGACAAAGTTTAGAGTAAGATTGTGTCCGGTTCATTTGTTTGCAACAAAGTACTCAGGTATTCAGATGTTGCTTCCCCCTCCATCCCACTTTCTTGGCTGGAAAACATGCATGGCCAGCATTCTCCTAATGATAAATTGGTACCTTGGGCTCTGGCTCAGCTTGAAAAAAATTCAAATAGCTAGCTCAAATAATGCCATGGTGGGATGATGTTTTTCTCCTTAAACATTCCTGTGGTCTATCAAAAGCTTGCAATTTCACATTTGATTATTTCTTTATCTTAGAAAGTCTTTTATTTACCATTACATAGCATTTTAGGGAGCCCATAGCTGCTAAGGCTGCCCACGTAAGCATGGTACACATGAGGCATTGATGCTCCAATTGCACAACAGACTTGAATGTTGTATCTTTGTAGAATTTTAGTAACATAAGTCAACTTTTCATTTTGATTTATCTGCATAGCCACCACATTGAAAAAATCTAGTATGGCTTTTCATTTCTAGTTTATCTAGATTTAGCCACCATATTAAAATATATAGAAATTAAAACACAGCAAGTTTCATCTTCATAATACTATGGTGTTTGCAATAATTATCAAATTGTTTAGAATCAAAACAATCATTTCAGAAGTGAAAAACCAGGAGAAAATTGCAGGTATTAGTTCAACAATTCTAATAAAGCAAGACATAAAAAATATGTAGAAAAGGACATCTATACGATGAATAAGTTATTTATTTGTACAAAGGTATGTACATAGAAAGAAAATCAGGAAACTATAAGGTAGTAGGATAGGCCAATATAACAACAAACTTGAACAGTGGGGATGGCATTTACATATTTTCATTTACTGGGAATGCCACAGAAGAGCCCCTGGAAGTGATCTGTGAATCATACGTAAATTCTTTTTAACAAATGTTGATTACAGAGCTTGTTATGTGGTTAGGATTTAGTGTTCAAATGCTCATAGATCATATTTGGTGGTTTGATAAATTAGACCTGCATAGAATATACATATGAATTTGAAGTTTAGAATTAGAAAATGTATAGAGCACTAGAAAGAGAACATGTAAAATCACAATCATTACTTCTGTTTTCTTGCATTCTAATGAATAAAAGAGAGAAAGACTCAATGTTTGTCCAGACTCATTTCAGAATTATTTGCAGTAGTCAATATATGAGGCAATTTACTGTGTCTTGACACCTTTAATCCAGCACTCAAGAGGGGGAGGCAGGTAGATCTTAAGTTCCAGGGCAGTATGATTTACATAATGAGTTTTCCTTCCTTCCTTCCTTCCTTCCTTCCTTCCTTCCTTCCTTCCTTCCTTCCTTCCCTCCCTCCCTCCCTCCCTCCCTCCCTTCTTTCTTCCTTCCTTCCTTCCTTTCCTTCCATTCTTTTTTTTTTGTTTTCTTTACATAGTAATTTTCAGAATAGCGATAACCTCACAGAGGCACCCTGTCATGAAAAAGCAAGCAACCAAATAAAGTATAGCACACAACACTTGATACTATTATTCTTCCTTTTAAAAGAACAGAGAAAAATATTACAGTTTACAGCCACATGAATAATTTTGGACATTGTGTTTTACATGAAACAAGCCAGTAGCAAAATGGTAAATATTGTGCAGTTCTTTTAGAAGAGGTTCCTGAAACAGCTGGACACATAGCAGATGCTAAAGTCGCATTGCGAAGATGTGGAGGAAAAGAGGCAGGAGAGTGCTGTTGTTCAAATATCAGAAAATTTTGGTTACATAAGGTGAATGTGATTTAGAGATATGCCATCTGATGTCATTCCCATAGTTCGCATTAGCTTGCTGTACATTTAAAAAATGATTAATGGTCAGATTTCATGTAGCATGTTCTTATTATAATTCAGGTATCTGGAATTGATTTTCCCCCAGAATATATTAAGACTATGCCTTTTATTGGCAATGGTAAAATAAAATGTTTTCCATTTTCAAGAGGTGTTTACTCTTTATGAAAAGAAGACTGATAAAATTTCAGACTCCAAGGTTTCCATGCAATCACTTTAGTTCTCTGGCCCAAATCAAAGCATGAGGGGTACAACTCAGATTCCTGTTAAGAGTTGGGAAATTATTTCCAAGATGATGTATATTCTTATACATAGTGCACAGAGACATTCCAGGGTCGCCAGGCACAAGTCAGAACAACATGTGGAGGCATGGCTCTTTCTTAGCTGTGCAGCTAGGGAGTGAGAAGTTGGATTGGAAGGAGTGCTCTTCCCTACTGTGTGTGCCAGCTGGGGGAGGCACCCCCACGGTCATGTCCTGGCACTTGTCATTCTCCCAACCTTGCTTTCTTCTTACTGGGGTGTAATTAGGACACCGTGTCAATGTACTGGTGTACACTCTTTTAGTTATTCCATAGAAATAATCAGTATTTTTTCTCTTACAGAAGAACATGATATCCCCTTAAGCAATTGTGTACATGATTAATTCCTAGACAGTAGGAAAGAGACTGTCTTAGGCAGCTAGCTTCAGGCACAATACCTGAGAAGGGTAGAAATTCTACATTGTAGAGAAATCTATATGCAAATGATAGTTTGTCTGTCTCCTGTATGGTTTCTAAACATTCATGTATTAAAAAAATTAATGCACATTATTTGAGAATTCAAAGAATTTTTCATTCTTCAATTCACACTCATTTATGTGAATGCAACTACTGTACATACTAAGGGGAACTTACACACTTTTGTTTTGAGAACATAGCAAAGAGAGTTAATATGGTGATCTATAAAGTCAGAAGTAGTAATTCTGATACTGTGTAAGTAGACATAAATTGTGGGTCAGAATTGGTTACAGGGAATCCACTATGGGTCTATACAGTAGAAAACCACAGAACCAGTTTATATAAATTAGTGTAAATCTTGATCACAGACAGGAAACAACAGTGTTAAAATATACAATAACTTTACTTCTCAGAAGTCAAGTTTCATGAATCACACACATTTATGTTTAATTGCTCGTAAGTAGATAATTTTTTGTGTAAATTTAGTTTCAGGAAAGTTTGGGGGCATTGCAAAATTAAAAGAAGAGATTAGGGAAAAAGTAAAGTGAAGGATAATTGATCCAAAAGACTTCCGAAAATCCTTCATAGAAACCTACTACTGGTGAAATGTCCTAAAAGACCCACATATGCATTACATAAAAGAGGTTTAAATGGGATAACTCTATAACAGGAGGGACAATGGCCTCTCAGACACCATGTTATCAAATCAAAAGTCAAGTGCCATGCAATTCATGGGTTATTTCTTTTTGAATTATTGTTTAGTGAAGTCCTGTAGATTCTCCCTCCAAAACATTACAGGCTACTGATCTGGGTTACCATCCAGAACTTGATGGTAAGACTGTGCTGCTTAAGACAACGAAGACCTAAATCATGGGACATGTATAAATCAAGCTTGTACTAGCATGGAAGCTTCTTTTCTACTGGTAAGCATCCACAGGGTTGGAAGGTTCCATATAAGATAACCAGGAAGAGCAGTCATGAACATACCTAACAGATACAACTGGCCTGATAAGCTATTTCCACTTGTGCAATGATGACATATATGTCATGGAAGCATTCAACAATTTATGATTAGATCTGAGGTTCACTTTATAAGATGGAGCTATTACACAGTATTGTTAATTGGAAAAAAAATGTGGTAGGCTAGATAATAGGCCCGATAGCAGAAGCAAGTACTCTTGCTCTGCTAAATGTACATAATAGTAAACTGTCCCTTAACTTCTTATCTTTAAATCCATAGGCTAGCATATCCCTAAAACTTATCATGGAAGGATTTTTTTTGCAGTAGATGAAGAGTCCAGGGACTCAAAACTGGTCAGCATACAGAGAAAAAGCAACTGGAATTCTCATTCACAAATGAAACATCTACATCATATTCTTTCTCTCTAAAGTTCAGGGTTCTTTTTGGAAGAGGGATTGGAAAGATTATTGGATGCAGAATAAGTAACTATCTGCAGTTAAACAGTATCTACTGAACACAACAGCACAGCTGTGCACATGATTGCACATCTGCTCGGACTGCATGCACAAGCCATAGGAAATAAAATTCCCAGGGTGTATTGGAAGAGAATCATGAAGTTCAACATTTAGTTGGAGATCCACTATAAATGTGTTCCTTATAGTAGAGAGAGAATTAAGGTTTTCCTTTCAGGGATGTAGTGTCATAGAGACTACCCATTTTCTAGTAGACATTCCCACACCTACAATTGTGCTAGTAAGTAAGTAAGTAGAAGCAGTGGGAATAAAAATAACATATAAAATAAAATATAGAAAGAGAACATTTTCTTATGGAAAAGAGGTGGTTCATTATAGAGAAGTTGGAGGGTAGGAAATGGTGCTGGATGTTATCAAAGCACATGGCATGCGTATATACATTTAAGTAAAATATCAAAATAGACTTGCATATTAGAAAAATTTGAAAACTACTGTGCTGATTCAATTAAAAATCATCTTAATATGCTATAATTCTCTTTTAAAACATCCAAAAACTTTTCTCCTTTCTACACAGAAAATATGATAGAGACTACATAAAAATGGATCAGGACAACAGCAAGTTTGTGTTCAGAAAAGAGAAACATAGTGCCATTAATGTCACACAGACACCCTTGTATGGAGTGTTGAGTATATTGGCAGGGAGAGAGAGAGGGGAAGTGAAAAAAAAGGAATAAGAAGAGAGGACAGAAGAGGAGATGAAAAGGAGGGTAGGAGAGGAGGGAGAGGATTCTGGACAGGAAAAGAAGAGGAGGGGAGGAGTATGAGAACACTGGTCATAGGCTATAGGGTACTACCCAAAGTTTAAAAAAAGAGAAAATGATCTCAATCTTTGGGGGTAAATGATCATGACACACATACACTCTTAATTTTCTGCTTCTGTATTTCTTGGGAACAAAAGTAACTGAGAAGACTAACATTTTGTAGTTTTAAGGTAGAAGAAAAGTGAATGAATTAAAAAAAAGAATGAGGAAAAAAACTACTGAAAGTATATTTCACCAAGAACAATAAAACTGAAACCAGTTGAGAGGAAGGACACTGTAAGATTCTTTCATAAGAATATCAGCATGGTTTTATTACATATAAATGTGGGTTGAGCTAAAATTTTTGTATAGGTTTCAAGAATGCCATTACCATTCATGTGATGTTTCCCCCCAATTCTTCTTTTCAACTCAGTACCTGTTGAGTTTATGACGATAATCAAAACGCATTTCAGGAACCAAAATTTGTCTGGCTTTAATCACCTTTGCATCCTAGAATATTGTAGAGGATATGAAACTTAGTCTGGCGGGTCCAAGCAGAAACCACCTGTGGCCTAGCTATATTTATAAGGACAGAGTTCTTAAGTAGGGAGCACAGATTTTGAACTGTAATAGACAAGCAAGCTGCTCATACCTCCAAAGACACTCGTGCCCTAAGTCTCAGAATTTGTGTATGTGTGTTCTGTTACATGGCAACAGAGAAATTGAGTTTCAGATGGAAAGTAATATTTATGATCTGCTGATTTTTAAAATAGGGAAAATATGTACCCAGTCCAACATAGCAATTATTTTTTCCTTTATACTTGAAATTTCACATAGCAATCCCAGTTCCCCCTCCTCATTCCCAGCACCACCACACCCCTCCCATCCACTCTTCAGAGAGGCTCAGACTTCCCAGGGAGGAGTCAACAAAATCTTGAGGTTTTGAGGCAGGACGAAATCCTCCCCACTATATCTAGGCTGAGTATGGTATCCCTCCAAATGGGAAGACAAAGACAAATGCACAATGAGAGAGATCTGTAGTAATGGGAGAGGTCAAATAAGAGGTAAGTTGAGTAAGAACTAAGACCAGCTCAATGCTGTTGTATTTAGGTTTAACTGCAGCAATGCACCATGGTAGCTGTGTGAAACTGAACAAGTTCTTAACTTCAATTTAGCTTCTGTTTATCATTGGAGAAGCAGACAAGTTACAAACAGTTCTCTGTTTAGAAATGAAAAGATGGCTCGGTTTTCAATAGTACTTGCCGCTTTTCCAGGGGAGCCAAGTTCGGTTCTCAGTACCCAAAAAGTGGTACAATTTCCTGTAAATCCAGTTCCAGGTGATCTAATGTATACTTCCAGCTCAATGGACACTGGGTATTAAAGTAGCATACATACACGGATAGGCAAAAATATACCCACATCAAATAAAAACAAACATTAGAAACAGGAACAACAGTGTTTGTCACATGAGGTTATTGCAAGAAAGAGAAGAGTCCAGTGTCCAAGCATGAACCATTGAAGTCACTGGGCAAGCGCCATATAAAGCTTTATTAACTTCAGTTTCCTGAACAGAATATTTCTGGAAATCTCCGAACACAAGTGGAAATCCTGCACTGACTGCCTAGACCCAAAATATGCTGAATTCCTTAGGAATCCTTATTGCCTCCTTTTGTTCCCCTCTTTGGGCCCCTACAGAAATGCTAAGTAGTCAATGGTTCATGTTTGACTTCCTAACATCAAGAATTAGATGTTGCCCACAGCACTTTAACACTCTGCCAGTCTCAGGATTTGTTTATGTATTTTAATCAATCTTCAACACAATGAGGGCAGTTTTCTTTCCAATTTTATTACTCCTAGTTTCTACAGTTGTGCTTAAAATAAGAGAGAATAAACAAATGAATAAATATGTCTGAGTTTTGGTTAAGATATAACTTTCAACTTTTTTGAAATTATACTCAGCATTAACATCAGATTTTCAAAGTGTGAGAGCTCACTGAGCTTCAGTATAAACCACCTGTAATTATTGGTTCATTTGCTGCTGTTAGCACTGTATGCTCTCTTGGCCTCCTTGCTTTCCAGGTTGTATTTTTCTTCTTGACTCACATTCACATATTGCATTCCGTACCTTTTATTTAAGCAGTTATTTGCCCGTCCTCTACATTTAATTTTTATAAAGCTTCCTAGACACTTTGTTTTTTATTTTTATTTTGTCACTAGGTCTATAGATCTCAGAAGTCACATGGATAATCAAGCCATGTCTCGGTTGACAGTACTCTTCTTAAAACCACTGGAATATCATTTTTGTTTCCCAAACTTGCACATCTACTTATGTTTTTTTTATTATTATTGTTTTTTTTTCTTGAATCAGGGTCTAACATCTAGCATAGTCTGCCTTCAACATCATCTATCTACCACAGATTGTCCTTGAATTTCTTATATTCTTGTGTCTGATTCCTGAGTACTGGTATTATAAGTGTACACTACTGTGCCTGGTGCATCAATTAATTCCATTTTGCTGTGTCAATATACCTGAAAAAAATCAACTTAAAGAAGATTAACTTTGGGTCACAGTTGGGTAACTGATTCCATCATAGTGGGGAATGCATGGCAATGAGAGTGATTCTAGATGTTACATTGGAGTGAAGGGACAGCTAGTCACATTGTGTCTAAGTCAGCACACAGAGATAGGGATAGAGTCAGGTTGCTCAACTCACCTTCTGCTTTTTATATCAGAGTAGGTCTTATCTATTCAGAAACTCACTCTCAGATATGTCCCTCCCATGTGTATCTTCTACGTGACTCTAAAATCTGTAAATTGATACTAAATTGATCATATCCGACTTCATCTGTATCTTATCTAACCAACCCTGGAAGTGTGTAGGTGCCTCATTTTAATAGTTTTGAATATGGAAAAGAGTTTTCTAGAGAATTTCCTTGTGAACATGTTTTTGTAAGTTGAAAGAATTACCAAAAAGGAAAGTTTCCTGTAAGTTGAAAGAATTACAAATTACACCTTAGTACAGAGGACTTCTATTTAGTTCATGCTTTGGACATTGTTCAGCACTTCAAGCTTGACAGAGACATTTAGAAATTTTATTCTGAAAGATTTCCAGATGTATAAAAATGTCAATCTGTCACAGTTTGCAGTGTGCAGTAGTATTTACTTAGGCAAGGCAATTACAAGAAGGCAAATTCATTGGTGCAAAATTGACTGTGGTTTACTAGCTTTAAGCAAAAATGGTATTTGAATATTATTAATAAAACTTTGTGAAAAGTAGATATTCATATACTTATTTTATACACATATATATTTATCATATCATATATAATATATTATACAAATATATTATTATATAATTATATAATACAGATAGTTATTCAATATTTAAAACACACTCAATGTATGATTATTTTAAAAATTCCACCTTTTTGGTTTATATTTTCTCAGAGCAAGCATGAAATTTTATACAAATAGTTATTGAAAAGATAAGTAACATTACAGAGTGGGCAGCTTCTATGTGTGTGTGTGTGTGTGTACTATTATACATAGATGTACGTAAGAACACCAAGAGAAATAGAGGACAGGATGTTGAAAGAGAGCCATGAGGAGAATATGGGAAGGATTGTGGAGAGGGAAAAGAAGGGAAAAGAAGTTAAAAGAAGAGAAGAAGGGAAGGGTAGGGTAGTGAAGTATAGTGGAGGGGAGGGGAGAAGAGTAGAGAAGGGACTGGGAGAGAAGAAGGCAAAGAGAGGGAAGAGGAGTGGAAGGGTGAAGGGATGGAAGAAGTGGTTTAACTACTAATCTTAAAAAATAGCAGAAAAACCTAAAATAGATTAAAAAAAAAAACAAGAAGCCTGACCATCAGGCTTTATTCCTGCTTAGCCTCACTAGATATGTGAGTACAAAACTTTGCATTGCAAACTGTTTCCTGTCATCATAATTAAGTCTTAAGTACTTATTTTCAGTAAAAATATCAAGTTGACACTATAAATTATAAAATATACAGATTTAGCCAATTTTTAAATGTGTCAGTTCATCCTTTTAAATAAAAATGACTAATAAAGCTTTAAAAAAATAGCAAATATAGAACTCAGCCTCAGATTTGCCTTTTTTTTTTTTTGACCAAGTTAAAAAAAATGTGCTTCTGCGACTATCAAACATATGTAGTCATGGCATGTGAAAACAATGTTGTGTAGGAGATTTGTATGAGATACAGAAAAAACAAACATTGTTGATTTATCTTTCCTGCTTCTCTACAGAAGGATGGAAACTGGAGCATTGTCATGTTATTATTTTAAATAAATATAAGAAACAAAACTGGAAATGATTCAACATTGGACAATCTCTTTTTAGGAAGTTTTGCTCCAACCTGAATCCTCAAAAACTGCTTTCTGAAGTTGGAAATGAGAGGAAATCACACACAGTTTCCTTTCCATCTCTTTCCCTAGGCAGATACAGCTTTTTAAAAGCCTTTCATTAAATCTCAAATGCTTCATTCCTCACTGTTTGTTTTAATAATCTATTATGGATAATCTAGGACAGTGATTCTCAGCCTTTGGGATGCAACACATTTGGCAGCTGCAACTCAGATATCCTATATGTTAGATATTTACAACAGAAAATTACAGTTATGAAGTGACAACAAAATGATTTTGTGCATGTGGGGCACCATAGTATGAGAGACTGTATTAAAGGGTCACAACATTAGGTTGAGAACTACGTGTCTAGAAAATATTGGTAATTAAATATTTAATGTTTCTATTCTCAGTATTTTATTAAAACTTTGGTTAGTCATTCTCATGTAATGAGTTCAAGTATCTACTAGAACAGTAATACAGTAATATTTACTAAGGTAAATATTTTATATAATCTAACATACTAGTCAGTGCTTTCTAATGGAACAGAACTTTTTCAGTGGCTACACATATTAATTAGGATTTACTAGATTAGGTCATAGGGTGTAGTTAAGACAACGAATGATTGTCTCTCATAGATAGACTATGTGCATGTATGTGAGTACATGTGCACAGTTAGATGCCAGAGGATAAAACTGATTGTGTGAC
>JAQHUG010000011.1:12460756-12470898 GCA_028555095.1 Dicrostonyx torquatus
TCTGTCTATCTCTCTATATATATGCCATATTAATTCAATTTTTGTAACTTTTTAAATTTGCATTTTAATTATTTGAATGTAAATATTTTTATTTTGATACTTTATAGTTTCAAAACCTGTCATGTTTAAAATAATTACAAATGCCAATCTTAATATTTTTTAAACCTTTTCTGAATACAATGTGGCAGATACACATATGAACTCACAGCAGTTGTGACAGTACACCCAAGATAGGGAAAAGCATAATCTATACACAAAACTAGCTCTGGGATAGCAAGTGGGTTTGAAGTTACACCCTTAGCAGCAGTGCTACTGGCATCAGAGAGCTGCTGCATAAAACACCGTCAATTTGTTTGTTTTTAATGATGTGACTGCTGGTATATCTAACACACTCAAGGTTAGACTTCACATCCAGTAGTTGGCCAACACAAACTGGACTTGATAAGGGAGAGAAGGGACAGACGGGAAGAGAACATTGTTAGGTAGGTAAGATGTGGGGTGATTCTGGTAGTTGGTGCGGGAGGGGTTGAATATGATTAAAATACGTTGTATAAAATCCCCAAATTAAATGAAATACTTTAAAAACATCACTTCTGGTCTTCTTTATTACAGTTTTTATATCTGTGTGGCATTATTGCTCTTCCTTCATTTGCAATCACCGCTGTTTCCACAGTGCCTAAACACAGAGATATTTGATAAATAGTGACTGACTGAGGAAATTACCAAAAGCTAAATCACAACAATTTTTACATAATTTTTTAAAACATTCAGTTAAGAACATAATTAAGTAATGAAGTGTTTGCCTAGAATTCATGGACCCTGCATCTTATCCCCAATATTGTAGAAAAAATCAGGGAGAAAGTTAAATAAAACAAAACAAAATAAAAAAACTGTCTGAGCATAAAGTTTAAGTAGTATTTGCATAACTATTAGTAAAATTTCTAGAAATCATTAATTGTATTAATTAAATTACTGCCTGGCCTATATATCTAGCCTCTTCTTGGCTAATTCTCACATCCTGATCTAACTTATTTCTACCAATCTGTGTAACACCTCGAGGTCGTGGCTTACTGGAAAAGATTCTAATCAGCGTCAGTCTCAGGCAGGAGCTTCATGGCATCTGCCACACTGCCCTTTTTTCCAGCATACATTTCTGTCTTCCCTGCCTATCTAAGTTCTGCCCTATCAAAAGGTCAAGGCAGTTTCTTTATTCAACCAATGAAAGCAACACATAGACAGAAGAACCTCCTACACCAGTTAACTTGAACCTAGAGATAAATACTAGTTAGTTCAACTGATTTTAGAAAGTAATATGTTTTATACAATGTGTTTGAATATTTTATTTTGTACTTAGGAATGTAAAAGGAATAAAAGTATAGCCCGAATTTTCCCAAAAAAGTAGTAAAAAAATGATTGAAATTGACCTTGAAAATGTGTATTCTCAGACCATAGAGAAAATTTTAAAGTAACAAGAAAGCTATCATTGGACATAAATTATATTGGAAATTTTAAGAGAAAGAACAATGAGAGTTTACTTCTTGGCTTTATCAAACTGAAACAGAAAACATCATCTTACTGTTTCATTGGTAACTTTCATTTTTCTACTATCTATAGAGTTTGTTTTCTGATGGCCCAGTATTTCAGCTACTTTTCAGTGCTATCATAAAACACTATGACCAAAAGTGAATTAAGGGAGAAAGAGTTTATTTTGGTTAATGGTTTCAGAGGGAGTCTATAGCATCAGTGAAGAAGCAGGGATCTCAGTTATCACATCTTTAACATCAAATATCTAGTAGAGAGAGAGAGAACTAGAAGCTGGGTGAGGCTATATACTCTCAGAGACCACCCCTGGTGATGTACTTCTCTGGGATGCTTCATTTTAGAGACTACACGGTCTTCCCAGATGGGGCACCAGCCAGAGACCAAGTGTTCAAATACCTGAACCTAAAGGGACATTTCTCATTCAAATGATCACACCTAATACTTTCTATGACTTTTTATATAACACCATTATCAATATTATTGATTAGCTGACCTCATCATAATGTTTTAAATTGTGGAGTCAATTTATGTACAGGTAGATGTACAGAAATGTGAATGTGGGGATTCTAAAATGTCTATGGCTCTGTACCTTCGTTTGGACCCTGACCAGAACATATAACATCCAAAAGCCCAGAGCAAGTGCATAAAGGAACAATGCAAATACTGGAGAGTAGGGGAGAATCGAGAAGGAAAATTATAATCTTAAGAAAATATTGAATGAATTCTCCACTTTTTATGGTCTTTATCTGGAGGATGAGTACCTGACTGTTAATTACAATTTCCATGGAAAGTATCTTTTTTGGCTTGAAGAATAGGATACCGTTGAAAACCAAATTGATTGAAAAGTTGCAGGATGAAATCCCAGGACAGAAAAATCCAGAGACAACTCTGAAATACTAAATGGGGATTCGTCCCACAGTTCTGGTTCAACCTGGCAATCTGTGTTCAGGGAGAACACGGGGTAGCACAGAGAAGCTAAATTAGCTGATAGGAGATTTAACTGTCCTTTACTGAAGGGAAAACAAGAATTTGAAATTTGACTTCAGCCAAGCTAAATCCCTGGATAAAATTTTAAAAACATTTTGGAGGAAAATAAAAGTCAAAACTTTTACAACACATAATTTGTAATACCCAGGGCAACCATCTGAAAATATTTTCTCTATGATGAATGAGGAAAAGCATGACAAGAGAGACAGTTTCTTTTAAAAAAAATGGTGAAAATGACTGGATATTATGAAGAAAACCAACCGCAACTGTATTCTCACTAAACATAAGGCATTTAGATAAATTATATACTTAATGTATTTAATTAATAATGTGGAATTTTTAGAAAAAAACAGGGAATCTATTGTAACAAATCAGTATGCTAATGTATGTTATGATATAAAAGTAAGTGATTTTTTAAGGATGTCCAAAAATTAATAAAAAATAATAATTAATTATCTACCTAAAACCCTATAGCATATATAGGTCTATGTGTAAATATACATATATAACTTAATTTTCTCATCTGTGCTGATGATGCTTCCCCACGAGCCAAATATTTTATGAGAAAAAGCTCAACACCAGGCTGCAAGAAGTTCTCCTTAGAGTTGTTGGTGGGTTCGTCCAAGAGACTACCAAAACATTGCAATCTATTGCTATTGCCCTTCATTGACCCTCAGAAGTGTAAAATAAGTTCTTATTGTTGAAGGCACCATATACTTCAGATGTGGGTTCCAGAAGCCTCTGAACTGGAAAGACCTGAATGCCTCCTCGTTAAGGACTAGCTTTCATAATAACAGATGTCACCATGCTGGCTTCAAAGAAAAGAAACAACCAATGTTTACGCCCATCTATAATGCCTATGAACCACAGCAATAACTAGGATGTAGCACAGTAACCTAACAAGTATCTCTTGATAGTAATGTATTCAACAAGAGAGAAATCATGTGTGGTATTGGAAACAGAGTCAACTACCCAGGTCTAGTGAATTTATAGATCTTGGAGCAGAACCTACAACTGCTACTGCACTAAACCAGTATAATCTCTAACTACATTATAAATATTAGTTCTTAAATCTAGAGATAGTTGTACTCCCTTGAAAATCAGAACCAATCAAAATACAAAGTTGTGGAGTGGAGTCCCAATGGATATATCAAGTAAACAATCACGATAGCTAAGACTCAGGGAATGTCGCATTGTAAAAACCAGAAGAACAAGGAGTTTGTTAATGAGACTGTATCTCCTAGTGATCTCAGAGGCAGTATTCATTAAGTCTAACTAACATGACTGCCTAAGCAAGAGCTGAATGAAAACAACAGACAAGCCAAATGGAAAAGACCATAAGTCTACATTCAACTAGGGAATCTTAGGGTGGGAGAAGTGAAACTATCATCAATTGATATCCAAAACATAATGGCCAGCCTTGAAAATATACAAATAAGTAACATACATCCTGATCAGGTTACATTTAAAAATATGTGTACATATATGTACGTGTGTGTAGTATTTGTGCATGCATGTATGTAACAACAATTAATGACAAAAGAGGTCCTGAATTTGAAGGAAAGAAGGGAGACATATATGAGAGGCTTTGGAAAAAAGGAAGGGGAAAATGATGTAAATTATATTATAGTCTCAAGAATAAAGGAAATAATTTAAAAAAGAAAGTGATCTAAAAGAAAAGTTATGAATTTCTGTGCATTAAAATATATTGTGAAGGAAGTAGATAGGCAAAGTTATAAATGTATAGAAAATATTGAAATATTTAAAAACACTTTTCTGATTCACAATTAGGAGACATACAAAAAGGAATCTTGCAGCTCAAAAAAATTGAAAAGGTAGACAATCTAATATAAATTAGCAAAGATTTGAATATATGATTCACAAACAAAATGCACAAAATAAGAATAAGGAAGGTCATGCAATATTTTAGGTAATTATGAAACATTGTACCAAATCACAGTTTGAAATTGCTTCTTTTTTTTATTACAAGAAAAATTTACATTTACTCCCCTTGTTCCCGGCCCTCCTGCTCCCCCCCTACCCCACCGCCCTCCCCCTGCTTCCTTAAGATGGGGCAGGATACCCTGCCCTATGGGAAGCCCAAGGCCCTCCCCCCTCCATCTCGGTCTAAGAAGATGTGCATCGATATAGGATAAGTTCCCAATCGTCAGCATAGAAATTTCGCATGATGGATGGAGATAGACCCAGAGACCCACATTCACACCAGAGCAAGGGATCGTGCTACCAAGGTCCAATGGAAGAGCAGAAGGAGGGAGAAGATGAGCAAGGACGTCAGGACCGTGAGGGACTGGCCTATCAACAGAGACAGTGCGCTTGATCTATTGGGAGCTCATCAAATCCAGCTGGACCAGGACTGAATGAGCATATGACCTAACCGGACTCTCTGAATGTGAAATTGCTTCTTATGTCTAAATTCACTCAAATAAAAACAGTTTTAAAAACCGAAAATGATGGCAAGAAAATGAAGAAAGTAGAACTTCAGTATAACTGAAGAGTTTAAAAAATTTGTAATAATTTTGAAAATACCTTAGTGTTTCCTATAAAACTAATACACATTTTCCAATAACTCAGGAATGGCCATCCTAACTACACAGTAAATTTAAAAGCATCATGTACCAAAGACACTTAGATGCATATTTATATTTAATATAATTATGATTACCAAAATTTCCATTAGAATTCTGTTGCCCTCAGTAAATATGAAAAAAATGTTTTATATATGTATAATATAAAGCAGGGTTTCTTAGTGGTAAATAGAACTAAATATTAATACTGGTAGAACAACAAGGATTCTCCAAAGTACTGAGTGAAAGAAAGATTACACACAGAGACAGAAGCAGCAATCCAGGGGCCTGCATAGGTCTTTACTATGTTTTCTACATATGTTTCCACTGTTAGCTTCTCTCTGAGGGACTCCTAACAGTGGGACCAATTGGGTCTATAACTCTTTTGCCTGTTCTTGAGACTCTTTTCCTCCTATTAGGTTGTGTTGTTCAGCTTCTCTATCAGGGTTTTTTTCCTAATTGTATCTTATTTTGCTTTGCTTGGTTGTTATCTCTTCAAGACCTGTTCTTTTGATGGGATATAGAGGTGGAGTGGATCTGGGGGAGAGGAAATGTTTGGAGGAGCTGGGGACTGTGGGGGGAGGGGAAATTTTGATCAGGATGTATTTAATGAGAAAAGAATCTGTTTTAAATAAAAATAAAATATAAGTTCTGTATGGCTTCATTTACAGAGAGGTTGTAGAAATAACAGGGGATAATATAAAAGAGCTTTTTTGATTTACTTTGAGGCTTGGGTGACATCTCTGGAGTAATGGTTGTGTGCCATAATAAGTTTACTTGAACAGGTATGTATTTATATGAAATAGCTGGAACACATCAAATACTAATGTCATTTAGTTTGCATATATTACCTCAAAACAAATAAAATTTGAGGTAAATATATCTATCTATGTATATATATATATACATATATATGTATATGTGTGTGTGTGTTTATACTTTATAGGCTTGGGTACTGTTGGCACCAGGAATGTTTGCAATGCATTTAAATAATGTGGATACTCATATGGGTAGAGAGATATATTGAAAAAATATAGAGCAAGCATGCATTATTAAAACATTGAATCTGTCTTCTAAGATAGTGAACATATGGGTATTTACTGCAAATAAACATTTCTGTTTTTGAAAATTTTTTCAGTATTAAATAATATAAAAGTAAATGTTTGATAAAAATAATAATTAATTTTTAATAAGCCTTTACAGACTTAACTATTCTTTCTTGAGTAAGAAAAGTTATACATTAACTATGGACATTTTTCATCATCAATCATTCTCATAGTGCCTGAAAAGGCATGCAAATAATTGGTTCTTGAAGATCAGTGAAGTCTTAAAACATTTAAAATTCATGCTAACACTTGGAGAAGGTCTCTTAAAATTAATAAGAACCCTTTAAAGGAATTCATGCAATAAAAAAAAGACAGCAAAAGTGTGCCTGCATGTTTTGTGTGTGTCCAGCACTCTATACTGCTGATCCCTTTGGGATATGTGAAATAGTAATCCTCTTCTCATCTCTAAGATCTATTTGAATGAATTGCACAGATGCTCAAATGCCTATTAAAAAGAAACATTCTGATGGCTATTCCTGACTTTCCAACTCAAACTAACAATCCAAAGCCAAGAAACTTCTTACTCCATTCCACATATTCATATTAAAGGGATGGCACATATTTCATTTTTAAATGAATTTAATAGACATTATTTTAAGAGTCTGGAAAGATGGCTCAGTAGGTTTAATCAATTGCTGCTCTTGCAGAAAATGCAGGTTCAGTTCCAAGCACCCACACAGTGGTTTACAAATCCTCTGTAACTCTAGCTTCCTGCACTCTATTGCTGTCTTCTGGCCACCTCGGACACAACATGGAGAGTATCCATGCAAAATACTCTTGTACATAAAATAAACAGTAAATCTTAAAAATTACACTATCATAATCATGCCACTGAATTAAAGAAGAAATTAATATTTACACATTTAAAAGCTAACTATGGTCTAAAGTTTCTAAAGATAATGAAGGTATAGCTTTACAGAAATTATACATCAAACACAGGAGTAAAATTGAAAACAAAAAGTATAAAAGATATCTTTAGAGAAAATGACTGTAAAATATTTTCCTAGATATGGATTTTATTTTTCAGTTCTTGTGAGCTAACAAAATAGCTCCAGTAAGATAGACATTCCCTGTTCCTTTTATAAAGCACAGATTTATATAAAATTGGGTTTTCTTTCTCTGTTCTATGTTCTTAAAATCCGCATAACTTCCATCTATATTCACGTATGAATTTTTCATTTTTCTTCTAGCTCTACTTTAAAGAATAAAGGGTTCGTTTTTGAAAATGTTTACCAAGAAGAAAAATGTAGTTTCTTTAAACTCAGAGTCCTATATTTTATATCATACATTGATGCTGAAATTGAAATTTTCAGGACAATGAATAAATATTTACACTTTAAATTCAATTTCTTGCTCACTATTATCATTCATTGCAGTGTGCCTTAGTAAAGGATGGAATGAATGAAAAATAAATATATGTATGCATCATTGAATGTTAGTAATCAATTCTGATATTTTGTATGATATAGATTGATATCACATGTATAGAAAATTAATAATCTGTGATTTAGTAGACAACAAAGGAATATGTGATCTGTCTCTAATTAAGTTCTCTGCCTTTGATTTCTGGTATTGTATTTAAACTCTAGGCTATGTGAAGTGTTTTCTCAGTAGCTATTAAAACAAGTTTGAACTACTTTGCAACATCCTTCTTTCACTCTTTTAATGTTTTTCAAATTGTCATATGTTCTTTCTGTTTCCATCCAACTGTATTTTTGTGCTGAAATGTTTTAGGAATGGAAATGCTTTTAGTAAAACATAAGCAAATATCCCAAAGAAGCATGGATTTGATCTATCCATAGCCTTAAGGTATTCTACATAGAAAATTATATCCCTTTACCTTATCTATGAAATAAATATTTAAAATATAGAAAGGCATTATTTTTCTGAAAGACGTGTGTTTGTGTGTGTGTGTTTGTGTGTGTGTGTGTGTGTGTGTGTGTGTGTATATGTGTGTTTTGGGAGGCCACATGCTGGTTTCCCACTGTTCATTTGTTTCTGGTTGCTTAGCCCCGAAATAATCACACAGAAACTGTGTTAATTAAATCACTGCTTGGCCCATTAGCTCTAGCTTTTTATTGGCTAACTCTTACATTAATTTAACCCATTTCTATTAATCTGTATATCACCAAGTGGCTGTGACTTACCAGGTAAAGTTTCCAGCTGTCTGTCTCTGGCAATCCATGCCTTCTCTCTGACGTTGCCCTCTTGCATCCAGCAAACAGCCTAGCTTTTCCCAGCTAGTTCTGTTCTGCCCTTGCCATAGGCTCAAAGCAGTTCTTTATTCATTAACCAATAAAAACAACATACAGGAGGACCTCACAGATAGAAGGACCTGTCACACTGTGTGTGTGTGTGCTTGTGTGTGTGTTTAGGTGCAGAAAAGGCAATTGAATAATTAATATGCATCAAATTGTTGAAATTTTGAATATGAGTAATGCATGATCCAGATTCTTATTATCTAGAGTTCAAAGGTAAAAGTACAAGTACTTAGATTTTCCCTTGAACTCAATAATTTAAAGCATCTGGATAAAAGCATATAAAGAGAAAGATAAAGTAAAATATTTTGTATCAGCTTTTTTTAAGAGAAAATTTTGAGAAAAGTAGCACACAGAGCCATAAGTGAAACTTGCCCCAACTCTCACACTATGTATACTTGAAAATTTGCAATAGTAGCCAGAGTAATAGCCAAAATAAAATCACATACAAGATTTCAACCTCAGAATCTGTGAATATATCTTATTGCACGACAAAGAAAAACAAGCTCCAAAATGGATTTAGCTTTGTTTGTTGGCTGACTTTAAAATGAGTGGTTGTCTTGGGTAGCCTCTTGAGGTCAGCCAGGATAATCACTAGGGTCCTGTAAAATGAAAAAGAAGTGAGTGTGGATGTCAGACTCCAAAAGAGCTTTGGCAATTCTCTCTGCTGGTTTGGAGGAAGTTACCACAAACCAAAGTTGGCAGGCAGTCTCAACCATCTGGAGAAAGCAAGGAAAACGCTCCTCCCTAGAGTCCAGCCTTCCAGACTCTTGGTGGAGTTTGAACTGAATGTTTATTGTTTGTTTGTTTTTAATTGAGTGAGAGTGAATGTTACACCTTAATAACACAAACTATACCATCAAGTGTCCCACATTTGGGGAAATCACAGGGGTCAACACATTGGGAGTGCAATCGATAAGCCTTCGCCTGTAAAATTATCCTTCTTGGTGTCAACATATTTTTTGTCAGGTAAGTGAGGGATATTATAGACCTCTTGCCTCTAGAGTTGTAATATAATGAATATGTGCTCTAAGTAACTATGCTTGTGGTCACTTTTGCAGGCGTAGTAGGAAATGAAACTAAGACAACAGTGTAAAGACAGGTAATTCTGGAAAAATGAAACATGAAAAGTGTAAATAAATCTGGAGATTACACGCACAAACACATACACACATATATACCCACAAATAGAATGTAATATTAAGCATTCATAAGAAATGAAGTTGTCATTTGTGCCAGTATAGATGAAATTGAGATCATTATGTTATATGAAATAACCCAGGCACATGATCTCATTCCTATTTGGATTGAAATGAAATTACCTCAGAAACTAAGTGTCAAATGGTCTCTACCAGAGACTGGGAGGGAGGAAGAAGGAAGAGGAAACATTTAAGAAAGGATACATTATTTGCTGTATAGGAGAAAGAAATTAGAGTGTACTGTTGAATAGTAGGGAAATTCTCAGAAATAAACAACCTACTCTAAATTTCTATGCCAGGGGAATGTGTTGAATATTTTTACCAAGAAAATGATGAAATTTTGAAGAGCTAAAAGTAATTATAAACATTGTAATATATTTACACACATCAAGATGTTACCAAATAAATGCACATTTTTGTGATTTCAAGTATCTATTTTAAAAATGAAAGATCCAATAGATTCTT
>JAQHUG010000011.1:12490102-12505211 GCA_028555095.1 Dicrostonyx torquatus
TTGTTCTATTAACCCCCCAATAAAGTGCCTTAGGAATTGCAATACAAGCCAGGCATAGTGGCACACACTTGTACCTCTAGGGTGTGGGAGGTGACAGCTCTGGTGTTAAGAGATGAGCATAAACCTCACTTACACGATATTCCGTTTTTCCTGTGTCTGGTCCCAAGAAAATGAGTTTACTTGGTGATTCTACAGTTAGACATTTAAGCATGTCCATAGTGGGGACATTAGATATTAAAACTTGAACATTAAAGGGATTTGTGCCATACTTTGATTGAAAACTTGCATCTGAGGATTTGGCTTCAGCAGTTGTGAACTTAATTCCTCTCTATATGACTTCTCTTTAAAGCTGCCCTGTGCTTCCTCACAGAAAGGTTGCCTGTCTCAGAGTGCCAAGAAGGATACATTATATAAGGTCTACACACAGGTGTAAGTGCCAGCCAGGTTTCTTCTTCTATTTCACTTTCTAATATATCTTTGGCCAAAGAAAGTCACATAGATTCTTTTTTAAAAAAAAATATAATAAATAGACATGGTAGTGAATGTCTTAATCCCTTCAGGCAGAGCTCTGAGAATTTCGGGTCAGCCTGGTCTACACAGCAACTTTCAGACTGACTAGGGCTATATATAATCCTTGTTTCACCCAAGGGGGAAAGAGAAGGAGGTGTGTGTGGGGGTGAGAAAGGAATGAAAGGTTTGTGGCAGCGCTATTTCATTTTTTCCACTATATGTCTGAAAACACACATCCGTTCCAGATGAATAATACTTTCTCCCCCAAATCTGCAATACCATATTTACTTATGGAATTATACCAGAATTTTGGCATCTGAATCAGGTCCAGGTACAAGTGATGGTCTTAAAATGCATTTCTTTGGAGACAGGATTCTTTTCAGTCCAAATAATCCTGAACGAAATAGAGAATTTTCTTCCTCCCCAAATCAAATATTTAATAACCTATCCTTTGTTTGAGTCTGGTCTTTTTTTTTTACAAAAATATTTTATGTTGTAATTGGGGGAGAGGTGTGGGTTTTATTCCCAGCGCCTAGCTCCCAGCCCCCAGCCGCTGGCCCGCTCAGCCACTGGTTGCTTGCTTATGCCCAAAATAATCACATGAGACTGTATTCATTTAAACTCTGTCTGGCCCATCATCACTACCCTCTTCTTGGCTAGCCCTCACCTCATAAACTAACCCATTATAAAAGTCTATAAGTCACTATGTGGTGACTTCCTGGAAAGGTCTAACCTGCATCCATCTGCGATGGTGGCTCGTGGCGTCTGGCTCACTTCCTTCTCTCTTCCCAGAACTTCCTTTCTGTCTACTCCACCCACCTAAGGGCTGACCTATCTTACAAGCCAGGCAGAGTCTTTATTTAACCAATCACAGCACAGAAATACAGAAGACCCTCTTACTCCAATTTTAGGTATATATTATTATTTAAAAGGTCCACTTATTTTCAGGAGAGAAAACTGTATTTACAGTTCATCTTTATTTTGATTCAGATTTTGTTAATTCAATATTGATTAAGTTTCATGAATAAAATTCTACATTGAGTTTTTTTTTTTTTTTTTTTTAGTAAATTTTCTCTTCTATTTTACATACCAACCATACTTCTGTTATCTGCCTCCCAATTCCTACTCCATTATGAAAGGGGCAGGCCTCCCATGGCCATCAACAAAACATGGCATATGAAGTTGAGGCAGAACAAAGCTTCTCCTTTTGCATCAAGGCTGAGCAAGGAATTCTAGCTTGGGGAACAGGTTAGAAAACAAAAGCAAAAATAAAAACAAAACAAAACAGCAACAACAAAAACAGTTCATGAGCCAGGGACAAGTGCCAATCCCACGGCTAGGGGCCCCACAAATAGACCAAGCTACACAACTGTCACCCATGTGCAGAGGGCCTAAGTTAGTTCCGTGCAGGTTTGCTAGCTATTGACTCTGAGTCCATGAGTTCCCAATAGCTCAGGTCAACTCTCTCTGTGAGTTTCCCCTTCATAGCTGAGATCATCCTGGGTAAATTGAGGGCAGGGTGGTGTGGAGGAAGGGAGATGATGGGGAGTATGGGAACATGAGTGATCACGTTGGTTGAGTTGGGGGCAGCACAGAGCAGGAGAGTAATAAAAGAGAAATCTTGAAAGAGAGGACCATTTTGTGGTTAGGATAAAAACCAGGTGCCAGGAAAACTACAGGGAATCTCCAAGGATGACCCTAGCTAAGACTCCTAGCAATAGTGGAGAGGGTACCTCAACTGGTCTTCTCCAGTAATCAGATGGGTGACTACGCTGGATTTTTAAAATGTGAGTGTCAGGAGCTGAAGTGATGGCTCAATAGCAGAAAGTGCTTGCTCTTGCAGGGGACTCTTAAGTTTCCAGCATCCACATCAGGCAGCTCACAATGGCTATAACTGCATTTCTAGGAGATCCAACACCTTCTTCTGCTCTCCATACATACTAAACATGCATGTGGTCCATGTACAGATATGTAGGAATTTAAATATACATAAAATAAATGCATCTCTTAATAATGTACATACTCAGTCATGGAAGACATTGTGTGACCATGTCTGTAGTTTGACCTTGTGGTAATTTGACTAAAATAGTGATATTTATGCTTTTTTTCTGCATATGTGTCATTGAAATATAATTTATTTTCAGATAGGTGTGTTATACACATCTATATTTCATGACTTTCTGACCCAAGAAATTTTCGTGCAACTCCAAGAATAATTCTATTCAAAGATCATAAGGAAATAACCTTAGTGGTGAGTCCTACCTCCAGAAAGAGCTGAGAGGGTTGATATGGGCCTCTTATGTACCCCTGCAGCCCTCCTCCCACACAGGACCTGGTTGGGCCAAGAGAAATATCCACTGAGGTCTCTGGGAAAGACAGAGATGTGAGGGGATGCAGCTCATTGTAAGTATCTGTGATTTGGGGAAGACAATCTCTTCTGGCTCCTCTATCCAAAATAGGACCAGGACAAGGAGAAAGAAATAAAATAGGCTGAACCATTTTGGTCCACATACATTTTTATCTGTATGGTTTCTGAGGGAAAATAACAAGCTTTTATAGATTTAGGATTTAATAACTCTTGACTTTACTGCCTGAAAAGGTGGACAATTTGCTTTTGGAGCAAACCCTACGTCCAACTAAATTTCATAAGTAGTTAATAAAACATTGAAAATCTTTGAATCCCTTAAGAGGAATTATTATTAACTTTGATTTTAAAGTGCTAGTGGTTATTACTATAAGTTTTGCTAGTATAGCTTTGTGTTTCACATAGATAAACACATTAAATAAAAGAAGTTTTAAAGTAAGCATTAAATTATAAAATACATTAAAATAAATATTTAAATATGAATGAGTTGCTAAACATTTTGCTCTAAAATAATGAGAGATTTCAAATGTACATTATTCCTAGGAATAATTAAAGATGGGTGAAAGTATTTAAAATTCACAATGTCCATTCAGAGTTTTTTTATTAAAACTCATAAAAATCATAGAAGGAAAAAATCATAAACTTCAATTTGTTGAATTTAGTGAAAGTGATGCTTGGTTTGCCATATCTGGGAGTTGTATATAATATTTAACAGCAAAGGAGAATTTTGAGTATATAGTGTTTACAATAAAATATTTTAAAATAATATAATTAATTTATATTAATTAATTTATTAATTTATTAATTGAAATTTTATTAATTTATTAGTTGAAATTTTATGACCCATATGGAATGAACCCTGGATATTAAAAGTGTGGTAGATAATTGAGTCTACAAATGACTCATACTTATACTTTTTCTTGCATATTTATATTTTTATTCTTCCTATGTTTCCTAGATAAGTAACTATCACTAGAGTAATCACAAATTATTAATTTTCAAATGGATTGGAAATAATGTTCCTGCATTAAAACTGTAATGTATTTTCTTTCAGTAGTAATAAGCCATACCTAAAATAAATTCTAGTATTTTTTCCTCTTAAAATTATGTATACTGTGCCCAATGCAGTAATTTCTTATAAGGAAAAACCAATTAAAATACAATATTTTCTCATGTTCTGCCTCATTGAGGAACATTGTATTTCATTTTTCATACCCATAAATGGGAGC
Source organism: Dicrostonyx torquatus (assembly GCA_028555095.1). Classification (NCBI taxonomy): domain Eukaryota; kingdom Metazoa; phylum Chordata; class Mammalia; order Rodentia; family Cricetidae; genus Dicrostonyx; species Dicrostonyx torquatus. The sequence goes on from JAQHUG010000011.1 coordinate 12,494,207, forward strand.
AATACTAGCATTTATACCATAAAGTTATAATAAAGATTGAATTATCCAACTCATGTGGTGACTATCAAATGATAAATAAAAGGGGTATTCATTACTATCACCTTCCATTGATGTCAAACTTCTTTCTTTGCAACCATAGAAATGGCTATTAGTCTGCACTTCCTCTTCAGTACACAGGTCCCACGTTACCATAAGACAAAATATTTGTTAGGACCATGTAAGTTCCTCCTGAGTGATGTTCAGACCAATATAATTTTCTACAGTAGGGCCTCTGATAACAGCTGTGTTATGCTTAGTGCAGTTTCACAAGATTGTTTCTGAATGTAAACTGTGACATAAAATACATCTCCAGGATAAAATAATATATTAAGATTTTCTGACTTTACATGCTGCCAAAAAAGGTACAGCATGTAAGACACTATGGGTCAAACTCATGACAATTTAATAAACAAAACCTGTGATGAGATCTCTCTTACTTTCTCCACATTCTCACGCTTCCCTCTCTTTGCTTGGTATTTATGGAAAGCTTAGCCAGGGATAATTAAATTTCCAGTTCATCGGTGATTAATTTCCTTAATATGCCTCAAGTTCCTCAGGCCTCTCTTAAAAAGTTATACTATTGGCTTTTTTTAAATTTCATGGCAATCAAATTTATCATCTCTGCTTCCATTTCCTAATGCCTCATGAGTGAGATGGTGAAGCATTGTTTCATTTCTTTTTTGAAAGCCTATCAATTTAAGTGATTTACAGGTAGGATTGCCCTATTAATAGGGTTTCCTGTATTGGGCAATTTTTAAGTACTGTATCTGCATGTGGAGCCATGGACTTTCCTTTCTTCAAAATGAGTGAAGCCTGAGGATATCTTCTAACATTCTACCTCATTCTGACCACCATCACTGCCTGACTCTTCCTGTAGATTGCATGTTTTTGGATCTCAGGAAGGACTCCTTAGTGCAAATCTAATTTGTACTGTTTTTCCCTTGTACTCCATCTGCTATAGGGAGGTAAAAAAAAAACAGAAAACAAGAAACCAAACAGAACTTAGATAGATGGTTCAGATAGTTAAAGTTGCTGCTGCTCAGTCATGAGGATCAGAGATCCAATTACACCTGTTATCAGTTGCCTCACAATGACTTGCAATTCCAGCCTCATCTACATGTGCCCATAGCACAGGGCATTCGATAACTGCTTTAGACTGCTCATAATACTTTCTTAGATTTGACTGTTACATTTTTAATTGCAGATATTCTTAATATAGCACGGGACACATAGCTTCGACAACACCAAAGAGTTAATCCATCCTCTCTCTCTCAGGGAAATGTTGCCATACTGAATTGATCCCATGTACTACTCCTTCGGACAGTTTTGCCTTTGTTATATGGATTTTACTTCAGTAGGGAAGTCATGCAACTTTCTGCAATTTCATCAGTTTTGTATATCTCTGTTCAGGTACAAATTGTGTAGCATGAATTTTCCCGGGGAGACAAAAACAAATGTCCCTTCCCTCTAGGAAGAGCAATGATAGGAGACCAAAAAACTTCTTCTGAATCAAGTTTGGTGAACCAATAACTTCACCAGTGTTACTTTCATGACTGTGTGTGGCTGTGCTCACAGAAGCATTGTTGCCACAAGTAGCTGGTGTGGAATATTTTGTCAAACATCTCATGCTTACATTTCCTACTTAAAAAAATCAGATGTATGGATACTTTTGAAAATTGAATGTGTTCTTTCTCAAATGATTTGTTGATGAAATTGAACCTTTGATAAATGAATAAAAACACCATGGGCAGTTAGGGTCTGAATGTTGATACCCTTACTGCCACATGTTTACAAACAATAGAAGACTGATTTATCAAAACAATAGGCTTGGACAAGCCAAATACACCAATGCTTATCAAATTAGACTTCTAGGCCTATTTTACAAACTAACAGAAAATGTCTGTTGTGTAAGTAATCCCCAGGTCTGTAATGTCATGCTCTAAGCAAAGCTCTGAAAGAAAATACAAGTGGATATAGGGTTAAGGAAACCGCTTATAATGTATTGCTAAGTCATTAATTGGTACATCTCTCAACCAACATTAGAGAAGTTTCTTTAGTAAGTGGAGATTAACAGAGAGCCACAGGTGTTCAAGGTATAAGGAATAGGAGACTGAGAAATCTTTGGCTTACATGGGAAATCTGTATTATACACCCTCCTCTGACAGCCTAGGGATCATCTTGGAAGACAAGAAAAAAAAAGAGTTTAAGAGACAGACATTATGGATAAATTCAAAGAAACAGTGTTTTCTAGACATGATGGTACTTTTTCATGTGTTCACTCACAGTGGTTATGACAGCAAGTGCATGAACTGCCCAAACTCAAGATAGAATTGGTGAGGTGTTTCCTTCGGCTTTCAGAAAAATATAGTCAAACTGTGTCTTTGTTTTTGCATGCTGCTTTTCTCCTGCATCATAACTTAACACATCACTCTGGATCAGTGATTCATACTTCTCCAGTATGGCTTTGCTTTAATAACTCACCTCAGCAAAAGTCTTATTTCAAAATAAATTAATTTTGTGTCATTCTAGAGGTCATGATTACAGGTTATATTTTTGGTTGGCAACATTTAACCCAGAGCACTTCCTAAATGACAGAAGCAGACAATAAGTGTAACATAACAAAACTCTTTTGCTAAAAAAGGGGGCTCATGCTTAATACCTACAATTTTTTAATGGTACTTTTCCTCAACACAGTTCTGAATATTTTAAAATATTGACAGTGATTGTGGCCCAGTTGTATAAGTTCAGAGTTTCTTGGGTTTTATAGTAAGGACTCATAAAGTGAAGCAAGACCTTGTGTTACTATCTACCACTCAGCCAAGTACTTAAAAAATCCATGCTATTTTCACCAATACATCAAAGTCAATCAAGTACAGCCTTCCTAAGCATGTTGATGTAAGAATGGCACCAGCTATCCCCAGCTATGAAATATATCATCAATACATTTACAATTATCTAATATATGCCTGAAACACTTGAGATGCCCTATAGTAAGATAAAAATGAACTCAGGCCCTCAATTGGATAACCCGATATTAAGAACAATGAAAAGATCCCACACCCAGATATTTAGGTGACACTGGTTGTCTTCTTCCTCTTCTTCTACACATCACAACTTGAGGCAGGAAACTTTCATTGAATGTGGACAACACTGATTGGCAAAGCTGACTGGACCGAAACTCCAGGGGTCCAGTGTCTTTCCCTGGGCAATTTTGGGATTATAATGAATGCCTCATTGTACCTGATTTGTGTAACATGAGGGCCTGCTAGTTGGAGTTTCTGTCCTGCTTGGTACCCCACAGCTGGCAAGCCACAAAGAAAATCACACAGAGGTCTCCATAAGATTATAAACTGATTGGCCCTTTAGCTCAGGCTTCTTACTAGCTCTTATAATTTATATTAACCCATTGTTCTTATCTGTGTTAGCCACACAGCTTGGTACATTATCTCAGTGGGGCAGAGTCACACCCTGCCTCTTCAGTGGTATGCACAGGAGTGCAGGAAGAGCTTCCTTCTTCTCAGCCCTTCTCATAGCCCTGCCTCTACCTTCTGTCGGGTTGACCCGCCTATACTTCCTGACTGGCCAATCAGCATTTATTTAAAGCATGATTGACAGAATACAGACAATTCTTCCTTACCAGATTTGAATGCTTTCCTAAACTCAGGACAATTTAACCCAATGAACCTCCCCAGCCCATGGATACTGCTCTTGTCCATGTAGTAACAGATACAGTAGTTGATTATTCCTTTGGAAAGGCCTCTCACTTTATATCCATTTCTGGTAACGATTTTGTCAGTGTAATCTAAGCACTGTGTTCTCAGACAGACTGTGTCTGAATTTGTCCTGAGTATTTATTTCTGTTTAATATTAGATAGGTTAATTAACAGTTTTTAACGTGGAGGATGAGGTGACATGAAAGGTATTTCTATTAACAGATGGAAATAGCATTATTTCTCTCATATGACATTGGAACATTATGCCACCTCTTATATCTGTGGCATGGGTTTCAGTGGCTCTCATACTAAGCCAACTTATGGTTAGTATCAATGTCATTTACATGAACAGTTAACCCAACTCAACACCTGGCTATTATTAATTTTCAAGATAGATATTTACACAAACAAATAATACTCAATTAATAATTAATTTTGCATTTCATTTCTTAAACTACTTGTCTGTCAAAAATGCCAATTTAAAAAAATCTATATCTTTGTTTTCTATTCATTAGCAATTTTAACTTCATTAAGTATTTAATAAGCCTAATACAGAGAAAAATGACTATAAACTGAGAATGATTTTTAATAATCAATTGATACTACAGTGAAAGAATTTTTACATTCTTATTTCTGTGTGTCTCTCTTTGCTTCCCCTTTGCAGGACTTTTAGCGCATACATTGCTTTATATAAAAGACATTTCTTTGTATAAGTACATAAAATGAAGACAAATTGCCATTAAAAGTTGATGGGAAACAACTTTTACATAAGTAAATATAAGGGTGTAATTTATAGACTTGTTATCATTGATTTCACTCAAATATACTTCAGACTTTTGTGAGTCTAGGATTTGAAAACATTATATTTACACTTGGCTTTGTCTCAAGAACCTCTGATAAGGAGACCGACAAATTAGGAGTAAATGAAGAAAGAGTGAACAGAAAAACTTTCAAGTATGAGAAATATTAGTGGTAGGAAAAGGAGAGGGAGTTTAGACAATTAATTCCACTGTCACCAGTTACTCACTCTGAAAAGTGAAGTTTGTACACAAAAATAAAGACCAGGCAGGAGAGAAGCCATGTGAGAACTACAACAAATTCAACTGAAAACCAATTTAGGTGGAGGAATTAGGAGACAAGTAAGGCAATGGAGGAGGACATCATAAGGCAAAGACCAGGAAGCTGAAATTAAGGCTCAAATATAATTTAGAAAATGTGATGGCAAAAAAGATTATTGACTGGATGTCTTCAACCACCAGGGTTCTTTATATTAAAACTTTTCTATTGTTGTGATAAAACATCAGAACCAAAACAACTTAGGGAATGAAGGGCTTATTTGGGACTTAGTTCAGGAGGACTAACAAAGATCCATCACCATCATGATAAGGAGCATAGCGATAGGCAGATAGGCAGGCAACAATGGAGCTGGAGAAGGGTTGGGAATTCACATCCTGATCCACAAACAGGAAGCAAAGGGCACACTGGAAATCACATAAATCTGTTGAACCCCAAACCCACCCCCACCCAAGAGTAAAATACCTGCTCTAACAAAGGCCACAGGTCCTAATTCTACCCAAACAATACAATGAGGTGGACACCAAATATTCAGACATGTGAGTCTTGGGGAAATGGAGTACAAGGCATTTTCCTTTAAACCACCATATTATCGGCTAATAGTGAGAGAAAGGCCTTAGAAGTTTCTAAGGCTAATGATGATGTGAAGCACAATTAATAAAAACTCAGTGTCAGAAATTGGAGTTGAACCTGAAGATCCAAAAAACCAAACAGCCAGAATTTGGCTATTACCTCAACCTCAGTCTGAAATGGCAATCCTGTCTAGGAATCTTAGAAAGAGATTATGTGTTGAGAGTTGTGTTCTCCTATTTTATAATCCTCTCTAGGACTGTGATTAAAGGTGTGCACCATTGAGATTAAAGGCATACACTGCCCAGGTTATATGGCAACTAGTGTGGTTACTGAGATTAAAGGTGTGTGTTAGTTACCATTATCTGGTTTGTAAGGCTGACTGACCAGTGCGACTGTTTTACTCTCAGATCTTCAGACAGTCTTTCTTTACTAAGATACAATTGAAATGCTACTTCAGTGATGGGAAAGGAGAGAGAAAAGAAAAAAGGATAGAGACAAGCAGAAAAAAATATTCAAAGAAGAGAAGATCTTAGTAGAGAGTAATGTTCTTTGTATTTAATATATCTCTAGCTGTAGGGTCTCTGAAGTGGGTACAGGTGTTTATTGAAGCTATCTATTATCATCTGCTGTGTGAAGCTTATCTCACACAAAAATCCAAGTTCTAAGAAGACATGGAGTAATTTATGTAAAACAAAAGAGAGAAATACAACACCCATGGAAAGACACTGACATTTAACAGAAGTATATTTTTTTAAATCCCCAATGATCATTGATAATAATTTCTTAGGATGTATTAGGAATAGGGACATTAGAAAATAACAACAAAACCTAAAATAAATAAGCAAGCAAACTATATTGTTTTTGTTTTTAATTTTCATAAAATTGAGAGCAAAGTAAGTATTTGGGGTATTTCAGCACAATTCAATAGAGTATTATAATTGTGTAGGTAAATCAAAAGTGGTGATAATTTAAATTTATTTATTTATTTTTGGTTTTTCGAGGCAGGGTTTCTCTGTGGCTTTGGAGCCTGCGCTGGAACTAGCTCTTGTAGACCAGGCTGGTCTTGAACTCCGCCTGCCTCTGCCTCCCGAGTGCTGGGATTAAAGGCATGTGCCACCACCGCCCGGCAATAATTTAAATTTAAAAATTAGGAAAAAGAAGCTCTTAAGTAAAACTGAGGAGAACTAAGTTTTCTGTCATAAACTTTGTATTAACCAATTATTCCTTCTCGTTCTAGTATACTGTCACCTAGAAAATTAAAGTTCTTTTCCTATTCAGTACTAACTTAAACTTCATTAATATAGAACAATCACATTATATATTCTATTATATCACCAATCAACTAGATGAACTATATTAGGACCAAGCAGTTATACCTTTCTGAATTCAACAGTTAGCACAATCATTAAATAAAGATTTATTAAGCATGTGTTTACTTTTGAGATACATTAGTCAAAGCACTAATTAATGCAGCAGAATATTATACAAAAGTTTTAAATAAAATAATCTCTTCTTATGTTAAAGTGTAATATAAATACAACTGTTAATAAATAGCAAGTAACTGTTCTAGTACAGTACAGCAGTGGTAAGCCCTTTTCTATGTTGCATCCTGCTCTATCAAGAGGTAAGGCCTTCTTCCATATAGGGACATAGCATCTCCATAACTCTTAGAGAAGGAAAGCTTTTTGGATCTTCCCATAATTCCTTGGAGGAAGCTAATGAAATTGGTGGTGTGGAAACTTAAACAGAATAGGCCAGTGAGGCTGTGAACATTCTCATCACATTCTAATCCAACTGACAGTAGTGAATATTGACAAAGTTATTTTCTTTCTTAGATTTTATTTTTGTGTGTGTGTTTTATTCCACAGTGTGTGTGTGTGTGTGTGTGTGTGTGTGTGTGTGTGTGTGTGTGTGTTTGTCATGTGCCGTGTGAATGAGGAAATTTGTTATAAAAGAGGGGTTCAGATAGGGGAATCTGTAAACATTCATTGTTGTGTGTTTCCTAGCATCATCACTGGAAGCAAACTCTAGTCTGCTGAAAGAACAAAAAATGTTGCCTTAATTGAAGAAGAGAGAGATTGACTTCCTGTCAAGATCATTTAAATAGGTGATTTATTACCCTTAGTGAGCAATCACACTAGAATATAAAATTCCAATTTAGAGAAAAATTCCACTAATGACTTAAAAGGACTTTTAAAATAAGTGCTATACCTACCTCTCCACCAAAATTAAGACACAATAAGTAATTCAAGCCTAAACAGCCACTGAAATATTCAGAACATTCTCCTCATGTAAAACTTGGTTTAAATTTAAAATATCAGAGATGTTTCCTTCATCAAATTCTTTGCCAAAATTCTCTGTCCTTAAAAAAATGTCTTGTTTAAGACATAACTGTCAACAAATAAACAATCAAAAACAACCCAAAGCAAAACCAAGCACCAAAATGGGAAAACATACAGACAAAAGAAAACAAAATCCTCATGCTAAATTAAAACTGACTTTGCACTGTCTTTCTTCTCATTGATAGTTTAATGCTTCTGTTACTGCGGGTTGCAAAGGGTTGGCACTTGGCTTAGACAGTCCACTGTTTAGTGGCTGATCTTTTGTATCTGAAAACATCCTCATAGACTAGAGGATTTGGAAAGATGAATGTCTTTATAAGTAAGTGCAGGAGCTGACACATGCCACAATTTCAAGTCACTAATATTTATCAGGTTTTACATGCGTTCTGTTCCCATTACTTTTTTTCATTGCCAATGATTGAAAACAAAGGACTATCATTTGTTTGTGTTTGGCATGTCCTCAATTTTGCTATTTAATATTTCTGTGTTGTCTACTGTGAATTTATGTGCTCTGTAGAACTACAAATTCTGTATCATTAGAGACTTCATAAGGCTTATCCATTTGCAAATTATCATTTATAACTAATACTGTTTTATTTCTGTAGAAGGTAACTATTGAAATTCTTATTGTTTATAAGATTTGTTTTTCTTTGAGTGTGTGCGTGCATGCTTTTGTGTGTGTGTGTGTGCAAGTGTGTGTGCGTGCATGCGTGTGTGTGTGTGTGTTTATCTACACAGAAGAGGTTTTCAGAACCCTTAGAGCTTAAATTATAGGTGGTGTTTGGAAGCCTCCTGACATGGGTGCTGGGAACTGAACATCTATTCTTTGAATGAGCAACAAAACCTCATAACTACTGAGTTATCTGTCCAGCACTATGGGGTTGCTATCCTGCTTACTATCAGGCAAAGTATAATCATTCTGACTTAAAAAAAATTTGAAGTTACATTTACACAGTGGAGTACTATACAGTGGAGAAAAATAATGACATTTTGAAATTTGCTGGCAAATGAATGAATCTAGAAAGCATCATATTGAGTGAGGTAACCCAGACCCAGAAAGTCAAATATAGTATATACTCATAAGTGGCCTTTACACACAGAGCAAAGAAAACCCAACCTACAATTCACAACCCCAGGGAACAGAACCTAGAAAACAATGAGGACCCTAAGGGAGACAAACATGAATCTAACCTACAGAAAAAAAAAACAGAAAAAAAAAGATCTCCTGAGTAAATTGGGATCACGGGTATCACAGAAGCGGGTAAAAAGGGAGGGGCCAGGGAGGAAGGAGAGTGCAGAAAAATATATAGCTCAATAAAAATAAGAATTTAAAGAATTTGCACCTATTATTTCTACTTTTCTAAATAGAGGTATTATTTTATCTTCTGTTTTGTATGTATGTTGTTGATGTCTGCATGTATGATGTGTGGCATGAGTGTATGTGTGCTTCTATATGTGTGGTGGTGGGGTGATGAGGAGACAGCCTTGAGTCTTGCTCCCCGCCTGAACATTGTTTGAGGCAGAGCTTCTTTGTTGTTTAAAACTGCAATACTTCTGCTAGAATAAGTAGTCCAGAGCTTCAAGGAATTATCCCATCTCTGTCCTCCATTTACTGACAAGTCACTGGAGTTTAGACGCATGCTAGTATTTTTGGCTTTATTCAATCAAGGATTTGATCCACTTGTCCATCAACTCAGAAAATAAATTATTCAGTTTTGCAGAAACCTGGAAAAGCTTTAAGAGCTTTAATTTTTGAACTTTGATTTTTCTTGTGCATGGAACCAGTTTAATAATGTATGGAGGATTTATTATAGGTGCGTATAATTTTTGCAGGAGAGAGAATGAAACTTAGGATTCTCTGTCCCTGAACAACAGGAAACATAAATGAGGACTATGGAGGCGATAGTGACAATCACTTCAGCAGAAGTAGGACATTGAGTCACACAGGACTCATGAAAATAAGGCAAGATTGAAATCCCTCCAAAATACAAAATATATCAAGAATACACTAGGCATTGTGCTGCATTTGCAATGTAAATGTGAGTGTATTCTTATAAGAAATAGCAAAATGAAGAAATTGTTCCAAAGCTTAACTACTTGTGAATTTTTATATTTTAGATCATAATGAGAATTTGTATTTACACTTATAAGTCTCAAGACAGATGAAAGTATTCCAGGTCTTTTAGGCATTAAGTAAAGTGAGTTATTAATTTGTCAATTGATTCACTCATGTGCTAAGTGCTAACATAGTAGTAGTGACTATTATGTAGAGATTATCTATATTGTTTTTGATATATATATATGTAAATGTAAAATATTTTCATGCTTTAATTTATTCATTTTATTTATTTGTTTGCTTGTTTGTTTCCATCCTTTTGCCTTTAGAAAATTTCAGTAATAGCTTTGATGTTTATGTTTTCAGCAATGACCTAAAAGCAGAAAGCAAACAGTGTCTTTTTCTACCACTTGATTCAATTGATAGGCCAAAACAGCAGATTCTGAAGGGTGGGAATTTTATGAATCAATGGTGGGAATTTTATGAATCAATTTATATTTTAAATATTTTTTTCCAGAATGTATCTGCTCTTTTTTTATGAATTAATTTTATTGTTTGAGAAACATTACTAAGTGAAGTACCAATGAAGTAAGAATACAGATGTGATTTTTTTTTCCAATGTAGCAAATGCTTACAAAAATACTCAATGCTAAGGAAAATGGTAACTTGGCCTTTCTTTTCTTCTGTGTTAGAAGGTAAAGCAAAAAGGATGCATTTAAAATTACATTGACAAGTTGTGCTCAGGTCTGGTGCTTAATCTACAGAAGTTATTGAGAATAGATTTATCCAAAGTAATTAATAATTACTGCAGAAACATGAAATTAGACGCTTCTAATATTTGTATAAGAAAGGAATATCAGATAAATACACAAAAAAAGTTATGTCCTCTAAGAATATCTCAAACAAATCAATTTAGCCCTTCAAAAATGCTTTTAATATTTAATCTAAAATGGAAGTTTTTCAGTTGTATAATGAGGGTAATGTTATTTCCATACAAGAATCAGTCCATTTTATTATTTTGTCAATTAATTTTAATCCTAAAGGCCAAGAGAAACAGAAGTTGACACTTTTGCTTCTTGAGAAAATGCAAATATATTTTTCAAGGGAGACATTAATTTCTCAATAATCATGAGACTCATAATTGTGTTTTTTATAATCGTTATAAAAGGGACTCTAACAGGAACTATAAACCCATCTTATTTTTATGA
>JAQHUG010000011.1:12544451-12561156 GCA_028555095.1 Dicrostonyx torquatus
ATCTATTGGGAGCTCATCAAATCCACCTGGACCTAGACTGAATGAGCATATGACCTAACTGGACTCTCTGAATGTGGCTGTCAATGGGGACTGACTGAGAAGCCAATGATAATGGCACTGGGACCTATCTTTTCTGCATGTATTGGCTTTTTTGGAACTTATTCTTTATAGATGCACATCTTCGTAGACCGCGATGGAGGGGGCAGGGCCTTGGGCTTCCAACAGGGCAGGGTATCCTGCACCATCTTAAGGAAGCAGGGGGATGGCTGTGGGGTAGTGGGGGAGCTGGAGGGTCGGGACCAAGGGGAGTAAATGTAATTTTTTCTTTTAACAATAATAAAAAAAAAGAAAAAAAAGTTTCAAATGAGATTTAATCTCAAATTTCTATTTTTTCTGGGTCTGAATTTACTTCAGTTATTGCAATATTTTCCAGCTCCATTCCTTTCTGGAAAGTTCCATGATTTTCCTTAAAGTTGAGAAAATGCCACTAGGTGTACAGAACATTTTTATTTTCTGTCTTTTGATGAATATCACAAATGGTTTCATCTCCTTGGTCCTCTGAACAATGCAGTGACAAGTGCTATGTTCTACAATTTCTATGGTAGTATCTTTGGGGTTATGTCCGGGTGGCATAGCCAGGCCATATAATCATTTTAATCATTTTTTAATTCAACATTTAATTCTTTGTAGTCATAAATTTAAAAACACATTCCACTTTAACTTTTTAAAGACAACTTACCAGTCTTGTCATTTCACTTGTAATTATAGCTATGTTAAAATGAAGAGCATCGCCAGCTAGCCTGGCATACACAGTAGCAAACAGGAAAGAGATCCTGTCACAAGGAAGGGGAATAAGGATATGTGAGGTTGGAAATGGAAAGGGCTCATTTCACGCGTTCTTTATTGTTTGTAAGTATAAATTCTCCAATCAATTTCATTTATAATTTGTTCATTTCTCATAAATACTTTAAAATATTTGAAGTTCCATTTATGAGATTCTTGTGACATTTAAAATCCATATAGACATGCCTGAAGAAGTTACTGTTAGCACCACACTTTACTGTGGTTACTATATCCATCATAGATGCATAAACATCCGCAATTTAATGAGTTTATTTATTCCACAGTCCCAGGTGATTCAGATAACTAATGAAACACTGTTGCTTTCTTCCCTTTCATGGTGCTTACTCTTATGAATTTTGTAAGCCTATACTTTATTGTCTAGTGATACTTATGTCATTGAGCAAAATGTCATAAGTTTTATAATAAATCCAAAGAAAACAATTACTAGTATGAGTTTGCCTCTACTACAATGTGCTTTTTGATCAGGTAGCCAAAGGAAGATGATTTTAAATGATTTACCATCTTATAATAGTTCTTCATTTTTATTGTTGCTGGCACTGCATAATATCTAAGCATTAACATGTGCCCATTTTTCCCTCTCCCAAGAGTTTTAAAGTTAAGTAGCAGTCTTTTAAATCTAACCTAAGAATTCACACCGAAGATATGGGTTGCCAAGTTTTATATTCAATAATGACCACTGCAGTATTACTAAAAATGCATCACATACTGCTAAGAGAAAATACTATATTTCAAATTGACTTTTGATGTCATCCAAGTGAAGTAGATTAAATGACATTTGCATATATTGGAAACAAAGTTTGGATGAGTCTGAATTAAAATATTATTATTGATTCTTTGCATTTTAAAATATTTATTTTTTCTAAAAATTTAGTCTTTAATGCTAAGTTCTATGAGCAACTGATTTGAAATAAAAACTACTCAGGATTTATTTTTTTTTCTTCTACCATGCCTTGCCAGCAAAACTTTTAATCATCCGTAGTGTTATTGAATGAGATTTCTTAAACTGAAATCTTTGGTTAGTTAGATATTTTCCATAGAAATTAACACTTCTAGTTCTTCCAAAAGGTTAATTACAACTGCAATAAAAAAAACTCTTCTTGTCAATAGGGTTATTAATAAAGTGCTAAAATTGCTGCTTAACTTCAATTATTTGACCATAGAATCCCCCACACACACTTTGTCATGTTCTGGAAATCACAATATTGTTTTAGGAAAAAAAACCAAATGTGTTTTAGATAAAATTAGTTAAAATCTTTCAATTTTTTTGGTTTGGCCATACTTTTATTTACCACATATATTATAAACATATACAATACATGCTACAAAAAAATTTTTTAAAAAATTAACAGTCAAGAAATTATATAGTATTATGATACACTGGCACATGTTCATATTTTATTTTAAATTGGTTTGCTTATCACCCATTTCACACCTTAATAGTGAAATGTTACTTGTGGAAAATTAAAATTATCTATTTGCATTATTTATAAAAATTCCAAAAACGTTGACAAGAATTAACCATGTCAAATATTAGTATCGAAAAATAAGGTCTTGCAGAAGTGATTATATAAAACATAGCAGCTAATTTTAGGTTACTTTGCTCTGGGACAATGGACATATGCACTTGACAAGGATTCTAGCACTCGCTATTTTTGGAAGGTATTTGTAAGAAGTCCTTTGATGTCTTGAGGTGACAATAACTGCTACTTTTAGCCAAATCCAAATAAACTTCATGTGATGGTTCTGAACAACTATCACTGAGGAGTTTTAAATTCTAATGTAAGATTATGGAAAATGTATTTTGCTCTTAATATGGAAGTAATTAGTATAGAAATTTTCTTAGGGCATTACTTTTTAGCTCAAATTATTATGTTTGCAACCTCAGATTTCTTTAAATCATCTAAATCGAGTTTAATGAAGTAAGTTATATTAAAAATACTTTATTGAACACATTTAGGGAATAGTTGTGTAAAAATACCTATTCTGTAATTAATTATAATCAAGTAAACGAGTGTATATTTTTCAAAAGATACCCATCTTGTCCACCTGCCCACTTCTGCTTGTGTCCAGTTGAGTTTCTCTACCCTTGTGCTGAGGCTGGTGATCTGTTTACATGAAAGGTCCCTCATTGGACTGAAAAAAATAATTTAAAATGGAAAAACTATTTTCTGACATGGTACTATGGAGTCAAAGGCTTAGCTTTCTTCTCCATGGATGCTGAATCTGATATCCAGGGATTCAAAGTTGGTCCTGAATGGCTTTGATCTGGGGGTCAGGGGCACTGGTGCAATTTAAGAGACCAAAACGATAATCTGGAACAAGCTTCGAGAAATAAGGCCACCCATGTCTTTCTGTTCTGATTGCTTTCATTGCTTGTACTAAGTTGGATAGAGTTTGTATAAGACATAATCTTCCTCTAAAGCCTAGACTGGATTCAAACTCATGATCCTCCTTCTTTAGCCTCTCAGTTGCTTGAGAATACAGGACACTATCACACCTGGATTTTTGTCTTCTTGAAATTAGGGATTTTGCTTTGCAAAACTGGTTGTGCTTGTAACTACAATAAATTAGCTTGTTCTTTCTTTATATCTCAATTAAGTTTTAAAAAGAGAAAGAGTTCCCAATGAACCAATTAACCTAGTGTTAAATGCTCTTTAGATATCTTCTCTTTATCAATTGTTTACAAAACTTATGAGAATGTCGAGTAGAGATTAGTGGGTTTACCTCCTTTCAAGTCCTAAATATTTTTTCCTGCCCTTTTAGCAGATTCACCAAACATTGTAGAGAAGAAAGTACCTGTGTTTGATTGTACAATTTAATATTTGATTACAGTATTACTTTCTGTTAACTATTATGTGTAGTTTTATATTCTGGTCTAATGGAAAAGATAATTCTATTATTATGGCCTCACTGGATATTAAGTAGTATTGCCTCTGTTAATTAAATTCATTTCCTCCAAGTCTTTTGATTGGCTATTATGAACCTTTGATTTTTAAATTCCACTTTTAATTAGACTGTCATTTTAGATGGCTTTGTGAATTATTAAATTGAAAGGAAGATAAGAGTTATTCATTTTAAACTTAGGTAAAAGCCACACTTTAACTTTTTAAAGTATGTATTTTAAAGTCCATTTAGTTATCAATTAAAAATTATCCATGGTTAATAGCTGGAATTTTTTCCTTACTATTAGGAAGTAACTATTGTTTTTTACTCTTCTACTCTTTGGGCCTTTTAGTGGGGCCTGCCACCCAGCACCTAAATAAAACCTCACACAGATGCTTATTCTTTCATATAAATCCAAGCCTTAGCTTGGCTTGTTTCTAGCCAGTTTTTTTTTTAAATTAATCCTGACTACATTTTGCCTCTGGGCAAATTTTATTTTTTTTTCAACACAATTTTCTCTGCGTAACTTTGGAGGCTGTCCTTGAACTTGCTCTGTAGATCAGGCTGGCCTTGAACTCACAGAGATTCTCCTGCCTCTGCCTCCAAAGATCGGGGCTGGGATTAAAGGTGTACACCACCACCACCAAACACATCTTTCTTTCTTTCTTTCTTTCTTTCTTACTCCTTGGTTGGCTGGGTGGCTGGCTCCTGATGTCCTCTTTTCCTTGCTCTATTTTGCATCCTGTTTTTCTCATTTCTTCTTCTATTGATACACTGCTTGCCAGCCCAGCCTATCCTTTCCCCTGGCTTGCTATTGGCCATTCTTTATTAGACCACCAGGTATTTCAGACAGGCAAAGAATCACAGCTTCACAGAGTTAAACGAATGCAGCATAAACAAGAGCAACACATTTTTCATCATTAAATAAATGTTCCAGAGATAAAGCAAATGCTACACACCTTAAAAGAATACTCTACAACAAACTATAGACTTCTTTACCAAAACAAATATAATTAAATGCTTGTGATACAAATGTGAAATCTTGAGTTGGATCTTAAAAAGTGAGATCCCCTCAAAAAAAAATAAAACAAAAACAAAAGCCATGATGGGTTATGAGCTCCTCCTGTACTCAAGGGCTCCTGTGGCCAGATGGGAGGCTAAGGCAGGAGGACCACTGGAAATTCAAGGACTCATTCCCCTGACTAATGCAATGGCAGACAATAGCTGTGTCTAGCAATCTGGAGGAAAGGAAAGATACTCAAGGTTGTATTGGGTCCTCCACAAGCATGCCCCATGCGAGTACATACACTCAAGCACTAGAGTTTGTGCTCCTGCACACACACACACAAACACACACACACACACGCACACACGGAGAAAGAGAGCTCAAAAAAGTTAACAGGTTTAAAACTTAAAAATATGCCAGAAATAAATTTTCAGTTATTTGGTTATTTTTTGTTTTGTTTTGTTTTCCTTTTTGTTTTTGATTTTCGAGGCAGGGCTTCTCCGTATCTTTGGAACTTGTCCTGGAACTAGCTCTTGAAAAGCAGGCTGGCCTCTGACTCAGAGATCCGCCTGCCTCTGCCTCCTAATTGCTGGAATTAAAAGATGTGTGCCAGCACTGCCCAACTTGGTTCTTAATGAGAGTATTAATCACAGCGTATTAGAAAAAAAAAACAATACTATGCTACTTCAATGTGCCTTATTAGATAAACTTGGTTGTGAACAGCTTTAATATTATTAAAATTCGTGAGAAATTTTCAGATGAAACAGGGAAACAAACCTGAAATACTTTCCTCTTATGTGATAAAATGTTAAGAAGCTATGAAGTTCTAGTTATAATAACTGCTAATAGATCATATTTAACTATAAATGATGTAGATAAATTGTGACAGTTCCTAAGAGGCACTTATGGCTTTGAGTTCTTAAAGTTGACTTTATTAAATGGACTTATGAAGCAATTCACATTATTAATAGAAATTAGATTTGGTATTACTAAATTTGGTACAAAATTAAAGTTTGCTGGCGGGCTGTTGTGTTTTTATTCCTGAAAATACATGGGGAAAGTAAATGATTCCATACAAATCTATCCTTGGTTGTTTCAAAAAGCAGATGCATAATCAAAACATGCCATTGCCCCTTTGATAAGGACTGACCCTATTGCAACTGACTTTCAGTAGCACCTTTAAGGCCATGTACTGCTGCCAGGTAGAGGCAGGAGGGCATAGAATCTAGGTAAGTTTTCCATGAACTTCCTTCCCCTTTTCTACTGTGTCACCTTTTTATTCTTTCACTTTTTGAAAAATGCATTCATACATACATTTCATTGTGATTATATTTTCACTGTTCTGGTGGTTTGAATGAAAATTGTCCCCATAGTCCCATATATTTGAATACCTTCTGCCCCGTTGATAGAACTCTGAAGGATTAGGATATGGCCTTGGAGGAGGTGTGTCACTGGGGGTGAACACTGAGGTTTCAAAAGCTCATCCATTCTTAGTCTCTACCACTGCCTCCCTGCATTATATTCGTAAGATCTCACCTACTGCCCTAACAACAAACCTCTTTGGCTGCTACCATGCTCCCCATCATGACGATCATGAACTCACCCCCTCTGAAACTGTGAGCCTCAACAAACTTTCTTTTGTAAGTTGCCACATATGTGGTGTCTCCACCACAATAGAGCTCGTTTTCCTTTTCCTCCCCTTCCCTCTCCATTTGAAACCTACGTTTCCCAATTACCTCCTCCATTAATCCACCCAGCTTAATTATGCTAGCTTGTAATTAACATGAGTGTAGAGTTATTTGCTAGAAAATGGGCACTTAGCTGTGGCTACAACATCATCATTGCCCTAGACAGAGCTCTGGTGTCATTTTGCAGAGTTCCTTGGCATAGCTTAAGGCTCTAAGATTACCTCTGTTATGATACTGTATTCACATTAAGCCTAGGAAGAAACAAATATCTTGAAATTAAGGTTTATTTTTTATTAGGCTACAAATGGAGCCTGCATTTTGTATAGGCCTGTGGTAAACTATCAGTTTTAGTCAATTTTATTGTAAACTTGTCAGGCACAGAATCTCTACTCACCAAATAAGATATAGTCCGGTGTTTTCTTTAAAATTAGGCAATAATAACATCACACAATTCAGAGAAATATGTTCTTGTGTTTTGAGATTTTTGGTATGTGTGAATCTAAAAGGAGCCACTTCTAAGAACTATAAACATGACTGTACAATTATAGAGCATCAGTCTTGCTTGTGCTCAAACTAAGGATCCTGTTTTCATTTCAACACTGACATTATGAGTGGGGATTTTTTCTTTAATCTGTAGTAGGTTTAATGCACAGCACTACTACTCTAAAGGAACACAAAAGATTTTGGTTTATGGTCTCAAGAATTTTAGTCTGTCACCAGAAGACACTTGGAGAGTGTGATGGAGTACAACTCACTTTCTACGTAGAAAAAAGGATAGAGAAAGAATACCTATGCTAGAAATCTTTCTTCATTTCATTTTCAATTTCTTCCAAGCTCAGACTGAAGGGTGGTGTGGCCCACTTTCAGAGTGGTTATTCTCCTTAATGTATATTTTTGGCAGGAAATGTGCCCATACACCTAACCAATGTATGCTTTACTAACCTTTGAGTTTTCTTCCAATCCACATAGACTTAATGCATAACCATCACAAACCTACCCGCTGGTAACCAGACAATCAAACCCATCTATTGAGACAGTAGCATTCTACCTATTTTCATCCAAAGACCCATATATGTCTCCTAATCAATAATAAATTTAATCCCCCTCCAGGAATTTTCATAGTCCTGCATAGCTTCATCACACCAGAGTACATAGTAAATATTTCCATTGTAAAAGGAAATAATGAGGGTGGTAGCAAGGGAAATTGGACCAAAGCTATAAAAACCCAGTTAAATTGTGAAAGTGATGTATA
Source organism: Dicrostonyx torquatus (assembly GCA_028555095.1). Classification (NCBI taxonomy): domain Eukaryota; kingdom Metazoa; phylum Chordata; class Mammalia; order Rodentia; family Cricetidae; genus Dicrostonyx; species Dicrostonyx torquatus. The sequence goes on from JAQHUG010000011.1 coordinate 12,552,145, forward strand.
AGTGGTATTATGGGAGCTCTAAAGTCTTGGGAAGTCCCACCTTTGTGGTCTGGATGATTGTAAAAATGAGGACCTCTTTAATGAGCTGTCTCTGGAGCCTGCCTCCTTTTGTTAACAGATATTCCACATTCTTGGCATCTCCACCTGCCCAGAGTTTCCACTATATTATTGTCTTTACTTTTCTGGCTTAACACTACCCTGTCAAGGGCTGCCTAAAGCAATCATGACCCTGTCATGTATGACCTGGCTTCTCATCCATTCTTTAAAAACTAGTTGGAAGGTTCCAGGTGCCCACTCTTGCATTCTTCATGTATAAAAGACCAACATCATAAAATGACACCAAAAATTATTTGTCTTTGCAGCCTGTGAAGCAGCAGTAGGCTTAGCTTTACTAGCAAAAGTCTCAAATACTTTCGGCTCTGATTTCGTACAAAATTTAAACCTTCTACAATGTTAAAAATTATCTTCTAGCCTGAGTAGTAGCTGGGATGTGGGGTGAGGTAGGTCCATGGGAGAGACAGAATTTCCACAATTAAAGAAACATGTCTGATTTTCTATATTTCCAGTAATTAGTGTGAAGTTGCAGATTATACTTATGTATCAAAAAGTATTGCTGGGCGGTGATGGCATACACCTCTAATTCTGGCACTCAGGAGACAGAGGCAGGCAGATCTCTGTGAGTTCAAGGCCACCCTGGTCTATAAAAACTAGTTCTAGGCCAGGCACCAAATCTATACAAAACTGTGTCTTGAAAAACAAACAAACAAAAAGTATAAATTAGTCACTTAGTAGATAGAACCATAAATAAAAATCATAATAACATAGCATAACTTCCTAATTATCTGTCCAAAAACAAGAGCTTTAGCGGGACTTGGCCAAATTTCTTTCAGGCTGGAGCTGTGGATACTCAGAGTGACAAATACCAGGAAAGGTCAAGCCTATGTCCAAACAATGAACTCCTGCTGACAGTGATTTTTTTTTTAAAAATACCCATTTCTAAGATTTTCCCAAATATCCCTGTATACATGTATTGTGTGTGTGTGTGTGTGTGTGTGTGTGTGTACACATTGTACAGGGTCCACATGTCATAAATGCAGGAATGCTAGGCGAGAATGATCAATGTCCAGATCCATATCTCTCTACCTTATTCCCCTGAGATAGAGTCTCTCACTCCATCTGGAGCTAAGGTGCAGCCAGCAATCCCCAGCAATGCTTCTGCATCTATTCCCTGATGATGCTCAGGATATGTTTACATGCATAGCTAAGCTAAAACTTTTACATGGATAATAAGAATTGAAATCAGGTCCTTTTACTTCACCTCAAGTGTTATTACCAGTGAACAGTCTTCCCAGTCTCTTAAAAAATTCTCAACTTCCTTGTCATGTAAAGTCCCCGTGCTTATTTTGTATGTTGACCTTACACATTTTGTTCCTTTATCAAAATACCTCAGATTAACAATTTGAGGAGGGAGACTTTATTTTTTTATGGATTCAGAGGGTTCAGCCCATCCTGGTGGGAAGATTGACAACAATTAAACAGTTCATAACAAGTAGACAAGAAGCAGAGAGAAAATCTGTATGCTTTCAGACCTTGTCCTTTAATCTTCCAAAGAAACACTTTCAAATCAACCCCAAAGTAAGACTATATTAATCTATTAGGCATTTCTCAATCATTCAAAATTAACCATCACATTTACTCACTTAAATATGGTTGATCTGAGTAATGCAAATGCTTCAAATTATGTAAACTATCTGAGAGTTACTATAATTTTTATTGCAACTCGGTACAGAAGGCTTAACTTACTTTCTTATTTATAGAGAAAGTAAAACCACAATGTAAAAAGATGTGGGTAAATATTTGTAGGATATTAAAGCTTTTGTATAATCATAGGTCAGTGCAGATATTTCCATAGTAAAAAGAATACTAAAATCCATGGGCAAGGTCTAATTGAAGAAATCTACAAACCTCCTTCACTCTTTTGAAGTTCAGAAGTTTATCTTCAAAATTGGGGAATGTAAGGTGAACAGTAAAGTTTTAGGATCAGGATATATACAGAAGGCACTAAACTTTCTGGATTCTGTTTCCCAAACCTGGTTTCTATTAAAAATGCTCCCTAAGTACTTTGGGATCTTTCTCTACCCCGCTATTCTCTTCTCATAAGAGTGGAAGAATGCATAGCTTGAGTTTGGCAAGGACGTTATACAATCAACAAATGTGGTACCTGGTTGGACAGGAAAGACCACTGGGAATGAAGAAAGTGGGGGGTGTGGTTTTATGGGTAATAAAATGAACATGGTCATGCATTTAAAAGAATCTCACTTGAACTCTTCTGAGGAAGGAGAGTGACTTATAATTTTGGTGTTACTTTCTGTGGGACCAAGCACTTTTCTGGATCACCAAAACAGAGGAAACAAAATGGAAGATTCATATGTAGAAGAACAGAAACTCCATTAGAAACTGGACCTTGAATTTCCATATTCTGGAGTAATAAAAGAGTCACTTTGTAAGTGGAATCTCGTTGGGCAAATGTTCATGGATTAAGTATGGCTAAGGGCCATCTATCCACATGTATGCTTACCTGTATAAAATGGCCACATACTTAAAGGAGAGAGAGCACGAGGCCTAGGGAATGAGAGAATTTTTATATGTACACCTTTATAGCCATATGGAGACAGTGTTTGGCTGTGTTGCATTATTTTAGAAGTGTGTGCGAAAAATTCTAGCTCTATTGCTAAAAGAGTTGAAGTTAATCAAGTTAGAACAGTTTAATATTTTCTAGACTAAAATTATAGAAAGGATAATTTTGTGTGATACTGAAGATAACTAGATTTTTATTTATTTAATGCCATTTGGACAACAATCATGATTTCATAAGCCCACTTGTCTAAGTCTGAGTACTTTCATAGTCATCATTCTGGACACTTGGATATGTCTTATATATAACCAATACTGAACTGGAAAAATAAGAAAAACATAAAGATGAATATGGTAAAAGTTAAAAGAAAAAGCAAATATTAGGAAAATTGAGATAATTGGATTAAATATAAATTTAGATGCATGAAAAGATTATAAAATTCATCAAAAATACATAATTTAAAAATAAAGTTTTCGAGAGGTGAGATGGCATATAGTAGAATCACTTTAGTTAAAAAACGCATTTTGAGAAAACACTGCTTATATAAGTATGCAATGAAGGCTCCAAATAAAGAACACACACAATACACGACAATGACAGATCGAATCCTGTTGACTCGCTTCCATTTTAAACATTCTCAGTGTGTCATTCCAAAGAAGCAAGTTTCTACTGGAAAAATGCTAAAAACAAAGATAACTTTCTACACAAGGAAAAGAAGTTCACTACAGAAACATTATGTAAGGAAAGCAATGAAATTAAAAATTAAGTTCAATTGCGCAAATTCATTAATCCTTCCTAAAGATAATGGAAGACTAGTAATAAAAATAAAACATTGTACTATCTGTACCACAATAGAGAAGTGCATGGCAGAAAAACTCCTTTCAAAGTGTTGATCATTAAAATGTCAAGGAAAAGCTATGACAGCCAAAGTAATGATTTTCAATGGTCCCCTAACAGTGCAGAAAGATGAATTTCACCAGTTGTTTAAGGTCAGGAGACATTGCAGGTAAATCCTCAGGGGAAACAGATGAGAAAATTCAGCCTCTTGTCCAGTAACTTGGTCAATTAAGTTTGAGTTATTTAAAAGAACAGAATTTCTATTCAATTTAGCATCAGCATACAAAGAACAGTGGGGGCGGGGGGAGATCCAGGATGGTGCCAGAAATTTAGATGAACACATGTTGAGAGGCAAGCATCCCAGCTTCAAGATGGTGACTGGTTTTTCACAAGCTGAAGAAAAGTAGTAGATTGATGTGATTTCTTTAAGGAGGAAGAAGCATTAACCTCCTCCACGAACGTAGTATTGGCAGAGTATGAAAATCAAATACTCCCCTAGATACTGGACACTATGGATAATGTTAAAAAGTTATGGCTTCTGTTTAATTGTTGTAGGGCACATAGAAGTCGAGACAATATTGTTCTTTTTCAAACATCTGTCATTGAAGGAAACTGATCTAAGAGCAATCAAACTTTTGTTCTGTGATTACATTTTGATATTTTCAGTGAATGCAGTAGGAGAGGCACTTTATTTTCTAAATTCTGTGGTCGTTGATCAGGATTGGATAATCTTGGGAGGCAGTTGGCATTAAACTCAAAAGGTGGAATTATATTTGCATAACAGAACCTATATTGCAGCTGCTTGAAAAAATTACACTTGTGCTTAGTTGTAATAATCTTTTTTTTTAGCCAAGACTTAACAAAATACAGAAAATGGGTGTATAGACAGACATTAAATCTCTTCGTATTTACTTAGTGAGGTAATGTAATGCTTGACTTTAATTAATTTTAACTTTGTAGCAAACTCTTCCCTTGGGAATTTGTTAAAGGAAGACATTAGCAGTCTTCAAATGGGGTATCTTTGTGAAGTTTATTTTAATGTTATAACTTTTTTTCTCATGATCTCATGTTCCCTATGGGAGAAAGTAGCCAGCTATAGTTGGGAAGGGAAATAAAATGTCAAACTTATTTTTAAGCTAGGGTATAAAGTGACCTTGGGAACAATTTATTTCATGAGCTGTTCTTGTTTATTTTATAATTCACTGGGGCATGACCCTGCTCTGCCCAAAAGAAGTTGATATTTGGGAATTACATCTGAAATATTGGTTGGAAATGTCAGGAAAAATTGTGTATCCTCTTTCAGTTCATTGATTCATACTTCTGGTTGACCATTGATTAAATGATCAGGCCCGAGTAGTTAGAAGAGTAAAATATTGATCGAGATAAGTGACTCTTTACTTTTACTAGTTTCTATATAGACGTTTGCTAAATGTTCTTTCTTTCATGCCATATCTTATTCCACTCTCGATAAAATATGGTTTATTGAAATCACAGTTGACATTTCTTGGTAGAATGTTGTCATTCTTTCACAAATTCTCTTATGTAGACAACTTGTTTCTCAGAAAGAAGTTCCTTCTCCACTTAAACTGTGAGAGTGTGCCACCAAGAAGGCCTTTTCTTTAAGCAGAGATCATTGCAAAGATAATTTGTGCTTAGAAGAACCATGGGTCCATTTTCATTTTCCCAAGATACCATGCTCTACAGTAATCATTTTAGATGTCACATCTTTTTATTAGTATTTATTCTTACTGATAACATTGAAATGAGATAGAGAAACAGCATCTGTCAGAATCTATTCACAAACCTGCATGAAGTGCAGGAACTCTTTCTACACAGCTTTTCTCCCATTATTTATTTATTTATTTTGTGCTCTGTGTGAGACTAGAGATGTGTCTTGGGGACTCATTTACTTAACTTATTTCATACTTGTCTTATGGAATTCTAGCTTCAAATATTTTTTTATTGATGAAATGGATACAATGTCTTCAACAAGGCCCTGTTCTGAATCTTCCGAACCATCAGCAGATTCTTGTATCTGTCACTTCTAATTATGATATCTAAGATTGCATGACTAACAGCAACAAACAGACAGCATAAATTATGAAAGAATAAATGAGTACTGAGCTTTACTCTAAAGGAAAACAGCAAGACATGATTTTGTACATCTTGCCTGCTCATCATGGATAACCAGGGAGGTAGCATTCCTTATAGATATTGATGGAAACAGACTAATGGTTTTATTACAACAGATGTTTGTAAAACTGTGAAGTCAAGGAAAAGGAAATGTGCTAGACCAACTCTTTCCTGTAAAATCCTTAATACTGATATAATGTGACACATGTCACCATCAGCTACATTGCCTCCCCAAAGCAAGTCATGCTTATCTCTAGGAGGATGGGAACATCAAAATTTTCGATGGAGAAGAATACTCAATAATTTTTATGACATTTCTGAAATTCTTTCATCCTTTGAATTTGACCACTTCTATTTCTGACATCATTTTTCTTCCATATTGTATTTTGAATTAGAGTGGTGAAGTTAACCTTACCTACTCTTGCATTAATATTGTTTCTAGAAAACTTGTATTGGCCTCTGAAATTTGATTACAGGTTTGCTTAACTGTGGCCAATCTCTTCTCACAGTTTCCTGAAAGAACTTGATATTCAGCAGTAGAGTCTTCTGTTATGCTGTTTACTTAAAATGTGCAAATGTTCTTTGAAATTCTAGATACAAAGATAAAAATGTATGATTACAGTTCATATCTCTGTTTTTTGTTTCAAGAAGAACTGACATTTAGAAAATTTTATATACAGTTCAATTTATTCCTATGTGAGGAAACATGTTTCAAAATAAGTGATAGCGTAGCCTTTGAAGAACTTAAATAAAGAACTTATTCTGAAAAATACGTATATGTTCACTATGTTGTATAATAGTTCACTCACCTAACATCAAACTTCCAAATTTCTACTCTTTTTGTGATGTGGATAAATGACCTTAACATCAAGCATTTTCACATTTGAGCCTCACTTTCTAACATGGACATTTTCATCCATTCATCTGCCACACTTGTTTCTTCCATTTCTTTGAAGTGTATTTGTAAGGGTGTGATAAAAAGAAATACCAGTATCATTTGGAAAACTTGTCTAAAGTGTGTGTCTGTGTGTTGTGTGGATGTGTGTGTGTGTGTGTGTGTGTGTGTGAGAGAGAGAGAGAGAGAGAGAGAGAGAGAGAGAGAGAGAAAGAAGAGAGAGAGACAGACAGATAGAGAATATAAAACACTACAGAAGATAACAGAATAGAAGGAATTCTGAAGTGAAAATCTAGTAAGAACATAGTACATGAAACATCTTATAAATAGATTCTAAATTTCCCTTTAAATAATGAGAATTTTAAGTTTGCTTGTTTTCTACCCTTCAGTTTACAAGGGTTTACAAGTAAGGAAAGATCTTTAGCTGCCTAATGTTGAAGGCATTTTACATATACTAGTTTTAACATAGATTTCAGCATCATTCCTGAAATTTGAAAGAAAAATTTCCATAGTGGAAATATAGACAGCTGAGAAAAAAGAAAGAAATTAAGGTTAAACATAAAAATAAGTTATTTTTATGGAAGTACTCAGATTGCAAATTAAAAGAGACCAATTTTTATTGTTATTTTTTATTATTAATTAATGAACTCCAATTGGTAAATACAGTTTTATAAAATACTTTGAGATAAATGATATCTATCTAGTCACTTTTTTTTCATCTACTTTTATATCAATATTATTACATTTATTAGGCAAATTATGCCATAGAAGAATGAAACATGATTTATGGTAAGATTTCAAAGTGAGAGTTCCAGTTTAGGGAGTATGATAAAGTAAGAAAGTTATTTATTTTGACTTATTTATTTGGTTCATGGTTTTAGGCAACTCAGTGCATGATCCAACTGATTGAGTCATTGCTCTTCCATCTGTGATGAGGAAGACCATTATGAAATGGAGGACCTAGTCAGGACAAAGCTGCTCTCCTAATCACATATAGGAATCAGAGAGATAGCACTGGGCCAGTGATTTATCTCCCATCTATTAGTTAGTAATTTTTAAAGGTTTCACAATAGTGTCAACCTGGGAATAAAACCTTTGACACATGTATATTCAGAGTGATGCCAGAGCCAAAACATTGAATTATATTCTTACCCACCACCAGCCAAAGTCTTTGTCCAAAAGAAAATTATATGCTTACATGATAGAAGTCTGAGTAAAAGGTCATTTAAGTTTAAAAAAAAAAGAAAAGAAGGATGAAATCAGGCAAATGAAAACCTGAAATCCAGCAGGGTAAACATCAAAAACTATATATCCAGGATTTGTAAAACACAGTGAAATACTGTGAACCCCCAACAAGCTTGAATATTTAGCTATTCCCATCACAGCGAAATGTTGACTGGAACTTACAATGTCTCTTTGCCTGACTCTGCTACTTGGCTGCAGCATCACTAGGCACAGGTTCTGATGTTTCTGTTTTTCATGCATCTCCCTGTCGGGGATTCAAACCCTGATCTATTCTCGTTTGATTGTCAGACTTCTTTTAAAACCTTAAAGGAGCTACCTATGACCCCACAAACATACTTTCTGCATTCCTGCCAAAGCACCATCATCTGGGTGATGTTTAAATTTACTTCCTTATGAGATAAGGGGTACTTGAAACAAGGGCTACTTGAACCAATTCCTTGAAGTGGCCTCCTATTGTTATGCTACCAGAATATCAAGAAATAAATCTTTGGACACAATTCTTAGGACTCCTCTTTGCAAGAAGGGCAACCCAGTGCTGTCTTTCTCTCCAAACAAAGGTCTGAAAAGTTTATACTTTACACCAGGGAGATGTGTACTATCTTGTTAGCTTCTAAGAATCTAATATCCCATTGTTCTGGTGCAAAATACTCTTGGTACCTTTTCTAAAAAGAAAAAAAAAAACAAAAAAACTAGTTCTTTCTTTTTACTTACTTTATTGAGCTATACAGCTATACATTTTTCTCTGCTCACCTCCATTCCTCTCTCCTCCTCTTCAACCCTCTCCCATAAACCCCATGCTCTACTTCCCATGTACAGTAGATCCACATATGTCCCTCTTAGGGTCCCCATTGTTGTCTATCATATGTACTCACTCATAAGTGGCTCTTAGACATAAAGCAAAGAAAACCAAACTACAACTCAGAATCTTAGGGAATCTTGGTAACTTTTAACTTTTCTACTCTCCTTAGCAGCCATACCCTTCCCCACAGCATCTTCATGTATGCCACTTTGTAACACAGCGCCTATCTCTTTACTACTGACTTTTATAAAATTTTTTGTTGAAAGCTGCCAGTAATTCCCATGTTACTATCTCAATACTGTGTTTTCTTAAATGGTCCCTTCTAGTTAAAAGGCTTCAACCATATATGTCTTAGTCATAATTCATTCCAGTTATTTCCTAGATTATTAAAAAAGAAATTCTTATTTCTTATTAAAATTTTGTTTCTTATTAAAAAGGAAAAATTTATTTCTCCATGTGAAACCACAT
>JAQHUG010000011.1:12562042-12574279 GCA_028555095.1 Dicrostonyx torquatus
GGAATTAAAGACATTAGCCACCACTGACCCAATATTATATTTTGTATTGAAGAATTTAATCTATTTGGGCAATGTATTCTTGCAAAGCTAACATTCAAAACCACAAAAAACTTTAATGTTTGCAGAACCTGATATGTTAACATATTATATTCCTTTCCAAAATAGGATTGTAGATAAATAATTGTATTTATTTTTTTTAAAATTTTTATTTAAAATATTTTTATTTAAATTATTCTTCATCATATCTATGCAATTATATTTTAGACTTTCTTCCAGGTCATTCTACATTTCTTACTGCTGATTTCAAACAGGTGACCTAAATAGGAATCTAAGTTTATTTACTGATGTGTCTGCCTACAATGACAGTTTTGTTTCAATTGAAAAGACTGAGTTTTATTAACTAGTTACTGTAATTATGTATCCAGTTGGCAGAAAGGAGTATTAATAATAGTATAAATGCATTATTATATGGCATTTGAAGTTTGTTTTTGTCTTCGAGAGATTGCATGGTCTCTTCAAAACTTGTCAGGGACCAAGTAGAATGCCAAAATTTCAGAAAGCTTGCACAGCTTTTGGGAGGGTAATTTCTAATATCAAAGGTAGAGACATTAGACAATGAAGAACAGGCCACAGTATTGAGTACAACAGACTGGAGAAGGCAAACCTCAAAAAGAGGCAGAGCCTCATTGGACTAGATAGTCCTATCCAAACCAACAGCCACCACGTGGAAGGGACTCTGATTATTCAGAGAGAAACCTCGGGAACAGGCCAGGGCCTCCTGCTCCCACTCAGTCTAGAAAGCTGTTCTGCAGGCACAAGAGAGTTGCTCTAAATCTGATGAAGTGACAAGTTTGGATTCAGAACAGGAACCTCAAGTTTTAAATGGCTGGCCAGGAGCCTTGTATGGCAATTTTTTGCTCCTTTCACAGTTAAAGATTTTTACGGAAGCATAAGCAAAGCCAAGATTTTCCCCCCCCCTGTTTCTTACTGTCATTAAAAGGAAAAACAGCACAACTTATTAAAAATAGAGTTTTTTCTCAGAACTTGTTTCAAATATTGCTTTCTGAGATGTATATTCTGGTAAGAAGTGATTAGTTTATATTGCATATATTTATTCAGCATGCTGCGCCTAAGAAGGTCTGGAACTTGATAATGTTTTAGAGCGATAGAGTAACACCACTCTCCAATGTCAATTAAATTGCAGAAAGCCTTGGCATGATTTCTCTAAGGGCAGAAGTAATTAAGCAATGTAGGTTCATAAAGAATTGAAACATTGCAACCGGGGTTAGAAAATTGGCCTGGGAAGTTAATTTCAGTCCTATAAATAATTTTTGTGCACTTTCTTCATGAAAATATATGGGAAGCTTATTTTATCTTTCTTTTACTTCATAGTGATCAGGGTTTGTATGCTCACTACCCTTTAGATGCAAAGGTCACTATAGCCCTTGAGGTGGAGGGCAGCATGTGAGTGCATCACTCAGCTAAAGCAGAATTCAGTCCCACATTACCTCCAAGTCACATGGAGAACTTCTGTTTCAAGTACGGGGATAGTATTGGTCTATATTTTTACTTATTGCTGCTTAAATAGAGCAAGATGAGTGGGAAAATAATAAACAGACCAAAAAAAAAAAAAAAACCAACCAAGGAACATTAACTACAGAAGTGCCGGAGCTGGGTGGAGTTGGCGCATTATTGAAAAGAGCTGTTCCTTTGTGAGACCCATTCATTTATCCACGTGTGATGACCTGAGAACATGCTAACACCTAGTTATTTTCTCCAATATAAGTGTTTGGAAAAAAACCAGTCTTTGGGTTCCTTAGTAAATTCTAAAATTTATATTGCAAAATAAGCTAAAAATATAACTTCAATCTCTGAATTAGATAAAAGGGGGGGGAGCTACATTTCTGCATTCTGCTTTATTTAGCTGTAGAAAAGTATAAAGTATAAAATATAAAGTATAAATAGGTACTACACATCCAGGTGCCCAGTAAACACTTATTGTTAATTACAAAAATAATAGGTAACCCCACAAAGAGTGTCTTTAAAATAGGAGTCTCATATTGGTGCACAAATTTTATTGTTAACATAATAAAATTGTTGCAAACACTAATAAAATTGGTGCACTAATAAAATTGGTATCTGGATCTAATACAAACACAAACACTTTCCAGTGTGGATGTACAAGACCCCTCTCTAAAGATCATTGGAGCAGCAATTGGGAATCTTTGTTGCAGTGGGCTGTCTATATATTTTTAAAGTTCTTACCACGAGAATCACTGACAAACATTGCCTAATTCTCTGTCCTTTGCAGAAGCATATTTGTATGGCCAGGATATGACAATAGGTGAAAATTTTAGAGTCCTATCAATAACAATGACAAAATTACGAAATGAAAGAACACAGTGACTCTTTGTGCTATATTCTTGCACCAATTCATATGAAATACATTTTAATGTAATTTATGAAATGTTATTTTTGTAAAAGCAAGTTGGAGCTGGAGAGATGGCTCACTAGTTAAGACCACACGCTGTTCTTTCAGAAGACAGGAGTTCATTTCCTGTCACCCATCTGGTAGGTCACAACTGCCTGTAGCTCTAGTTCCAGGGGAACAGATGTCTCTGGCCTACTCATGCACCTGCACTCAAATGCACACATTACAACCACCGCATACACTTAAGTAAAATCATGAATATAAGTATTGTTAAGATGCAGAAACATTGCTGTATTCATTCATTTGGAAAGGAATCTAAAAAATCTTTGTGACTCTTTTTATTTAAATGGGAAGTTTTAGTTGGACCAAATAATTATCCTACCAGTAGAAAAGTTCAGTGTTGCATTATGTCTGATGACAACATGGCATAATTCAAAATGGGGTATTCCTTCATATTAAAGCAAGAATTTATTTTGATTTGAAAGTATAAGAATGTCTCTGCCATCTGCTCCAGATATATCATTATATCTAGTGATTTAGTATGAATATGATTCTTTAAACATGGCCCTCATGGCTTGTTTTTCACTGTAATAGGATTATAATATAATTACATTTCAGTAAAATAATTTGGAAATGATTCAAAGATTCTACCATCTGCTGTGGTATTTAAATTCTGGAGGAAAAAATCCTTAATATAAGGATATTTTGCCTCTGGGCTTTCAACAGTGGCCTAAACTTTATTTTTGAAAGTATATAAATAAAAAAGATGCCTACAATACTCAATATTATTGGTTTGCTACACTGCAAGAATGAAATGTGTTTATTGATCAGAGAAATTTCCATTATATCAATGTCATGCCCGGGAACCTGACTGTGGCATGGTTAGGCCAATGACTAAAGGGTTTCCCATTGCTATTAATTTGTATAAGGAAAGCACCACTTATCAATCAAGTAGACCTCAGGCAGAAAAGTTAAAGGTAATGTAACTGTGCCCTTGATTTTACTATTATAAGACCCTGGTTTCTTTCAGAAGGAAGTTGGGGCAAAATGCAGGCGATGCTGCCTATATCGTGAATTCTAGTCGGTCTTAATAATAACAACCCAGAGCCAGAGATAGGGCTAAATGCTGAAAGATCAGAGAGACAGGAGCAAGCCACAGCCACTTCATACCTTGCCAACTCCTCAGACTGAAAAGGGGTGAGCTCCTGTCTCTGCCTGCCTTATAGTCCCACTTTCCCATCATATCACTCCCTCCTTCCTCCTCCCAAGTGCTAGGATCAAAGGTGTGAGCCACCACTGCCTGGCCTCTATGGCTACCTAGTGGTGAGTTTTGCACTCTGATATTCAGATAAATTTTACTTGTTAGAGCACAAACGAAATATCACAACAGCTGCCCTTGTCTCATTAGCCTCATAAAATTCTCACAGAGACATGAATTTTCTCTGTTATGTGCAGGGAATCAGGTATTATGCCAACAGTGGTATCACCAGTTTTTTTGCTTGAAATCTAAAATATTGTGACTGCTATTCAAATTTATTAACTGTTAAATATAGCATTCACTTTTAACATATACTGTAGATTAAATATGACTGATAATTTTCATGTAAAAAGTATACAGTACAAATGCATGAAATTTAAAATTATTTTATTTAATGACCACAAGATTTTTGTTTTGTTGTGTATAAGATAAAGTTTCTCTGTGTAGGCGTGGCTGTCCTGGAACCCTTGTTGTAGACCAGTCTGACCTCAAACTTAATGCTCTGTCTGCATCTGGGAGTAAAATCAGCTGTGGTGGCAAGACTTAGGCGTTGCTAACTATTTAACTTTTGTGTGTTTTGATGACATACTGGATTCTGCATATATTTTAATTTCACACATCTGAAAAGCGGACATTTGTGTTAATTTGGATAATCAAACTACTATGGCAATGATTATTGATTTGAAAATAAATTATAAAACATTTTAAGTTTCTAAAAATAAAGAATTCTATTTGAAATTGAATGCATCTGTAATGGCCAAGATTAGGAAAGGGTAATCACGAAGCTTTCAGAAGGGGATCTATCCAAAAGTAAAAGCTACTGGGAACTATCTTGTTCTTCTTTAATTATCGAATTGATTTGGAATTCTTTGTACTATCTAAATAGAACGCAGATCATATTTACATTCAAAATACGATGATAAGAAGTGTACAGATATTGAGTGAACTTTAAAACTTTGCTTCTAAAGAGATTCTAAATCACCTATGAAAAGTACATGTATCATATACATCTTCAAGATACATATTTAGGTATGTAAATTATAACACCATTGAATTAATGTATTGAGTACATTTTTTTTTTTTTTTGGATTTTTCGAGACAGGGTTTCGCTGTAGTTTTCAGAGCCTGTCCTGGAACTAGCTCTTGTAGACCAAGCTGGTCTCGAACTCACAAAGATCTGCCTGCCTCTGCCTCCCGAGTGCTGGGATTAAAGGCGTGCACCACCACCGCTCGGCTTGAGTACATTTTTGTCTCCTCGGTAGGTGGCATTATGTAAAGTGTTTGTGTATTTATTTGATTTGCAAGACAGGTGGAATAAAATAACCTTTCTATGTGATTTGCGAGACAGGTGGAATGAAATAACCTTTCTATGTGATTTGCGAGACAGGTGGAATGAACTAACCTTTCTATCAAAGGACATTAGAATTCTAAGAGTGAATCTTACTACTTGCAAAGGATGTAGTCTAGAACTTGAGATGCTGAGAAGCTAGGTTTTGCAGTGTTGCTCAGCTAACAGAACACTGCTAGATTCCAAATCTTGGACATCAGGCATTGACAGTCATGCTCCACCTCCACATAAGGTTGTGTCCTAGTTCACTTTCCATATTGACAGAATTTAGGAAAGTAGACACTATTTTCTTCATTGAAATTAGAGGTTCAATTGCTGTTTTTAACTACTTCTCAGGGAATTCTATTTTATATATATAAATTAAAATTCTATTTCTTATGTAAGTGCACATTAAATTCCAATAACTTAGAATGTGTAACTAAAATAAAAATAGCTTATTAATGCAATTGAAAACATTTCCATTTTCATTTACACAAACCTGCTCACTTAAAAAACTGATGCAAATTTTAAGTGCATAATTTATTTATTTTTTACCGTAAAAAGAAATAAAGATTAAAAACCAGCATAGTTGTGACAGCATGATGGCCTAAATGAGAATGATTCCCATAGACTCATAAGTTTAAATACTTTGTACCAGATTCATAGAAATATTTGGGAAGGATTAAGTGTTGTCTCTTTCCTGGAAAGGTGTGTCACGGAGCTTTTTGAGGTTTCAAAAAGCTGGGCCATCCTCAGGCTCTCTCTGTATTTCCTTCTTGGGAATAACATGTGAAGTATCAGTTATGCTTGTCCCCATGCGTTTACTCTGCCGTCACAGACTCCCACCTGAAGCAGCAAACCTGATTCAAAGCTTTGTGTGATAACTTGCCTTGGTTATGGTGGTTATGCCAGAAATGTCACTAAGACAAACTGAATTATGATTCTGCATGGAAATAAATAATTTTTCCATTTGAGCGACAAACCATCTAAGGGACCAACACTAGAGAGAACTAATTTATGAAGGTATCTGAGTAAAGACACCAGAATCACACAGACGCAGTGAAAGCGGCAAGTTCGGTACGCCAGAATGCATGGAGTCACAGAGGGCAAGGATTTTCCCCGATGCCATTTGTTATTTGTAGACACAGCGAAAAGTTGACTTAGGGTTTGCACATGAAAGGATCGTTCAGCGTGCCAAGAGAAAATTGCAGAAATTGTGTCTGTGACATGGGCCATGCTTTTTTCTCCTGACATTCATCACTTTGCCAAACTGTGTGGAACAGAGGAGAGAAACTGGAACTGGAGTGAAGTTTCGAACAATCTTGTGGAGCTAACGGCGACAAGGCTGACAGACGGCATCCATTTTCCAGAGGGATTCAAAAACCGTGACTGAAAAGAAAGAGAAATAAATGAAAATAATTTTCCATTGCTGAAAATGCCTGGCACTTTGAACTCAGTTCTTACCTGGTTCTCAGATCTGACCCCAAAGCCTCATCGTCTCTGAGGACTAGTTTCCATAGTACTGAACATAGCCATGCAACCTTCCACGGGGAAATAAACAATCAAAAGTCCTATGTGTTGTGGTAACGGTGGAACACAACAGAGAAGGACTTTTAGAGTGTTCTTTTATTGCTGCTTTTTTTCCCCTCGTTTGAGGTAGGTGTTTGACTGCACTAGTAGTCAGAAAGCCTCAGAGACCTCCTGGTCTCTATCATGTCAATGCAAGAGTTCCAGGTGAGCATGAGATCATGGCCAGGTTGCACTTGGGTCCTCGGATGTGAATTTTAATCTTCACCTATGGGTAGTAGGTGTTTATAAGTTGCTAAACACCTTTTTATCCCTTGTTATCATTTATTTTTCCTTTTAATGGAACAAAATCAATGTTGGACCCATTTCGCCTATTTACAAATCACCATACAGGTGTACCAAACTGGTAGAAAGGGTTTTTTTCTATACTGTTAAAATTATAATTTAAGTTATATATAAAATGTGTTTTGTTTGTTTCAGTCAATCATGACTGTAATTTTTGATAGAAAAAAAAAAAAAAAGGAAGCTGAATTCCAGAGAAAAATCTGAGCAAGTGCCTGTCATTGGAGAATCTCAAAGATGTTTTGTTGTTGTTGTTTCAGAGAATTATAATAGGAAACCAATGAAAGAGTTTTAGTCATTGAAAGCTGTTTCAGGATTACATTCTATCAGACAGTTCACTGGAAATGTGAGTTAATGGGAAATGGTGCAATGAATTAAAATGGTAAAGAACAGTTTGTCATGTGTTAACAAATGCATGCCAGCGAGCATCAAAGTCCAGGGATGACACTGAGAATCTTCTCACTAGTTATTTTCTGAAAGTCTTGGGACAAACTCGTCTCAAATGCCAATGCTTATCAATTTTATACCTTTCTTCTTTGGTTATAATTAAATTTATAAAATAAGCTAAAATTGTGTAAAGAAGTATATAGTTTTACAAATTTCCTTAAGAAGTACTTGTCTGAGGAAGGTTGAAAACACATGCTCTAATAATGTTGATATCACTCAGGTAAATAGAAAAGAGCCAGTTCTTAATATTTCCTTAGAAATTTGATATTTATTTTATCTAATTGGATTTCTTAAAGACTGTGTAATCTTGAGAATTGCAAATCCTATTTAAATTACTTGGAGTTTGTCTTTTCAAGAAAGTGTGATTACTGGTATAAGATCTTTTGCTCTCTAGACCTAAATTTGAATTTAATATAATAACTATATTAAGCTTTTCAGTGGGAAAATATTGTCTATTTCCACTCAGTTCTAGTTAGTTTTTCCTTGGCTAGCAGCCTGATAGTATTCAGACTAAACAGGCAGTCGAGTAGAAGATGTTTTTAATGCCAAGTTTCTCCAATTAATTTAATTTTATTTATTTGTACAAATAAAAGGTGTTTGTCTGTGTCCATAAAACCGTGAATATTCCTGGTTTCCTCTGATCTCAGAAGCTAAGCAGGGTAAGGCCTGATTAGTACTTGGATGGAAGAAAAAAAGGGTGCTTATTATAGATTAAACTTTTCATTTCTATACCATATTTTAATATGAAAGTTTTGTTGTCCTTTTATAGTTCAGAAGTTGCTGAAGTCAATGTTCCTGTCCTTAATAATGGTAAAGTAAGTAATTTCTCAATAAAAACTAAGAAACAATATTGAAGAGTAAAAGTAAGGGGTTATTTTTAATTTTTGGGTTTTTTTTTTTTTTTGAGATGTAGGGATTAATCTTTAAGACTAGCCTGCTAGGGGACTGGGAACTTCCTATCCAAGGCATGTG
Source organism: Dicrostonyx torquatus (assembly GCA_028555095.1). NCBI lineage: Eukaryota > Metazoa > Chordata > Mammalia > Rodentia > Cricetidae > Dicrostonyx > Dicrostonyx torquatus. Next base: position 12,570,347 of record JAQHUG010000011.1, read on the forward strand.
GAACTGAGCAGCCAACCAGGTGCCTATAAAGCAACCAAGCATGGATTACTGCAGTGATTGGATACTAGTATCTTTTTGCATTCATTGTACCAGGACAGGCTGTTTCTGATAACTAGTCTAGAAGTCACAAGCCTTGATTTGCACCTCATTTTTATATCTTCTTGGTCTCGAGACATAGTGAGGAATTTAGGTATATGCTACCATTATTATCTCCAATCGTCTTCAGCAAATGCCCTTCCATTTGGTTCCATGTAGAGGGCATGCCCATATGGACGCATTACCTACGTACTATTCAAATGCAATAATTGCACTTGCATGTCAGTCAAAACCCAAATGCTTATTGTTAAAATTGTATTGCTGTTGTCACCAGTTATTACTCTTTAATATTTCAGCCTTAAAATGCATTTGTAAAATGTCATTTCCTAGATTTCTTTAATGATTTTGCAATACATTTCATATAATGTATCTGATATCCATAAATGGCCAGTTTTCTATTATTTATTAACTAATATTTCTAGACAAGGTACCCATTTTAAACTAGAAAGATATGTATGTGTATATATATATATATACACATATATATCTTTATATGTAGCTTAAAATATGTACAGAAGATATATTTTATATCTAATAAATATTTAAAGTATATTTATATTATTATATAATATATATCTTTCTGACTTAATATATTTTTATTAGTAAATCCTCTATAAATATTGATAATTTTATTTATAGAGTTTGAGTTGTACATATATATTTCTTTTGGTGGAATTTATTTGTTTTCATACATATATGTGTTATTTATTAAAATTAACCATTGGTTTGCATTACTTAAAATTTATTGAAAACTGCTTCTATGAACAGTATATGAATATGTGTAAATTCAAGTTAGTTTACATTTTCATTCCCAGCACACACACTTGGTTAATACTGCGGTGTCTTTGTTCGTAGCATGTATTTTTGGATTAGCTGTGATTTATTTGATGTTTTCTTATCTTTAGGATAAGAACATTCATGAACAAAATAATAATGGCATCAACACAAATAGTTCACCTTCTGTGAAAGGCTAGGTCACAGATGTTGACTACTGTTTCATATCGTAAATACAGATTTTATTAGCAGCCATAGAATGCTATTTACTATATGCATAAGGTACAATTATCAATTCTGATCTATTTTGTCTACTTGTTAATAGTAGTTCTGATATTTGTTTTTGTATCCACAGATATCTTTAATGTGTTACTTTCTTTTTTTGCTGGTAATTATAAGTACAAATGCTTCACCATTTCTGTCACACTGAATCGTGGTTGATATAATAAAAATCAGAATGAAAAGTCTGTATCACTCTCATTATAGAGAACACGCTTCTACACATTTTTCAAGTAGCAATTATAGACAACCAACTGTGTAACATGTGTAGGGGTCCAAGCACACCTGGAGGTTAGTGCTGGCTTTTTTCCATTCCATAAATTTGGGTTTTCATCAAATGATAAAGCATTATCAAATACTTGCACCATAATATTTTGAAGAGGATGTTTTCCTCTAGATTGAATGTAAATGTAGCAGTATAGCAATTGGTAAGGAATCTATAGTCAACCCTAAAGAAGCTAAGGAGCAGGGTGAACCCTAAGGAAAAATATATAGATACCTGGATAGGGGAAATAGAAAAGATTGCCTGACAAATTTGGGAGCATGGGAAAGGAGGAAGAAAGAAGGGCAGAAAAGGAATAGAAGAGGAGAAAAGGAGGGGAAGGAGAACTTGAGGGAATAGGATAGTTGAGATGAGGGGAAATACAGATATGAGAGCAAGAAAAGAGATATTTTGTTTGAGAGAGACATTATGGGGCTACCTGTTGGCTGAGATTGCTGTCCTGCCTGGTCCCACAGCTGATAGGTCAAAAAGAAACACACAGAGGTCTACATTAATTATAAACTGGTTGGTCTATTAGCTCAGGCTTCCTATTAACTCTTATAACATATATTAGCCCATAATTCTTGTCTGTGCTATCCATGTAGCTTGGTACCTTTATCAGTGAGGTGTTCTCTTCTAGTTTCCTCTGTGTCTACTGCAGACTGACTCCTCTTCCCTCTTCTCGCTGGCCCACATTTACTTCCTCCCTAGTTGCTCCACCTATACTTCCTGCCTGGCTATTGGCCAATCAATGTTTTATTAAAAAATTACAAGACCATTTTCCCACAGACTATAAACCTGACACTAGAGAAATTCCCAGGTATCCACAAGGATGACTCCAGATAAGACCCTAGGCAATAAAGAAGAGGGTGCCCAAACTAGTCTTGTCTTATAGTCAGCTCAATAAATATCTTAAATGTTAACATAGAACCTTTTTCCAGCAACTAATGGATACAGGCAGAGACAGAGAGCAGAGCACTTGGCTGAGTTCCTAACGTCCAGCTGAAGAATGGGAGGGGTGAAAATATTAGCAAAGAAGTCAAGACCATGATGGGGACACCCATTGAAACAGTTTACTTGCGCTAATGGGAGCTCACCAAATTCAGCTGGACAAGGAACGGAACAGCATAGATCCAAACTAAACCTTATGAATGTGGGTAACAGTTGTATGACTGGGGCATAGTGTGGGGTCACTGGCAGTGGCACCAGAATTTATACATGCCAATTGTACTGGCTTTTTGGAAACCCATTCTCTTTGGTTGGGTAGATATAAATATAGTAGGGAGAGCCTTTGACCTCCCACAAAGCAATGTAACTTACACTCTCTAAGGAGTGGATGGTGGTTGATGTGAGGTGGGTAAGTGAGGGAATGGGAGGAAGAGAGGGAGTGGGAACTGGATTAGTATGTAAAATAAAAAAAAAAGATAGTTGTTTTCTTTTTTAAAAAAGTAAAATGAAATAAACTTATGTCTCACCTTTCTCTATAGGACAAGGAACTTCCACAACCTAAGAGAAATAAATGGCCAGGAATTAATCTCCACTGCTATGAAGTACTTAATATTCTGTTAGTAAAAATGACAGTGCCTACTGATGCCTTTTCTGGGGATCATCCTACTTCTACAGGCTCCTATACAGTAGGAATCATGCCTTTAATATCATCAATGCTCGTTTTACTCACCTAAGTGCATGGGAAATGATATTCTTTGGGTCAAGACAAAAAATTCCATTTATACAGTGACAGAATTAGTTTACACTGTGGTAAGGGAAAGGAATGTGGTCCCAAGGTTTTCAATATACACACAAGCATGAAGGGTATTGAAAGGGCACTCTTGACATGATTTATGGGAGAAATGCACATTGGTAAAACTGGAAATACAAAAGAAGCACAAAAGGTAATAGAAAATCATTTAGGTGTAATCTAGTGTAAATAAAATTAGCTACATTTACTCAAGATATAACTCTGACTTGCTCTTTTGCTTTAAAATACTATTTATGATACTTTCAATTTTGGGAGATCAAACATTCTTCCTCTAAGGACCACCACCACCTATTCTCTCTCCTCCTCTCTTGCCACCAGAGCTAGAGTTTAATTTTCTTAGAATTAATTAATATGTAAACTAAGTCTGACAGGAGATAGACTTGGTGACTTTTTTTAAAAAAAAAGATAACACTTTTCCTATTTTTCCTATTTTTCACATCATATAACGATTACTTCATGTCAGAACTGTTTTATATATAATGGATTAAGTAAAAGATAAACTTGCACAGTTCTAGGTGTGATTTAAGTATTAGTAATGTTTCTTTGGCAAATATGGGTGCTTGCATTTGGGGCATAGATGCTCAGAATAGAAACAACATCTTGGTGAACTTTTCCTTTGATGAATTTGAAAAGCCTTTCCCAATCTCTTTTGATTAATTTTGTTGGAAGTCTATTTTGATAGTTATTAGGATAGCTACACCAGCATGTGTATTAGGTATAATTGATTAGAAAATCTTTTTCCAAGCCTTATTCTGAGGTAAAT
>JAQHUG010000011.1:12600719-12614366 GCA_028555095.1 Dicrostonyx torquatus
CACAATCCTCTAAAAGATGACAGTACAACATGACTAAAGAAGATGCAGGTAGGAAAAGGCATCCCAATTAAGAAAAAGAGTCTCAAGAGCAGACAAGAGAGTCAGAGATACACCCTCTTCCACTGTTAGGAGTCTCATAAAACACCATGCTAAAAGTCATAATATATTTATATTAATTTTAAATATACAATAATTTAAAGTTTTTAAGTTCTTCTAAAATGAATATTTTGGTGTTCTCTAATTGAATTAAAAATTATGTTAATTAATTAAATTAACACATCAGTTAATCATATCTATTTATAGAGACTTGATTCACCTTATAGTAATTGAATTTACCAATTTTCAGATAAAATATTAAAAATAACTAACAAAAAGAAAGTAAAAACATATACTGTTATTCTCTGAAATACAAAAATGTCTGATTTACAAATTTTAGTAAAATTACTCTAGTATTCAGAGAATCCCTGGAATTACTTTCTGTTCACAGCAGCAGCTATTTCTTGGGGGTATCGTTAATGCCCTCCACATCTGCAGATGGAACAGCCTTGCTGTCTGATCTACATTAAGCATTTTAAAATTCTACTAGCAGCACAAGAAAACCATGATGAATCCTATAAAATAAAGAAGATGTTGCACCAAAAATCTGAGTTGAATCTCTTGGAAGGGATCTAAAACTGCGTGAATCTGGTTAAAATGGCCCTCAGGAATGTAGTTTGTGTGGGAAGTCACTTCAACTTGGAAAGTGCAGCTTCTACAGAACAGCTCATCCCATCACCCACAATTCTTAACCTATACTTGTTTTACAGAACCCAAACCAGATGCAAACAATTTAATGGCATTTAACAAAATCTTTGCATGGAAACCCACATGGAATGGTGCCCATGGATCATTACTCAGACTTTCTTGGAATTCTATTTATTTAAACTTCATTGCTAAAAAAAAAAAAAAAAAAAAAACTTCATTGCTAAGTATAGAAAGATAGTAATTGATATACTATAGTCATGGTTCTTTAACTTATTGCCCCCCTCTCTTCCCTTTATCCTGTCTCTCCTCTCTCTCTCTCTCCCTATCCAGCAAAGTTTGCATTGCTCAAATGCTCTTAGCTGTGGGGCCTATTTAGCCTGTGAGGGGGGTGGTGCTATGAAAGAGAATGATACCCATAGGCTCCTTGACTCAAAAGTCTTTGTCACCAGGAAATGGCACTATTTGAAATGATTAGGAGTTGTGCCCTTGCAAGAGATTATGTGTCACTGGGAGTGGGCTCTGAGGTTTCAAAAAAATCCACTCTAAACCCAGAGTCTCTTCCTGCTGCCTGGAGATCTGGATATAGAACTATCAGACACTCCTCCAGCACCATGTCTGTCTGAATGCCGTCATGTTTCCTGCCATGATGATAATGGACTAAACCTCTGAAATTGGAAACTAATCCCAATTAAGTGTTTTATTTTCTAAGAGTTACCATGACCATGGTGTCTCTTCACAGTGTTAGAACACTGTTTAAGACAAAATTTGTTACCAGGGAGTGGAAGGTCTGACCATGCTGTTGGTAGAATAGGAACTTTGGAAATTGTGTTAGGAAAATTGAGCTTAGTGAGCCATCCTAGTAGGAACATGAAAGTGAGTAGTGCTGAGGATTATTTAAACTGTGGGGCTCAATGAGTTAAGAAGGAGAAGAATGATGAATGTACCCTCAAGAGTGTACTTATGAAGTTTTGGCAAAGATTGTGGCTGCTTTCTACCATATATATATTATATATATTATATATATATTATATATATATAAATATAAAGAAAAAGAAATCTCCCTGAGGCTTATTTGAAGAGTTTTAGATTAAGGGCATTAGAAGAGGAGATTTCAAGGCAGCCTAGTATGGACTCTGTCATATGTTTATTAGTGACCACTCTTATGCACATCTATAATGAAAAAGAGCAATCTGAGTAAGAAAAATAGAAAACTTACAGTTTGAAGAGAAAAAGAACATCAGGAAGTATAATGGAGCTAAGTTCAGTGCTCAAGAAGATAAAAAGTTTAAAGAAAAGCCTGAGGCTAAGTATAATAAAGGGAGTGGTAACCTCAGGACAAGATTCTACCCAGCTATGTTCCAAACTTGTGAAAAGGAATTAAAGAAAGATTAAACAATAAGGGGAACCAACAAAAACAGAAAGCGGATTAAAATGTACCATGCTCATGGATAGGTATGGTCAACATGGCAATCTTATGAAAAGCACTGTGCAGATTCAGTGTAATCCCCATCAAAACCCCAGCACAATACTTCACAGGCTTTTAAAGAACAATACTCAACTTCATGTGGAAAAACAGCCCAGAATAGCCAAACCAAACCTGTACAAGAAAAGAACTTTTAGAGGCATCAATCACCATCTCTGACTTCAAGATCTATTATACAGCTATAGTAGTGAAAAATCTAGTCACACTGAACCATATAGAAGAGAAAGTGGGAAGTATCCTTGAACACATTTGCACTTTGAATATAATACCAGTAGCAGAGACACTGAAATTGACAATTAATAAATGGGACCTCCTGAAACTGAGAAGCTTCTCTAAGGCAAAGGACACAGTCAAGAAAACAAAATAGCAACCTACAGTTGGAGAAAAATCTTCACCAACCAACTTCACATCTGACAGAGGAATGATTTCCAAAATATACAGAGCTCAAGAAACTAGATATCAAAATATTAAATAATCCAATTAAAAATGGGGTACAGAACTAAACATAGAATTCTCAACAGAGGAATCTCAAATGGCTGAAAGGTACTTAAGGAATTGCTTAACATTTTTAGCCATCAGAGAAATGAAAATCAAATTGGCTTTGAGATACCAACCTACATCAGTCAGAATGGCTAAGATAAAAAACATAGATGATAACTTGTTGGAGAGTATGCAGAGTAAGGGGAACATTCCTACATTGCTGATAGAAGTACAAACTTGTACAGCCACTTTGAAAATCAGTATGGAGGTTTCTCAGAAAATTGAGAATCAATCTACCTCAAGACCCATCAACATGACTCTTGAGCATATATCCAAAGAATGCATATCCATTCCAGTATGACATTTGTTCAACTCTGTTCATAGCAGCATTATTAGTAATAGCCATAACATGGAAACAACCTAGATGTTCCTCAACCAAGAATGGATAAAGAAAATGTGGTGCATTTACACAATGGAGTACTACTCAACAGAAAATAAATAAATAAATAAAAAGCCAAGGACATCTTGAAATTTGCAGGCAAATGTATGGAGCTAGAAAAAACCATTCTGAGTGAGGTTAACCAGACATAGAAAGACAAATAGAGTGTGTAGTCACTCGTAAGTGAATATTAGACATAAACAAAGGATAACCACTTTACAGTCTACAACCTCAAAGAAGACAGGAAACAAGGAGTACCCTAAGAGAGAAAAACGTGGATCCACCTGGGAAGTGGAAGTAGACAAAATCTCTTTAGTAAAGTGGCAGCATGGGGGGACAAAGGAGGGTGGTAGCAGAGGTGGTGGGAGGAGACAAGGGAAGTGCAGAGGAGAACATGGTAGATGAGGAAGATCGAGTTGGGTGAAGGAGAGAGAGGGAAAGCAAAGAAAGTGGGAGCCATTTTGTGGTTAGTGAGAAACCAGGCACTTTGAAAATCTCCCAGAATCCATAAGGATTACCCAGCTAAGAATCTAAGCAGTAGTGGAGAGGGTACCTAAAATGCCCTTTTCCTGTAATCAGGTTGATGACTACCTTAATTGTCATCATAGAACCTTCATCTAGTAATGGATGAAAGCTGATGCAGATATCCACAGGTAAGCATTGGGCCAAACTCCTGGAGTTCAGTCATGGAAGAGCAATATTACTTGCAAAGGGGCCAAGACCATGACAGGTAAACCCACAGAAGCAATTGACCTGAGCTAGTAGGAACTTACGGACTCCGAATTGACACCTTGGGCACCTGTATAAGACCCTCTGAGTTAACAGTTGTGTGGCTTGGGCAGTTTGTGGGGCCAGCAGCAGTGGAACCAGTATTTATTCCAAATGCATGAACTGGCTCTTTGGTGCCCATTCCCTGTAGAGGGATACCTTGTTTAGCCTAGATATAGTGGGGAGGGCCTTGGTCCTAACTCAAATGATGGACAGACTTTGCTGACTCCTTGTGGAAGGCCCTATCCTCTCTGAAGAGTGGATAGGAGGTGGGGTGGAAAGATAAGGGTAGTAGGAGAAAAGGTGGGAGAGGGAACTGGGGTTCGTTTGTAAAATAAAATGTTTTTAAAAAATTATAAAAGGAATTTTTGATTCATAGTGATGAATAATGAAACAAAGTGTGAGAGAGAAGATGAGACTTGAGACAAGCTACTGGAGATTTCATCAAGGAGACCTCACTCACATATGCCAGGTAGGAAGCGGTGCAGAGGTAAAGGGGAGAATTTGACAAAAGAGATACATAAAGTTCATTCCTGTTTCTACCAACAAGTTCCTGGTCCACTGGCTCATTGTGTTTTACTTGGGCCTGAGCCATAGCCCCCTAAATGGTCCTGCTCTGGCACAATGCCTTTTTGGCACAGCTGCAAAATGAATCATTGTCAAAGCAAAACTTTGAACAAGTTATTCCGCAGATACAAGGGCATCACGAAACCGTCATCATTCACAGCTCTGCTTTGTTATCCAGGCTCACATCCTTTGATCTGAGAATGTTTCACTATCGTGTTCTTTTCATGTCACATCACAAATTGAATAATTATGTGACAGGTGATTCGCTATCTTTATTCCATTATTTACCGTCTCAATAATTTCTTATGGTTTTCACATCATCAAACTTCTAATTCTACTTGTCAATATTTTACTTTTTCCTTCACTTTGTGCTTAAAATGAAATGGATTTAATTAAATGCACTGTGACTCCCTCACCCACAGGTGTTTTATTTTTTGTCTTTTTCCACTCTCCTAAAATATCGTTGGGTATCTTTAATGATATTCACATTCTTTTCTCTTTGCACATCTATTTATTTTAGTAGATATGTAATTTGCCTGCTTGGCAGTCACTCTACACTCCTGTGTTAATGGCAGCCTAGTGCAAATAATGTACCTTCCTAGCTATGCCTTTCAAAGAGGACTTCATTCACTTTCCAAACCCTAGTGAATTGCCATGGTGGTCTAAGTGAGTCAGATAAAGCAGTAACACAAACCAATATTGAATATATGGAGAGATACTCAGCCTTTGTATATGGGGACCCTAAATTGCCACAGTTGATAGCTGGAGCTGCTGAATTAGTGACATTGACAAGTGTGAGAATTAGATTGATACAGACAGAAATGAACTTGGAGAGAAAAGACACTAAAAAGTTACAATTCTCAAAATTACTGAATTTAGCACTGCTGAATTTCTCGAGGACACAATATTCCTCTGTGCTCTGCATCAACAAGGTTCTGACATTGTGTAATGTGCCAGCCTAGTAATATATATATATATATATATATATATAATCAATAGACTTCCATTTTAAAGTAATATAATTTTCTTGAGCCCCTGGAATTGCCACTTGCAAACAAAGAAGTTAAGGCACTTATGTATACACTTAAAAACTCTTCTTCAACTAGAGACCAAGTTACTTAATAGAGCAACTGATCATTTATTTAAGAATTATTTATTTTCATCTTTATCACATGCTTGTGCACACATACACGCTCACTTCTGTGCACAATCATGTATGTGAATACATGTGGATGTATGTGTGTGTGCATGTGTGTGTGTTACTCATTTAAAGATCAGAGGACAACTTCTGGTACATTTTCTGGTCTTCCATATCTGAGCAGGATCTTTCTGTTTTTTAAATGTTGGTGCCAGGCTGGTTTACCTGCAAGTATTTGGGGAATTTCCTGTTTCTGCATCCCATCTTCCCACAGGAGTCCTGAGATTATAGGTTGATGTGTGGCTGCATCTGACTTTACATGGATTCTGGTGATTTAATGACAACTGCTTTACATAATGGACCTTTTACCCAGGTCTATTATTTACTTTCAACTAAAATTACTGTGTTCAATGTTTATGTTTTGAATTTTTTTATTCTGATGAATTTATTTAGTTTTCATTTTATTATTTCAATTTGGTGGGCTCTAAAGTTGGCAAATAAGCATGAATAGAGGAAAATTGAGGGGATATAAATCCTAAAAATGTTTATTGGTTAACAGGCTACTATGTAAGATAAGTCACCAGAAGTATTGTTTTAGGAAATCAAAAACACAAAATAATGCATGTAAAAGCATTTCTTTTTGAATTTATAAATCATTGTTTATCCTATCACTTTATTAGTTCCTACTTATTTGTATACCTGTGAAGTATGAGTGTTTACTGAGTTTTCTGTCCACCCTGTCCTACAGCCATTCAATCCCAACGAAATACACAGAGGTCTACATTAATTATAAACTGTTGGCTTATTTGATCAGGCTTTTTATTAACTCTTTTAACTTATATGTCTTGCTTGCTCTGTGTCTTGCTTCCTTTGAGTCTGTGTGATGATTGTAAACTGAAACCAGAATTCTCGTTGCCCTGCCTATACTTTCTCCCCGGCTACTAGCCAATCAGCATTTCTTTAAAATACAAGTGACAGGGTACAGACCATTGTCCCACAGCACTTTCCTTTTTTTTTTTTAAAAACAAGAACTCTGAAAGGAATCTCCTTTTTTAGCTTTTCTACTAAGCATTATCTATAACAACTTGTAACCAACACTCTAAGCAAAGACAATCATTCATAATCCATTTTTTTGGAAATGTGGGCATAGTTTTATAGGCTACTTCCTGCTGATTGGGGGCACTGATAATGGGACCTAAAGAAAATTTAGAATTATGATCAAGTCATGACTGGAGTATTCTGTGAGGCTTGATTATCTCAGGCAGCAGTCTTGAATCTGTTCTGGAATCAGAACTCAGACATCTGGGCCATCTGCTCCTATCAGAGATTTCCCAGGGATTTTTCCTTGATCAAACCCAATCTTTGTTAATTTAGGATAAATCCACAGTTCCTCTTTTCCTGTGTGAACAAAAGAAAAACCTCTTCTAGAAAGTAACATATATTTTGACTTAAATTTTAAATCAAAGCATTTTCAATATATACATATACACACACACACACATATGTGTGTGTGTGTATATGTATATATTGAGTTAAACCAGCGGCCTGTCTTTTAGTAGCTTTACTCTTTCCTCAGTCATCAATTTAAGGAAAACACAATAACTTACAGTATTCAGACTTTCTGTGTATTTTTCATCTTTACATTGCTTTATTTTAACCTCTATATTTTTATTTTTATTTTTTGGATTTTTGAATAGGGTTTTTCTGTGTATCATTGGCTGTCCTGCAACTCACTCTGTAGACCAAGCTGTCTTTAACCTCACAGAGATCTGCCTGCCTCTTCCTCCCAAGTGCTGAGATTAATGGTGTTTGCCACCACATTCTTAATTCACAAAGATCTGTCTGCCTCTGCATTCCAATTGTTGGAATTAAGAGTGTCTGCCAACACACCCATCTACTCTCTTTCTTATTTTGTTTCAAGGTTTTTATCCTTTTTCTATTCAACATATATTTTTAAACACACTGTAAACTGCTTAGAGGCTTTTTTTTTTATCAGAAACTATCTTTACTTTATCTCTCATTTTATGACCACATGAGTCTTTAATTTGGTAGGTGATATAGCTAGGCTTATAGTCATTGCTTTTGTGGCTGGATCCAGACCATTTTTAAGCTTTTTTTTTTCTGAAAGACTAGCCTCCTGGCAGATGTATCAGCCAGAGCCATGCTTATTGCCACAACTCTATGGCATTTCAAGGTCCCTGAAATCCTCAAAAGCATGCAGTCATCTTTTCATTAACAACATTTAAGTGTTTCATGGCAAGACCTCTTAAAAGAGCCGCAAGGTTTTGTAGCTAAATCTGAATCAGAAAGCCTCTCTTAAATGAAAGCACTTGCCTCTACCAAGTAGAGCACACCTGAGAAAGTGCTGCTATCAAGAAGCCATGATTAACTATATTCTTTTCTATCTAGAATTACTTCCCAAGCTTTCTCAGACTTTATGTGTATGCAGTTGTCCACATGTTGGGCACCATTCTATTGAATGAGGTTTATATATCACCTGGTTCTATAGCAATTTAATCCCAAAGAAATACACAGAAGTCTACATTAATTATAAACTGGTTGGCCTATTAGATCCAGCTTCTTAATAACTGTTATAACTTATACTAGCCCACAATTCTTGTCTGTGTTAGTCAAGTGGCTTGGTAACTTTTTGAATATGGCAGTCACAACTTGTTTGCTCTGTGTCTGGCTTGTTTTGCGTGTGGTTGATGTCTATGGACTGAAAATTCCCTCTTCCCAGAATTCTTGTTGCCCCACCTTTACTTCCTTCCTGGCTACTGGCCAATCAGCATTTATTTAAGATACAAGTGACAAGGTACAGAACATTGTCCCACAGCATGTGAGCAAGACCTAGGACTTCTGGTAGATATGCATTAATAATTGCATGTATACAGGTGTTTCTATTAGCCTAACTCAGTCTCAGGTAATTGAAGGTAAGTTATTTGCATAATTATGCTGGACAGTTTTATGTATATTTGAAACATTGGTGGGGTAGGCTTGGCTCATTGGGAGTGATACCATTCCTGGGCTGTTGCTGCTCTGTTCTATAAGAAAGCAGGCTGAGCATGCTATGTGGAGAAATTCAGTTAGCAGAACTTCTTCCAGGCTTCTACATCAGTTTCTACCTTGTGTGAGTTCCTTCTCATACTGCTTTTGATGATGAGTTGCTAAGTGGAACTGTTAGCAAACCCTTTCCTCTGCAAGTTGCTTTTGGTCATGGTATTTCATCTCAGTGACAGTAACCCTAATGAAGACAGTGCACATACACCAATAAATATGGTATTTCATCTCAGTGACAGTAACCCTAACGAAGACAGTGCACATACACCAATAAATATGGTATTTCATCTCAGTGACAGTAACCCTAATTAAAACAGTGCAATATACCAATAAATATTCTATAAAAATGAAAGATATTCTATCAGTATATAGTAAAAATCTGAACAAAACTGTATTCTTCTGATATTTGCTTACAAATTTTTAAAAATTCTGCATTCCTGACCTCAGATAAACTCATTGTCTTTTTTCCATTTGTTTTTTAATTTAAACTCATTAGTAAATATACCTATCACAACATGTATAAGAGCCTAAAGAATTTTTTTTTTCCAGCCAAGTGGTTAAAAACACATAGGATTTAGGGAAGAAAATACCTAAACAAAAATTCATTTAGCAATTTTCATGAATGTGAAAAGATTATTCACAGGATCAGATTCCTCACATAAGTGCTTCTAAACCAGGAAAAGAATGTATATTCAAATGGACGTAAGTGCCTTCATGTAAGTGTCTGGAATGCTAGGGAGGACACCTATGCCTATGTGTGGAGACATTTCTATGACATTATTAGTTAAAAATCAAGCCAATCCTTTTCTTGGACTCCTTCCAGGATAATTATATCTGGAGATGTGAGGAAGGATCAGATGATTTTCTGAAAGACTTCCCTTGATTTATACCTCTACAATTAAGTATGTGTAGACAAGAATACACATGTATTCAATTTGACAAAGAGAACTAGATAAGTGAGGTCATAACAGATCTGTGTTCCCAGATGAAATCAATGAAAAAATACACAAGAAATTCCAAGATATTTTCAAGGTTACTTTACCCTTCTCATAGATATCCTAATTAACTAAATTTAATGAGTGGTTCAATAAAGTCTTGAAACTTTCTATATAGCTTTACTATATAAAACTTTATGCATAGAGTCCCTGTGTACAAAAAGAGGCCATCATATTAAATAGCATGATGTAAACTTGTATCTGTAGAAACAAGCCAGAAAATTATTCTAAGGTTTTAATTCTATTTATATGATTACCAACAAATAGAAGCCTGTACTTTTCCTTTCTATGCAGTTTTGACTCATGAATATATTGTTTTTAACATTGCCAATGTTGTTACATGACAAAACCAGAATACAATACATAAGAGAGAAAGCCAACATTGATCTTTAAAATTCATTTACTCAGTAGTAAATTTCCACAAGGCTTTACACACATCATTAGATTTGGTGAACCTCACTGACCTGTATCCTGTCCTATTCCACATCTCCCACCTCTACATAATACTTTAATCCCCACACTATCACATCTTCCTTCTTTCCACATACATTCAACTATCTCTTCAATTATTATTTTTAAATGTGTCATGAAACAGTAGACTTCCATTTGCCTTTTCATATATTTTTCCACAGCATTATCCCTCATTGCTAACCCCTGGCTCATCTCATCCTCCTGCAGCTCTCCATTTTTAAACCTTGATATCTCAAATAATTATCATTGTTTTCATTTTATATGTAGTCTTATATCACCTCTAATTTAATCTGTTGCTCTCCACCTAGAAAAACCCATTTGTAGCTGACTTGCATACTAGTTAAACACACAAAAGTTTTGGAGTTAGCAACCTTACATTTGAGAGAACACAAAGCATTTGCCTTCTCTTCCTAAGCTATTTTACTCTGTATAACATTTTCCACTTTGATCCATTCACCTACTAGTGTCATGATATCATTTTTCTGTAGAGCCTCACATATTTCATTTGATTTATATACCACATTTTCTTCTCTAGTTATTTGTTGATGGGACTTTCAGTTGAGTCACCTTCCTAGATTTTGTGTAAATAACAGAAATAAACATGAATATGAGCCTGTATACTTAGTACAATAGATATAAAGTCCTTTAGGTATATGACCAGGAGTTATATAGCTGGGTAATATGGAAGATCAAAATTCTAATGCTTTTCAAAACCTCCAGATTAATTTTCAAAATTGCTGTATTAGTTTACATACCCACTAATCATGTTCTACTTGCAATTTAACCATATCCACACCAGCATTTGTTATTTGTATTCCTGTTGATTGTCATTATGACTGGGATGAAGTGAGATTTCAAATCACCTTTAATTTGTATTTTCTTGACAGACAAGTATGTTTAAGACTTACCACATTTAGAGTGTTTTCTAACCGCATTCATTTCTTTTGATATTTTTGTTTTTGTTACCATAGCTTGTTGTTATTGTGCTTTTTGTTTAATTTCTTAAGTTCTTAATATATTCTAGATGCTAACTTTTATGAACATAAACACAAAATCCTCAGTAAGATACTTGGAAACCAAATGCATACCTACAACAAAATATTATGCATCATGACCAAGTTGGCTTGTCTCAGTGATGCAGTGATGTTCAATATGTGATTTTCAACAAATTTGGTAAGCCATATGAATGGACTTAAAGACAAAACTGCATAATCATCTCAATAGATGAAGAAAAGGCTTTTGATAAAATCCAACATGACTTCATAATTAATACCCTAGAGAATATAGGAATAGAGGGAACATAGGTCAACAGAATAAAGCTATTTATGAGAAACCCACAGATGGTATCATTCTTAATAGAGATACCATTGAAGCAATGCCTCTGAAATCATGAATGAGACAGGGATGTACCTTCCCTCCCTCCCTCCCTCATTTTCAATATTGTACCCAAAGCCTAGTTGGAGTAATAAAACAAGGGAAATAAATTAAAAGGATACAAATATAAAATATAAAAGAATATAAAACTATATTTGCAGATAGAATGATGTTATAAGATCCTAGCATCACTATCTGAAAGCTTCTACAAATTATAAACAATTTCAGCATCAGGGATGGATATAGAATTGGCTTGCACAAATAAATAGCTTTTCTACAAGCCTACAACAACCAAGAAGAGAAGATGATCATGGATGCATTCACATTCACAATAGCCTCAAAGAAAATATGGTTTCTAGAAATAAACTAACCAAGAATGTTAAGGACGTTCACAATGAAATCTTTACATCCCTGAAGAAAGAGATAAAGACACTAGAAAATGGAATGGCAGGCAATGCTCATGAAATGATAGAATTAGTATTGTGGATATTACTATTTTACTAAAAGATATTTATAGATTCAATGTAATCCCAATCAAAATCGCATCTCATTCTTCATAGAGATTCCTAAACAAGGGACTGAGCTACCAAGGTCAAGTGGAAGAGCAGAAGGAGGGAGAAGATGAGCAAGGAAGTCAGGACGGTAAGGGACTGGCCCACCAACAGAGACAGTGTGCTCGATCTATTGGGAGCTCATCGAATCCAGCTGGACCAAGACTGAATGAGCATATGACCTAACTGGACCCTATGAATGTGACTGCCAGTGGGGACTGACTGAGAAGCCAACGATAATGGCACTGCGACCTATCTCTTCTGCATGTATTGACTATTTGGGAACCTATTCTATATGAATGTACATCTTCTTAGACTGAGATGGAGCGGGGAGAGCCTAGGGCTTCCCATAGGACAGGGTATCCTGCCCCATCTTAAGGAAGCAGAAGAAGGGTGGTGGGGTAGTGGGGGAGCGGGAGGGCCGGGAACAAGGGGAGTAAATGTAAATTTTTCTTTTAACAATAAAAAATAAAAAAAATCGTAAAATTTATATGGAAACGTGAAAATTATCAGGTAGTCAAAACAATCTTAAGGAAAAAAATTAATCCTGGAATGATTACTATTTCAGACTTCAAGATATACCGATCTGCTTAGGTTGTTGGAAAAGAGCTTCAAAACAAAGAGTAGCATTGCTTATTATACAAATACACAAACTAGACAAAAATATAGAATAATTGCAAAGCATTGAGTACTCAGTTATAGTTTGTAGCAATTTGATTAAAGTGACAAGTTCAAATCAGATGTTTAACTTTTCATCAGTTCTCAGCTATTTGACAGACAGTCCAAATTAGTTGAATAATAACTAAAACAAGGAGTGAAATGTTATCATGTTTATAAGCAGGAAGACTATGTGGCAAGATTAAGTTAGCAGTTCTATGGTAGCTGAGGGCTGGTAATAAGCATTTAATATCAATTAGCAATTGAATTTCAATTCAATAAGCAATGTTTACAATTGTATGTAGTGACAGAAGATTGGACACTATCTTATGACAAAATTATATATGAAAATTGAAAAGTAGGATGAAAATATAAACATGTATATATCTAGTTTAAATAAAGGTTGACTAACAACTTGGTTTATTTTATACTTTAGGATTTAGAATGTTTTATCATTAGTATATGCAAGTATATTTAGCATATATATATATATCCTTCTGCAATCAGAAAAATATGCATATAATCAAATGTATTTGCAGATAAGTATACAAACCACTTACAATCTATATGAAGTAATATTTGGAATGCAAGCCTTATGTAATCTATAGAAAGTAATATATGGAATGCAATTATGGGATAGCCAGTAAAGATATTTTAAAATTAAATAAGAAAATGAGGTTTGCATTAAAAAATGATAAAATTTTGTCTCTATATTATAGGTATATGAATTTTTTTCGTCATTGTCATGGTGATAGTTTGGTAAACTCTACAGTATTGGTCAATCAGTTTTCTGTTGCTATTGTATGAACATACACACAAACATTCTGGAGGAGGCCACTAGTTAGTTCCTGGCTGCCCCCAAAAATCACATAGAAACTGTCTTAATTAAATCACTGCTTGGCCCATTAGCTCTAGCTTCT
>JAQHUG010000011.1:12655317-12667219 GCA_028555095.1 Dicrostonyx torquatus
AAGCCATATTATGAACACAGAATACCAAGTACAGACTTGTGTGCTCTCTGCATGGTTACTGTGAGTTCATATGAGCTTTGCTCATCTTGATTCAGAGGGCCTTGTTCTTTTGGTATCCTCTACCCCTTTTGACTCTTAAACTGTTTCTACCTCTTCTTCCTTTGGATTACTTGAGTGCTGAGGGAACAGATAAATGGAGGCATCTATTTAGGACTGAGTATTCAAGTTGTCTCGCTCTCTACATAATGGCTCCATGATGCTCTCTATATTTGTTCCCATCTGCCTCAGGAGAAAGCTTCTCTAGTGGTGGGCCAACAAGAATCTAAGCTATCAGGAGAGCAGAAAGCATTAGGAGTCATTTTGTCACTATATTTTTCTTTTTTTTAAGACCAGTTATTTTGTCTCTGGGCTATATCTACTCTCAGATTCTAGGTTATCTAAGCAGTATCAGTATGGGTTCCATCAACAAAGTAGTCCTTAATTCAAATTGGCTATTGGGTGATTACTTCCTTAAGATTTGTGACAGATTTGCCCTAGCATATGTTGAGGTAGTACAATAATACAGATAAAAGATGTATGGTTGGTTGGGATTTCATAGTTTTCTTCTGAGAACATGCCGAGTACTTTCCTGTAGCATAGACACTGGAATGTAAGGATGAAGGAACTTTGTAGATACCAGCTTGGTGTGGTTTTTGTTTTGGAGAAATAGGTTTTACAGAATAGGAAGAAGAACATCATAAACATCACATCCATATATGATAACATAAAGAGTATGCTGAGTATTAATACCAGATTTATTTACTACATTGAGGGCTGTTCATTTACATTATTCTCTCTCTGTCTCTCTCTGGCTCTCTGGCTCTCTCTCTCTCACACACACACACACACTTACACCATAAATATTGGTTACTAATATCATCAAGGATACAGGAAAGACAGTTAGTTACTATATTTCTTAATAAATGTTGAGCAGTATATTTTTTTCTCAGTCTAATTATAAGGTTTCTTCAATTTTTATAAAAGTGATTTGTATTCTCTAGCACAAACTGTGGCATTACTTTTAATATGTATGTCAACAAGTTTTCAATATTTCTTAGGAATAATTTACCCTCAAGACTCATGGGGACTCTTGCTCAAGTCTTTAAATTGGTTTGTTGATGTATTAGCCCACATGTGGAGGATTTATAGATGGATGAAACAAAGCATGACAAAGGTAAAAATCATTATAATTAAGTAAGAGCCAGAATAAGAAGGCTGAAGCACATGTCTCAGGGAAATTGCTCTCAGCTTAAACCTCTGGGACCAGTTATTGAAACTCCCAGAAAGAGCAAGTGGATTTTAAAGACAACTCATCCTCATTTTCATATTCTGAAAAATAGCTATATAGAATTAGTTCCTTCACTCTATGTTAGAAGAGAATACTGGAAAGATTTGCTTTGTAAGCAAGAAGTGAAGTGAAAATAATTTAATTTAATTACCTTGTGATGTATTTATGAGCACTTTTATTTAACACCAGCACTTAGAACCAATGGTTCTGTGAGGCCAAAGGGTCAAGCCATTTTCAATAGAACAATCATGTTTTCAGAATTGTAAATATTGAGTCTTGTTCCAATCTTAATTTCATAACAAAGTTTTATTACTTAGATTACTACCATGCTGTCAAATGTGTCCAGGTTATACCAAACCAAATTAATCACATATCTCTTTACTTCTACTTCATGAAAACTCTCTCTCTTCAAATCTGTGTGTTCACTTAATAGTAAACTAAGCCCTCGAAATAATCATAAATATATTTAATTTTATGAAGTTTAATTTTATGCATAAATATTATTCAATTCCATATTTGCTAGTGTTTCTGTCAACAAAATTAAATATTTCTTCAAATTTACAAATTGAATGTAAATACACTGGTTATGTGCAAGAGTCATGTATTAGAAAAAAAATTGCCTTCAGATAGGCACTAAATGAGCTCTATTTTCTCTAAGGAATGTCAGATACAAGTGCTAAGGTAGTTGCTTAGTTCTAAAGTTTTTGATCAGTTTGTTTTCATGTACTGATTACTATCATTTCTGCCACCCATCTTACTTACATCATGGAGACTTTTATATATTTGTATGTTCAAAGCATCTTGCTTTTTTCAGTAATTCAAATTGCAGAATGTACACCATCAGAATTATAGAAGAACATATAAGTGTAAAATGTTCTATGCTTTGATGTTGCCTGGTATAGGAGCTCCTTTTGTATTTCTGTTGCTTTCATTGGTTGAATAAAGAAACGGCCTTGGCCTTTTGATAGGGCAGCCCTTAGGTGGGCGGAGTAGACAAAACAGAATGCTGGGAAGAAGGAAAGTGTGGCAGAAGCCAAGTTTCTCCTGCAGGAGACAGACATTGTTTAGACTCATGCCAGTAAGCCACAGTCAAATGACGATACACATTAATGGAGATGGGTTAAACAAATATGTAAGAGTTAGCCAATAAGAGGTTAGAACTAAGGGGCCAGGCAGTAATATAATTAATACAATTTCCATGTGGTTATTTCAGGACTTAAACTAGTTGGGCAGCGAGATACAGCACACATGACCTACTACACGGTTTAAATTAACCTTGGAAATCATTATGAAACAAGTAAGATCTAACACTGTTGAAATGGAAAATATGAAGTCTAAATTGCACAATGAATTTTTTAGATTGTTAAATATTTTAGTCTTTTGCACTGAATATGCTTCATAATCATATAATCTCCAAGCTCTACATGGAAGCCATACAATAGTTAGACATTTTATTCATCTCAAAAATAATTGAAAATAGAAAATTAACTACATCATTAGAAATAATTTAATATCTTTATATGCAGTAGATAATGTCTAGTTTCCACAAGTGAGAATATTGTCAACTTAAGGTGTGTTAGAATGTTTGCATTAGTGCCATTATCATATGATTGCTATGAGATTCAACTATTTTGTGATGTAAACTGCTAATGAATACTCTTATATATTGCAACTACAATAAGTATCAGTGTGTATTTTCCTGGTTTCATTTGATCATTACAAAAATAGCTAGGATTTTTTTAAGGAATTGAAAAATGCTTGTTAATTTAAGCTTTACCTCAATCAAAGTCTATGTACTAATTTAAAAACACCCTTTAAAAATTTTTGTAGGGCATCCATATGGCCTCTGATGTCGGCACATCACAAAGGAATTCAACATGACCTCTGTGGCTGTATAGACTGTGGGCATAAACATGGCCCTTGGCAAGAGCACAGGCCACAGAATAAACACGTTTTTTGAGGAATGAACACCAATATTGTTACCAGTGGATATTGACTCTTGATGGCTTCTGGATGTGGCACATATGGGGAAGGACTTAGTTTTTTTGTTTTGTTTTGTTTTGTTTTGGTGTGGGGGCAAACCATGGGAATTTGATCAGGTTCCAGTAAGAATATGAGCAATGCAAGTGGGATTTGTGACTTTTTGTTGGTTTATTTGTTTGTTTTTGGTAAAGGAGAGTGGGTAATGGTCACAAGGATAAGCAGTGGTCCTATGGGAACTGTGATCAGGTTTCATTCTGTGAAATTTTCAAATAATCAATGAACATATTTTGCTGAAGAGGAATTTGTAGGAACTCATGAGATGGCTCAGGTGTTAAAGGTACTGTTTAAGAATCTTGACATCCTGACTTTGTCACTCATGGCTCACATGCTAGACAGAGATGTTTTAGAATATAAGTGTAATATGTGTTACATTCATTTAGGCTGCGGAATATTTATTTATGATGCAAAAATGTGCTTCATTCTTTTATGTTTCATTTGTTTAATTCTGTAAAGTTGTGTTACCTTGCCAGCCTAAAATATGTGGTTAGTCTAATAAAGAGCTGAATAGCCAATACCAAGGCAAAAGAGGGATAGGTAAAAATGTCGGGCAGAGGGAATAAATAGGGAGAGAAATCTAGGCTCCAAAGGAGAAAAGGGAGGAGCAAGAAAAGGAGAAGGGTTGGAGGATGCCAGGGGACAGTCACTTAGTCATACACCTAATCATAGAGGAAGGAGAAAAGAAAAACATACAGAAAAAGAAAGGTGAAAAGTCCAGATGCAAAACATAGATGAAGAGAAATGGATTAATTTAAGTTGAAAACTGACTAGAAATAAGTCAATTTAAGGCTGGACTTTCGTAAGTATGAAAAAGTCTGTGTGTAGTTATTTGGGAACTGGGTGGGGGACCCCCCAAAATAAAGAAAAATAAATAAAAAACAACTACAGGGAGAAAATTTATTCCCACAAGTTGTCCTATGATTTCCACTTGTCTGATATGGCATATGTCAAATAATATAAATAAATAATAAATACATAATTAAAATATAAGTATTTGTAAAAGTTGTAAGTATTTTTGTTTCCCTATGTATATAAAGACCATAAATATTTGTATGAGATGTCACAATTTATTAAACACCATCTAGACATGTCATTTCCAATGTTCACTTGTGTAACCAGATGGACAATTTATTTTATTTTATTTTTAATTATTATTTTGTCAAATCACCCTTTGTAATATCCAAGAAATTTGTTTTCTTAAGCTTCAGTTCACATAAAGTCATTTAGATATGTATATTATTTTTGGTAATTAAGTTTCTTACCAATATTAGACCGCATCCCTTCTCTAGTTATTTGTTCTGGAAATGAACAACAACAATTTAAGTAAAATAATTTGACTTTTTGATGAAAGATAATGCATAAGTAAAAAATAGTTGTAATTTTAAATTATGTTTGTTAAAATCAGGAATGTCAAATTGTCTCCTTTTCTTCCCTAAATCTCATTATTTTATATAATCTCTCTGACTTGTTCTTAGCTTTGGAATTTTTTTTATGGAAGTTCTGTTGATACTTTTCACATTTTTTAACTAGGTTGTTTGTTTTTAGAAGACTTAGTCCGTGTAAGGACCATCCTGCAGATTCATAACATTCTATTCAGTGTTCAATGGTCCAGTTCGAGGTGACATACAATTAGAGGAATTTTCATTAAATCTCAAAGTCGTCAAGTATTATTATATAAAGTATAAACTTGATTTGATTAAGAGTTGGTTTCAGTGAAATGTTTGCCTTGGACAGGCAGTTCTATATGGTTTCAGGAGTTCTTCCTGAAGTCGGGTTTCTTCATTTTTTTTAAAAATATTTATCTATTGTGTCAGAAATCCACAAGCATGACTCCAACTAAGACTCCTAGTAATAGTGAAGAGGATGTCTGAAAGGGCCTTCCCCTTTAATCAGATTAGTGACTATCCTAATCTTCTTCACAGAATCTACATTCAGTAAGTAATGGAAGCAAATGCAGTGACCTACAGCCAAGCACTGGGTTGAGCTCCTGGAGATCAGTTTAAGAGAGAAAGGAGAGATCATATGAACAAGGGGTATTAAGAGCATGATGGCCAAAACCACAAAGAAAGAGGCCCCAAGCTAGTGAGAGCTCAGGGACTATGGACTGACAGCTGGGGAACCTGCATCGGGCTGAACCTCTGAATGTGGGTAAGAGTTATGTGGTTGGATTTGTTGAGACATGTGACAGTGGCACCAGGACCTATCCCAGGTGTATGGACTAGCATTTTACAACAAATTCCCTATGGTAGGAAACCTTGCTCAGCCTTGATATGGGGAGGAGGAGCTTGGTCTTGCTTCAAGCTAGTATTCCAGACCTTGTTGAAGCTGCAAGAAAGGCCGTACCCACTCTGAGGACTGGATAGGGGATGGGAGAAGGAGACGGTAAACTGGGGTTGGTATGCAAAATGAAAATTAATTTATTAAAGAAAAAACATGTAAAAATATCTTCAGCATTAAGTATATCTGTAAAAGTTCCCTATCAACAATGTTTGGCAAAGTTATAAAAGTTGAACAGATATTATACAATTTATACTTTTTGGGTTGGACTCTCTGGATTGATTTGAGGAAGGAAAATGAATGAAGGTGTAGAAACTCCATGTCGTTCTAAGAAAAATCAGCAAAAAGTTCTAGATCATACTAGGACTTTTTCTATATATGCATATGACTTTTCGTATACAGGCATAGATAGGGTGAAATTTAGTATAAAATCAGTAAAATATATATAAGCAATATATAATCAAATAAAACAGTTTGTGGAATTATTTAAAAGCTATATTTCCTGTACATTTTAAGTTGTACACCCTATCTAAATTTCTATGCTACAGTTTCTTGTTCTGTAACGAGATAAGGTTAAAAAAACAATGTGTATATTTTAGGTCAATGCATAGAAGCTGTATTAGTACTGTGATGACAAATATAGTTGTCAAATTAATTTGTCAGCATGTGCAGAGGCATGAGCAAATATCACAAATACATAATTTATAATGGTAAATTAGATTGTTAACTAATCTTCCCTAGTAAGGTTTTCATTACACAAATCCCTTTGGGTTTATTGTTTATACCTCCAAATCTCTTTGAAAATGTTGAACAGCAGGAAATGTATGCATCTTTAGAGTGTGTGTTTATCAGTAATATTCTTTGCCTTTCTAGTATTTGTTACTCTGAGAATTAAAAACACATTTTAAAATTGATTTCAATCAAAATCATTGACAAAATATTTAAAAAGATTGATTGCATTAGTGGACTTCAGTAAAGATATAGAAACATTATGTGGTATAGGAGGGTTCTTCTGTATTTCTTTGCTTTCATTGGTTAATAAAAAAGCTGCCTTGGCCTTTTGATAGGGCAGGACTTAGATAGCAGAGAAAAGAGAACAGTATGCTGGGAAGAAGACTGGGTCAGGGAGAGAGCCGCCATGAAGCCGGTTGCCAGGGTCAAACATGCTGAATCTTCCCGGTAAGCCCACTATTTTGTGGTGACTTACAGACTATAAAGAATGTGTTGAAATAAGATGTGAGAGTTATACAAGAAGAGGTTAGTAATAATGGGCCAGGCAGTATTTAAATGAATCCAGTTTGTGTGTAATTTGTGTATTCCGGGTATAGCCATGTGGACATGTGGTTGGGAGCCGGGCACGACACAGCCCTTTGCTCCTGCTTATTACAATTATGAGAGACAGAAAGGCAGAGAAAACAAGGACAAAAAGATGGACTAAAATTCTGGAACACATTCTCTTTCTCCTCCTCTTCTTCTTCCTCCTTCTCCCCACTTTTGTTCATCTTCTTCCTGCTTCCTCCACCATTTGGGTTTTGAGACAATGGCTCTCCATGTATTCCAGAATGTCTTCCATACCTAAGATCTTACAGCCTGAGCCTCTTAAGTCCTTCTTTTTACTATGAACCCTGCTCTAGTTCTGAGATCTTAGAGGAGATGGAACTGAACTCTAATCCAACGCTCTGTCAACAGTACAGAAGCAATGACTGAACTCTCTTCATAACATGACTATGTATACTAAAAGATAATGTCAAGCCAGGAAACAATTATTTAGCATATTTAATATATTTTGTGAAAGGCAACTCACACATAATATTTTTATATTGTTCACTCCATTCAACATTCAGTAGAAATTTGTTGAACAGTAAGTTTTCCTTAGAACTCAGAAAACATGCCTTGAAGCAAATATTTTTCACAGAAACACCATATGAATACTTTAGCACTAGTCCAATATTTTTCTTTAGGAAAAGTTATATTCATGAATTTTTAATGACACATATTCCATAAAACTGAATATTGTGCATTTGGTAGCAATAAATCACAAAGAATTGTCTTTGACTGTTTCTTAGATTTCAAATGGAAACAAAGTATGACCAAAAAACCTCTGGCTCCTAATTAGAGCAAAAAACGTGAAAATGCTAAGAGTGTTCAAAAACTAAAATGCTTTGTGCAATTAGAAACTTTTGTTAATGATTTAGCCCTTTAAATAACATGAATATTTGTTGTAGTAATTTGATTTATCTTACATATGAATGACTTAAAATTTAGTATGTGGGTATTATTACTACTGTCCATTGAAAAGATGGACAACTGGATAAGGAAGGGGTGATGAAATTGTAAGTATGTATGCATTTGTTTGCTTCAGGAGCTGCAGTTTGTTATGACTGGTGTACTTTAGGTATAACATTATTGTTATTATTGTTTTTCAGAATTCTTCAAAGAAAAGTATGAATAAATATGACAAACTTGCAACTTGACAAAAGCCCAAATGATAAATATGCCAAAATAAAACAAAAGTTAGAGCATATACATATCAGTTTGTATTACTTTTCTGTGTATGAGTAATGATGGCCTCAATGTGCACCTCAAAATACGACTTTTGATGTGCCAGGTGTGTCCTTTGGATGAATGGTCTGATGACCTGAGCTGATAGGTGAGATGTGTTCAGGTGGTGGTAGTGGGGGAGGGAGGGTTCCAGAGTCTACTCCCTACATTGCTCAAGATCTGCTTCATGCCACGTGTACAATAGTACCATTTATACATGGTAAGTGTGTGTGTTACAGTTTGGTCTTTCCTCACAAACTTCTGGCCAAGTTCAAACTGTAACATATATTTGTTTATATAAATTTGTTGTATTGTTATGCAAAATTGGCATAAGATCCAGTATTAAAAATAACAATATAACTATAAGCTTGTGATTCATTTCTTTGAAACATTCACATTGATATTTTTCTCCAAAACTACCAACAACCTATATGGTGCCACACCTGATTGTAAGGCATTTTCTTTTCATGTTTGCCTGACCAAGTTTTACTTTTCCAAGTTTAAAGGACCATGTTGTAATTTTCAAGAATAAAATTTAAGCCAAAATATGAATTTCTCTGTTTAAATTTTATTTATATTAGTGTTTTGTTATAATATAGATACTATGTCATGATTACTTATAGATCACTATTATGTCTATAAACATGGCTCA
This sequence comes from Dicrostonyx torquatus, assembly GCA_028555095.1. Lineage (NCBI taxonomy): Eukaryota > Metazoa > Chordata > Mammalia > Rodentia > Cricetidae > Dicrostonyx > Dicrostonyx torquatus. Next base: position 12,664,155 of record JAQHUG010000011.1, read on the forward strand.
GTTTATGCTACAACTAATTCCAAGGAACTCAGGAAGACAAATGGGATCTTATTACTTAAGTATAGTTTGAAAGATCATTAAAGGAATTGATCCATTATTTTGTACTAAACATAATTTTCCCAAAATGTCACAATGTATCTCCTCATTTCTTTTCAAAATTAATTTTAATGACCACCACATACATATATAAAATGAAATTTTACTTAGCAATAAAAGAAAATAAATTATAAATTTTTTAGAAAAATAATTAAATAAGACATTATTATATTAAGAATGATAACAAAGGTTTACAAAGATAAATTTGCATATTTTCTCTCATAGGAAGATCCTAATTTTTATTTTTGTACATATATATTATAAATATATATATGCATACCCATATATGGATATGTACATACAAGCATGTACACATGTATACATACATAAAAACCACCAGTATCAGAACATGCATGTGTGTGTGTGGAACATGATACTCAAAAAAAGGCTACAGAGAGCAATGAAACAGATGTTTCAAGAGAGTGAAAGAGAATTTTGAAAATAAAAAAAAACAGTCCAAGATGCATGACAGCACAAATGAGAGATAGCACACCAGTGTTGGTGTTGGAAAAAGTTAGCCCAGTGGGGGTCACATGATCAACAAAAGCATAACTTCCATAGTTGTGGTGACCTGTGCTTTTAATCCAACACTTGGTAGCAGAGGTTAGTCAAAAGCTGTGAGTTCAAGGCCAGCTTGGACTGTGTGACTCCCCAGGCTTTCTGGGCCAACAAAGTGATAAAGATCATATCTTATCTCTAACAACAAGCAAGAATTATACAAACAAACATAGCAAAATCATTTGTGAAAACACATGATTTCTTTGTATGCTAATTTAAAAAGCTCTAAAAGCTATGTCCACCCCTACCACCAGTATCACCATTGTTTTGGTAGTGATATCATCACAATTTTATGCCGGGAAACGAAAATTATTTTTATGAGATGCTAGGGACTTTCACACTAGGTTTCTAAGTACAGATAACACTGGTGAGACTTCATTCTATTTTCGTTGGAATAGCATGTTTACTTTCTCATCACTGATGATCAGATTAAAGTAAACTATCTTAATCATTATAACAGCAGGATGATCTAATTTACTTCCCACATTATATTTAGAAGTGGTTAGAAGACTTCGTAAAGGAGAGTTATAGGGGAGGATTATTCTTATTTCGTTGTCACTCTGTCTTTCTCAGGCTCTCAGTTTCTGTGTGCATGTGTGTGTGTGATGTTCACACACCTGTATTTGTAGGCCCTGTAAAGCTGGAAAGAAAGCTGGTTTACACTGAATTTTGTCTAAACTTTTAGGAAATTGAGTACAAATGCCTCTTGGCCTTTTTTCCCACTGTCCCCGCACATATAGTCCTTCTCTAAGTTGACTTATAAGACATATTGGGAAATATGAAGAAATTTCCTTTGGACTCCAAGCAGTGATTTTTATGTATGAGCTCTCATGAAAGAATTTGTGTGTTTGTGCCCTAGGCTCAAAACTCCTCTAAACAGCCAGCTAAAATTCTTGTTAGCCAGCAAACTAAAATGTGATTTTCGTTTACATTGATGGGAGTAGACATTCCTTGCAGATTCTCAAAGACTCTGTAAGAGTGGGAGAGTATTATCTCAACAGAGGGCAAAAGAGCTTAGAGAGAAATTACTAATTTATCATCACAGACATCCTTGACCTTGTGAAGCTGATACTTCAGACAAAATCAGGAAATTCAGGCCCTTTGCACCAAAGAATGGGTGGAAGTAAGCAAACATCAAAATGCACAGATTAGTAAAGCTTTGGAGTTCCTAAAGGAAACACAGGACTTTGCCTCAAAATTAGAACACCTACATGAAGCTTAGCCTCATGCCTTTATACTGTCCGTGGATGTTAAATCTTCAAGTGATTTAAAGAAAAAAAGTTGAACCACCAAATGTTCCCTTACTTCAGAGGTACCTTGCTGATCTACAAGCAAGGCCTTTCTGTAAAATATATTACACTCATTTTATAATGAATTAGATAAACATGGTAGTAAGATAGTCACCAAAACAAGTAGATTATTCTTGAAAATATTTGTCTTAAAACATCTCATTGAAATATTAATCACTTCTGTAAGTGGAAACTTGTTTTATAACAGATCCTGATGAATCTCCAGATAGCTCTCTATGGAAGAAATCTATGAAGCAAGAATTTTACTACTACAATCCTAACCTTGATGTGTGTTGTGGAGTCAGTGCTGACAATGATGGCATATAGGGCTGTACAATTAAAAATGGCATAAAATATTTTCTCAATATCAGTTTAAATGAATAGAGCTAAGGATAAATATGCTTCCAGAGATTACAGATCTCAACCCAACAAAACAATAAATGAAGAAATAAACAAATGAGCAAACCGTTACTCTGAAATGAAGACAAAGCTGGAATGCCAGGAGTCTCTGACCAGACAGGTGAATTTTTATTGAGCAGCATCAACTAGGAGACATTCTGCAGATTTCTACAGTGAAATTCGTTGTAGAGCTACTAAGATGGCTCAGAACTTCTTTCTGTACAAAACACCAAGATCTGTGTTCTGATCCCCAGGACCCATGTAGGAAACCTGTAATGGTGGCGTGTCAGAAATCCCAGCACTGGGGAAACAGAGACAGATTGATCCTAGAAGCAATTTGCCATTTAGACTTACCAATTGGGAATTCTCGATTCACTCAGAGATTTTGTCACAAATAAATACACACACAAATACACTAAATATGTAAATACATAAATAAATTAGCAGAAGAGGATTGAGGAAGACATCTGAGGTTACTAATAACCTACCACATGTGTAGGAGGTCCTTCTGTTTGTGTGTTGCTTTCATTGGTTGAATAAAGAGACTGCCTTGGCCTTTTGATAGGGCAGCCCTTAGGTGGGTGGAGTAGACAGGACAGAATACTGGGAAGAAGGGAAGTGTGGCACAAGCCATGGTTTTCCTGCCTGAGACAGACGCTGGTTAGACTCATGCTGATAAGCTCCCACCTCTTACAACAGCTGGTGCTCCAACGTGGCTGGTTA
>JAQHUG010000011.1:12683631-12699796 GCA_028555095.1 Dicrostonyx torquatus
GAGGTCCCATTTATTTATTGTTGTTCTTACTGTCTGTGCCACTGGGGTTTTACATAGGAAGTGATCTCCTGTGCCCTGCGCAGAATCTGAATCTTACAATGCTAGAGTGACTGTGTCATTCTTCAACCCCCAAACCTACAACAGCATGCTGGCTCACTCAGAATGGAAGACCAAGTCTTCATGATCTTACATGAGCTTTTCCTTCATTTACTGCAGGCCCTTACCTGCTTGCTGTCCCTCTCCTTTTCCCACTCCTTTGCTGCAGCCTCTGGCTGACATGAGAAGCCTCTGCTTCTCTCATTTATCAGATTGGTCATATGTTCCTTCCTCTGTATTTAACACAGTTTCCCAACCTTGAATCCTTTTCCTCTGGCCTCAGTTCAAATTTTGCATATTTAAATCTTTATTCATGTGTATTATCTCAGTTCTGTCTATTTTATCCCTTATCAATAAATAAGTCTCTCATTTGCTTTCATTTTTGCCTATCTAAATATATATTTTAGAGATGTAGTAAACATATATTCACTTTTTAACCAAAGTTTGGAAATCCAAATCTTCAATTGCATATTCAGAATCCTTCTATATTAAAAACTATAGAAATATTCTTTATTCAATATTAGTATTAAAATGAGAGACTACCATGACTATAAATGATTTTCACATATACAAAAAATTAGAAATTCTTGTAACCTGTACTAACAGAAAGATATACCTACTAAAGAGACTCTAGTGTGTGATCAAGGAGAGTGAGGGTTGGAAATTCCTTGAAAGGACAGCAAAGATAACGGAAAACTATTGCATGAAATAGGAGTACAATACAGTATGATGTCATAAGTTACCTTCTTTTCTTCATCTTAATGTTGGGGGATTCTGCTCATTTATTATTCCTAGCTGCCCAGAACCGAAATAATCACACAGAAATTATATTAATTAAATCACTGATTTGCCTATTAGCTTATGTATATTTATAGCTAGGTTTTATATCTTAAATTAATCCATTTTGATTATTTTATATGTTATCATGAGGCTCAAGGCCCACCAGCAAAGTTCTGGCTGGCAGCCTGCATTTTTCTCCTTTGGTAGCGCCATGGCTTCTCTTTGACTCTGCTTTCTTTCTCCCAGCATTCAGTGTAGGTTTCCCTGCCTAACTCTATTCTGCTTTGTGCAGGCCCAAAAAGGTTCTTTATTAACCAATGGTAATAAAACATATTAACATACTCACAGCATATGGATGGGAATCTCCCATCAATCTTAACATCTGAAGTTGAAGGAAAGATTAGGACTGGGGACAGGAGAAATGCTAGAGAAAAGAGAGGCGCAGGAGATTAAACAAAAGTAGAAACAAATAACACACCAGTGGCACACATTGAAATTTGGACAAGGAAATATTTATATTTAGCTCTCTTCTTCATTGTTTGATTTCTATGTAGATGGTCCAAATATTAGACAATCAAAAGGAAACAGTTTTATAATGATATTTCTTTTGTATTTTAATAAATAAAGCTTGCCTGAAGATCAGAGAGTAAAGTAGTTACACTGGTCAGCCATACAGATCAGAAAGTGGTACCACAGACCTTTAATCTCAGAAGCCACACTAGTTAGCCAGAAATGCCAAGAGGTAGTGGCTGCATGCCTTTAACCCAGCAGTAGAGAGCAATATGAGGCAGAAGGAGACAGGTCTCAGCTCAGTCTCATTCTGAGTATTTGTGGAGGCAGAATCGCCATTTCCATCTCAGGTTGCTGCCTTGCCTTTCTGATCTTCTGGTTGAACGCCAGTATCTGTCTCTGGGTTTTCATTATTCATGCCACATTTTGTCTGAAAGTTTGTTGCTGTATACATCAATGAAAAATTTCATAGAGAGTAATCATTCCTCAAGAAAATAAGGCAAAAATAAGATAGGTATAATTCATTTCTACATAAGGCCCTCTATTTTCTTGTAGGAATATATGCACACTATATATAGACAGATTATTTTCTGTTTTTTGACAGACACAGATGCTAAAATATTTTGAGGGATGCAAAACCATGTATATCTTTTGATCTCTTTTTCTTGACAAAGTATTTAACTATGTAGTCATTGAAAAGTCACCAATCATGCAGTCTACTGTCTCTTCAATTTGAGTTTAACCACCTATTGCATGTACATTACCCCCCAAAATATATTCAGTTGCATACACTGTGGAAAATTTATAAGATCTGATGTGAATTATATTAAGCTAACTCTTCACAAATTAAACTCTTCATGTACTTAATACTAAACTCAACATTTGTAATTCTTTGTATATAGATGTTTCATGCTATGTATTTGTATATGGGTTGACTGCTATACTTTGACATCTTGGAGAAAATACAAATTAGTGAAATAATTGTGATTTTTAAAGAATCGATGAAAGACACATTGTTTTTAATTTGAATAAAAAGAAATAAAAATTTGAGTAATTCAGGAATTCTATATAATCTGGACCAAATTAATATGTATTTCAAGCTGTTTATTTCTATGACTAGATTGAGTCTTTAAAAAACAACAGCTCATCATTTTTGAACCTTCCCAGATCTATCCTAAATTAATAGAAATTTCCATCCAGGCTGAAATTGTAATTCTGGTCCACAATATATTCAGAACCTGTAGGTTAAATAATTCATCTATTTAACAAAAAAGTCAATAGATGCTGATTACATACATGGATGCACAATCTTTACTGAACTTAATGTGTGATCAGGAGGCAACAATATAAAAATTTATGTGAACGAGGAATTCAAGTTAGGAGAAACAAGTCCAAAGACTATAGAGAATTAAAGAGATGTGGTTCATCATGAACCTTGAGGTCCAAAGACATTTTGTAACAGGCAATTACAAGTCAAATGTTATTAAATTGAGGAAAAATAAATGGAAAACTACACAGAAGGAGCTTCAGTTAAAATATAATGCTGTAACTTCTTGTGAAAGACTAGAGGCAGAATGCTTTGTTCAACAAAGTGAAAGCTATCTGCTGGGAGCAGAAGTTAGACTAGGAGTCTACTAAGGGATCAGACAGTGATTCACAACATTGTTTATGTATTTTATAGCATTCCCCCTTTCTCATTATTCATTTTTAATTTTCCAGTGCTTTTATTACTCTGATTCTTCTTTAATTTTCTCAGTGAGCATTTTGTTATGAATCTATACTTTTTTAAGCTGGGGAATATTACAACTTCATGCCATACTTTGGCAGTTGACTTGCTGACAAGCCTATAAGCCCGAGCCTCCAAACACCTGGACTGTCAATTTGGCAAGAGCTCTCAATGTAAGTTTGGGTCAATGAAGAGAATGTTGTGCTCTTTCTTTGAGACGGAAGTGAGAAGATCTGGTGTGTCCCCATTATAACCACAATTCGTTCACATTAGTAGAACCAAGTTGGAGATCAGTCTCAGCTCTGTTGCTTGAAAGCTGTGCAAACACTATCAAGTTGCTTGATTGATTTAAATTTCAGTAGTTTCCCATAGGACTTGATAAACCTCCTGTGGTTATCAGGAGTATGATGGCTACATATGAAAATATTTTAGAAAAGAATCTGACAAGTACAAAGAGTGTAAGACATGGGCCTACCCTTGATAACTTTATTCCTTTCCTTTTTCCTATGGAAAAATGATACCGTCCATTTTAAATGGTTATTGTTAAAGGTATACCATTTTAAAGCAGCAAAGGCATGGAATAAGATACCTGGCTCTGGTAAATGCTAAATCAATGTGGACTAAGTGTCTTATTATGATCAGAGTATTTATGGATGTGGTCTCTAGAAATCGACATATCTGAGAAAAGGTGGTTTCCCAGAGGAAATATATAGGAGACTTGCCAAAACGCAAAGGCAAAATAATTCTGTAAGCATTTAGCAGATATCCCTTTCATACACTCTAAGTGTTGCCACCTAAAGTATTATTTTTCCCCCTTTCACGTGTCTTTGAATATTCAAAAGATGTTTATGATCCCTAGTGTACAATTTGTGATATTCAAAACCACAACCCCATTTGGAATCATTAACTTTTAGTTCGCAGTCAGTTTTCAATGAATAACTAGAAAAGATGGTGGTGCAGTCAGTGCTGAGATATCTCTCTGGTCTCCCACTGAACCCATTCTAATTAAGAAGTCATTGACTCAGTAATGCTTGGCTGCATGATGTGAATCTCTTGTTTATTATTGACCATTTACAGAGGATTTAAGCTCTTGGTGCTGCTTTAACTGGATTTAAATTTGGGTTTATAAAGCCTCCCTATCAACTTTGCAAGCCTTGTTTAAATGACATGTTGGGGAGCTGTGTGTTTAATCTTCATTGAAACTCTTTTGAAAATTAATTTTAGTAGAAGCTTCTTAGTATCGGATCCTTGTTTTAGGAATTCTTTCTTCAAGAATGACAGGAGGCTTTACACTACTATTCTACTACCAATCAAATGTATCAATGTGGTGGAGGCCAGAAGCTCCAACAGAGGAACTCTAGCGATATGCATGTTACATTCAACTTCAACCTGGAGAAATCACAGGAATCCTAGTAGCAACCACAAGTTAGATAGTCTGAACCTTTAAAATAAGAAGGTGGATATATGTAAATGGCAAATCCTGATCAGCATTTAGACAAGTTCAGGTAGCGTTATTTAATCAGAGGGAGAATAAATTTCAGTTTGCCAGCTTTTATAGTTCAGTTCAGCTAACATCTGGCTCTAAATTTCTTTCCAACTTAATCTCCCTTTACTCACTTGATATTGGTTCAAAGTTGACATTTTACAAAATCTTCCATTTTAAAAACACTTTCATAATTTAGAATACCAAGTGGTATTGTCAATTTCTGCACACTAGAGGGCACTAAGACATGCTAACATGCATGAACTGAAAATAATACCTTCATTGACATCTGAAAGAATAATTCTCATAATTTTGAAATCCTTTAAAAGATACAGAGGAATAAAAATATAGTTAATATATCAATGTGGATATCTGTGTTAAAATTTAGCATTAAACTATCATTTTGTAAAATGATAATGTAATTTCTTACTGGCTTTTAGAATAAGATGAAGTGGAAAATGATAGTCCCATCAATATCCCCTGTAAGGGAGTTTTTCTTGAATATGAAAGCCTCAGGATATTATGCAACTTGTCAAATCTTTTCAGTGACAACCTTTTTTTTCGTCCTGAACTTGTAGCTGTCATGAAATCTAAAAGGGTCTCCTAGTAATCTGCACTAACTTTTTAACCATATTGACATAATCTCATCAATAATATATAATGTCATTGAAAACTCTATAGTCTAATGTCACTAGGCCTGAAATATAAGCAGCTATTTCTGGTTATATTAACCATTAACACTCACAATGAGAATATTTATGTTTTCATTTTATAGCTTTATAAATGTGGTTAAAAGCACAATGATTTTTCAAATGTACAATAACAATTGTTAATTAATATTTTCTCAGATATTTCAGTAGTTATTGTCTACATTATTTGTTGACTTTGTTCCTCTAAGCACTTTTATATTTATTTTTAAGCAGCTACTTTTCTCTAATCTTTACCTTTTAGTCATGTTTATTGTCTACTAATAATTTATGACAGAAAGAGTGTTGTGAAGTGTAGATGGAAATTTATTTCTATTATGTCTTGATCTAGGGGCCATTACCTCTAATTTCCATCTTCTTGGAGATATACATGGGAGTGTGTCAAAGGAACAGAATAGATAGTTAGACAGAAAAGCAAGCAAGCAAGCAGAAAAAAGATAAAATTACAGAACAATACTCCAGTGAAAGGACTAATTATAGACCTGATCATTCTGATACTTCATTCTGATTTGTCTTGGTTTTGAAAATTGATGTAAAAGTAATATGTCCTAGTTGGATGACAATGCTCTAACAGTTGTTATTAAACTCCTGTCATATTCTCAGGAATACCCAGAGCTGAAGAGGTATTTTTTACGCACTAGCTTAGAACAATGAGCCTAGAAATCACAAAAAGAAGCTTTCTCACACATTGACTTCAATACAGTAATTCATTCTTGTTTCATTACCTCTACGTCTAAGAATGACATCTACTCTTGAACATTTGTTACATCGGTAATAGGCGACAACATTCAAAACATAATGATTATTTATGAAGAGTGACAAAGTAGTCTACAGTCTGAGAAATGGCAGTCAATGCAATAGAAGAATCAGGTAAAACAGAGCAACACATTTGACACAAAGGGGAAGAAGTTGCAACTCTTTTTAAGTTTCAAAATGTCTGCAAGATAAAGGCAGGTCTGGTTGGATTACATATGTAATCAAGTGTTTTTCTTCTTTCTTCTGGTGCTGTCTGTTAGGCTAGTAACTGTAAACAGGAGAAAAGTTAGAATAGCGCTTTAGAGTCGGTACTCTGGAGTAAGTCTGTCGGGCTGGAATGTTGGCTCTGCTCTTTACTGGTGCTTCCAGCATCACTACACTGATTAATCTCCCTATGGATGAATTTTCCTACCTGTAATGTTATAAAAAATGTTAATGCGTTGTTCTGGGAATGGAATGAGAATACCTACCCAAGGAATTTAGAACAGTACTTGAGCGGTAGTGTCTAAGTGTTTATTAAATATTAAGGGAGTGGGTCCTTCTCCTTTATTGAAATGTTGGTGGTTTTTTGATATAGAAGAAATAGCAATTGATATTTTTTAATTTTGTATTCTCCTCGAAGTAAAATTCCTTTTTGATGTATAGGGAGTAGGTAATTAAAATAAGCACAGTAAAATAAGATGTTAAACACGTCTTAATTCTGCTTACTTACCTATTTAATTGTAAATGAATTTCAAAACTGCTTCAAAGCCTTGGATTCTCAAAAATTTCTTTAAAAAGTGCAGAAGATGATTATGGTGTCACATGTCTATGAATTCAGTACTCTGAAGGTTGAAATGAAAGGATCAGGAATTGCAGATCAGCATAAGCTTCATAATAATACCATGTGTCAATAAAATTGATTATTTAATCATTAATAATATTTCTTTTAATATTTAATTTACATTCTGAATTTGAAGAATTATAGCATTATAGAGTATACAAAAACACACTTCAGTTCAAAATATCAAAATATAATAATTCTCAAATCTTCCAGTTATCCCATATTATCAAAGACATATAACACTAAAGAATGTTGTCTTGCATTATAATTATATATACAAGGATAAGAGAGGTGCATGCATTTATATATAGCGAAGTAAACGTACTAAATAATATGCTACAATCTAGACATTTGTAACTCAAACTATAAATGGCAGAGGTTACATTTTATATTGGTTTTCCATTTATATATACATATTTGTATGCTTTATGCAATTTTGTATTTATTTTACTTCTATGTCTAGATTTAGATCAAAAAGTATATTTCTCATATGTGTTAACATAACACTAGCATAGGCATCATGGAGAATATAGATGAAGACTACAGGATGTTATGGGAATCTTAGGGATAAATACATATATACAAATATTTTTTAATTTTTATTTTTTTATTTAATTTTATATTCCAATCATAGTTTTCCCTCCCAACAAAGCCTGGCACATTAAGTTGGGTCAAGAAGATGCCCCTCCCCCGGCATTAAGGTTGAGCATGTCATCCCATCACAGGGAATGAGCGCCAACAAGCTAGCTCATTCACCAGGGATAGGTCCTGGTCTTATTGCCAGGAGTCCCTTGGATAACCCAAGCTTCACCACTGTCTCCCACATTGGATGGCCCAGTTCGATTGTTTGGAGACCACACAGATGTTGGTCTGGAGTTCATGAGTTTCCACAGACGTGGTTCCGTTGTCTCTTCATCATTATCTTTGGCCTCGCTTGCCCATATATTCCCTTCTCTCTCTCTCTTCGATTGGATTCTCAGAGCTCAGTCTCTTGCTTTGTTATGGATCTGTGCATCTGGTTCTGTCAGTAACTGGATGAAGACTCTATGATGGTAGTTGGGGTATTCACCAATCTGCTTATAGGGAAGCCCAGTAAGGGCACCCTCTCCACTGGTGCTGGGAGTCTTACCTGAGGTCATCCTTGTGGATTCTTGGGAATTTCCCTAACACTGGGTTTCTCCCTAACCCCATAGTGGCTTCTCTTGGGTAAACTGGGAGCAGGAAGGGGCAGGGTAAAGTAGAAGGAATGGGAGATGAGAACATGAGGGAACATCATGGTCGACACAGAAGAGAGTCAGAGTGGGAGAGTAATGAAAGAGAGATCTTGATACAAATCATTTGAACTATAGCATTATTAATTAATTAAAAAACTATAAAAGCAAAATACTGCCTAAGGTGCAAAAATATAAAATATTAGAACTATTATCATTGACCATAATGTTGAAATGGTCATTAGAATTGGTAAGAAAAATTCCTGCCAAGTTAATTAATGAGGTATAAAGAAATGAAGAATGTCAGGTTAACTTCTGATACATCCGCAGCAGTGAAAATTGATCAAATGTGTACGAGAGATTTAATCTCTATCCCTATTGTCCTTGAACTGCTTTTCCGTGTCCTATTATATAGAGATTTTTCAGTTTCACAAATAACCCTTTTAGCTCTTAATTCTGTGTGATTTTCTTTGCCTGAAACAATTTCCCCCTCAAGCTTCAATATACTTCCTTCTTATGATGCTAGGTTAAGCTGTTTATATCTCACAAGTTTTAGGATGTCTCTGATGTAAAATTCCACTTTCTCTGGGCTCATTCTCCACCTAGCCCCAGGCTAGCCCAGTACTCTAAAGTCTCCTTTCAGGAAGATGTCTTCAATTCTGGTGCAATGTTTTTGTAAACTGTATTCTTCTCTAGACCAAAACAAATTCCTAGTACATAAACTGGTTGAATTATCCATTAGAGTAGCGTGTGTGGGTATATATTTCAGGTGTCTGTATGTATGTGAGTGTATGTGTGAATGTGATTATGAGTGTGTGTATATGTGTGTTTATGGATGTGTGTGTGTATAGAGAATACACAGATCAAACAACATATTTCAAAGGTCAGAGTTTGCATGGTAAATCCAAAAATGTATCTCAGTTCTTCAACCTTGGAATGATCTCACCACCCTGGCAATTTTTTTCTTTCCTGAATAAATACATTAAATTTATTTCTGCGGCGGCTATTGATCTTTGCAGAGTTATGTCTTACAAGGATGACCCTTTTTGAGTGAAATATGTGAGAAGGCCTTGAGATGATAGAAAGTACAAACAACAGGGTGTTTGTGTTATTATATTCAAATTGAAACTCTTTATAATTTAAACACGTATTTAGAGAACTTGCAATTATTAGTAACAGCCTGGCCTTTTTAATTGTGACACCCATGAAGAGGTTATATTTGTCTTCATTTATAACCAGATTTTTGGTTTTACTCTTATTTTTCTGGCTGCTAATCACTGTTCTTGTCCTTTTAAATGATGTGTTAAGCAGCTTATACTGAGTGGCATCTGTGAGGAGGAATTCACACAATGATTTGTTTGAGAACACACACAGAGAAAAAAACCAACAAGAATCAACTCTAAGGACTTCGCTAAAAATATCAGATAGGGTGCTTTTCCTTTCTGATGTTGTTGTTGGATTCACCAAGTTGGGAAATTATAAACATAAATGTTCATCCCTGCCAAAGCCCATCATTCCTACTCTGAGAGTAGAATTGATCTAATGATATTTCCCTAAGGGCATAAAGCAGAGTCATGGAAGAGATGCTGGACCATCTATTACTTTGTTTAATGTCTGGACTAATAGTATATCAAACATAAATCCTACTTTGGTATACTCATTATATGTTAGCTTTAAAAAATATTTCTACTTAAAATAATATGAAGTTGTTCTCAATTTTTCACAAGTAAATATTTGTACAAGTTAAATAGAAGTAGGTATCAAGTCTACTTAGTTTCTAAAATAAAAATATGCCTATAAAAACTAAATATATTTAGGACCTATGCATCATTAAGCCTTGTAATTATTTCTAATTTGATACAATATAATTTATTAACCTTATTTTAAACACGTATTTTAAAATTAAAATTCTAACTTTTTGCGTTCTGTACATGAATTTCTTAGGTATCGGATAGCTGAATCTAGAATTATTTTTACACTAAATAATACTCTGTCTCAACACTGATTCTGTAGAGTCCACTCACATAATAATTTACCAAAATATTCATTGTAACAACTGAATTAAAGTATATGCTTTGGTTGATGCTTTCAATTTTGGTAATATATGTAAATGGATCAGTTTAGTAAACAACCACATTGAAAGGAACTAATTACTTTTTGTTTTCCTTTTAGGATCTTATGGCTCTAACAGAGTGTCTTTATTATTTTCCAGCTAAGTGGATTATTGAAAAGCCTGTGCTAATTGCTCTTAAGTCGTGAAGGGGCAATGTTATTCAACTACATAATAGCACCACACGGGCATGAAAGAAAAGCATGCATGTATGCATCTTTTAGCCCCATTTTAGTAAACAAAACATAAATTTCTCTTAAATAAGTTCATTCTTCCCAACTTTAAATATCATTTAAGCTTTTTCATCAGCAAAATAAATGGTAATTTTTAAAATACTATGAAATGGTAGTGAATCTTTATTATTTTCATGGATTGAAGAAAATCCTTCACTAATTTCTCTCACATTCTCAGGGAGCAATCTTATCCATGCCTTATTTGGATCACATGTATATTCTCACATATGAAAATTAAGATCACTACTAATTACATAAAATTATTTTCCTGATGTTCTCACTAAGGTATTTTCAAGTGATAATTAACAATAAATACAAAGAAATATTATTTAGCATATTTGATTACTTGTTTTATTATATTTAACACACAAATTTTAAGTCATTAGAAAATGATAAAGTCTAATAACATAGCATCCTCCTGACCAACTTACTAAAGACCCAGAGAGTCTACAATAACTGAATTAAGTATCAGTTTATCTCTTGATCCTAGCTCTGCTCCCTAATCCAATGAATTTTCAAATAGTTTTACAGAAGAAAATAGTAAAATTATGTTCCCTCTTGGCTACATAGACAAACTGTTGTGAGCTGAAGAGATTAATATATTTAACTCTTCTTTTTTGTCATATACATTCTTAAATAATAAATAATAATATCCATGTGTCTCTATACATTAAGTTCAAATCTAGATGTTATATATTGTAGATATTTTGTATAACAGAACAACGTTATTCTTTTTATTTCATGGAATCTCATGGAACAATAAAATTTGGAGGATTATGTGTATTATTTCTTTTCTAGATTTTTGTTCCTTAGGTATGTTATTTGACTAATTTAATGGATGGGATGTTAGTTTCTGGTTTGATACAAGTAATGTGTACTTCAATGTTCACAACTTCCTGAGCACGTGGGGCAATCAAAGACCAACTTATATTTGTCTCCAATAACATATTTTTCTTGCAAACTCACTCAGAGAATCCACTTTGATTTCACTGAGCAGATAAAATGGTCAAAGTTGAGGAAAAAAGATCTGTGAATTGTATACGATTGAAAAATCAGATGAATGCTTTTAGCTGCAGTACTCATTTTGGGATTATTTACTTCATCTTCAAAAAAACTTTTGAAGGCTTTTATAGTCTTGAAAACTGTCTTTATCAATTTTTCAGCTAAAAAACGTGTGGTAGTTGTTCTTCTGTTATTGAAGAGCAATATTAGCAAATTTTGTAATAGCATTGGTCAAAAAATTGTTTACTTCAAGCTATGTCCTGTTCTCATACCCTGTACTTGGCCCTATTCCAGGCTCTGGTGATCAAGTGGTAGATAGAATGAGTATCCTCCAATGTAGAAGATGGATTCCAATACATTTGCTTGAATTGGCACAGATACTTGACCATTTTTCAAAATCAGCATTGAGTCATATTATCTCCCATACACCATATGTGGTTTCTTTTAATTTTTCTTCTGAAATCTTTCATGTCAAGTCTAAATTAACTTTTATCTTTAATGACTGCCCCAGGTAAGGTTAAATCAAATATCAATGCAACTGAGAATACGCTGTGACTTTCAGTATATTTAGGAAATATAATTAGGGCAGAAATTTCTCTGTCTCTAAATTGTACTATCATTCACATATCATTCTGAAAAAGGAAAGAGACAATGAGTAGAAAATTACAGTAATCAACTGAAATAATAATATCATAGGTGAGTTTCATGTTCTACCAGAGGAATTATTAGACAGTTAAAACATACATAATTACATTCCATAAATTTAATAATAAAGAAATAATTATTACTACATCATACTTTATAATCTTGTTACATATTTTTATAAATGGACTCATGAGATTGTATATATGCATATATATTCATATACTCACAGATATGAAACAGTAATTAAGATGTCATGAATTTGAGTAGGAATGGGGCAGCTTGTAAAGAGTTGTGAGGGAAAACAATGAAAATACACGTATAAAATTCTCAAAAAATAACTAGAGATAAATGCCTATTAATACACATGTAAGTGGCTACATGCAGATGACATAGATGGATAACTAAATATAACTATTAAATTATATAAAAGCAAACAATTATGAAAATGATGACAATCATATGTTGTTGCCGGTATCCATCCTCTTCTGTGTGTAACTGCACTGCTCTGCTAAGTAATGATGGTAGTTTTTTAAGGTGAACTTGCCTTAGTGCTATCTACCAATGACTGTTGGCAAACGAACAGTATACCTGTTAAGGTCCGTCGAAGTCACCAAGACCAACACTCAAGTATGTAATAAACAAGAGTGCTTTATCAATTCCAACGTCTGGAGGGCACATGGCAACTGTCCCCCAGAGAAGGTCATAAGCTCCTTTTAATTAGAGTTAGGAGAATCCCAGCGAAGAGGGATTGATCTGGGGCTGTTTCATGGAGGAAAAATTAGTCTGGTTGCTGATTGGTGAAAATTCACAGTGGTTAGAGACCTTTCAGTAGCAGGATTGGGAAAGCTATTTTAGTTATCAGGAGACTGCGGTCATCTGCTGAGCCAGCAGAAGGTGTGATCATTTGCTAAGAAAGCAGAAGGTCAAGGGGGCACCTATTGATTGGCTGCCACTGAGGTGCGGTTTTCTCTGAGAACTCTTTGCTCAGCTCCAACCACCTCTAATAAATTGAAACAAAGGTCGGGTCGCTGGCAGGGGCTATTAGAAACCTCTAATGGCTCTGGTCTCTATCAGGGCTACTAGGAGAGCCTTCAAGGCTCTGGTTCGTTGCTCCCCCCTCCCCCCGCCCATACCTTGGCACTTTCAATACCCATAGCAGGGCTACTCTGGAATGTGTGTGTGTGTGTGTGTGTGTGTGTGTGTGTGTGTGTGTGTCTGTGTAGACAGTTTCTGTGATATTTAGAAAAAGACTTTTAAAGTTACTTGAAAAATTACAAAATTTATGAATTATTTTTTGAGGGTTGAAGTAGATATGAATCAATGTTTTGTGGAGTGTTCATTAATAAATATTAAAGTCTTGTAATTTTCAGTTATTGAATTATACTTTTTCTTTTCTTTCCATAATATGTCTCAACTGCTGTACTAGAATGACTTAGTAGTAGCTCAAGAGCAAATGGGGAATGCATCATTGACAGGATAAAGGTACACACATATATGCATATATATATAATATATATACACACACATATATATATGTCAATCTTTAAACACTTGCAAAAGTTTTCTGAGCCAATAACTCTACTTTAGAATAAGACAAATTGCTTCACTTAAACCTAAAAATTTATGTTCAATTTATATTTACTTTTAAATATTTATGAACTATTTCTGTATCTATACAGAATTTAACACTAACAGTTACAACAAACTTGAATACGACTAAGTATGTTTAAGATTCACATCGGCAATTGTAGATTTTTCTCTAAAAAATCGCAAATCCCCCTAAAAAAGAAAAAAATTAAATTCACAGCACTTGTTATTGAGATAAAGATGTAATCACTTAGCATTCATTTAACAAGCAAAAATGACCTAAATTGATGTCAATGGGAAGGACAGATGGCTCAGTAGTTAAGAACATATCTGGCTATTGCAGAAAACCTCAATTCAGTTCCATTATCCACATGGTGGTTCACAACTCCCTGTTTACTCCAGTCCACTACCTTTGTCTGGTCTCTCCATGTACCCAACACACATGTAATGCACATACAGACATGTTAAAAAACATCGAAAATAATGAGCAAATATTTTTGAACTCTAAAATGTATTCCACATTCTAATAATCATTAAATCTTCTTATCTTTACTTCTGTTAATATTTGGTGCAATGTTCTCACATTCATATTAAATCTGTAAATACAAACCATATTCTAAAACTATTTCAAAATGATATTCACACTTAATCCTCTAGTGGTCCTTCATCCAAATTGTATCTATAAGTTGGAGACAAGGTTAGTCCCTATTTTGTCCTGTAATTCTACAGTAATGTAACTAGATTCTAATAGCAATTTAGCTTGACAGATGGCAGAAATAGCATCATTCCTATAAAATGTTTTCAGCCAATAATGATGTTCTCAGCTAGCTGAGAAAACTAGCCTCTGTCTATGTGAAAAATCTCTTCCATACAGTTTTTGGTAAAGATGATTGCAATTGCTGAAGTTTTTAAATGAGCTCAGTCATAAAAGTAGTAGATAAAAATGTGTCAGTCTCAGAGACATTAAAAGCAAAGGCTAAGTTTTCTCCCTTATTTCTCCTTTTTTTTATTTTACACCTGGACTTTGAGCTAAAAGTGTTTTCATTTTTCTCATCCTAAAAATATCCCCTCACATATATTTTCTTTCTGCTTGCTTTGCCAGTTTGTGCGTGTCTTTGTGATTATCCTTCTGACATTGCCTGCTTTTCCCTAGGGAGGTGGTGGCCTTTCAAGCTTTGTGATACTGCCTTAGGCACAATGTAGACTAACTAAAAATTGTGTTATTTTTCTAGTATTTTAGAAAAAATAGAAAACTTATTTGGGATTCAATTGCCTGTGTTCCAGAGAATGAATCATTTTATTGACCATTTTAAAATTAACTACTTTAAGCAAAACTACTTCACTATATTATGTTAGCTACCATATCATATTAGTTACACTCATGCCTTTGTTGTCACTTAGATTCATAATGAGGGACGGCAATAATTACTATATATTACTACACACCTAATTAGTTTCATGGTGTGTGTTAATGATTTTATGAAAGCATTATTCTAAGAGTAGTCTAACTTTACAGATGTGGTAACTCAAACTTGAAAAAAAAGAACGCTTTACAAAAATGACAAAGTAGCTAAATGCGGAGCTATATCGACAAAATTTGCCTCACTCTGGAGTCTGTCTCCACTGATCTTTTTCAGATTATCTTCCTGACAAATGTCAATATCTCCACATTTCTCCCTCTCCAACAACTAGCATGCTATGTTTTTTTTCTAGTGTATTCCTTAAATTTGTCACAAGAAAACTTGTATTTATTGTTATACCATTTCTCATGCTGTCCTATTCTAAAATGACCAATTTTAAGACTACCAAATAACACTGTGATATCTGACGCTAACAACATTTTCCAGAATACAGCCAACTGGATGTTCTGAGATGATGCTAAATTAAGAAAAGGAAAGTTCTGCTTGTCGTCAAGATGCATCATGGTCCAGAAGAAAGCCTTTGAAGTATAACATTAGAAACAAAAAACAGGCACAATAAATATAATGTCATTCAAGTGGCTAATGTTTAGTTTTCCAATTAATGATTTCCATGTTAGGGCAGACCCACAGCATAGCTTGGCTTACTTAAAAATCAATTCTGCCAAAAATAAAAGAAAAGTTATTCTGGTTCTAGTTTCATCATGAGCTACATTGCAAGAAAATGGTTTGATTTTGCATGGGCATCAGAGTATCATCTATGAAATGAAGCTATTTTGATCTCTGTACCAGATACAAACTTTGCAATCTATTCAATTAGTCATGTCACAGGACATGCTCTCTCTGAAGATCATGGTTTAGAACACATAGAGATGCAAAAACTCAACACTTTGAAAAAATTTTGTCTTCTAAATAATTCAGACAGAAATAAAAAGTATTAAAAAATCAAACCACTATAATAATTTTTCGTCTCTTAAACAATTCATATAGAAATGAAATGTACAAAATGAAATTATATTGCAATAGAATATATTCAGGTGCAGAAATTAAATTAAAATAACTCTTTTTGTCCATTCTG
>JAQHUG010000011.1:12706835-12722717 GCA_028555095.1 Dicrostonyx torquatus
CTTTTCAGGTTGTTAGAGGAACTCTTGGATTGGCGCCTGCCCATCTCTTCCTCTCCAGGTGGATCAACTAGTAGTAGATAGTGGTCACTTGCTTGGTCTGAGTGGTTTGCTCTGGTCTACTCCAGTCGGACGGATCTGAAGCCCTGGCGTTCACCAAGGACCACCTGCCATCCAAGGGGTGGGCTTCTCTGCTGGAGCCCTGCAGGTTTATACTGGACCCACCCTCTTCCAAGGCCACAGCCCTGATGCAGGCCAAGTCCCGCCTGGGAACGTGGGCCCCTGTCAAAGGGAGCATTGTCCAGGGACACTCTTGGGTGTGAAACACAGAAAAGCCGGGGGAAGGGGGGAGGGAGCCTCCCAATAGAGCAGAGCACCTGGAGGGAGCTAGGACTTGGTCTTACCACTCCAGTTGGGGGGATCTGAACCCGGGGTGCTCACCAAGGACCAGCCGCCATCAAAATGCGTCAGTTTATTTTCTAAAATATATACGAAAAGGATCTATAAAAGTTGTATGCGCCTTTAACTTAAATATGAATAATTTCTTTCTAGGTCATGTGTAATTTATATAGCTTATTTACTACATATTATACAAATACAAAAGAACAAAATAAAAAATTAAAATACGATTATTCTGTTTTTTTTCTATGAGAAATGATTCTATAATAAAGGGTTGGTAGCTGTTTCTAGGCACCAGATCTACTTCTCCAAGTTCAATAAATTGTTTAGGTGTTTTCTCTAACATGGTACTTTTCTGTCAATTTGTGGAAAGCAATCTCAGGTCTTGGTAAAAGCCTGTCTTTTATTTTTACTTTTTGCATGGGGAGGGGGGTTACAACAGGACCTATTTGACCATCAGTTCAATTAGACATAACCCTATCTCAGTATGGAAGCTTTGTTTCGTGACAAGGTGTGTTCTGTCTTCCTTATTATTGGACATAACCCTATCCCAGTAGAATTAGACATAACCCTATCCCAGTATAAAAGTTTTGTGTGGTGACATGGTCAATACTGTCTCCCCCATGATTTGGCTGTTTCATTATATCACCTTCATATATGTGTATATTTTGGGAAGTTTATGTGGCATTAGGCTTTACTAGTATCCCTCAAATTGTCATTAATTCTAGCTGTCTCTACCCACATAGCCCCCCACAGCACTCTCTCTCCTCCCTCTAACCATATTCTTATCCTCATGTCTCCATAATTTTTTATTCTATTTCTCTTTCCAAATGAGAACTAGCTGTTCCCTGTAATCCCTTACTCTAAACCTGATCTCTGTGGTTTGACAGATTATAGTTTAGCTACCATTGACAGAACAGCTAATATCCAGATACAAGTGAAAAAAAAAATCTTATTTGTCTTTCTGGATCTGGGAAACCCATGATGATTTTTTATAGTTCCATCCATTTGACACAAATTTCATAATGACATTTTTAAAACAGCTGAGTCATATTCCATTGTGTTAATGTACCATATTCTCTGTAACCATTAGTGTGTTGAGGGACATCTAGGTTATTTCTATTTTCTGGCTATTATTAAAAGACCAGTAATGAACATGATTGATCAATTGTATCTACGATAGGATAAAGTGTTTGGTATGTGCCCAAGAGTGATATAGCTGGATTTTGTGGTAAATTGAGTAGCATCTTCCTGAATTACTGCCAACTTGATTTCCTTAATGGCTGTACAAATTTGCTATCCCACTAGCAGTGGAGGAGTTTTCTTTTACTCCAAACACTCACCATAATGAGCTGTCACTTACTTTATTGATCTCAGCATTCTCATCAATGTAAAACAAAAATTTTGAACATTCCTTTAAGTGTTTCTTGGCCATTTTGTTCTTTATCTACTAAGAACCTTTCATCTTTTATATTTATAACATAATTCTCCCCCTTTATGTAACCACAAAGGAGTTATTACCAGTACTACAGCTGTGTACTCTACTGAGAAAATTTATTTTCATCCTACTAACGTGAAGGTTGGACATAGAAACATTCTGTTACTGGTTCAGTGTCACACAGACCATAGGTGTTCACACCCAGATCCATGCAGTATAATTTCAGGAGTGTTATGAAGCAGAGCCATTTGCTGAGGCTTAGGGAAACATATGCCACGATGAATAGTCTATTTTTTGGTATAATAAATGTTCTTCACCAAATTTTAAATAATGGCCTCCACATAGGCATGAATAGAAACAGAAATATAATGTTATTAAGTTTATTCTTAAGTTACCAACTATTTGTTTTCTACTTGGAATACTCCATGAAACATAACTATTTTTTTTCTATTTATACAAATATTATTCTGTTGCTAAAGAAAATGATTCCCATAAACTGAAGCCAATACTTTTGAATTTGTTTTTTTCTTCTGAATGCAGTTTATAATATAGTTTGAAATGAACAGGACAGGTGTTTTTTTTTTTTTTTGTTATTGTTCTTTGGCTGTGAAGACACACCAAGGCCAAAGCAACTTTTATAAAAGGAAGCATTTAATTGGAGGATTTAGAGGGTAAGACAATTATAATTATGGTGGGAAGAATACAAACCTGTAACTGGAGCAGTACCAAGAGCTTTACATCTACAAGCAGCAGACAGAGGGAGAGAGAGAGACAGACAGAGAGAGACACAGAGAGAGAGAGATTTAATTGAGACTGGGCCTGCTGTGTGCTTAACACACTTCCTCCAACAAAGCTACATCTACACCTAATCATCTCAACCAAGTTCATTACCTAGTGATTAAGCATTCAAATATATGGGCTAACAAGGGTTATTCTCCTTCAAACTCCAAAGGTTACATACACTATATCCAAAGAATGACTTTTGCATGTTAGCAGACAGAGATTAAAGGGACTGCTTTTCCATAAAGTTATCTTTGGTATAATTTCACTACCAATAAAGAGATAGAAAGGGTTATAAATTATATTATATAATATGTGATTTATATAACATTGAAATAGATAAGGAGACAAAGGAAAAAACTTGATTTATTTATGTAGGGAAAATATATTTTGTTAATAGCATTAGTTAATATTCCAGGCTAGTTGTTTGAGCTAGGTGTCTGAGGATGCAATCACATACGACCATATATGTTGGGGATTTAAGCTCAGTTTCCAGCACTCGAAGAGCATAAGTTGGACGGGTGTCTACTTTCTTTTCCTCATCTACAAACATCAGTGATAGCAGGAACAAAGTGTTTAAGGAGTGCTCCTGTAGCTTGGTTGTCAATTTGAACAAAATTGCCTTGTAGTTATTCTAATGCTCTGAGATGAACTTGTTCATCCATCTGAGTGCGATACTCATTAGCAAGGTTGATCTTACTCTGAGAACTTGTGTAGTAATTACTGGGGACGATGTGTAAAATTCAGGGTATGTTTCATACCACCTGGAAACATCATTGGGCAAGCTAAGAGATTCAGAGTTTTGGATAAAGAAAAGACAACCCAGATGTGTAAGCACAAATTCATAAATATTTCTGCCCTATTGGTTAAAGAATATCACATAGTTAAGCACACATTTAGTGATGTATTAAGTGTAATTTTCATTCTTTTAAAATATATATTCAAACTACAGATGAAAATGATGAGAATAAAATGAATTCATTGATGGTCTTCTTCAGACTTATAAATCCTTCTTTTCCTAAGGTAAGATCATGGAGGTCATGTGTAAGAAAAAAAACAATCTAGAGTGAAGTAATTAGTTTTACCTATATTAATGTATTATCAGAAGCAAACCAGTTCTTCACCAACTTGATTTTACATCCCTTATTGCCCTATGATCTAGCCTCAATGTTACTATCAACTAATTTAGTCTTTTAAAAGAAAATATGATCAAGCCATTCTCAATGCTACTTTCTATCTAACACAGAAAAGTTGAATGAATGTAGATGCCCTGACATTTTGGGGAATTCTAACACACAATTTTTTTCCACATCTACAATTCTATCTACTTTATCATTTTTTTTTAGTGACTACTGAAGCAGTCTTTCATATATGCTTATTCATTTTAAAGGCTGTGGAGCAAATGTGAGCTACACAAAAGAAATCATGCTAATCTTAGGCGTGCATCTTAGCATTGGAAATTAGCCATGAGTATAATCAGAATACCTTGTGCATTATTATGAAATTAGTATTATTGGTAGGAAATGACCATGTGATGGGCAATAACATGTGAATTCAGAATAACACATGAAACCTAATAACATGTGAGTTCAGAACAGATCTTATTCTTCTTCTTTCCCCTGCTTTAATCTATTTAATTGGTTTTGGCTTATATGGTGAATAAAGCTTATTACATTTCAAGGCATATCAGTCCACCACAGCAGGAAAATCAAGGCAGATAAAATGTGTAGCAACTGATCACTGTAAATTCACAGAGAAGAGAAATGATTACATGTGTATCAGGGTTCAGCTCACATTGTCTATTTTATACAGTCCAGAATCCCCTTCCTAAATAATAGTTTCTCCAATGAAGGCATATCCGTGTCAATTTATGTAAAACTGCTCACCACTGCTGTGCCAAATCAATCTAGACAATCACTCAAGGAGACTCTCATTTTAGATGACTTTATATTGTGTCAAACTGACAGTTAACAATAACTATCAGACAAATCCTGCTGCATCCAACCATGAAGAGGAGTACATTTCATAATTTATTTGATTATAACCTTGGAGAGACCAGAGCAAATGCAATTCAACAAATAAGTGCTGTAGTTTTGTCCCACAGAGAAAAGTATTTTTTATTTCACTTGCTAATTTTGTTAAATGTGTTCTATGACTATTTCATACATGCATAAGGTATTCTGATTATGCTCATGGCCAATTTCCAATCTCCCTTTCTTCAATAGAAGTCCCTATCTCACATTAATTGTTTGTTTGCTTTGTGACTCTCTGAGTATCACGAGGGCCGTTTGGAAGACCATCCGACTGAAACTGTACAAAAGAACGTGATTAACTAATTTGTGGACTTTTGACTGAAAACAAGACACTATTCTTCTATAATGTAATAGTAGCCATCAGGTTGTAAGGAAGGAATAAGCCACATGGTCCCTTCTCCAATTCATGACTGATTAATATTAGGCCCAGTCTTTTGCAGGACCTATAGTGGTGAGCTCCGATACTGTGGAATCCTGACTGCAATAGTTGTGTTATATCCACAAAATATTTCTCAAATTTTAGTAAGTTTGATTTCTTTGTATCTTAGTCAAAATCCATTTGTTTTCCATATGTGTATAGGCATCACATTTTCATTATTCTTTCTTTTGTTCATAGATATCTGTGTGAATAAACTGTCAATCCATATGAATGGGAAGTATATCTACAGGCAGACAGATAATCTTTGGGAATAGTCTCAGAAGTGGTATAAATTGGGTATGCTAGTTTTGTCTCTAGATTTTTAATTAATATCTGCATTTATTCCTGGAGTTGCTGCACAAATGTATACTGTGACCCACAGTGAATATCGGTTCCATTTCCCCACATTCTCACCTGCATTTGCTGTCACTTGGTTCTTTAATGATAGATGTTCTGACATTGGTGACAAGGAATGTCACAGAAGTTAAGCTGATAAATAAAGATGTTGAAGAGCTAGTTTTATTCTTTTGCCTGACATGTCTCTATTTATATCTGTTGTTCATTGTAATTGGGTTACTATCTTGACATTTTAATATAATTTCATTGTATTCTACTTATTAATATTATGTTGGAGAGATAGTGTGAATATGTGTTGCTCTCAACATTAATAAAAAGTTGATTGGCCAATAGTTAGACAAGATTTTTTTGGAAGGAGAGAGGGTAGAGTCAGGAAGTTGGGAGAGTTTTGAGACAGACAAAGATGAAACAACATGGGATAATACAGTTTGAAGACTGCATTATCCCAATTATCTAATATACTTAAGGTACATATTATACAAGTGTCTATGACTTTTACAGTAACAATGAATAAATGAGGCCACTACCAGAAGATAGGAATTATTCATGATAAAGGCACAGCAAATCAGTGTCTGATAGAGTTCATATAGTACATTGTATTATTTTTCCTATAATTTGCTGTCTCTTTCTAAGAACAAATGTAACTTATTCTCTTTCTTACCTTCTTTACAGAGGATATACATAAAGGAAGATAATTTTGCTCAATTTGCACCCAAAGGAGTCATGTTAACTGCTATAGTTAGCAGCTTATAAGGTAAGATTGTGCCTTTCCAAGAAGAGATTTTTAAAAAGAAAAAAAAAAGACACCATATGGCCTTCTACAACTAATTCTCTGCCACGAGAAAGGCATTCGACAGATGGTATGTCTTTAAATTGTAGTCTAGAAAAAGAAGCTGAACCACAGCTGGAATGTGATGTCAGCAAACACAAACCTTTGTGATATTTAGCCAGTTAAAATATGGAGTTATTTATTACAACAAAATGAATTAGGGAACACTGAGAAATATAATTCCCATCCCATTTTCATTCTTGATGTTGTACTTAATTAAGTTTAAATCATAAAGTGATTGACTAAACTTGGAAACTTTGCACACTGCAAAGGAAACAGAATTCAGGTGTCTCTGAAGAATGCTGGGCATCTTGCCCATATTCCTTATGATAGTTCTTCATTGTGGCCAAACTCACAGTTCCTCACATGTGTTTATGTGATGTATTTCTGCTCTTTGGAGACACTTTGTGCAGATGTAAGTCACTGAGATGAGGAGGAAGATGTAAATTTGAACAACTTGTCACAACTGAATGTGCTTCAGGAAGCAACATTCATATTATATTGAATCATTTTAAGCCTTTAAAATGCTCTACTATTTTATAAATTTTAATGTAAGAAGTAAGTCCTAAAAAAAATCCAACATTTCATATATGAAGAAGAAGACATGGTGTGGGCTTCATCATCCGACTAAACTTATGTGACTAGAGCACACAATGATTCAAATGTATAAGCAAGGCCAGGGGATAAAACAGCAGGAGGGAATGCATATAACTTCGGTTAGAAAGAATTTCTATAAGCTCATTTCTCAAAGTCCATTCTCAGAGGCCAATGTGCCCCAGAGTCCAACAACACACTTCTTTGTTCTTTGTTTGCCTGTGTATGCCAAACTTTGCATTTAAACGGAAAGCAATTTTAAGCACATGGTGGCACACATACTGAAGAAGGACTTAACTTTCTAAAGTCCTATTTTCCCTCAGGTAATTCAATACTTTGCCATTAAGCGATAAAATTGATGTGGGGGCAATATAATTATTTCCATTGGAATGAGCTAGGAAATAAGAATCTAGGTAAAGCAAGTAACAGGAATGCAAACATGAGACGATTTGAAAATCCAATTTTAGATGTAACAAAAAGAAAAGAGATGTGAGGTTGTATTTTTCTCTAAGTGGATTTATTTTAAATTTTTAAAAAGTTTTCTGTAATTACATTGTTTAAAGTAAGGATTTGTCAGAAAAATATGCATATTATGAGATTAAGAAGACTTGGATAATGTAATGCCTCAAATGTAAAGCTCCTTAAATAATTCTCAGATACACCATAAATGGAAAATCATTTATATTTTGTAACTAATTTTGAACTTTATATAATGTGTGAAGCTAAGAAATAATGATTGAAAATAAATTACAGTAACTTATAAAATGATTCCTTGAGGAGAAAAACATGAATTAATATATCAAAATAATCCTGCTGCTACCATCTTCTTATTTGCTTACATTGGGAACATATGCTAACCTAGAACTCTTACCTCTTGTTTCCCCATACATTTCTACTTTAATTACTTATTGCTTATTTACCACTGTGTTTAAGAGAATAGTATGCAGTAGCCTTAACTATAATGACCGGTTTTCCATTGCCTCTTCTTCTACTCTAATCGTTTGAATTAAGAAATTGTTGCCATTAAAAATAATGTAGAACCTATTCACAATAATGCTGATATTCACTAAATGGACATATATTTCTACCGAGGATCATAAAGTTAACTCAAGCCAAATTGAAGATAGATATTTTATCTAAAATTTATGATTCTTGACGTTAATTCTCAAGAGAGATAAAGCAAGCTTCTATGTTCTATAAGGAATAAGTATGCCATGGCATGTGTATACCCCAATGTTTCTGCCTATACCATGAAAATAAATATCTGATGATCTTCCATTATATGCTAGAAATTAGCTTTGCTAGCAGAACAGGCAAAAAATGTGAAAACATATTATGCAGGAAAAACACTTGAAGTTTGTTTTCTGTACAGTATCAAAATGAAGATTTCTAACTGATACCTTAATCTGAAAGGTGATATATGATTCCTAAGTAAAAGTGTATAATAATCAAACATATATGTTCCCTGTAAATGTAGATATAAGCTATTTTAGAATCACAATGTCTTTTTGTTCATACGTTTAAGACATTAGTCAATCAATATTAGTAAAAGCAAGGGATTTCTATATGTTAATAAAAAATATAGACATAAATCTTTGCCTTGAAATCCCACAATACAACCGGACAAGAGGTGTTAAGCAGAAGAAAATATATTGGCCATATTAATGTTAAAAAGGGGCTCTGTAATACATGGGAAAATGAAACACTCCTAATTCCTACTGAAGAACCTGTGGATTATCCTTTGATGTCAAATGTCATGACTTAGTATAATAATTTCAGAATTCCTAAGAAAAATTATTACTTCTATTTTTCCTAAATATTTTTTAGCTAAATAAGTTAATAAAGTTTACAAAAGCCAAATACAAAATCTGTTAGACAAACCAGATCTATAATATTTCTGGTATTTTTGTATTGCTATACTTATTTACACTTATTGTAATGTTTAAATCTGGAAATTATGTTTATGTCAATTTTTTCATCTACTGTCTTGCTCATTTAGTCATGTTTTTCATTCTAAAAATATAGAGATATCAGGATCACCATTTATTCCATTCCCATTTTTTTCTTGAGTGAGGACATATCACTGAATCTTGTCTTCATTTAATCTTTTACTTGGCTAAGCAATTGGAATTTAAAAAACAAAAAAGCTGTAAACTTCAAAGGCATTGGGCAGCTGTTTGTATAATTAAGGATTTCTTCACTTACAGTTTTGAACATGATTGATTTTCTTAGACTACTAGAGTAGATCCAGCAGGCAACTCATGTAAAACTAAACACTCTGGAAGTAAAGAGAGATATCAGTACCCACCCCAAAATGGTGTCATAATCAAGTGAAAACTGCAAAATGGCATGAATTCAATGACTCAAGGTTGATATGTAGACTTTACATTGTAAAATTGATGCAAAATGAGTAAAAGATATTCTTTTTAAATTAATTTTTATTGAGCTCTACATTTTTCTCTGTTCACCTCCCTGTTTCTCCCCTCGTAAAAGGCATTCTTAATGTTTTTACCGCATTTACTGTTGTTGAATATGCTTTTGTTTTGAACTTTTCTTCCTTATGTACAAAGTATGGGTTCTTCCTTATAAATGAACATTCTTTCTTCAAGGTAAAAATAACCATTGCTCCCCAATCATTGTGCTATATTCACCTGTTGTATTTTATAGGAGGTTGGTCTTACTATTGTGTTTTTTCTAAAGTAACAAAACAAAGCCTACAGAATTTAAACAATGTTGCATTCAAAGAGTAATAAGAAAAGTGTAAAGTAACTCAGAGCTCTCATTACCCGGGACTCTGGCCAACCAACCACAAGCTTATAATTTTACTGTTTTCTTGTGTTTACTTGTTTGTATATTTAGTTTTGGGGCTTGAGTTCTTGCAGCTTTATTTTTATTTAGTGTAATATTGTTCAATCACCCTTGCTTTTTACCCTGTTTTTATCAGACAGACTGGATAAATATAATCTTTTATAGTAGACTCTAGTTCACATAATTCATCATTTCTGATATTTTATGGAAAATAAGCTCCTTTATTTATTTTACGAGGTTAGCTAGCTATGGGAAATATTTTTATTAAAGGACAAACTGGGCTTTGAAATTGGTTTTGGTTTATGTAACACAAATACAAATATCCTTATGTTGATGGAGTTTCTGTCCTGCCTGGTTCCCACAGTCATTACGTCCCAAAGAAATCGCACAGAGGTCTATATTAACTATAAACTGATTGTACAATTAGCTCAGGCTTTATATTAACTCTAACAACATATATTAGCCCATTATTCTTGTCTGTGTTAGCCACATGGCTCAGTACCTTTTTCAGAGAGGCAGTCACACACTTGCTTCTTCTTTGGCTGGTCAGTATTGCAGAGGAATTGGCTTTCCTTTTCCCAGAATTTTGTTCTAAATGACCTGCCTCTACTTCCTGTCTGGTTGTCGCACCTATACTTCCTGCCTGGGTACTGGCCAATCAGCGTTTATTTAAAATATAATTGAC
Organism: Dicrostonyx torquatus; assembly: GCA_028555095.1. Classification (NCBI taxonomy): domain Eukaryota; kingdom Metazoa; phylum Chordata; class Mammalia; order Rodentia; family Cricetidae; genus Dicrostonyx; species Dicrostonyx torquatus. The sequence continues at coordinate 12,717,174 of JAQHUG010000011.1, forward strand.
AGAATATAAACCATGGTCCCACACCACATCCTCCTCTTTTTTTTAAAACAAAGGAAAATATCCATAGTCCATTTTCTGGGAATGTGGGTGTAGTTTGCCAGGCTGCTTCCTGCTATTTGGGGCATTGATAATCTTATGGCGACCTAAGGAAAATTTAGAATTTGATCAAGTCCTGACTGGAGTATCCTGTGAAGCTTGATCATCTCAGGCAGCAGTCTTGAATCTCTTTTGGATGTAGAACTCAGACACCTGGGTCATCTGTTCCTACCATAGTGTTCTCAGGTGTTCTTCTTTGACCAAACCTGATTTTTCTTAACTCTTGGATTAATTCAGCAGCATTTATAAACAAATATCTTTTAGCAGCTGTTGCTTCTTCCTCAGCATTCAAACAATTCAAAGAGAAGTTAATATCATACAGTATCCAGATTCAAATGAAATTCTCCTGCACTTAGAGATGGCTAAGTGATGAGTAACCAACAAAGTCAGTAGAATATATATATTGGTGATTCTTTGTCCACTGTAAGAAAGAAAATTAAAAAAAAGCAAAATAAAAAGAAAGTAAGGAAAGAAGGAGGGAAAGAAGGAAGTAAGAAAGGAAGAGAGAGAAAGAGGGAGGAAGGAAAAAATACAGAAAGGAAGACAAAAAGATAGACATGGAGCCTTCCATTTCTAATGAAAATCTGAAATATTGGGGGTTGAGAAGAAAGCCAATATCATGTTTTCATAGCCAAGATATATAGAGAAGATAATCCTTGTTGATAGCATTGAAGACTCTAGATCTAGCAGCACCTGAAAACTTACATTTGTGCAATTTACTTACTTAAATGAAGCAATAAAATAGGCCCATTGTTGTTTAAGCCAGTTTGAATTGCATTTCCTGTCATCTGCAAGAAATAATATTAACCAATAGGAAACAGATGACAACTTGGATGCAGAGACTAAACAGAGGCCACGTTATATTATTAGCTCTCCAGATCAGAATTTCTAAGAAAAATAATTACATTTTGCATAGAATATGGACAATAGTTTATAAAGAATGTTACATCAACTTATTTGTGTCTGCAATTATGCTGCAGTATTAAAAATAATATTTAAATTAATATTTATGGTGCAAAAGATGGCTTGTGGTCTGTGTGTGGAAAACATAACTGAAGCAAAAGACAACTGATAAAACAAACTAGTAAAAATAGTGGTAATGATTTAGATGAACACAGTTTCAAAAAATTAAAGGAGAGTAAGCAATATTGACTACACATGCCATGCTAATGTGTTTTGATACACACTAGTCAAGTTGTCGTGGATTTCAAAAGTAAACTTCATTGAATGGTATGGGGGTAAGTGAATCATTCTGAGGACTGGCCTGAAAGCTGAATAAATACAGAGAATACATTGCATGAAGAAGAAGAAAAGATCAAGTTCCAGGGAATTAAGGTTCCAGTGAACCTTAGGTGAAATAGGAAATTAAGTGGTGATTATTTGCAAAAGAAAAATTGTCTTTCTTGACCTAAGTATCTATATGAATGTGGTGAGCATTAGTTCCTTCATGGAACACAGAAGTGACACAAGTAGAATATATAATGTTGTGACTATAGATAAGAAATTACATGGAAAAGACAGAATTCATTTTTATCAATGTATAATAGAAGGCTTTTTAAAAATATAATAAATGCAGATATCAGATGAGTAATCCATGCTTTTCATATTACTTGCTGTCCCAATGTTCTTTTTGTTGTAAGGATAAAATGCTGACCAAACATAACTTAAGTGAGGAAAGTGTTTATTTAGAGTAAAGGTTGCTGTGATGGCTATTCTTGTTTATCAATTCATGACATCTGGAAAGAACAACAATCAAGAAATAGAGGCAACAAATATGAGAGACTTTTGCTTGTTTTGAAGTTAGTGAATTCACTTCTAGTTTGACCTTTGATGTATAGGGAGACACATATTTTTAGCCAAATTTTCAGGTGGGAATACACAACTTTAATCTGGGCCACACCTTCTGCTGGAAGCCTATATAGTGAAGAAGAAAGAAAACCTTTACTGTTTGTCTACTTGCTCTCACCTTGCTTGATGTCCATTCCTTCTATAGCATTAGTGTCTTCGGAATTCCAGTGTCTACTAAAGACCAGCCTTTTAGACTGAGCAACTTCTGTATTCTTGGCTTTTTATTTAGAATCTACCACTCTTTGATTAGTTGAACCATAGCTTGTAAGATATTCTTAGATTACACACACACACATGTATAAGTATATCTATATAAATATATGTTCATATATACAAATTCATTCTATAAGTTCTGATATTCTAAAGAACCCTTTCTAATTAATATATTTAGAGTCTATCCTTGAGTAAATCTAAGGTAGGAACTCAAGACAAGGACTCAGAGTAATTAACTTAAACTAAGACCGGCCTGCTTACACTTTCATGTTCAGCTATGACAGCAAATGTCCAACTTCCCAGGGACAATATTTGTTAAATAACTATCATGTATTATATAATTGGGTTACAGTTTAAAATGTGGCATTCTATTAGTTCACTCAGTGGTGGCAAGAATGTCTGATAGATGCTTCTGTGTATACTGTCATAAAATAATAAAGATAGAGAAAAGATGTTATTGAAAACAGTTGTACTTAGTAGGAAATAGAGATGTTACCCTGAAGCTATGATGATGAAAACTGATTTGGACAAAGTCTTCAGGGCATTAAAGTATTTGATTGACATTCTTATGAGTCTGTAATTGTATTTTTCACTGTTTTTAGTCTCTGGATAAATTCCCACATAACACTTATCTTTGCCTTTACCTGAGTGCTAACAAGCAATGGGGAAGTACCAAGGAATATTACAGTTCAGTTATACACTGTAAATGCTTATCAAGTACTTTATTTTCTTAAACTTACCATGCTACATCTTCCAAAGGAGCATAATTGAGTTCTATACTTCAACCTGTATCTGGAATCTATATACTCAAAAAATGCTATCAATATTCTAGTGACCCTTTTCCAATTGAGCAAGAAGATTCATAAGGCATTAAAATTTATTTTAAAATTATCCAGACCAATACTTTTTTTAGTCAGTTACAAATTGAAATATCTTAAAGTAAATAATAATTGAAAGTTATTTTCATTTCAAAAATGAGAATATTACAAATGATTGAGTAGGTAAATTCTACTTTATGTTTTGAAATTCCTAGTAAATATCTCATGTGCTATAAATTTCTTATGAAATTCTGGATATTAGGTACTTATTTAAAACCAGTGAAAGAAAACATTCAACAATCAAATAATTAAAGTTGACAAGTTATCTAAATTTCATAGAGTATATTAGCAAGTTAATGAAAAATACAAATTTTGCATATTTAGAGATAGAATTGCAACTTTATGGTGAAGATTTTAAACTTGAAATACTGAATTTTCAAAATATATAACTGGTCAGAACCTATTTATTACAAAGGAATACTTACAAGGATTGTACTCTTTTATCAAGGAGTTTTTAATATTTTAGAGAGATTTTAAAAAATGCTGGCCTTTGCGACTACTAGGACTATGGTAGTTCATACTGTGCAAGGTAATCATTAAGAGGAAGTTGAACCATTTATCTTATCCTTTGTTAAATGTCACAGTTGTCCTTTCCTGTGAGCTATTGGTTTTTTCTCACCTGCATATTCTTTTTAGGAAAGGTAGTGAATATCATAATAGGCAGAAATTGAATACTGATTTAGTCTGAAGTATGGAGAACTATCATTTAGTGACCTATAAAACATTTTCATCTCTATACCAGCTTTTTACATGTGTGGCCACAGCAGCTACAAGGTTGATTCAACTGAGCCAGTGCAACAACTTTTGCAAATATAAATAGGTAAACCAGATTTTTCACTAAACAGCCTACAGGAAGACTTTCAAGGCTGTAGTTATTGGTCCTTATTTTGTGGTGCAGAAAGCAAAATCATTTCTCAGGAATGAACCACTAAGTATTTTTTCCAAGCAGCATCGCCACTTTTCCATGATCATGTTTCAGCTAAGTAACATCTAACTTGTGACGTGTAAGGTGTGATTTGTTGGTGAAATACTGTGAGACAATGTAATATGTGTTTATGTGTTTCTACATCTTTGAATCTCTATTTATTTTGCTAAGTTTTTAAGGTTTGAGTGTTTGACTGTTTGTTCGTGTTCTGGTCCCTGAGTTTAACCATTTTCACTTTCTCTTGTAGTTTAAGATTATGAGATCCTTTACTGTGCTGTTTTTGAAAATGTAAAGAATATGTGATATTTGGTGATTAAACACTAAAGTGAGAGCAAATGGCACCAGACAAAAGAAAAGCAAGAAGAGAGGAAAGACTGAAGACAAAAGTTTCTTGATATGTAATAACGGAAAAAACTGAAAAGAGAAAACATGCAAAACTATGCATATATATATATATATATGTGTGTGTGTGTGTGTGTCTCATAGAGTGTGACATGCTGCCCTTCTTTGAGACCCTGATAGCTAGCAGTTCATTGCATAATAATCCCTCAAAACTGAACTGAATCAACAAAAACATGTGTCAAAATACCATAAAAAATTTGTCCTGTCTTTTATATTGTGTTATTTTGATATTTGTTATTTTGATATTGTGCACTAAATATGAAGATAGACATGAGTTTTCACTAATGGTTCATCAATGTCAGAAGAATTCTTAGAACAGGATCTTGTAATTTTGGTACACATATGCAAAAATTTTTACAAAAAGTAAAAATGGTCTGTACTCCATTTTTTAATGGATTATTTGTTCTTTTGATGACCAATTTATTGAGTATTTTGTATATTTTGGAGATGAGACCTCTGTCTGTATATTGCCTTAATTATGTTTAGGTATGTTCCTTGTATCCCTGTTCTAAGACCTTTATCATGAAAGAATGTTGTATTCTGTTGAAAGCTTTTACGGCATCTAATGAGATGATCATGTGGTTTTTATTTTTAAGATTGTTTATATAGTGGATTACGTTGACACATTTTTTATATGTTGAACTATCCCTGCATCTCTGGAATGAAGCCGACTAGATCATGCTAGATGATGGCTCTGATGTGTTCTTGGATTTGATTTAACAATATTTTATTAAGTTGGTGTAGGGGGTCCTTCTGCATTTGTGTTGCTTTCATTGGTTAAATAAGAAAACTGCCTTGGCCTTTGATAGGGCAGAAATCAGGTAGGCGGAGTAGACAGAACAGATTGCTAGGAGAGGACGACAGAGCGCCACCGCCATGGTTCTCCTGTCTGAGACTGATGCTGGTTAGAAGCTTTCCCGGTATGCCACAACCTTGTGGTGAACACAGATTAATAGAAATGGGTTAGATCAAGAGTGAAAGTTGGCCAAAAAAAGGCTAGATATAATGGGCCAGGCAGTAATTTAATTAATACATTTTCCTGTGTGATTATTACGGGAGCTAAACTAGCTGGACATCGGGAACGCGGCCCACTCATCTATATTACATTTAGTATTTTTGCATGAATGTTTATGAGTTAGACTGATCTGTAATTCTCTTCTTAGTAATGTCTTTCTGTGGTTT
>JAQHUG010000011.1:12768071-12778368 GCA_028555095.1 Dicrostonyx torquatus
AAAAAAAAAAAGAAGAAACCTAGCAATAGAGAAATCCCCAGGAATCCAGAAGGATGAAACAAGATGGAGAGGGTGCCTGAACTGGCCTTGATCTGTACTCAGAGTTATGATTATCTTGCAAGTCATCATAGAACCTTCATCCAGCAATTGATTTAAACAGATGAAGTAAACACAGCAGAGCATGGGCCTGAGCTCTTTTCCAAAGACCAGTGGAGGAGAGGGAGGGGTTAGAATATGAACAAAGAGGTCAAGACCATAATGGGGATACCCATTGAAACAACTTATCGGAGCTAATGGGAGCCTTCCAACTCTGGCATGAAAGTGAAAGAACCAGCCTAGGACCAAACTTGGTCATCTGAATATGGGTGACAGTTGTATGGCTAGGAAAGTCTATGGGGCCACTGGCTTTTTCTGGCTTTTTGGAACCCATTTTCTCTGAAGGAATACCTTGGTCAGCCTAGATGTAGGAGAGAGGGCCTTGGTCCTGTCTCAAAGCAATGTGTTAGGCCTTGTTGATTTCCTATGGGAAACCTTAATCTCTCTGAGCATTGGATGAAGAGTGGAATGGGGAATGGGAGGGGAAAGGTAGAGGGAGCAACAGAGGGGGAGAGAGTGTGAAATGGATTTGGCTGTAAAGTGAAAAAAGATAGTTTTTTTCAAAATAAATTTTAAAAAATGTTATGAGTTTTCATGATAATGACACTAGAAGAATTAAGGTAGTTGCAGATTTTGTTAGAGTAGGTGTGAATCTCGAATGACATTCACATATCTCTCTCTGTATTCAAAATCAATTCTGCTGTAAAAAATATCAATTTGTTCAGCTCATGATCTTACATTTGATAATAAGCTACAGTTTACTCTTTTTGATTCTTCCTTTGTCTTAGAGTTTCTATTGCTGTGACAAAACAGTGTTACCAAAAGCAATTTGGAGAGAAAGAGCTTCCTTCATCTTACAGTTCAACAGCACATTTCACTTGAAAGATGTCAGGGCAGGATCCTGGAGGTAGGACTGATGAAAAGGTCATGGTGGAGTGCTAGTTACTAACTTGCTCCTTAGGGGTTGCTCAGCTTTTTTCTTTGTGATAATATTCATGTCTTCAACCCAGGTGTGGTATTGCTCCCAGTAAGCTGAGCACTTCCAAACCAATCAATATCACATATATGACATATTGATATATGTATATTATATACACAATATACACATATATACATATATAATGTATCCGGCTTTTCTTTTGGGCCACCAACCAGCTTCAAATTATGACACAGAGTCTTCTTATTAGTTTGAATGCTCGAACTAGCTTAGGGTTTTTTTCTGACTAGATTTTTTAATTTAAATGATCCTATTTCTCATTATCTACCTTTTGACCCCGGCTTTTTAATTTCTGTATATTCTTTTTGTTTTACTTTCACTGCTTCTTGTCTCTTCTGGCTGTCATCTGTCTGACTTCTGACCCTGGGCATCTCCCTTATGTTCTCCTCCTCCTTCTCTCATTAGTCTTTCTTGCTCCTCTCTCTCTTTCTTCATTTTTTTCCTATTTATTCTGTCTGTCACCCATGCCTGTCCATTCCTGCATAGCTATTGGTCATTCAGCTCTTTATTAGACTATCGCATGCCTTAGGCAGGCAAGGAAACAGATGCTACACATCTTTACATAATTAACCACACATCCTAACCTCGTTAAACAAATGCAGGATAATCAAAAGTCACACACCTTTATGCAGTTAAAGTAAAATTCTGCAGCATAAATAATGTAACACATTTTTGCCTAGTTAAAACTAATAGTTCACACAAAAACAATATATAAATATTAATATATCATGTATATGCTAACATATATATGTTGCATTCGTTCAACAGTTCCTGTATTTCTTGGATATGTATTTTCACACTCATCTTGGCTTGTATGAAATAGTCTGCAACAAACATAAGAATTCCCATTTGGAGAAAAAAAAATCATTAGTGCATTTGATCTTTGAAAGTGTACGACTCTGAGAGTGAAATTCACTAGGGGAGTATTAGGTACTCTGGGATAAGCATTAAGCTGACATCATTGTAAGGAGGTTGCCAGCCAATATTTAGAGTATCAAATGCTAAATAATTTTATTTAAGAATCTGCTTACAGTCTCTAATTTCTCCTACTCTACAAAATTCAGAAAAAGAATGAGGTCCAGGAAGGATTTTTGAGCTTCAAAAGTACTTTCAAGTGTAGTTAATATTTATGCCTGTTAATGTTTGTCTGTTTGTTTGTTTAAATAAAGATCCCATTCTAGAACTAACAGAAGTTCCTCTAAAGTTAAGGTTCTATTAAACAGCTTTAATTTGGAAATTTTTATAACAAAAGTTAGAACTCAGAAAAAATTGTTAACACAGTAAGGACACCCTAAAACTAAGGTTCCATGTAACAGATGAAAACGTTGAAACTAATATTTTTTATTATTTGTCATATATTTTGTATAAGTGATGAGCCCAATATTTAAAATAATCCACAACTATTAAAATGGATTGATTCTGTTCTTTTTGCTTACTTATTGTCACTACACTAGAAAATTTATAGAAGCAACTAAATACAGAACAAATGATTTGTGCTGTAATGCTATGCCCAATTTTGCACAATTATTCCTTGTTATATAAAAATGAATATTGACAAAATAAGAAATTACCAAATAAATATTATGTAAAACTCACTGTATAGCAGAGATTAAATATGTCTTCTCTTTTCATAAAAGTCACTCATCCCTTAACTTCAGTACCTTCCTTTCTAAATGTTAAATTCATATACTTAGTAACTTCATTTTTATTCTTTTCACCCTCCCTACAGTCTCTTTCTGTCTCTGTCTTTCTCTCTCTCCTTCGTGGGTTTTGGGTTAGCAGAGAACCACATATTATAGTCAAACAATAATCCTTTATTTTTAGTAAATGTACAGTATGATGTTTCTACTGAGTGTTTTACAGTATTATTGTATGTTGTTTCAGATACTTAATTCAATAGAGTTTCTAAGTCACTTTTGTGCATTTTTGTTACTGTTGTGTGTTTGATTTGGTGGGTTTTGAGGTGCTGGGGATTAAACACAGAACATTGCAGATTCTCAGCCATTGCTTTCTCCCTGTGCCAAATTCTATTTTCCAAAGAGTTCTGTAGAATTAATTTTAAAGAAAGATTCTGGGATGTATGCTAAAAACTTAAGGTAAAAATTACTATGGTTATGTAAAACTAATATTGTAAACGCCCAAGTTTTAAATAACTTCTACAGATTTTAAATTTCCATTTAAAGAGTCTAAATTTCCAAGCAATATATACAGAAACTCCACAGAAAATTTCTATCCTCAGAAAAATAGTACAACCTGGGAGTTGTGAATCAGATAATTTATATCATACAGTAAAATTTACAATAAAATGCTAAGATTTTTGTATTTAAACTTGTTAGTTGAGTATTTTTATGCCATTTATAAAAGCACTACAGTGATTTCTTTTTGTTATTTCTGGCTAAAAATTTGAATTTCATGATCAAATGATAAGAGTGAACACACGTTCCAAAAGAACAAAATTTGTGAATCTTTGTGTGCACGTATATGATTAAAATTAATTTAAATAGTAGTTCTTCAGAGCTTTACCTCAGAATGTAATGTTTTAGTCACAAACTGAATGGTCTTTTTATTTTCTGCGATATCTTAATGTATTTAATTTGAAGAGACCTGAATTGTTAAACAAATATTTCTCAAAGTAATGTTATATGTCACAGGAGACATGATTATAGCATGGCATTGAACCACAATCCTCATGAACATATAGACTTGCTTTTTTTCAAATTTTTCTTATTTCATTGTTAGGATTTCAAAAGTTTCTTCATTTGAAGCAAAAATTAATGAACATCTGCTTACTAACACACCACACTTTAAAATGAAGCAAATTTTATCTATATGGAAAATTAAAGCAAACATATTTCTCTTTGTGGTAATATAAGACTTCCCCCTACTGACTGTCACAAGGGTTGGGGGAAAAGTAGATTTTAAGAGAATGTTACAAATGGCTTATATATATATCAATTTTTGGGTGGACATGGGGAGTGAGCAGGGGAGGGGTTTACTTGTTACATGTCCAAATAACAGTAAATCACTGAGTCAAGTCCGGCCAATCGGTCTAACAGAAATAGAAATCACTGAGGAGTACTGTTTAATGTCTTGCTTTTCAGGACTTGCTCAGCCTGGTTTCTTAGACCACCCAGGGTCACCTGCCCACAGTGGGCTAGGCCTTTCTACATCAATTATCCATCAAGAAAATGCCCCTCTAACCACATGGTTATATTCTAGTCTAATGAAGTCAGTTTCTCAATATGGGTTCCCTCTTCCCAGTTTATTCTAGTCAAGCTGGTAAAAAATAGCCTTGTACAACCCTAAGCAGCGGTGTAAGAATCACAGATGCAGAAAGGTCTAGTGAACCTCAATTATGGGAAACAAACCTGGGTCAGACTTCATACACGCAACACACTTTCATTATCTGAACTCTATGGAAGAGAAGAAGAAAACGATTTTCAATATTCAAGACTTTTAGTAGCTTTGTGAGTTTGGAAAACGTACTTCAATTTAAAACCCTGATTTTACCAGAAAAACTTAATAACTCTTTGGAATGTTAAAAATCTTGCAAAAGGCGCGACTTCAATATGTATATATTATATTTATATAATTTTTATGTTATAACATTGTTGTAAATGGGTGGAGAGGTGTGGGTTATATTCCCAGCACCTAGCTCCCAGCCTCCAGCCGCTGGCCCGCTCAGCCACTGGTTGCTTGCTTATGCCCAAAATAATCACATGAGACTGTATTCATTTAAACTCTGCCTGGCCCATCATCACCACCCTCTTCTTGGCTAGCCTTCACCTCATAAACTAACCCATTGTAAAAGTCTGTAAGTCACCACGTGGTGACTTACCTAGGAAAGGTCTAACCTGCATCCATCTGTGAAGGTGGCTCGTGGCGTCTGGCTCACTTTCTTCTCTCTTCCCAGAAATTCCTTTCTGTCTACTCTGCCCACCTAAGGGCTGACCTATCTTACAAGCCAGGCGGAGTCTTTATTTAACCAAAGCACAGAAATACAGAAGACCCTCCTACTCCATAACATTGTGTTATATATTACAGCATTATCTTATATATTTTATAACAATTATATATAATAGGTGTTATTTATGCTTTTAAGGATAATTTTGAAATAAGAGGTGAAGTGCTGTGACAGAATGTTCTGCAGAAACTAAACTAACGTAAGGATGATAATTGTAAGCTTGATAAATCTAGAATAGAATAGAAGGCATGGAAAGATACTGACTTTTGGGAAATATTATTTTTAGGTGTGTGACTTTAGTTTATGCTGCATTTGTTTTAAGTCTGTGCAACTGTTACTGTGCCTGTCTTAAAGCACCTTATGTTCCTTAAAAAGAGATGAATGGCTTATAGCGAGGCAGGAGCAAGGATCGGCGGGGTTGGCAGGCAGAGAGTATAAATAGAATTGAGACAGAAGAAAAAGAAGAATGAGAGGGCAAGGTTAGGAGGACACTAGGGGCCAGTCGTCCAGCTACACAGTAAGGCATGGAGAAAGAAGGAAAGGAAGATTTACAGAAATGGTGATAGATGTCCAGAGGCAACAGGTAGTTGGGATAATTTAAGAAAATCTGGTTATAAGAAGCCAAGCTAACGCTGGCTGTTCATAAGTAAGAATAAGCCTCCATGTGTGATTTATTTGGGAGCTGGGTGCTGGGCCCCTCAAAAAGGCGAAAGAATGAAACTTCATACAACAAATGACCATAGCTGGATGGTACTGCATATATTCTTCTCATGGCTTCCTCTGAATTTCCAAGAAGTATGATGTACAAACAACTATGATTATCAACATAAGACCATAACATAAACAAGGGTTAGAATGTCATACTACTTCTGACATCTCATAAAGAGCGTAAAAAGCACTTTCCCCTCACCAAAAAGTCTATTCATACAGTAAATTGAGATGACCACAGAAGGTTTCAACTGGTCAACATACATAGACTAATTAACCATGGGTTGCCTACACTTAATTAATTAATATATTTGCAAGAAAATAACTAAACTTAAGGTTCAGCAAACATCCTGGAAGAGAGGTTGAAAACCTTATAGGAGCTAGAGGAATGCTGTGAGGTACTTTCTTCTACAAAAAAATAAATATTTTAAAAAATGACAAGAAGTAGGAAGGAGGAGCTTACACAGGGAAGACTTGGGAAAGGGATCATCAGTGAATATGATCAATATATATTGTATTAAATTTCCTAAAATTTAGTAAAATTATTACATTTTTAAAAAGAAATATTTAAATTAATGTGTTTATCTTAGAATATATTTATTTACTTTGGAAGGACTGTCCAATTTTAATTTTAGCAAACATTAATGTCATTAATGTATTATTACTTCAATAATGTTATAGTAATTGTACTTCATTTTATGAAGAAAAATATTTAGTAACAATGCATCCTTACCAACTTTCTTAATCTATATTTCAGACTCAATTGTTTCCTTTAATTATTCATCATTATGCTAGGTACAACAACATGGTTGGAAGTCAGAGTTGGATGTGGATCCAATATTGCCACATTTGGCTGATAAAAATTTATAATAATACAACATGGGAATTTAACAATGACTTACTTACTGGCATCTTGATTTGATGAGACATCTTCAAATTATTTTTAGTGGCTTAGACTAGGCAATGCATGCCAACCAAATAACATTTCTCATTGCTTTTTTTGATAAAACAAAATTGAAAACATATGAATAAAATTACACTTAACAAAACATTGACATTAAAAGTTTATGAACAGCATAGGTTATCATTGATGTTTTTGATTTTAGCCATTCTGACAGGTTTAAGATGGTATCTCAAAGTTGTTTTGATATGCATTTCCCTGATCGCTAAGGAAGTTGAACATGACCTTAAGTTTCTTTTGGCCATTTGAACTTCTGTTGAGAATTCTCTGTTCAGATCATTTCCCCATTTTTTAATTGGGAAATTTAGAATTTTTATGTCCAGTTTCTTGAGTTCTTTGTATATTTTGGAGATCAGGCTTTTGTCTGATGTGGGGTTAGTGAAGATCTTCTCCCATTCAGTATTATGCCTTTTTGTCTTACTGTGTCCTTTGCTTAACAGAAGCTTCCCAATTTCAGGATCTATTGGGAGCTCATCAAATCCAGCTGGACCAAGACTGAATGAGCATATGACCAAACCGGACTCTCTAAATGTGGCTGCCAATGGGGACTGACTGAGAAGCCAATGATAATGGCACAGGGACCTATCTCTTCTGCATGTATTGGCTTTTTGGGAACCTATTCTATATGGATGCACACCTTCTTAGGCCGGGATGGAGGGGGGAGGGCCTTGGGCTTCCCACAGAACAGGGTATCCTGCCCCCTCTTAAGGAAGCAGGGGGTTGGCGATGGGGTAGTGTGGGAGCTAGAGGGCCAGGACCAAGGGGAGTAAATGTAAATTTTTCTTTAAACAATAAAAGAAATGCCTTTGAAAGGCATTTATAAGAAAAAAAAGTTTATTAACTCATACTTACCTTGCAGGGGAGATACCATGATCACAAAGGTGGTTTCCCCAGGGCGAGGCTTATCCATTGCACTCCGGATGTGCTGACCCCTGCGATTTCCCTAAATGCAGGAAACTCAACTGCATAATTTGTGGTAGTGGGGGACTGCGTTCGCACTCTCCCCTGAAAAAAAAAGTTTATGAACTACACCTAGTTTTATGAGATTCGATACTTTATAGAAGGTTCATGACTTTTTAACTAGGAATTGTGTTTCCTAGTAAGACTATTTTAAGCTAAATGAAAAATAATATCTTAATCACATAATGAAGTTATGGATTTACATAAGACAGTTTTGAAGAGTATCCATGTTTACAGATGACAACATGTAATCAAAATTTAAAGAGGGGTCATAAAAACAGAACCAACTCCCTGGTTTAGACATAGTTCATCATCTAACCCTTTTCAGAGTTAATGTGCTGGTTGTGCTCCACAGGATGGGTCTGGGCACTGTCAACAAAACCTATAGCATGTATAATTAAGGTCCGCACAAAAAAGTGTGCCTGAATTCTGCTATGTTTTGTTTGGAAGTTAGTGAGCTGCTAGGAGTTTAGCATAGATCCCCAGCCATGCTCAGGAAAAGCTCTACCACCAAGCAAAAACACCAGCCTTAGAGGGGTGCATTGAACAAAATGTATGTGAACATTTTGTAGATCAACACCTGATATAAGCCACCATAGTTTTCTTTTCAGTTTTTCTATGTGTGGCCTGTGTATTTGCATTTTCTTATATTAAGGTTTTTAGAACTTGATTTACTGAAGTTCTACATCATCTTTAGACACATAGCATTTGCACCCAAGAATTTTATTTTAAATGTAAGTGGACAGGATATAAAGTAAGTTTGAACAGGCTTCCTCACCCTTTTTAGGACTCCTTGGAACAATGTTCAAAATTAAATTTCAATAAAAAGAATAAAGTAGACATTAATAATAACTCAAAACAAAACAAATAAACAAACAAAATCCAGAAATATAGAAAGAAAAAAATCAAAAGTTTCATTAAGAGGGAGTGTAACAGATTTTTCCATTATAAACTTGAAGTATTACTTTATTTTTATGAAGCACATTTAAGTGCTTTGACTTAATAAAAACACACAGTTTAACAAGCACAAAATTCAAATAATGTAGAAGATAAGTAAAGGATCCTTAAATATTAGGAAAAGTAATTTGCTGAATGATCAAACTTTAACACAATTTTAAGTCCCATCAAAATCAGGGAACTTCTGCTGACTTTAATATGTACAATTTAATTGAGATCTCTAAATGGGAAATTCTATTAACACAAATTGAAGAAGAGGGTAACTAGTTTCAGTGGGAGTTACCTGAAAATACACATCACATATTGTATCCTGAACACTCATTATTTATTTTCACAAATCTGATGGCCTACAAAAATTACAATCAAGATTTTATTTTTAAAGTAAATCAAACAAAAAGATGAGATTTTCACTTCTACTGTAAAGGTGTCATGGCTGAGCTAAGGGGTTGGCTTACCTCTCTACACCATCAGAATACATAATTTTTTCAACAACCATTGTACAGTGTATGAAGGCCAATATTGCTTTTGTTAGAAAGAACCTTATTAAGACATATTATTGTTTCTTCCCAGTAGTATTGTGTTCCATAGTTTCTGTTTCACATATTCTATTTTGTTCTAAACTTTTTAAACGAATAGTTGACATCTAAATAATTTATAACTTTGGTATTACATACTCTGCTAATAGGTGCAATAATCTATTATTGATTAATTTCTGAGCTATCCTTGATGTGAATAACAGCACTGTTCAGTATCTTAACCCTGTATATACTAGTGGCATAGTTATCAGATTTATTATTATTTTCCTGGTGGCCTGTCTAATGGAAAATGTGGGATATTGAATTCATCCACAAACATTGTGTTGTTTATCAATTTATTTTTTCAGATATAACAGTGTTTATTTTATGAAATTTTTTGTCATTTGTAGTTAGTGTGTTTAAGTTATGTTTTTAATGTCCTTTTCATGGATTTTTTATTTAATCACTAGGAATTTGCCTTTTTACAACTTCTCACTAGTTTTGGTTTGAAACATGTTTTGTCAAAAATTAAAACACCTAGGTTTGTCATTTCTTAGTTTCTTTATCTTGGAATAACTTTTTCAAATTTTATGACTATCATTGATGGTGATTTATTTGTCTTGGATGCAACAAAGTGTTTTATAATTCTTGTATTATTAGTCTGTGATATTTTACTAGAGAATTGAGACCACTAATATCCCAAGTTATGATCAAAAGATGTATATTAATTTTTATGATTTTGTTGAATTTGTGAGTTTTTCTTAGTTCTATTTGGATTTATATTTCTATATTGCTTATTTGCTCCATATGAGTTTTTAGATACATTGTAGTTCAAATTTACATGGACATGAACATATGTACAGAAAGCACAATGCATTGGAAATTATTTTTCCCACCTTCTGCTCTTCGACTGGACCCTGGGAGCTCAATCCCTTGCTCTGATGTTAATGTGGGTCTCTGGCTCTATCTCCATCCATCATGTGAAATTTCTATGGTGATGATTAAGATATTCATCACTGTGACTATGGGACAAGGCTAGTTCAGGCACCCTCTCCCCTGCTGCCCAATTACCTAGCTGGTGACATCCCTGTGGACACCTGGGATCCCCACTAGAGACAAGTCTCTTGCCAATCCTAAAA